>PYXC01002690.1:830000-1525000 GCA_015244755.2 Tenualosa ilisha
GAAAGAAAGAAAGAAAGAAAGAAAGAGAGCCTCTGGCTCGCACACCTCCTCTAGCAACCCATCCCACCAGCGACAGGCAACACAGCGCAGGGAACTCAAGCCGACTTTCCACTTTCAAATCAAGAAAGGAGTCCAGAGAGACGACCAAGAGGACGACCACCTATCATTCTCCAGTCCTCCTCCTCCTCCTCCTCCTCCTCTTTGCATGTCCTCCTCTCACCCGTGTGCTATCAAATCTCCTCTGCTCTGCCCCCCTTCCTGGTTAAGGCACTCACACACACACAGCCCTCTCCTGTTCAGCGGAGTGTGTGAGTGCGTGTGTGTGTGTGTGTGTGTGTGTGTGCCTGCGCGTCTCCTCTTAGGCGGCACTGATAGATGAGCCGCCGTCTGTCCCGGCGAGTCCAGCGTTTGCCTTTCATCTGACCCTGCACTGCTCTGCCTTGGACAACAGCAGGAAGACACCAAGCAAAGAATGAAACAGTGCAAGTGAGAGAGGAGGGAAGGAGAGACTGAAAGTGAGAGAGTGAGAGAGAGAGATAGAGGGGGAAAAAGAAAGGAGAAAGTGGGATAGCAGCTCCAGTAACAATCACTCGAGTCCCTGACCAAAATCTGCCTGCTTGCTTGCTTTCCCTTTAACACTCCTAAGTAATCAATCTAGCCTGCTACACGATACTCACGGCACGGCCTCCCCCCACCACCCCCTTCACATGCCCGCCTCTCTCCTTGGCTGCTCCAATCAGAGCATACAGCCCTCAGCCGCCATTGGCTAAGCCCACCACCATCGCGAACGAAACTAACTCCCTCCCCCCTCCGTTTTTGACCCCACCCCCTTCAGCAGACAGCCAACTTCCTGTTTTAAGTTACCTTGAGCTGCAAGATAGGGGTCAGGGAGAGGGAGGGAGAGGGAGAGAAAGAGAGAGACAGAGAGAGAGAAAGAGGAAGAGAGCAAAAAAAAAAAAAAAAAAAAAAGCAGAAGAGCACAGCAACTAAAGTTGGAGGATGGGGGGAGGGTAAATCACTGGGGAAGAGAAGAGAAAGAAAGGAGGAAGTGTCCTCTTGAGTTCCTTTGCCTCTGCATTTTGTCTCTGAAGCTGCTGTAGCTCTTCTCTCTCGCGCTCACTGTCTGTCTGTCTGTCTGTCTTTCTGCTCTTCTCTCACAGTCTGGCTGCTGCTGTTGGGGCAGGTTGTTGCTGGAGACCCAAACAACTGGCTGCTCTCTAACAACTGTGCCCTGCTTATTTACAATGTCAAAGTAAATGTCTTCGGACGCCCCGCCCAACCTGCAGATGAGTGGCTTGCGGGGCGGTGATGCACGAGGCCGGGCCAGCCATGATTGGACGGGGGGGCCGTCAGGGGGACTGCCGCATGTTGCAGGGGCATGATTTAAAGTGGAAAGACGCGGAAAATCAGTGAGTGTTGGTGGTGGGGAGGCTGGGCCGGAGGGGCCGCGAATGTACGTGTGTGCAGGCATGCGTGCGCGTGAGCCAGCTTTACTGTTATCCCTCCATCCTTCACTGCCTCCCCTTTCCTCCATCACACACACACACACACACACTCTCTCTCTCTCTCTCTCTCTCTCTCTCTCAAACAACACAGAACCATTCATTATTCTCGTCATTCACAACACAAATAAAAAGCTGTCCCTGCAAACATTACAAGGTACAACTGCCAAAATTTTAAAAAATTAATAAAAAAAAAAAAAAAAAATCACCATCCAAAGCTTTCATCTCCCTGAGTATGTGCAGACATCGTCCTGTGATATTCCCATAATTAGTCAGGGGTTTATGCATTCATTTGTCCAGAGCCCCTTGGCTGGGGAACATTCACACAGCACAACCAATGACGCTGCCAAGGTGAACCAAGGTACACACAAAGGTAGATGCCATGAGGTAAGCAATTTCCAAAGAATTCACTATTTCAATGCAACAGCTTTATTCTGACACTCGTAGACTACATTTTAGGTTAAATTATCTAAACATGACCAACCACACACAAGCATAGAGAGAGCCTAGCCCTCAACAATCTCTAGCAAACTGCTTGATCTAGGCTAGATTTCTGTGCCTAGCCATCCATGGTATAGGCAACCTAACCTGACTGCTATGCCAATTTCCTACACGTATTGTTTTGCCCTAGGCACAAGCAATCACCTTGAGTGACACGACTTGTGGAGCCCAGGTGAGCAGAGCCACCGGCACAGTGAGGGTGCAACAGAGTTGTTAGAATGGTCATGTTACTTTGACCCTGAACACACAACACATGAAGGTACTGTATAAGCTCACGTAACAAGCACAGGTTAATAAATGACAGTATAACAGTAGGCTAACAGACAGGCCCCTTGGATTACAAATGCAAACAGCCTGGGGAGCATACAAACATGAGCTAAACCGTTTATTTAAAAAAAAAAAAAAGTAAAAGTCCTCTGATACTATACACAAACACTGGACATATTTTTCATATAGACTAACATGCACTGTCCCTATTGTTGGCAATAGCAGCCCCCCCACCACCCACCTAGAATTCTACAGCAATGGAAAGGCGTACTACAGCAGCTGGGAATAAACAGGAGGGACTGCACAAGTAGACGGGGGGGGGGGGGGGAGATACAGCGCTGCTGGCAATCTACAGATGAGGCAAAATGGAGGGAGATCGAGAGAGACAAAGTTTCTCAGCTGAATGAGCTGCTTTTAGTGGAGCAGTGGTTTTCAGAGAAGACTAGCAGAATGACCCGGGGCTTTTCTCTCATGTTACCGCAGTTCCCACAGTGTACAAAAGAGAAAGAGATAGAAAGAGCAAGAGGAAGAAATGGTGAGGGCCAGGAGTGAGGCAGGGAGGGCGGGAAAGAATGTGGACAAGTGAGACCGTGGGGCAAAATGACCCATCGTTTTATTTCTGTGTGGAACACTGGGACAGGTAGGATGGTTAGTTAATGATTGTGAAAAATGGCACTGACTGTGTCGCTGTCAGCAGCTGGTATGCCAAGGTCTGTTTCTCTCAGCTACCTACACAGTAGATACTAGAAGGTTACCAACAGCCTAAACTTGGGGCTCAAACAGTAAAAGTAGCTGAACTCCCTTTCATTATGTTTAACTAGGCCATGTGTTTAAGCTGACTCCAATCCAAGACAAAGATGTCAAACCATTTAAGGTAAATCCATAAAAATTCAGTATACCTCACAATTTAAAACGTTGCTTACTCCAAGCAAAACAGCACCTTTTCAATATTGCTCTCGCAAAACTGAACACACTGTAACCACCAAAAGAAAAGGAACAACAACAAACATTGTGCGGAACACAGCATTAATCAGTAACCGGCTCAATGCAGCTGGATATTTCAATTGTGAACATTTCAATGCACTCTAACCTATGCTTGAGAACTACAACTAGAGCCATTTTAGCCTTTTTTGATGAGAAAACATATGCAAACCGATGACTAGGCTTACAAAATATAGCTCTAGCAAAGCCAACCCAAAGCCAAGACATATTCAAACAAAAGAGCAAACAAAAATGCATGTATAAGGCATCTTATATGGCCACAGTTGTAAATCATTTTAGGCCGAGTCAATCTTTGCAGTTGAAAGTCAAAGGCATGTTGACAAAACTTGCCTGCGTCGATTTTGACTTCAAAGCCAGCGTATGATCAAAATAGAGCAGACAAGAAAGCATCAACACGCAGTTCATAGAGTTCACTCGCATGCCTACAGTCACACGAACAATGTGTTTTGAACGTATGAATTTGTTTTCTATACTTCTTTAGTTTTTGCTGGCTAGTTTATCACTTGTGTGATAAGTGGAAGTAAAACATCTAGATTACTTTTTTTGGTCCTAGATGTATAAGAATGCAGCATATGATACCCTGCATTGCTAGCTTACACCAGCTGACATACAAAGCAGCTACCGGTATTCATATTCACATTCAACAGATAAATGGTTTTACTTTACAACATACAGTTTAAAAGCCATCATTTTACTTGATTAACTCGAAACTGACCTCGACAGCATTTACGTTACATCATGACTATGCTGACTCTTGCCAAAATGAAACAATGTGAAATTGGCCGACGTGGTGTATTATGTAGTACAGGTTATCTCAAATGTTAAGTTAACTTAGCGTCACATACACATGAACATCCCAGCTGTTGGCCAAACACGGCCGATATTAACGTTACAACCTGCCCTCGCCTAACCTATCGTACATCTCGCCAAGTTAACGTTACACCTGTGTTAACCTTTTCGTACCTCAGCTAAAGCTAACTAGTGAGCCAGTATTCAAGTTACTGTGTTCGTCCTTAAACAATACGAAAACGTAACACAAGCACTAACACAATTTATTCAGATAAAGTTAGATGCTTTGTGCTCGTCGTGATTTTGCTAGCCAAGCTTTGGTTAGGTTCTCGGCCAAGTTAGCCGGTTTACCATCAAAGAAATGTGTTAAGTACACTGGAATACCGTATGCTTAGCGTTAGCTCTGTTGTTCCCTAACGTTAGTCTTAGCTACGTGATGCAGTTTTGCAGTGGAGTATGTTACACACACGAAACGTTCATCTTTGCATCCCAACTATATTGATTAAAAGGGTAGACAATTCAGGCTGTAATGTACAAGTGTTTCATTTCAATGATCAAACTAGGTAGCTAGAATGTTTGCTAACATCAGACTCACAGCCTTGAATCAAAGGAATAACGTTAGGCCGGTCATCGAGGATGACAACACTAGCTGGCAATTCAGGCCGCATTATATGTACTTCACATTAAAACAAGGGCTTGAATGATAATCACATGAAAGTTCCCTTAAAACCTTTGTAAATATGTGGAATGGCACCCTAACCAATAAAGACTAGGTTTGGATCTGTCCTTCAGACCAATCAAACCTCGGACTAGATTCCACCAATCAAGGTTTCTACGAGTTCATGTAGTTTTGAAACTGACGCCATTTGGGCTCAACCAATTCCGGACTTCAACGAGGAATACAGTGTTTCGAAGAGCCAACATGGTGGACATCGTATTGCAGTTTCTCGCCGCCTCTATTCCTTACCACTGGCCACCAATAAGCGCTTTAGAGAGCGGGGAGGGAAATGGCGCCTATGTTCATCCTCCAAAACAATCGTCTATTGGATAGAACGGATCATTGAAGGAGAGCGCACCAATTGCGCAAATTGTCACAAAATATCACATATAGCACACAAGAATATAAAGAAGTCCACCATTGAAATGGTTACTTACTCAGTTTTTGTTAGTTGTTCACGGTGAAGTCCAGTTCAGCGTATTATTTAATTTATTTAGGCAGCAACGGGAAACAAGATGGCCGACGTCTTGACAACTTCTCCTAAAACCGGAAATAGCCTTACGCTTACGCACGTACGCGGTTTTAAAGGTTGGCGCTAGTAGATTTTGTGTATAGATATTGTGAATGATACATTTTTAAGAATGGTCTTTTTAGATGAGTGAATGAAAGCAAAAATTGTAGTGTACTTGAGGCAATGGATATTTCACTCTATTTCTAGAAACGCAGACCTGAGTTGAGGGCCCTATAATGCTCTATCACAACATTTATTTGATAATTGTCTTATAATTTATTATTTTACTCAGACAGCTGCTAATGTTGTGCCAAGAGCCCCAACCATAGCCAGAGTCGCATCCTGATTCAAAACTCCGGTGGCTGTGCCCCTAAACTCCCTTTAAAAGGCCCTGGCACAAACGGAGTTGTCTGTGTTGGAGCATTAGCGTAGTGCATGTTGTCATGACTAGACTGCATTATCCAAGTCACTCCACTACACAAAATAGGCAAAATTTAATTGAAGAGAAATGCTGGTTCACATTTCTTGACATAGTACCATGAAAAAAAGAGAGAGGCAAGGCAACGTAGGTATCAGGAGAACAAATAGACTATTGTAAAATAATTCTCAGAGTGCAGTCTGCATTCTCATATACCACCACTAGGGCTCGCCAATAGGACAAAAAATGGACTTTGACACAGACACCTAAAACTTGGAAAAAGGATTTTCATGGAACTACAGGGGAAAGGTTGGTATATTGCAAGGCTGAAATTTTTCTCTCTACATTGAGAATATGCAATCAGTTAGGCCTGTCTATGGCAAAGAAAGAAAGAAATGTTGGGTTAAGATGTCTTGATTGGCATTGGTGATAATATGATTAGCCCACAGCCTTCAGACAGGAGCCTATAGCAATGAAATGGTGGGCTACATCCATGAAAACAAAGGATAGCATGAATGATGGTCTTCAGCCTTCACTCCATTTTAATGTGACTGACTTGTTTTACATATAGCGCAACGTGACCCTGGATGAAAACTAGCGTTTGCAGCACAAATCTACGGCAAGAACGTATGCTTATGAATGACTGTAGAACAATGGAACCCAAATATGTTCCTCTCCTATCATAATTAGATTTTTCTCAAATAATCCTACCAACTTTCAGGATGTGGTCTTATTATCCCTGGTTTGAAATGAAGGGGCCTCAGGAATATGGAGGTGTGATGATTTACTGACAATGAAGAGCACATTGAACTTGTATTAAGTACAATTTATCTTCCTGTAATAATCCCTGTTAAACTGGTTTAACCAATCATTCAACAGTTTGCTGGCAATGCCACTTTAACCTGCAATGTCCAGCTTGATAATATGGCAATGATTGACATGATAATGAGCATTTGCCACAAGTGACCTCACAACAAATGTCTTCATAATGTGCTGAAAAAGTTTAATATCATTATTATGCAAGAAATGTACCAATACCTATAAAATGCATGACTAGAATATTTTTAACAACTTGGTGAGCATAAACGTAAATGTGGATGTCAATGTGTTGCCCTCTGCTGGTCTTTGAATGTACAGAACATGATGCCAGTTAATGTAAATTAGTAACAGTTGACGGCACAAAAAAAAAAAAAAAAGACTCAATACGCAAAGTTTTTTTCATTAAAGTAAACCTTTACTGGTACTTTCACATAATGGCCACACATCAAAAATTGCTTACTTTAATATAAACTGGGAATGTATCAAGTATAGTCTATGAAAGTGCAAATGACAAATTCAAGGTTAATGATTTGCCTAAGGATGAAAAAAATGTTAATGGTTTTGTAAAATACGCCACTGCCATTGCCTTTTTAAATAAAGTAGCAGGCAAGTACTGCAATCCCTCTCTTCCTCCCCTGGGCACAACATTTGGCTGAAGGATGAATACAGCTGCTGAAATTCAACCAGTGATACAGAGTGACAAAGTTTACCAGCTCTAAGATGAGCAGTTCTAGTTAACATGGTGCAAAACTGTCTCTACTGCAGTTCTAGGCATTAAAGGACACACTCTGACGCACTGATTTGGAAAACCATTCCAGAACAGCAAACGGTAAATCCGCAACATCAGCTTTTTGTAATTAAAAGGCCAATTCACAATATGTGAATCAATATAATGTAGACAATTATTATATATTTCTTTTAAAAAATCAAAATGAGAAGGGAACTCCGTTGTAAATAAATAAAGCAAAGAATAATGACTTATTACCTATAAATTTTACATTATTTTAAATTAAGTTAAATTAACCTATTTCTTTTTAAAAGCACTTATTCTTTAATGTCCTCGCTGTGTGTAACTGTATGCAGGCCTCTGCAGTAAAAATCAAGCAAATCAAAACAGTTTCTAGATGTGGATGAGTGTCTGTAGTCAGCCATCCGATGGCTCATTCTAACAACAACAAAAAGAAAGCTGGTGAACGTGATGGTCTACAAAAAAATGAAATGGAAAAACAATGCTACTATGCTACAGTGAGAAGACAAAACCGGTAGGGGGGGTGTTGGGTAAAAAAAATCATTTTCAATACTCAGTTGAGTATCTGTGTTCACCGTGAAGTGGCCGAGTCCATTTCATTCCCATGTTACTGGAACAAGGTACTTGGAGGAGGCGGTAAGGAGCCTGCTTTGAGGACAGTAGAAATAAAGGCACGCTTATGGGTACAGCCTAAGCATGTCTGAAGAGCAGCAAAACTTGTTCCCCAACTCACCACGTGCACTCCAGAGACATCCTCATGTCCATTCACTATGGGTGAATACAGTACATCAGAGAGAAGAGTGGCAAAGAGAGACATACAATTCACTAACATGTCAGTCTGCATTTACCCTCCTTGGATTTTGGATGGGAACCGTTCTAAGGGTATGCACATTCTAAGGGAACACATCTCGGTTAGCACTGAATCAAACTAAAGGTAATAGTATAAAAATGAAAACAAAGCAATAAGGGGGGTGGGGGGGTGGGGGTCTGGGTACAGGTTTGATTGGCTCTCAGCAAAAAAGAACTAGGCACAATTTGTGTCATAAACCGCTGTTCCTGCAGCATTGTTTGTAGTGTTTCTTCAATCTGGCCTTGGCAAAAAAAAAAAAAAAAAAACTATAGGAGAGAAAAAAAAAAAGATTATTTGCACTTTGCTTAACAAGCTGTCGACAGGCCTCTCAAGTCATAAGCCTGCCTCCACAGTCTATGACCAGGTTACCTTAGCAAGCCAAGTGCCTCCCACGCACACAGAGCAAGATTAAGGTGTCTGATTTTAAATGCTTTGATATGCTTATGACACATTTATCAAGGCGGTGTGACAGTGGGGGTGGTTATGAAGAGGTCAGCAGAAATGTTAAAAGAATGACATCATAACTAGCTGGAGGGGTACAACCCATTTAAACCCTCTCAAGCAATACACTTGTGTGCATGCGCACACGCTCTCTCTCTCTCTCTCACTCACACTCACACACACACACACACACACACACACACACACACACACACACACACACACAGTAATGTATGTTTATATTTCTTTCACCTCACCCATACCTGTAACACACCAACTCCCAACTACACACACGCACACACACACGGTATACTTATACTGATGAAGGAGAAAAAAACAAAACTGTAAAATACTAAAATCCAACAGAAGGGAGAGCACACAATGGTAACATGAGCGGTACTTTAACTCAAGGTGCTTCACTGTAACCATTCATAAAGCATCAGAAAACACTGCTGAGTATCTTATAACACGCTACAAGCATGCCAAAGACACAGGACACCCACTCGGAAGCAAGGAACTTCATAAGCTGTTTCAACGCGGGGGGAAAAAAATAAATAAAAAAACGTGAATCACTTAAAGTGTAAAACAGTGCATCAGCCTGGTTCTGTACACTGATGCTAATGGTAGGTTAGTGCTGCATACTTGTGGCATCTGTTATAACATCTTATAAAGCGTTTATTAAGGCTTTATGAATGGCTGCCTGAGACCACTTCAATTAAAGTCATTATTAGCTTTTTTTTTTTTTTTTTTTTTTTCATTGGAGTCTGGAGACAGGAGTACTTCTCAAGTGACCTGAAAGATTTCATTGATGCATTCTCAATTAAAATAAGCAATCCCATTTCGCTCGCACACCGCCATCACCACCAAAAAAGAAGCGAATGCCTTCTTAAAGGAGATGTGGCGTTTGTTTTTCTTCTTTCTCTACAATTATGATTAACAAAGAAACTACTTCAGTCCAGCATTACAGGGCCTAGAAGAGGAGGAACTTACTGCTCTCCAAAACATTCCTTGACATTCTTTTTTTCTCTTCCCCCCCCCCCCCCCCCCCCAACACTTGGATACAACTTTTTTTTTTTTTTTAAAACCAGGCAGTGGATGTCACATCCACTTTTAACGACACTGTGTTCTTTTCCTTCTTCCTCTTGTAAATGCAGTGTTGACAGTTAGAGTCAGGGTATGTGAGGAGCCCTCAAGACTAGGTAAAGGTGTGTCAGTCGTCAGTGAGTGCTGTGTGTGTGTGTGTGTGGTGTGTGTGTGTGTGTGTGTGTGTGTGTGTGTGTGTGTGTGTGTGTATGTTTTGTTCCTCAGACAAGGTGCACCTGCTCCTCCCACTCAGAGGGGAGGTCTGTGAGTTGGGTGTCAACACGATGACACCCACCCACTTCCTCTGCCACCTTCACCTCCTCCTCCTCCTCCTCCTTGTCTTTCTCCTTCTTCTCCTGCTGCTGTCGGGGTGGGGCCGAGTCGTCTGTATCTGGCGGCGTGAGCGCGACCCCCGACTCCATGCTTAGCTTAGTGGTGCTTGGTAAACACTCACAGCCCAGCTCCAGCAGGTCAGGCCTCTCCAGCACCAGAGTCCCAGTGCCCTCCAGGGCCGGACAAGGCGGCCACAGTTCCTCCTCCTCTTTGCCCATGTCCGTCTCCTCCTCCTGGGGCTGATGCTGCTGCGTTGGCCCCTCTGAGGGTTCTCCCTGGAACTGGAGCTGGACCTGGGCGTCTTCCTCCACTGGGAGTGTTTCGGTAGAGGCATCAGTGGGGATCAGTGCAATTTTCTGCGGGTTCATGTCATGGAACCAGGCCATAATGTTGCCCAGAAGATTGGCATTAGCCGAGGGGTCTGAGCAGTTGGGGTCGCCGGGAGAGAAGGGGTCCGAGACGCTGATAGAGGTGGTGGTGGTGGAGGTGGTGTTGGTGGCGGTGATAGAGGAAGAGGCAGAGGCAGACAAGGAGGAGGAAGGGTCCCCGTAGGGCCGGAGCATGTCGGCGGGGGGCATGTACTGGCTGGTGATGCCGCCCAGCCGCATGAGGCTGTCGCCCAGCTCCAGGAGCTGTGAGCTGCTGAGGGAGGCCCGCGGGAGCTCCAGGGCCGCTGGCAGTGCCGGGTCCAGCCGCGAGGGCAACGACGAGCCGATGGCCCCCAGCGAGGAGGCCTCGCCGCTCAGGCTGTCCTGAGGGTCTGTGTCCCCGCTCAGTCCAGACTCCTGGAGGGACAACTGGATGGCAAGCAGAATGTTTGGGTCATCCTCATCCAGAGAGCCAAGTGCCTGTAGAGGATGAAGGAGATCAAGCTGTATTAATAATAAATAGTATATTCACCTTGCACTTTGATATACAGTACTATCTCTGATCGAACAAACATACTTACTTTTATAGTATTTAAAAAGTATTATACATGACTTCTAATAAGTGTGTATTGAAAAGTTTCCCAGAACAAATTGCTCATAGCAGAAAAGTAACCATAAATGTGCTTTTTGCTAAGAAAATGTATCTAGCAAAACCGCTAATGCACCTGATGTATGCCAACAACTAATTAGCTAAAGGAGAGGAATCAACTCCACTACAAACTGAACACCACTAACCCTATTATAAATGCAACACTTCTCTCTTGTGTCCCTATAGCCTTTCATGACTGGCCATTCAGTGCCCCTTCTGGGAGGTACTGCCCAGTTCCTCGTGTCCAGACAAAACAACAGCAGCTTGTTTGCCAACTGGAGGTAGGAGACGGGAGGAGGGTTTTAGAGGCCTAATTCGGATGATGGGAATGAGCACATAAAAATCCATTAAACTCACTGTTGAGACGTTGAGACGCCGTCTGCTTCCGCCTCCTTCGGGCCCTTCTGATTGGTGTAAACAAACAAGCAAACAAACAAACAAGGAAAAAAATTAAAACAATGATCATTATAAGTCACTTGAGTCTGCTGAAATCAGCTGAGTGCAAAATCAGCCATTTCCTGGGCCTTAGCTGGGAAATGGCTTTTGTCTTCATGCTTCTGCAGCTCCACTAGTGCCTGACACACTTTCTTCAGTTTCCAGAAAAAGCTCCTTTTCTCCAAAGGCAGAGATATCACACCACAAGCACTACGCAGAGGTCATACAGCAGCAGCAGCAGCAGCAGGGCCGCAGACAGACAAAGCCTCTCCAGAATTTCCAGAATCCCAAAGATGTGTTCAATATAGCTTAACATTTCTGCTTGCCTAACAAGTAGGTATGAATTCTAAGTGTATATAATATTTTATCCAAAGCCTCCTGTCCCTAACTAAAACAAAGCTAATGTTAGTGTTGTCTCTAACTACATGACCTATCCTAACCTTAACAGAAGATAAATCTGTAGAGCGCGAGGGGAACATGGTATAAACAGCCCATTCTGACATCGTGATCTAGAGAGAGACGACTGGATACACAAAGACACAAAGAAGGCTGCGGACAGGAAACAGACGGGAATCATGGTTGTGTGTTTAGAGGTGGGAGACAAAGAGACTGATAACTGTGGACCCAGTATGGGTGGCTAAGTGAGGGAGTTTCTGTGTGTGTGTGTGTGTGTGTGTGTGTGTGTGTGTGGTGTGTGTGTGTGTGTGTGTGTGTGTGTGTGTGTGTGCATGTGTGTGCATGCTTGGAGAGCATACCTAAAGTGCTGTCACTGGGTTCGTTGGGGTCGGGGGTGTTGCTCCGCAGGCTGTGGAGACTGAGCATGTCGCCTCGCCGACGCTGTCGGTGTCTTCGCCTGTACTGGAACTCAGAGTATTCCTATAACACACACACACACACACACACACACACACAGAACCCAACAATTAGCAACATTCTAGCAAAAACACACTCACAAGAAAATATTCTTGCTCAATTATTCAATCACCACCAATAGCTACAACATTCTTTCAGCATGACAAATCTGTTTTTTGCTATGCATGTCCACGCACACGCAGACACACTAGCAATACTAATATTAACACACATAGGTTGACATACACTAATTAGTTCAGGCATACACTATTAATTCTCTTGTACTACATCACAACATACAATTTGACACTACAGCTACAATACACTTTCAGCACAATGCTGAAACTATTCACTACTATGCACACACACACACACACACACACACATACACACACACACACACACTCCTGCAAACACAGCAGAACACCTCCTGTGCACCTCCTTATCAATTCCCGTAGAATAGAAACACCATTGTTCTTTCTTATTATCCCTCTCTTGTGCATGCACACACACACGCACACACACACACCTTTCCCACACCTTTTCTGAGTACAAACACCTGCCTGTGTCTGTAGATACACAATATATGCCCCACTGTACTGTGTGTGAGTCTCTTTATACAGAAAAACTATTTCTTTCTCTCTTTCTCACTCACTCACTCACACATGCTCACACTCACATTCCCACATCTTCACATCAGTGAAGATCCAGTGTTACAGAAAACCATCCAATTTGAAAGTAAAAATGAAAGTGTCCACACATGATTTGTATCTCAAAAAGAAAAGAGACTTCAAAGCAATAAAGACTGGAACAACTACACATCAGCATGCTCAAGCCAACAGACATGCAGACCAAGCAGAACTGCTCATGTAACTCCTAAAAAGATGCACGGAAAAGTTGTAAAGAAAAGAGAGAGGGGGCACACTTTGAATGTAACACTCTCACCCGGCCAGATTTGTACGTGTGCGGCCAAAAGACAAAATAGATCATAAAAAAAAAATCATAATGCCTTCAGACTGTTCCATCAGTTTTCCTGAAAAGACAACTTACACAGAGTGATGTGCTTCATTACTACAGTGAGCGAGTTTCAGGGTCATAAAATGAGACTCGCCCAGTCGTAAGGTGAGGTTATATTTTAAAACATAAAACTGTGCTAATTGTCTAAATGTGCCTGAGGATTCAGAATCTCAGTACAAACCACTGTGACTCCAAAACATACTCTTAGAAGAGAGGGTTCTTCTGCTTAACCCAAAGAGGAAACACTTATGTTGTTACGGTTTTATCTAGAAAAACAATCTTCCAGATGGAAACTCAGGTTTTATTATCTATTCTGAGCTGAGTGAGTCTCAGTAAGTTGCAAATCATCTGGGTGATTTTGGTTATGGTTATATTTCTGCCAAATCCATTTTTAGTAAAAGAACTAACTTTCAGGATGGCTATAAAATGGACGAAACTGGAGTTACACCAAGTTGCCCAATCTGCCTAGCAGGTCCTGACCGTTGTTCTCCAATTTGATCTGTAATTTGTAATACACTGGAGACAATTGCAGTTCTAGTAAAAATAGGGATCTATGTGGAGGCTGTGCAAAGTAGTGCTCCTTTCCCACATATACCGCTTCCTGGTCAAGAAAGAGATGTTTATGTTTAAGTTTATGTTTATGTTTATAGTGTTTGGCAGACACTTTTATCGCCAGTCAATCTCTGATTTATGTGGCCCCTCCATGGCTTCCTGTGTTGGGCCTTGGAGGAAGAGCCCTCTGTTCTAAGGCAGACCTGTGGGAAGTCCATGCCTCAATACATCTCCTACCCCAGCGGCTAAACCTCCTCAGACTCCGCCTCCTCCACAAATGGCTACAAACAGGGACAGAAGGGAGCGCTTGAGGCCATTCACAAAAAAAAAAAGACTAAAACTCAAAATTCTCACGGCTTATTTGGAAAACAAGCCAACCAAAACCAAAAGAGTCATTCCAAGCCTTGCCCGCATGCGCTACGGTATGCATGTGACAAGGCACCCATTCTGTGATCAGAGCAAAGCCATTAGCGTGGCTTGCTGTTTACCAAAAACGTCATCATAACACTAACTACATCTGCAAGGCTCTGCACACCAGAGGACTCTGGGTAACTGAGGTGATGGCACATAACACCTCTGAGTCCCGAAGTGCCTTTGCGAACTACAGTTACCCAGAATCCTCTGGTGTGTGGACCTTGACAGTTGAAGTTGAGGGTTGTGTTGACGCCATGTACACTGAAATACACTGGTGGCTGGGCCCGGTGGGCCAGGTGTGGCTGCTGCAGTACCTGCGGCTGTCCTCCCACGTGTTCATAGCCCTCACTGTGTCCGGTCCCTCCCACAACGGAGGGATCCCGCAGCATCTTTGGACACAGAATGACACGGGTGGTGACCTTTGAACTTTGCCCTCGGACAGTCATTCATACATACATACTGACATACATACATACATACATACAAACATACATATAGTCGCTCACGCTCACACCCACAGGGAGTCTAGTGGTTAGGTACATGTCTATAATTAAACACTTGTACTGGCGCGCAAGCCTGCTAGTAGCGAGCTAAGTTAGCGAAGCCACAGAACAGCACTACAGGAGAACTATGATAGAACTGGACACATGAGCAAACACTCACCTCAGGTGATGCAAAACCCAGGTACTCCCAGTCCCACGTCCCCCGGCAAAACTGGAGACAGAAGAGAACATTTAGTTTGGTATGCTTAGAACCACGTAAGTAGAACTTACTGAGATTATTAACAATGTAGAGCAGTTAACACACACAGACATAAATGGTTATTAAATTCATTATAAACATGCTCAATGTTCTATGACTTCATTTATTTAAAGTGTCTGGAATTGAATGAATAGCTGGTTATTAA
Source organism: Tenualosa ilisha (assembly GCA_015244755.2). Lineage (NCBI taxonomy): Eukaryota > Metazoa > Chordata > Actinopteri > Clupeiformes > Clupeidae > Tenualosa > Tenualosa ilisha. The sequence continues at coordinate 845,177 of PYXC01002690.1, forward strand.
TTGAATAACCAAATGAAATTTTGAGTTGATTGAAAAACCCGTAAATAAACCCCCTACCAACAGTTCCTTAATGTATTACAGATTTATGCAAAGACCTCAGAGGACATTTGTTAGTTGATTAAGCTATCATTGTGAACGTCATTGTGAACACGTGACTGGATCATTTACAGACTGAAATCACTCAAGCTAGCATAGAGGCCTGGTGAATGCTGCTTTTTTAATACCACACCAAACACATAGAACAATTGAGCATCGCCCCCTCACACGCTCAAGTGGGTGTCAGCATGCTTAAGGAAGGATGGAGCAGGAGGCCCCTACCTCCTGCGTGGGGCCTCTGGCGAGTCATTGGGGGCCACACCCCGCGCCACAGAGGCCAGAAACTCGCGCCTCTTCTGCTGCACCAGGCAGGCGGCACTGATGATTTTGTGACGAGGGGTGCGGAGGTAAGGCCTATTGACTTTCTGAGCGAGGTCTTCCGTTACCATCTCCAGATCGGTCTGAACAGGATGACAGAGGGAAGGACAAAATGGAGAGAGGGATGAACAGAGAGATGAAGATGGAGGGGAAGAGACTGCAGTCCTATAACTGCACTGTTCCTTGCTCCTTTAATGGCTCGATAACTACCTATAAACTCTACAGAGAGCCTACAAAGCTTGGCTGTCTGAGGACCAACAACACTGTTTCCAGTCCAGTCCACATCAATGTCAGGTCAGTAAGTGGAGCAGGATCAGTATCACAGATCAGCATACAGATGTTAACATTGTAAGGGAAATAACCAACAAGAACACACCACTACTTTAGGAAATTAGCTAATTTATTTGGGGGAATTTCTGATTTCCATTCAGCCGCTGTCCCATTGAGTCTAGTGTTTGTAACTGAACAGCTAAGCTCCACTGAATCCTTGGAATCCACTTGCATGACTAATTTTCTGTAGATCTTAGTACACATTGTATTTATACAAGTGATTTAATGGACCTTAGCTATGGTTAGCCAAAACACTGCCGACGGACTGAAAGGTAATCCTCAATTGTCTTACTCTTGAGAAGATGGCAAATGAGCTAATTTGGCAAAATAGTGGTGTGTTCCTTTAACAACAAAGTACAGAGTGGTAAGAAGTTCTGCCTCAGACAGAATGTTATGATTTTCTCATCAGGAAACCTCCAGCAATACAAGCATCATAAATATTCAGAATCAGCTATGTAAATATTTTAGTGTACACATGTCACTGGACATAAATGGAGACTAGCTAATTTTTCCCTAGACACCTCTGGGAAAAGGTTTTTTAGGTTTTACCAACCTGCATAAGTTCAAATATTTCTTTCTTTGTGCTTTTGGGTTCTAGAAAGAAACCATATGGATAAGAGCACTTGAGTATGCGCCTAGTCTTGAGGAGTTCCTGTACGCCATCTTCAATGAAAGTAGTGTCTGGAGGAGAGCCCTCTCCTGAAACACACACACACACACACACACACACACACACAATCACAGGACAAAGGTTATCTGAAAGAGGATACAAAAGTCTTTAACAACACAATACAAACTGTTCCAAAAGCACTGTTTAACGGTTAACTACTGAATGTCCTGGGTCAATAAAGCTTCAGCACATTCAGCACATGTCCATAGAAAATGTGTATTTATTACACTCTGATAGCACCTGGTCATGGTTACCATTGGGGCAATGGTGGCATCGTGGTTAAAGAACCTGGTTAGTATGCTAGCAGCCTCCAAATTGTGCCCTAGAGCAAATCTCTGGGGGAACTGATGGAATTTATAGTTGACAAATATAAACTCTGGATAAAAGCGTCTGCTAAATGCATAAATGTAAATGCAAACAATACATTCATGTCTGAAATGCTTCAAAATGCAGCAAGAAGGGTTTACAATTACAAAAACTATAGCTAATTATATGGGTGAATGTGAGGTTGTTCTAGACATTTCTTAGGAAACACGTGACAACTCTACTGTCTGCATTGACCTGTTCTGTGTAACCCTTTTGTTGCTGTTTAGTGTCAAGAGTTTCAGCAGCCAAAATATTTGCCTTTGGACATAATAAAGCAGACATTTTGCTGACCTATGTGTCTGACACTTACTTCCCATGAACACACGGCTCAGTTGTTCCATCTTCTCTTTGGCTGTTTTAAGGAGTCGCTGTTCCAGCTATGATCAGAGAGCAAGTTACATGTTAAGGCTGAGGAGATCTCTATTGCATAGCCAAAACTCTTTTAAGTATGAGACAGCCCCTATATCTGCCATTCATGAAATGCTTTGATGCAAGTTATATATTGATTAAATCTTACATTAATTATCTACTTAAATATTTTATTTACAAAGGAAACATTTAAAATGTAAATTTTTTTCTTTCTAAGAGTTACAAGTACATCATATTCTATCAAGGTTGAAATACGAGACATTTGTATTAGCCAATGCATGACAAGACTTGTATTTGCCAAAGCACACTCACTTGGTAACTGTGTTCATGATTCTTGTAGCGTGTATAATAGTGCATGAAGCGATCGAGTTCCTGATAGCTTTTGTGCTTCTTTTCCGCCTGAGAAAAAAAAAAGACAAAGGGGTTCTTTTGTATCAATGCGTAAAATGCTATCAGTCTCTCTTTCTTTCTCTCTCTGTCTCTCACACTCACACAACACACACACTCTATCAAAATGTCTTTAAAAGTACATTCAGCCTGAGCGTCTAAAACAAATGGTCCTGCACCCCCTCCCCCGCCCAAAGATCAGAGACATGTGACGATAGAAAGCTTTTTCGCAGGCAGACAGTCTGTAAAAAAATTACTGCCTCAAGAAGAGAATGGGTCTAAAAACAGCCCATTTCTGAAAAAAAAGGTCCCTCCTCACATTGTGTGACACAGACAAAGGCTGGCGTGTTCCCGGCCGGTTTCCTGCTGGTTTTGTTGACAAAAAGAAACCATGACCCAGCAAGGTGTCACTGACAGATTAAAAACACACCACGTCTCTAAAAAAGGCCTATGAAACAGGTACAGCATGTCCTGTTTCAAACAAGGTTTTGGTCTTGGTCTGTGTATGTATGTATAGGAACAAGAGTATTATAGGCTTGGACAATGGCCAGCAAAAAACTCCCGGGCAAAGGAATCGGCCTGCAGCCCAGCAGTTATTTTGTCATGCAGACCAGATTTCTAGAACCTTCTTTCTGCTTTCTTGAGATAAATATTTCAGAAGGTAAGCCTTGAAACAGGGTCCGTGGAGAAAAGACAGGCATGCATGCCAATCAAGTATACATGTGTACATGTGTGTGCAGTCAAAACAGTAGTTGTGATTCCAGAGCTGTCTCTGTGTGTGAAAGTGTGAGTGTGAGAGTGTGTGTGTGTGTGTGTGTGTGTGTGTGTACCTCCACGGTCATTTCCTTGGACTGCTCCTCCACCTGCTGAATGACCTCATAGCGCGTGCAGCGGTAGTATCCACCTGTGGAGGAGCTGTGCTTCTTCCACTCCTCCAGACAGATCCAGCAGAAGTCATACTTACACTACACACACGCACGCACGCACGCACACATACACACACGCACGCACACACATGCACACACACACACACACACGCAAGAGACAACCACACCAGTCAACAAGGGATTGCCAACTTCATTATTTGAGACCAAAACAAATTGGTATTGTTTGTTAGACGGAACGTGCAGAGTTAATCAACCCCTCACCCTGTTGCTCAAGGTTATCGAGTGCTGTCGGTAGAGCAAGCATTAGAAAGTTTTGTACAACACTGGGCGAATTTGTGAGCCAGCAGCTAGCGCTAACTGAATGGGGCGCAGTTGTTTGACCACCCTTTTCTATGGTATTCAAAACCTATTGCCATACCATCACCAACACCAAGTTTTCAACTCAGCTGGGATTGAAATGTGGGGTGGGGTGTGTGTGTGTGAGTGGGGGGTGTGTGTGAGTGTGTGTGAGCATGCATTTCTGTGTGTTTGTGATTTAGAGACAGGCACTGCATCATGCTCAAAAATTAAAAAAAAAAATAATGACCTCAGATAAATTTTTTGAAAAAGTAATGGACAAACGGACTGGCATTGCAGTGAAACACATGGGGCTTAGAGACTGCAAAGGAAGATTCAAGACTTTTGCATTTGAATCAGGTCAATCTTATGTAGTTCTGTTACATTTTTAATTATAATAATCTAGGATCAATCATCCTCCTTAATTATCATCATTATACTTTCATAAGAAAATATATTTCTCTTTGTTTCAGGTTGTTTTTATTTTGGCCTATGTCTTTATTATCTCACGATAACAAACATGCCAGATACAAAAGAAATCATGATGGTTGGGTATTCTATGGCCTGAGAAATTTTGATTGCATTTTATTCATTATAGCTTAATTAGTACTGAACTGTTCACATTGACCAATTGAAGAAGAATGTGCCACCTCGTTTGTTACCTAGAGTTCTTCCAGGCCACACGTGTAGAACTCATGCTCTGTGCATGCCTTGACCAGTTTCATTGATATGAAAGGCAAAAATACATTCTTTTGGATAGAGACATTGCAGTCATTTGCTGTGATTTCAAAACAGGACTGTTCAAGAATATCTTACCATGTGGATGAACACATTATTGCCATCATTTAATTCTGTAAGTCCTACTGTTTATTTTGATAGTTTGTCATGTGGCCAATGACAAGTTCATGAACTACACAGGACTATGCAGCCTACATTTATCATGTGATGTAAGTTGATTCTCTTGCAAACCGTTATCACTGTGTCTCGTGATGAGCATCACTGGAAAGCTTAAAATGCGAAGTTGTACGCAATAAAGCTCAGCACGTTAGATACGCTTAGGCGTTTGCTGAATTTTTTGGGGTTTTAAATTGACTGCACCTGTTTGAACCTGTGTGCACTCGGGAGGGGGAGTGACATAGAGGAATGCCTTTGTGTCTAAATTGTGTGTGCTATTATTACCAGCTATGTGAGACGACGTGTAGACCTGTAAAACGTGGTCTTCATATTAATATTATTATAGGCGACATAAGCGAACTTCAAGACGAAAAGTTAGCGTGAGGAAAGTCATGTGTGGTGTGACGGCATGTGAGACTCGTCAGTTGTGTATGTCTCATGCTCAATGTGTGACACTTAAGAGCCATCACTGATTTTGATATACTTTTGATAGACTGATATGGCAGTTGGCTAAAAAATGCTCGGAATTCTAACAGCATCATGAACAACACCATTGGCTGTGTCAAGGATATTACAGAGCTTCTTCCTGGATTTTCTAATCCTACTGTGGACAAACACGGTCACTAGAGTCACTAGTGTGTGTGTGTGTGTGTGTGTGTGTGTGTGTGGTTCCTTCAGGCGACACTCAGCCTTCTCCTTCCCAGCATGATCTAATCAATACATGACAGGCCACCAAGTGCCCCGTTGCCTAGCAACAGGCAGTTTGTTTGTATCTTCAGGTAACAAGAGGTTAAGAGCTCAAAGCCTGCCTGTGAGTCTTCCCATCTCACGTTCTGTGTGTGACTGTGTGTGTGTTTGTGTAAGTGTGTGTGTGTTTGTATAAGTGTATGTGTCTCAGCCTGTTGATGCTTGGGTCTACTCTGAACTTGCCTCACCTCAAATTTCCTGGTAACACTATCACACCTTATACCTCCCTACAGTTTACAGAGAAAATTCTATTGTTTTTACTGTGAAAAATCCCCTAAATCTGAGTTCAAGATAGCGTTTAATGATTACTCATCTCCTTTTGGTTTTTAACGTATGACTCCTCGGCCTCCTCGACCATGATCTCCCTTCGTATCAAAACACAGAAATAATTAACTCACCACGTGAGATCATACAAAACAGCAACAGCAGACAGTTTCAAAACAGCTCTGCAAAGCTTCATTTCCTCCTCCTCATCGCCCCCCACAGCAACACCCAATTCAGCAATCAGTTCTTGTGGTATTTATAAACAGTTTGCACACAGATGCTGTGAGCATAGTGCATATGGGGTGGGCGGGTGGTGTGTGTGTGTGTTAAGGGCACATTGTGAATGATTGGGGGGGCCGTGACCGTGCCGTCACTCAGCGGCCGTGTTTAAGCCTTCATTAGGGAAATGAGTGCTGTTTGGCCAGGCGCTCCGCGAGCGGCCTACGCAGTGGGGCTTTTTATCTCAGCACCTGCCTCTGACGTCAAAGAGCCCTTCAACAGCACAACAAGCACAACCCGCCCGCCAGCCCTCCAGCCAGCCAGCCCTCCAGCCAGCCAGCCAGCCAGCCCGCCAGCCAGCCACTGCCCCCAGCAGCAAGCTGCTGCCACCGTCGCCTGCACCACCACTCCTGCCACTTTTGCTCCCTGAGCCTACGCTCACAGTCAGGAGTCATGGCAACTGTACATACACACACTGACTACACATAAAACGTACTCAGCCAGACCCAATAAACACTTACAATATAATACACACACCCACAGAGCAAAAACACTGCACATTACCACAGACAGACATGCAAAAATTACTCATTCACATATATAGGGATATATAGAGAGCCACATACCATACATGCATATGGAATACACATGATACTCACACACCTATGAAATATTGCTTCAGTTGGACCAGACAAGACTATGATTAACTGTGATTCAGATAAATCTTATAAAATATCCTGATAAGTTTATAAGATATGCCTGAAGTCCATGATAGTGCTACTAAAATGGTTACAAGGAAGTAAACAGAACATCCCAGAACATCCCAGTTGATAATACATTACAGAATTGTGGTCAGATTGACCACTGATCCAAGCGATGATTGCACTAAATTGCAAGACTGGGCTCATCCACCCGCCCAAACACACACACACACCCCTCCCAAACACACACACACACCCCTCCCAAACACACACACACACACCCCTCCCAAACACACACCTTGGCACACTGCATGTGATTGCAGCCTTCATTTTTCTGGATGGGCGACTTGCAGTTGGCACAGGGTTTGGAGTTGGTGAGTAACCACAGGCAGTTGGCAGCGTCTTCGTAAGCTTCGCTTACGCCAGCCACTTTTTTCAGAATGAAAGAACGAGACGTGGAATGAGAGAATGACACAGAGAGAGCAAGAAAGGGGAGACAGAGGTTAACCTTGTCACAGGCGCATTAACTAGTCCATTGAGAGTCTATCAAGAGCAAAGGGTACGTCTGGGAAGTCTGGAGAGATTGAATATCAACATAACTTCCATCTGCTTCAGATCATTCTGAGAGAGATCTTAAATGCCTAAGTGCTCTAATAAAATATTTAAGTCAGGCACTTAAAATCAAGATCCTAGAATACATTCCATCGCTTCTGCCGCCATCACAACGTGTTGCTACAGCTCACAGTAAAAATAAATAAATAAATAAATACTAATACATTTCCTGGAGTCCCCCGTGCACTCACATTCTTCTGGCTTCATTTCGGTGACTTTCTGCAGCCACATCTTCCACGTCTCACAGTCACACGGTTCGTGGGCCTCACCCAGACACTCCCTGGAGGGAGGGAGGGAGGGAGGGAGACAGAGAGAGAGAGAGGAGGGGAGAACCACATGCAGGAATGAGGGTCAGACGGGGGAGAATGTGAACCATGTCCTGGGAGAAATCACCGAGCTGCTAAGTCAACAAGTTAAGGAAACAGTTACTGCTAAGACAGAATGTAAGCCAACAGCAGCTATCTAAAGACTAGGCAGGCACACATCAACTACAATTGAGAGACAACATATTAATGGTATTTACATTGCAGATCTACATTCACAACATACATATGTGTACATTTAGAATGTCTGTGCTACATGCTACATGTCAATGCTACATGCTAAATGGCATTGCTTTGGACTGAACAGCCGTGTTGCCTTGGAGATCAACAGTATGTGGTTAGTCTTTCCGCACCAGCAGAAGAGGTGGCCCTTCCCACAATCCACGGCGGGGGCTCTCAGCAGGGGGAAGCTGAGGGGGTCCGAGGAGGCAGGGCTGGGCCTGGTGAGACGCACCGCCCGCTCACAGCGGGCCACAGGGCACCAACGGATGGCAGGGTTATTATCTACAAACGCCTGGGGGGCACACGCAGAGAACACCATGACAAGAGGAGGAGAGGGGGGTTGTGGTGGCCACACAAATAAGGTCATCAATATAAACTGATGACTAGACTGCATATTAATCACAACATTTGTTACAAATGATGAATTCTAAAAAGCTTCCACCTAAAGAACACTAAAGAACATTTTCACCTAAAACTCAAGATCAAACACTTATGTTATCCAGTTTCATGGTTTCCCAGCGTCTTAAAGTGAAACATCGGCGGTGAAGCTATTAAGAGTCGGTAGTTGGGTTTTTAAGTTCGAGAGCCAAATTGGCAAATGAGAGGACCAGTGCCACTTGTCCAGAACTACACAAATCACTAGTTTCAAAATACTAAAAAGGCTTGACAAAGCAGGATACTTTGGTTGTAGCATAATCAGAGTCGCAACACATGAAATGGAGCTTTGAGAACACTGTCGGTGTACACATGGTGTGTTTAAAAGAATGCCTGAGCAGCGGCTGAACGGCGCACTGACCTCGGTTTTGACAAGCTCTGTGGACACCAATGGTGTTGTCAATGCTAGAGTTCATGTGTAGGGATTCTGATAATGCTACGACCGAAGTGCCATCCTATGTCAAGCCTTTTTAGTAGTTCAGTGATAGTGATTGGGATGCGTCTGGCTAGGTGGCACCATTGAAACCCATTGTAGGCTGCTATCACAAACACCGGTCAAACCCAGTTACCAACGTCATTTTGCTTTTGAATGGAAGTTTGACTCGTGTACATGATCATGCACATGAAAAAGAGCCTTACTAGCTTAAGCGCTGGCCTTTCACTTTTAAACGTGAATAGCCTGTACGTATGTACATAAAAATTTCACTGCATGTCTGAAAACTTTTCTATGAATAGGATACAATAAATCCTTGAATTCTTGAAGATATGGCTGTATCTTATACAGTTGTTCCCTGACGCAGTACATGTATCAAGTCTTTCATAGCCACTACGGTTTGCCAGCGAGGCTCCTGAGTCATACCTTGATATCAAACTGGAGGTAGCGTTTATCCATCTCCCTGGAAACCACACTCTCTATGACCTCCACTGGAACCAGCTGGAAGCAGTCAAAGGCTGGGCAGAAGATGTTATGCGCCTCCCCCTCCTGGATCTTCAGGTTCAAAAACCTGTCAGCGACAAAGAGATGACATTAAAGACCACTCTTCAGTCTTTGGCCCTACTGCCCTATAGAAAACATATAGAATTCCTATAATGTCCAAATAGAATATGTAAGAACTGTGCACTATAAATAATTATCATTTATATGAAGCCAAGTACTTTTTTCATGTGGGAAGATTGAGAGACTTATTCCCACAACATTGGGAGACAATTCCCCTAACTCCCCCACTAACGCTGGCATCGGCTAGGTGAGTATCTGCAATGACAGAACCAGCCTGACATGTCCCTGGATAAACTCCTGGATTTTCGGCTTGCTGCTCTGCCTTCACCCAGTGAGCCCTCATGTAATGTGACATAGGTGACGTAGTTTGGGAAGAAAACAGGAGTGACAGTAAGGAGAAAAGATGGAAGTGCACACAAAAACTCCCTTATTTTCCTCCGAGTTGAAACAAATGATCTTGCTCCACAAACCACAAACAACTTTTATTATTTTAGCCAAGGCAAGTGACCATACTTAGCCCGCAGTAATTGGAGACAACAGTGATGCAATAAACTGCAGTAAAGTCTACTTCTGCACTTCTGTGTAAAAAAAAAAAAAAAAAAAAAAAAAAAGACTGGAAAGTGTTGGGTTGTGACGTGCCGCCTTTTTTTAAAATGCTTGTCTATTTTAATGTCAGTTGCATAGGCCAAGGTTGACGTAAGGCTCCAGCAGGTGCAGAGCCTTGAAAACGCCTGCAAAAAAACAACACTATAATTTCTAGGTCACATTCCTGCTCTTTAGAGGAAATTGGGTGTCTGCACTAACAGGAGAGCTACCGGACCAGAGGCTGAAGACAGAGCTTGCAAGGACTTCAGTGATTTTAATGATTTTTAATGATCGATTTTTTAATGATAATGAGACATTATTTGCATTACTGATTCATCACCAATGCTTTTTACCTCTGTGTTTTCCTCTTCGTCTGTAACCATGCCAACAGCTTGGTAAGCATTCTTACCCACTCACACTATAATTATATCAGCAGTGAGTTGATTTAATGTCTGTCATAAACACTAAAATATTTTTTCTCCATTTTCAAGGTGAGATTGTCCCTTTGTACTTTGGTCTTCATGACAAAATCTGTGTTAGCCCTTCCCTTCCCTTCCTTACCCTTCCCAGCATGCTCGGCAGAACTCGTGTTCACAGGGCATGTCCACGGGGTCCTCAAACACAGAGATGCTGCACATGCAAATACCGCACTAAAAGGGAAGAGACCCAGAAGTTTTAGAACACAAGCAGCCATAACACACGTTGGACACGTTGCAGGTCATTTAAGTGTGTGTGTGTGTATATCAGCATGAATCCATTTATTGGTGGGACTGACGCATAATTCTAAAACACACACGTAGTTCTGATACACACACTTTCACACGTTTCCCTTTCAGAAACACACTCTACTCGCAAATGACAGAATCTGTCATTTCTAGTTGCCTCAACATTTGACATATGCTTTCACATCTGCAGTCAATTACAGAGGCCTAATAACTCATCAGCCAGACAAATCATTAGTGCACGGTGACACAAAGAACACATGAGCCAATTCAAAACCATGATTAATCTAATGACAGGGACTCATAAATATCCTTGTCTGTGGCACGGACCACTGACCAGAGCGAGGCCATCCTCAGCTGGGGAGAGGCTGATCTCATCGGGCGAGGTGACGGAGGAGCGGGTGGTGCGCGGGGTGCGGGGGGAGGGCAACGTGTCCCAGGCGTTGTAGCCACTAGGTGGCGGCGTGGGCATCTGGACCCCCGAGCGCTGGCAGCAGTCTTCCGCGTTGGACATCCAGGCTTCCAGAAGCTTCTCCCGATCCCAGTCTGGACCACAGACACAGATGGGATGAAAAGATGAACAGAGACGAAGAACCACATACACTTCTCCTTTTTACATGCACAGGTTTTATTATCAGGTTATTGCACCGCATTGCGCATTCTTGCACAGACGTCCGCTTTAAAAAATTCAGCAGAGATGTTAGCAGCTGAGGACTCCAGGGGTTTGAACAAGTCCAACATGTATCGAGCTGCACTGGGGCAGATCTGTGCTGAACCTTTGGCAAATTCAAGAGTTTGCTGCGGCATGCTATGTGGCTACATGATCAGCATGTTTGTCATGTAATGCAGGAGTCCCCAGGCATAGTCAAGGGTTCTGGTATATTAGGTGTGGTTATGGTGTGCCGCATGTTTAGCACGTATGTTAGCATGTTTGGCATTTCTGCCATGACCTGTGCTTCTGACGCATTTAGGGCAGCAGCACGATGAAAATGACTAATGTGGTGTTCAGGTGCTATAGTGGCCCGTCCGGCTGTTCCGGTGTTTTGACAGGTGGTGACATGTTTAAGGTGCTGGCTGGTATCGCGGCGGCGTACCGTGCGCTCGCAGCAGGGCTTCGGCCGTGAAGAGCGGCGCCTGCAGCATGTCCGCCGTCTCCACGATCAGCATGTCCTTCAGGCGACGCAGGTCCTGCAGCTTCAAGCCCTCATAAGGCTGGGGAATGGAGAGTAGAAGAAAGAAAAACGGGATTATAATTTAGAGGGTAGCAAAAGGGAGGTGCGCACCATTTCTAAAGAAAACGTTTGAAGGGATTGAGAGAGAGAAAAGGAGAAGCGTGTTTATTACAGTGAAGAGATGAAGGTGGAGAGAGAGAGAAAGAGAGGAAGCTGACCAGGACGGCTGATGTGTTAAAGACATTATGACACAGGCCCAGTGGCGTCACAGTGTTGCGCACACACACGTGAACTCCCTACTCACCTCAGAGCACTGAGCCCCACCACCCACACACACACACACACACACACACACACACAACACACACACACACACACACACAGCCCTGCCAATGGCTGGCCAAAATCCCCTTGTCTCCATCTGCAACTTAAAGGTCTCCCTGTCACCATGGCTACATCACACTAACACACACTGACCTTCCCCCATCCTCTCAGAGCAGATGACATGACACCCACCAACTGCCTCAGAGGTAACACACACCCTTTATTAGACCATAAATCTACCCATTTACAGAAGCCATGTTACTAATCACTCATCGAACCTCCCCATGAGTGTATTTACTTGGAACTGAAGGTTTGTCAAAGTCGTTTCTCAGTGTCACTGTCCCCTCATCAATACAGCCTTCTCTTAAACATAATGAAAGCTCTCTTGTGTGTCTGAGCTGGTTTGAGGGTATTTGAACTGAGATCAGCTGGCTCTACAACGATGGGTTTTTAGCCTAATGACCTCTCCCTACGTCACACTCCATCATGACATCACCCCCTTCTCATTTCTTCTTCTCCCTGTTCTCTTCTGTATCGCCCCATCTCTCTCTGATGACACCCCCTCTCCCAGCTCCCTGCCTTTCTTCTCCTGTCTTTTATTTGGAATCTATTAAAGATGACCTGCTGTTACAGATTGAAAGTTGTGACGACCCACAGACATCTGTCTGAGAGACGACGCCTCAGTCTTGATCTGCATGTTTAAAGAGAGTCTGTGCCCCCCAACCCCCCTCCCCCGTCCCCTTGTGCTTCCACTGTGAGGCGAGATGAAAAAAAACACACCCTGAGTCTCGCCGCCTTTTTTTAACAGACGCCGCTGGCGAGACGTTGAAACAAAATCACAGCACTTCTGAATCACAATTTAAAGTCGTACTCCTTCAAGCATGTCCACAATCTATTCAATCCAAAATGGATACACTAGATTGGATGTAGGTGCACATGTGCGTGTATGTGTGTGTATATGTGTGAAAGGGGAAGGAGGGTGAGGGGGAGAGAGTGAGAGTGAGAGTTAGGGTGAGAGAGAGAGAGAGAGAGTCTTGTAGAAAGAAAGCGACTTTTGGTAGTGAGGTTCTTGCCGCTTCACTGGTAAAGCCATTTCCATTATTTTACATTCCACTCTCACTGAACTCCCTATGAAAAGCTACACCTTCACCGAACTCCTACACCGTGTTCATGTGGCCAACCAGAAGAACTTTCAGAAGGCCAGCACATTTAAATGCTGCTGTGAGGCAGGCAGGGCTGGGGGAGTTCTGGAGGGGCATACCTCCCGGCGGTCCAGCGCGGCGTACTCTGCCTCGATGTCCTGGGCACCAGGGTCCTGAGAGAAGACCATCTGGGACTCCAGACTGAGCGCCAGCTCCTTGTGCTGCTGCCGCTCCGCACAGTCGCACGGCGTCTCGCGCTCCTCGTTCTCAACAAACAGGTCTGCACCACTCTTCACAAGCAGCTGACACACACACACACAAACACACACACACACACACACACACACAAACACAAACACACAGAGAGAAAATGAATGTGAAATGAATTTCTACTCAATGCATTCAATTTCCTCTCAGTAGGATAACAAGGAGGTAGAGTGGTAGAGGCAATTGTAAACTCTAAAACCAGATGACAGCATTGAATAAGTGGCCATTTGACTAAGTGGCCAAGTGGTGTTCCTGCAAAATGTTATAAAGCTGAGTTTGGCCAAACACCATACCTGGCCTGGATATCTGCCAATGCCTGACCATACAAGTGAATAATGGTGAAAAACTATTAGATAATAGTTTTTACATTAGATAAATGGAAAAAAAAACAACTCAATAGATAAAAAAAGCTCTGCAGGTATAAATAGTAAAACAGCAACTCTGACCAAGTGACCTCTCCACCCTAAGATAAAGCCTTTCTGGCCTGTGACTGCTCCTGGAACAGATTTCTCCTCCTGTGATAACAGTTTTCCACCAAATTCCAAGGCCATTAAGCAAAGGCTTAGCCCACAGTGGAAAGATCCAACCCACCAGCACAATGCTAGGCCAGTTCAGCTGACACATTCCACAAGAGCCACTCACGGACAGCAAAGCCTGTTTCACAAGTCATTTGTTTTGAATAAGAACTTTTTTTAAAAAAGATTTTTGACCTTTTTGAACCCCCCCCCCCCCCTTTCTCCAAATGTAGCCATTTCTGGGAAATGCAAAAGCTCTCAGTATGGAGTGTGAATCTAACACACGCCTCCTCGGCTGCAACGGAGACGCTTAGCTGGACGTTTCCTTCGCACCTAAACATGCAAAGTCTGCCCACCTTATCTTAACAGGGAATAAATCAGAATCTGAAGGTATCAAATAGGTCCTACAAATGAGCAAAACATCTACTTGTTTTTTCATGCAAATGCCCCACTCAATAAGGAATGTCATCTGACAATCGTGTATAGAAAAAAAAATTTGAAAACTCAAACAAACAAACAAATCAACTGCTAACTTGAATCTTTACATAGGTGTTTAAATGATATTTTCATGCACAGCCTTGACCTTTGACCCTGCCCTGTCCTCCTCACCTCCACACAGGTCTTCATGCCCCCGGCAGCGGCGTAGTGCAGGCATGTGCTCTTGCGGTTGTCGGCGGCGTTGACATCAGCCCGCTCGTACTCGCCAGCGGCCAGCTTGGCGCCGGTCCACTTGAGCGCCATCTGCAGGCATTCGGCGCGGCGCTGCTCGTCCTGGAGCGGGCGCAGGAGGCGTGGCTGCAGAGCCCCCTCGGCCAGCAGGATCTGGGGACCCATGCACAGCAGGTGGAGCGACGTCTCGTTGTGCACGTTGCGCTTGTTGGGGTTGCCGTCCTTGGAGAAGAGAAAAGACCTGCGCCAGAGATGGAGAGAAGACGAAAGAGGGTGGAGAAGCAAAGGAAGGAAGGAAGGAAGGAAGGAAGGAAGGAAGGATAGAGGAGGGACAGAGATGTTATTAAGTTGGAAAAAAGAGCAAACAAGTGTGTTCATGTTCACAACACCAGCAGAGAGATGCCGGCAGGCAAATAAAATAGATTGGATTCTGTGAACAAAATGCCATGATGCAATTTAAGGAGCCAGTCTCATTCACTTTAGGATGAGGTTTGCCCACAATGTCTAAAGCGCATTTCAAAGTGTATGTGTCTGAGGCTGAATTCCCGCAAGACAAGGGTAATTAACAATCTGCAATGCTACAGTACTCTGTGCCGACCACAGGCATGAAGCTTAAAAAGGAAAAGATAAACAATGCAAATGATCCTCCTTGGCCACAGTTCAGCTGAGTCACACTAGGCAGATGTCGCCAGCACTTAAAGGGTTAACCCCACCCCACCCCAGGCTGCTGGGAAATCTCAAGGATATTTTCAGAACCAGGAGCCGTGGCCCTTATCTCAATATTTCATTATGTGCGCTGGTGCATTAGGGAGACAGTGTATGGGCATTAGCACCCCAAGTACCGCAACCCCCCTGCCCCCCTTCTCTGCACAGGCTCAATGTGTGAAAGAAAGAGAGTAAGAGACATTGGGAGACAGCTGAAATAGCCGTGGCCAAAATGTCATTTTTGGTTAGGCGGTACACTGAAGCATGGCGAGGAATGAAAAGGGAGCGACGGGGCTTTAGCTGACACCCTTGATGAGACTTGAAAGCAGTGGCTGCTTTTTTTTTCTTTTTTTTTTCATTATTCCATGCCTCAGCAATAAAGGTCTCCTTTCGGATGCTGCTGCCAGCCTGAATGGAGATACCAGGAGAGTGACTCAGCGATTTTGTTCCAGGAAAGTCGAAAGGAACGGCAGGAGCAAATGGAGCCGACTGGAAGCTTATTGGTTAATGTAACCCTAACCAGCTCGATAATTCCACTGAGCGCTGTCAGCAATACACCGACGCAGACACACACACACGTGCGCACACACACACACACACAGAAAGAGAGAGAGGCCCTCTATGTTTTCCAGTGAATCCTGATGAACAGGTTGTACAAACAAAAAGCAACACCGTTGGTCTTGAAATAACTTGCCTCCTAGACAGAGACACACTGTGCACCTCATAACCATCAACAACCAAAACACCCACCGCAAGCTCCAAACGGACACACTCTGTCTTTTCCCAGAAAGCTTTTAAGCCTCCTGGAGGAAGATATTTATAAAATTTCCCTCCATGGGCTAGTCCCATTCTTTCTCTCTCTCTCCCTCTCTCCCTTCTCCCCCTTTGTCTGTTTTTCACAATGATAGCAGCGATATAAACCAGAGAACAGTTATGTTCAATACGGCTCTGTCCACACACACACACACACACACACACACACACACACACACACACACACACACACACCACACCACACCCACACACACCACACACACACCACACACACACACACACACACACACACACCCCTTGAGCTGTTAGTGTAATGGATGGCAGGGGCCAGGAGAAGGCTTGGTAATTATGCCCCCTACCCTCTGGTTTAGGGCACTATTATTAAGGGAAGATGGGGAATAGAGGAGCACAATGGCTCAGGAGGGGGGTCCAGCTGGCCATGAGGGGTAATTGCCCAGAGACGCCGGAGTCAAAGTCAAGAGAGACTCCCTTTCTCTGCAGCTCCACTTTTTCTCTTTCCATTCTGTGTGTTCTCTCTCTTTCTCTCTCTCGCTATCTCAGATCATTAAATCATTGTGTTTCCTGTTCTAAAAACAATTTCACTTTCTCTTGTTTCTATAGTACCCTCTCTCTCTCTCTCCACACACACACACACACACTTCACTTCAGTTGTCATGAACGACATAGAGAGCTGGTCCCCTGTTTGAGCATGTCAGGAGAGCATATTCCATACCAGGCATACCTGCTTTAGAATCAGAGCACTGAGGGGAAAAAATGCCATTTGTACGCATTCAACATTCACACAGAGACAGAGAGAGCAACAGAGAGGACAGAGAGGGTGAGAGAGAAAGGGGGGGGGGGCAGAGTGAGAGAGAGAGAGAAACCCTGTGTGTTCTACTTTAGTGCTCTGACCCGCCCAGACTCTGCCTGTTTTACTTCTTCAGGGTCACCTCACACTGAACCGAAGGCCCGTCCAGCTAGTTAAACATTAACCCACAAGCCGGATTACTTCCTCATGGCTGCGCTACACCTCAGTATAAGCTGCATCCATCAAAAACATAAATGTGGGTCATTCTGTTTCCACGCCCCCCCCCCCAATACTCTTTATAAATACTCTACTCACAGCCACTTAAAGCCATTTGTTCTTAGCAGCACACGTAACAGACCCGTCACTCCATATGCTGACACACCATAGAGCCTATGTACCTAGTGTTCCCCTCATCCGCCTCCCGGTCTCACATCCTCCGCTGTTAAAAGTTGGCTTTCATAAGAGAAGCTTTGATTCCTGTCCAAATGCTTTGGCAAGCGCTGCGATGACCATTAAGTAAGAAAATATGATAAATTACAGTAATGTGATTAACTTCACACAAAGAACTGACTGTGAGAACTCCTTGCAGCCTTTAGCTTGAAAAAGCCCCTTGGATGAAGCCACCACAGCGGTATAAATCAAATGTTCTTTAATTCAAACGGGGGGGTAGTTTTTATATGCGCCGACAGCCGAGTGAGATGGGCTGCACACTGTCAACAAGTAAAATCTGACTTACAGAAACCATTTACACACAATTTACACTGCTGAACGACACATTGAATGCATGCTTGTATTCGTATGTGTGTGTGTGTGTGTGTGTGTGTGTGTGCATTCACTATTAAGTGCATGAAATGGTCCGTGGTTTTGACTGACCTGTTAGGTTTCTCAATTTTGGTGGAGCCGCCATGGAGTGAAATGGTTGAACCACCAAGTTGGCAACAACACTTTTTAGAAACTCAGCCTTGGTAAGCTGAGCTAACCAGACAAAAATTTGACAGCTGAGAGAACTCAACTTAAAAAGGCATCACTTTCCAGAAGAGTCTCACCTGATGAGGCGCGTCATGGCATGCCGAGAGGCGTAGTGCAGCGCCGTGTTGTGCTGGTAGGGCTCGCCGTAGGACGCGTTGGGGTCCAGAGACTCCTTGAACTGCGGGTTGCTCTCGTGCAGTTGCCACGCCAGGCTCTCGTCGCCGCTCATCAGAGCCTTGCGGAACTTGGTGGCCGTGTTCCCCATCTTGCACGCTCTTTGTCTCGCTCACGCCCCTGCTGCACGCACGCACGTATGTATGCACGCGCGCGCACACACACACACACACACACACACACACACTCGCACTCACTCCCCTCTCGTTCTCCCTCCTCTTGCTTGCTCACTCTCGACAAGCCCCCCGAGCCACTCGCTGCCGAGTTGCACTCACCTGCCCTCCACCAGGGTCAACAGCACACTGCAGGTCCTGCACAGACAGACAGACAGACAGACAGACAGACAGTTAGCATACGTGGCCAAAGGAGGTCACACCGTTTCCCGTGTTCTATTGCTTTTACCCACTGAACCACAACGGCTGGTACGACTACAAACACCGCAAGCGGCATCACAATAAAGCTTATTACATAGGCACTGACTTCCATGCTCCATAAATATGGGTGTCATTCCATGGGAGTGTACAGTACTCCTAAATCATTTAGAGTTCAGAGTGTAATTAAATGTGTTTAGTATACCAAATAGCCTCACTGACCTGGCAAAACCTGCAGAGAACTGCAATCTAAACATACTGTCGATGACGACAACCCCTTCAGACAATGACACTGGCTCAAACTCAATAATAATAATAAGAATTAATAGCTGTACTTACAGAGGCTGTCTAAATAAAGAGAAACTGTGAGTTTTAGTTAAACAATTAGGACAAATCTCCTTCTTGTAAATGCATTAACAACCCACGCATTAGCCATTTCTCTCAGGATAGGTAGACAATAGGCCAGGGCTAGCCAGACATCATGATCCCCCCCTCGCCCCACACTTCATCCTTTTTCTTGCTATTATCACTCTGAATCTGACCGTTCCATTCGGCAAGTCGTAGGAAGGAACAGAGTCAATAATGATGATGATGTAAGTCCACTCAGCTCTCCTCCGCCAGAGGACCAGCGCTCTGCCAGAAGTCTGCACTCAGACTAACAGTCTAATTACCATCAGAGAGATCCAATGGCAACCTCTGATTTCATGCCAAGGGGGGCAAGATATACTGTCGGCAGACATCTGGTCAAATCCTATGCTGATTTATGATTCGTCTTTGGGAAAAACCATAAGTCAAAATCTAGTGCTTTGCAAAAAGATTTCTCCCTCTCCAATACATTCCCACAAATATTCTTAACAGTAATTTGATAGTCATGGATGAATGGATGAATAAACAAACAAACAAGAGCCAGGGGAAATTCCATTCCAGGTACAGTTCATCCGGTAACTGAACACTTGGCACCAAGAAACTCACAGGGGCTCAGCTACACCCAAAACATTTCACAGAAACGTCCCTTTCTGTTGATGCAAGACTTCCACACTGGGTACTCACATGGGCCAGTAAAGCCACTGGAGCT
The DNA here is from genome assembly GCA_015244755.2 of Tenualosa ilisha. Taxonomy (NCBI): domain Eukaryota; kingdom Metazoa; phylum Chordata; class Actinopteri; order Clupeiformes; family Clupeidae; genus Tenualosa; species Tenualosa ilisha. Next base: position 864,622 of record PYXC01002690.1, read on the forward strand.
CTGATGACAATAATAATACACACAACCAAACAACACTTCAGAGACAGAGGCATTTTATGCTCCAATAAATCTACTTAAAAGCGGGGGCTGACTGAGAGGAACAGGCCTGGTCTAGAGCAGGTGCATTTTGGGAGAGATGGTGAGGGGTGTGGGGTTGGGTGTTAGAGTGGGACTGTCCGTTTTTGGGTCACACAGTCTGCCCCACACATCTTTTCATGGAGGCGCAACCCTGCCCCCCATGATGCTCTTCACCTATCTGTCACTCATTCAAGTGGCCTGTGGTCATGCATGGACACTCCCTTAAACAATCCTTCACCAAAAATTAGGCAGTGCTGAATGTAGGCTTTGATTACAAACTCAAAGGAAAAACAATTAGGCCTATTGCAACTGGCGCCATTTTCCCCTTTTTTGCCTCAATCTCAAATTACCAGAGAATGTGGCAGCATGCAAAGCAAAGGTGATTGAGCAGCTGGCAACAGTTGTTTCAACACAAAGAGCCCCGTAAGTCACCAAAACAACATTCATAGCCACCATTCATCCAGAACTCAAATGAACTGCCAAACACCATTTGCATTGCAGTGAGATCAGAATTTTCATATATATATTGAACACAATGACTGCTTTCTGCCCCTGCTGGACAAGGGGCCTACTGTCAGTGGCCTAATCATCACAAAAAGTTAACTAGAGGATGAAGTCAGTGCAGTCCATCCACAAAAGGCTGAGTCTTTCCCTAAGCTACTGTGCGCCATCAATTAACCTAATCTAACGTTATATGCTCACATTTACCTGACCTATGTATGTGTGAAATGCAAGACAGGTATAAGGTCTTCTTCTTCAGACTCAACAGAGACAGAAAATCAATGTGATGCAATTGTCTGATTTGGTCAGGCAACCTTGTCATGAGATCTGTTTGTTCTGAAGAAGCCGTAAAATATAATGAGATAAACTACTCAGTAAGTTAGGTCAACACTGAGGTGAGATTAAATATATGACGTTAAGTATAACTAGGGAGTAAACTGATTATAGCTCCATATCACGGAGGTCGGTTAAATGCCACTTTTATATGTTCTGTATCTGGAGCATGTCATGAAGTTATGGAAAGCGCACGCATTTGCTGTGATTTGTCACGGTAAGAGCAGAATACTGTGTTGAGATGTATATGGCACGAAGACAGATACAGAGTACGATCCTGCTATGGTCTCGGTTGAGCAGGCCTGACAACAACTTGCCTATGCGTAAATATGCCAGGCTGCCTCCACTTTCCCTTGTTAGTGTCTGACTCAAGCAAAATCCTTTGTACCAAAACAGATTTCACATGAGACAGGCCTAGTCGGCGTTCAATGTAACAAAAAGAAACAAGTAAACATAACAGTACAGATGTAAAATAAGCAGGACATTACGCCTTTCTGTGTATATTTTAGTTTGGTTGAAGAGGAAGTTGGTTCTACAGATCGTCATTTTGTTTTCTTTGTTCGAATCCCTGACTCCTGAAACAAGCTACGCTGGCTAGACTCGGCAGCTAGCTCACAGTTAGCTATGAACATCATGGCAAACCAACCTAGAGAAAAACACTTGTCGCTCAGTTTACTAGCTCCTGCATAATTTAAACCTCTGCAAAATTAAACAAATAGTAAAAATCGGTATTGACAAGACAATTACCTCCGTAGAGTGGAAGGACAGTGGAACAATTATTCACTGAAATGCACTAGCAATAGCTAGCTACATTAACGTAGTACGGTCAAGTTTTTTTTTCTTCTCATAGCTACCCCCTTACCTGCTAACTCTTATGCCTTATCTCTTATACCTGTGCAATCATCATGTAAAGTGAGGGGCAACTTTAAATTACCAAGCGTCTGTTTTTGTCAGTTTTATGAAAGATCCCACGGCAAGAAACTATTAGAAAGTGTTTTCCAAGTTCATGTAAGTAGCTAACAGAGCGACAGGATGCACATCCAGAGTAACGTTAACATAGCCAAGCCTCTATAGACAAGCAGCAAGATTACCAGTTCGGGTAGCAAGCTTGAACTGATTGACAGGTTTTGTGTCAGCAGATCGCCCTAATGTTATTTGGTAAATCATTGTGACCCAAGTATATATGCATAGTTCGCTATCAGGAATATTGTGTACGTGCTATCTGATAAAGAGGACAAGCACTGAATAACGCCAGCTAATACTACATCGTCACACGATGCCAGACTGTAAACCATTGCAAACACACAAAATACATGAACGGTATATGCCACATTAGCGTTTTGTAAATAACACATACACGAACGTCACTGTCACTAAAATGTACTGCAGTTATATAAACTGAGACAGAAGCAATCTAGTTAGCTGGCTATGTCACCGTCTGTTTACTAAGCGAGCACAAGATTCAGCCATCTAGCTAAAAACAGGCAGCAATACGTACCCCATCATCGATTTGCTTGGACACCGGATGGACGCATCAAAGGAATCTTTTAACAGCGCGACTTGCAACAGCCTGACATGTCAGACCCTCATAGCATCATGGTTTATTGGCCTTGAAACCAAGTGCCTGGTGGCATGTAGTACTGCGTCTGCTGAGTACTGACAGTGGAGGAACACTGTTGTCAGATCGTGCAAGCAAGGGGTGGGTAGGTGTGCGTAAAGAATTCCCTAGCTAGCAACTCTCATTTGATTGGTTTTCTGACTGTTGGCTTGGACAAAAAAAGCACCATATCCTGTTTGAGAATGAATGTATTAATCCACAATGCAAGTTCTAATTTTCCAGAAATTAGAATCATTGCTTGAGTTTGTGCCCTTGCAATTAAATGAGACGAAAACACGATGGGTTTGTTTCTTGCGCCTAGAAGGACTTTGGTTGCTCTAGTTGCCCAAAATTAATCTGAGGAGATGTTGATCTTTTTCGCACAACATTGTACAACCACCATATTTGTAGTGAATAGAAATTAACTTTTTAACATGCATACGGTGAGATTTAGCAGGGACAGAAAGATCTACAAAATGTAACATCTACGTGTATTTTATCTAGTGTTGATGATGACTCTTATTTTGACAAAATGTATCGGCACCACTTTTGACCGGAAACAGCTCTGTTGATGCTGGATTATCAAATGACAGATACTAGGCTAACTTTACATGTTCGTGCCGTTGTTATGTATTTTAGCCGCTAGTTGTTGGTCTGTGTTATAATTCGAATTAAATAAATGTCTCAAAATCATTATAACTTATGTTTAGAATAAATTTTACTGTCGTAACCCGGAACTCGTATAGTGAACCAACAAAACTGCCACAGAAGTAGCTAAAATAGCAAGCTAGCAGAGGTTTGCCTGAAGTTACAGTTAGCTATCTTAACCAGTTAATATGGGCCTTCAAAAAAGTTGATGGAGAAGTATTAATCTCTTTGGAAGCATTTGGAAACATGATGGTCGAGGAATGTAGCTCAACTGAAATTATGAAGAGAAAGTGACTTTTTAGGTAAGTTGTAAATATGTTTTGATGACCACAAAGTTAGCTTTGTGCTAGCCAGCTCTCCACTGTTGGACATAGTTTGCTAGCTCTCAAGTTTGCGTTCCTTTTTGGAGAGGAACACAATGGGAAATACTATCAATATTGAATCAGTATTGTTTCTAATTTTATTCTCTATCCTATAGTTTGTTAGAATGTTCCAATATAAGAGTGATACGCTAGCTGATGTTTATTATTTATATTGCTGTCGTTTTGATTCAACAAGTTTCTCCAAATAGACATACTGTCTGAATTATTTCCGGGGTGTGACTTCAACGCCTACATTAAGTCTCCTCAATAACAAGTTGGCACTGTTGTAAAATGCGCAGCAATTTTTAGTTTTTGATGTATGTGTCATGATTTAATGACTTTAAATACTTTAATAAGCAGTTCATGCGCACCGTGCATCACAGCACAAGCCAACTTGTGGTTTTATTTGACGATGAGTGTGTGTGGTGTTGAAACACCAGCCTAAAGTATCTTAAAGTGTCAGGAAATGTAACGAGCAAAATTATTATTATTATTATTATTATTATTAGCAGTAGCAGTAGTATTGGTGTTTTTATTCACTGATTCAGGCATGAGGCCACTGCAAGGAAAGTCTCCATCTGGCTTCAAAGAACAGCAACAAAATGGGAAACCAGGAGCTGGAAGATGTGTTTGTTGCTGTAATCCGTCCGAAAAACACTGTGAGCCTGACCTCCAAAGAATATCGTGCTAAGGCTTATGAGGTACAGTGGCCTGATCTATGATTCTCTTCCATCTGTGAACATATTATTTTATCCGATTTTAGTGAAGTAGTGACAACAAAGTTGTCACTCAAAGGGTTGACTTTTTTAAAAACTGAAAGAACATTTACAAAGTGGCTTTAAAGGGGTGAAATTTCCAACATATACATATATTTTACCCTTTATCACTAACCTGTACATCTTTCTATTTCACGTAGATCCTTTTAATTGAGGTCCCGTTGGAAGGGAAAGAGAAGAAGAAGAAAAAAATTCTCCTTGGAACTAAGATCCAATCTAATGGAGACAAAGCCAAATCCATCCTAGATTATGTTGACGAAACCACGAAACAAATCTCTAATAACCAGGGATTGATTGGTAAACACTTTACTATCATACTTAATAACAACAACAAATAAAGCTCTGCAGCTGAAATGGGGAGATATGTTATTTTGTATGCATAGATATCACATGTGAATCTTAATCGCCTGTGGATATGTCCCATTACAAGCCGCTAGATGAATCTTAAGCATGAAACCTAAAGAGGTTCTCCCTGCAGGCAAACGTGTGGTGCACATGAAGAAGTTCCCTCTGGATGGGGACAGAGAAGGAAAAGAGGCTTCTCTGTTTATTGTGCCAATCAACGTGAAAGGTTGGAATCACATTCACTGCATTCTTTTAATTTATTTTGAATTGTACTGGTGATGCTGTTGTTTACATGAAATCTGATATTGTCACAATACCTCAGAGACACTTGATTTAACAGTAAAGTCTTGGTCGCAAGTCTCACTTAAAATCTCGAAGGCATGATTTCATTTAGATTAATATCATGGATTTCAAGTGGGCTTTTAGGCTACATATGTGCATCAGCCACAGATGAAATGGGCACAAACACTGCCAGTTGTAAACAGGAAATGCAATAACTGCCACAACCTCAGGCCTGTTCTCTCCCCACTTTTCAACCACAGACAATAGCAAACCCACCTACCACCCCGGCAGTCCCAATTTTTACTGCCTGCAGGACATCATGCGTGTGTGCAGCGAGACAAGCACCCACTTCTCCTCCATCACCTCCAAGATGCTTCTGGCACTCGACAAGTAAGTCTCCTTTCGGTTTGTTTTTCATCAATGCTCACACATACACACACACCATACAAATACAGGTTTGCTTCAGATGAAGGTATATGATGTAGGTTCAGATTGTCTTAATCTTTTGCCAGATGGTGTATAACTACTTCAGGATTGCAGCTCTGTGGTTCTTTTAGGACTGTGTCCAGATGACAAAATATGTAGTACCTGACGTCAGCTACCGAATCTAATTTTTGACCACCAAACATTTCGTTCCTCAGTGATGTATTTTTTTGTGTCTAACAAAAGGCATTTCCTAGAACCATTAAATGAAAAGATTCAGGCTACCAAGTTCATCTACAAAGTTACTTTAATTCTTAACACGTTTTTTTTTGCTGCTTCCTATTCATTTCAACACTTTGTTTTGAGCTGTTAAGTTGTGTTGCCAGAGCCTTTTCCTATTAGGCCATAGCAGCTTGCTTTTTCCTCTTCCTGTCATTTTGTCCTCTTCCTCTCACCACTTCTTTTTTTTCACTCCCTCCTTCCCCTTTTTCGTCTCTTCACACCTCCTTGTCTCTTTGAACGCGCTGCAGATGGTTGGCGGAGCAGCACACGGTGCCACACGCCATCCCGGCGCTCTTCCGACCTGCGCCGCTAGACCGCATCAAGACCAACGTGAGCAACCCGGCGTACGCGCCCGAGAGCTGGCAGAGCGACGGCCCGTTGCACATGGGCTACACGGCGCTGGAGATCAAGAGCAAGATGATGTCGCTGGAGAAGGCCGACATGTGCGTCTTCAACCCCCTCTACGGCTCAGACTTGCAGTACACCAACAGGGTGAGAAGATAACAGGCCCCATCTTTTACACTTCCTCTCTCCATCTCTCTGTTTGTCACCTTTCTATCTTTTGCTCTCACACTCACACGCTCTGTCTTGCATGCTCTCTCTCTTTCACTCACTCACTCACTCACTCACTCACTCACTCACTTACACTGTCTCTCTCTCACACACACACACACACCTACTCTATATTTGCCTCTCCCAACCTCCTCTCTCCCAATTTCATTCTTACCCTTTCAGTCTCTCACTCTCTTTCTCTGTCTTCCCTTCCATCTATCTCTTTGTTTAATTCTCTCCCTCTCTCTCTGTTTCGTTCATCTTCGCCTTTGCCTCTCTTTCCCTTGTTCTGTTTGCCACTGGCTATTCTATGTTTGATGCCCAACTTTTTGCCTTTGGGTTTGTCCCTCAATAGCTCCTGGATAGAGACTGTGGATGTGTGTGTGTGTGTGTGTGTGTGTGTGTGTGTGTGTGTGTGTGTGACTTGACAGGTGGATAAAGTCATCATCAATCCCTACTTTGGCCTTGGAGCTCCGGACTACTCAAAAATTCAGATCCCCAAAAGGGAGAAGTGGCAGCACAGCATGAGCAGTGTGACGGAGGACAAGTAAGGAACTGTTTTTTTTTTTTTTTCTTTCTATCTTTTCTTTTCTTTTACTCACACTTTTAAATCACACATAAACGACTGCAGCTACAAATAAACAAACCTGCTCAGAGAGTGCAACCACACCATCTCAACTCTGTTCCTTTATCAGCTGTTTGTTTTGTTGACTGTACTCGCATTTCTCCATCACTACACAAGAATAGTATGTGTTGACAAAACCCTGCCAAGATGTGTGTGTTTATGTACTATTTGTACCAACTTCACTGGAATTCCTACAGTCATTGCAAGACCAGGATTTTATGATAAACTCAGTGAAGCCAATAAGTGCCTAATTTTCTGTGGCGTGGCATGAATTTCGCAGTACAGGTTAATATGTGATGCATTGACGTGTGTGTGTGTGTGTGTGTGTGTGTGTGTGTGTGTGTGTGTGTGTGTGTGTGTGTGTGTGTGTGTGTGTGTGGCCCCAGGGAGCGTCAGTGGGTGGATGACTTCCCCCTGCACAGGAGTGCCTGTGAGGGCGACACTGAGCTCTTGTCCCAACTGCTGGACAGGGGCCACTCCGTCAAACAGCTGGACAGCGACCACTGGGCCCCTATCCACTACGCCTGCTGGTGGGTAACCACTCAGCTGGGACAAGATACATATGGAACAGTAGCGAACATAGCAATGTGAGCCATGTGTACATGGTCTCCCAATGATAGTACTAAACGTTAGATGGCTAAGGGTGTGATACATTGTGGAACTGTGGTACAAAGGAATGTATTCTAGTCACTAAAATAATGTGGAACTGTATATTTGTATGTTCATGGATTTTTCTTTTAACAACCTGGATTCCTTTACAGGTATGGGAAGGTGGAGGCCACCAAGCTGCTTCTGGAGAAGGGTAACTGTAATCCCAACCTGTTGAATGGTCAGCTGAGCTCTCCTCTGCACTTTGCCGCTGGAGGAGGCCATAAAGAGATTGTTCAGCTCCTCCTTCAGCATCCAGAAATAGACCGGGTAAGACCATGGGACCCGGTGTGGATTCATGCCGATGCACTGTCCCAGAGTGTGATAACTGATTAGGGTCAATGGACATCATAATTACTCTATTCAGCATGGAATGCAAGTGAACACAATCTGATTATAGTCCCCCCCCACCCATGTTGAGACATCATAACAACGAAATAATGCTTTTCTATTGTGGTTTTCTTCATAGAAAAAAAATAATAATTGGGGCTGTTTAATACAGTATACGCAGGCATTCTGTATTAAGCATGAAGTATCCCTGATGTGTTTTTAACTGTGAGTCTTTGGCCACATGAAGCATATTGAGGACCAGCAGAAGAGGTCCCCACTACAGCTCTGTGAGGAGAACAAGCAGAACGACTGGGAGGAGACGGTCAAACTCCTGCAGGAAGCCAACAACAAACCGGTTAGTGGGCACGCCTCAATCCAGTCGTTTGGACAACATACACTTATGGCTCTTGGAAGCTTTGGAACCCTTATCAAGCTGCCAAGAAGAAGCTCATTGTTGACAGATACAGACCATGAAGGTCCCTTTACTCTTGAGGTTTTATAATGAAAGGATCTCAAGTCGTTCCACAATCTTAACATTCCCTGAAGTCAAAGTCGAGGAGACTCTCACTGAATTCTTCAGGCTGTTGTGATATCCGGCCAGTGTGTGCAGGCGCACACACCCACTAATTGTTATTGGTTAAATATAGGTAATGTGCCAGTCAGCGTAAATTTTGCGATAATGTAATAATGTCTCTCTCTCTCTCTCTCTCTCCCTCTCCCTCTCCCCCCCTCCCTCTGTCTCTGACTCTCTCTTTCTGTCTCTCTTTCTCTCTCGTCTTTGTTATGCCAGTATGAGAAGGTGCGGATCTACCGCATGGACGGCTCATACCGCTCTGTGGAGCTCAAGCACGGCAACAACACGTCAGTGCAGCAGATCATGGAGGGCATGCGCCTCTCCCAGGAGACCCAGCAGTACTTCACCATCTGGATTTGCTCTGAGAACCTGAGTGAGTCACACCAGCTCACCCAGTGTCGCCAGAGTGGCACTACAGCGCCATCTTCAGTTCAAAGGCCCAAGCTGCCTGCTTCTTCAGAAGGAGTGTTATCTAGAGCAAAACTGCTTTGCATCAGATGGATATATATTATCTTCCTGTTTTGTTTGTGTAGCTTTTGATGTGTTTTTTTTATATAACCATGAAAGGATATTCCATTGGATGCAAGGACTAGACTATGTAATAAAGTATTAAGAGATTGGATTGAAATTTGACATATCATTGTGTACCATTGTCAGAGCTTACAGTACCTCTGATCGCATCAGTTTTTTTTTTGTGTAGTGTCTGTCTGTGTTGGTATTTCCTATTGGAACATGGTGTGTTTTTGTGTGTGCAGGTCTCCAGCTGAAGCCTTATCACAAGCCCCTGCAGCACCTACGCATCTGGAATGAGATTGTGACAGACCTGACAGTTCTAGACCCACAGAGGGAGCACCCTCAACTCTTCCTCAGGCGAGATGTCCGGCTGCCTCTTGACATTGAGAAGAAGGTGTGCTTGTCTTCTATAACATACACACACAATTTAATCATAAACCCTGCATCCTTGCCTCATGTTAAAATCACTTTTGCTAGCTGGGTAATATATATATATTTTTTTAACGAATATTGTTTAGGTATCCAGAAGCCAGAACTTGTAATACAAAGTGTTATATAGGAACTTGTTAAGTGTAGATATGAAGAGTTTAGTTCCAAAGGTCTATATCCACCATTCTTATGAATATATATATATATTATATATATATTATATATATTTTTATTTTTTTCAGGTATGTCAGTTAATCCACTTTTACTTGTTTTATTTTGACATTATAAAATCAACACTATTGGAATTTAATTAATATTAACTAAAATTTAAAAACATGACTCTTTAATATTTCCAAAAAACTCTTCATATACACTTTGTAAACACTGATGTCTGTCAAGTCTCTACATAACATCAGCACAGTGATGCAGTCATGTTCTGTCAACCTGTTTGTATAAAAATCCTTCTGTTATGACCATCATTATCATCATCATCGTCATCGTCTTTGTCCATAAAAAGGCTCAATAGGTCAGCAACTGGCATGTTCACTGTAGTGTAACACAACTGAAGGATGCGTATTAGTAATCACAAACTGATTAAATGAAACTAAAATTGATTAAGGGGTTACTAATTACTATTAAACTTTGCTGTAATGAGTGGTACAAGCTAAATGCCATCACACATGTATGATGGAAATGGTGCTCCAACATCAAGGGATACAGGAATGCAACTTTTTTATGTACCCTGGAAATAGCTTGTTCTAAAACCTCATTAGGTCCTTCTGTCCTGGCCTGGCTCTCTTGGCTCCCAGGACGCTCTGTCTCTCTCCTCCTCACGTTGAGGGTTAGCTTGTGTTGTGTGCTTGCAGGTGGAGGACCCGCTGTCCATCCTCATCCTGTTTGACGAGGCCAGGCACTGCCTCCTAAAGGGCTTCTACCCATCTCCAGACAGCAAGCTCATCACGCTGGCCAGTCTGCTCTTGCAGATCATCTACGGCAACTACGAGAGCAAGAAGCACAAACAGGGTTTCCTCAAGTAAACATACACACACACACACACACACACACACACACACACACACACTGCTATATGGACTATAATACTGGACTATAATAAAGTAATATTTTTAATATATAGAGTTTCAAGCGATAGTTTGGAGTTATTCCATATATAGCCCTGCTGTATCAGCTTGCTGAGTGCTGTCGGTAGGAAGGAGAACAAGAGAATTTTGTACAACATAGAGCGACATGTGCAGCTTACAGCAACTGAATGGCATCATTAGCTCACTTTCACTTTCGTTCCCCATGACACCATTAATTTAGCGTTAGCTGCCAGTTCACTATTGGGTCTTTGCTGCTCCAAATTCTCTTGCTCTCCTAATCCTACCATCAGCATTCAGCAAGCTTGTACACAGGGCTATGGTTGGAATCACTCTGAACTATTGCTTTCATTTTTCTGTGTACTTTCGTTTGTTGCCTACAAAATGTTTCCTTGCTTCTTATTTTAATTGTGAACAGTGAGGAAAATCTCAAGTCCATTGTGCCCATATCTAAAGTCAAGAGCAAAGCTCACCACTGGACCAACAGAATTCTCCACGAGTATAAGGCAAGATGTTCACCTCTCTCCTGTATCCCCTGTATCACTGCACTGATACACACCTCAATAGCATCAGTCTGGCATTCTAACTCCAACAAATGTTTATCACGCAGGTCATTTCTGTAGTTTGATGTTGCTTTGTGTGTATGTGTAGAGTCTTAGCACCAGTGAGGGTGTGAGCAAGGAGATGCACCACCTGCAGCGCCTCTTCCTCCAGAACTGCTGGGACATCCCAACCTATGGGGCGGCCTTCTTCACGGGACAGGTCTTCACCAAGGCCAGCTCCAGCAACCATAAGGTCATCCGTGTCTACGTCGGGGTCAACACCAAGGGCCTGCATCTCATGAACATGGAGACCAAGGTGCCCACATGGCTTGCAATATTTTTCTGCCCTTTTTTGGAATGCTATGAGTGGAAATGATGCAAATGATGAGCGTTGTGAAAAATGACTTTGTATTTGTCTGAACACTTCTTTGTTTGTTTGTTTTGTGTGTTTATGTTGGTGGTTTCCAGGTGCTGCTCATCAGTCTGGAATATGGCTCGTTCATGTGGCAATTGGGTCAGGCTGACCAGTACTTCCAGATCCATAGCGTCCAGAACAAGATGAACTTCATTGTGCACACCAAACAGGTGAGCGGGCTTCCTTGCAACACAGAGCAAGAGCTATTGAAGTAGTTTTCCCAGTGTTCTTTGATTGGAGGGTTGGTCTGTAGGATTGAAATCTCTCCTCTGGTAAGATTGGCTCTCCTGCACAGCGCTGCTGTTTCAGTGCAAATGTTTGTCTGCATCAGGCGTAAACGCCCAAGGTCTTTATGTCCAGATACAATTCAGATGCAGATGCATAATGGCACAAAGTAGCCGCGATACTATTTATTGTCTGAGGGCAAATTAAAGTTGCTGAATTTCTGAAGCTAGATATTAATGCTTTTTTCATTGTTCCAGGCTGGCCTTATTGTGAAGCTGCTTATGAAGTTGAGTGGGCAGATTGTTCCAAATGACAGAGTTTCTGCAGACAAATATGCCTATGGCTAAACCCTAGAACTTCGAAATGTGTGGTGTGTGTGTTTTGCTTTGTATTTTTTATAAAATTATTGCTTATTTGCTTTTGTGTCAGATCATTATTTTTTATTTGTACAACAAACACAGTAATGCTGAAATGTAATACCCCAGTAATTACTATTCATGTCATGTTAGTGTTTTTCTTAGCATTACAAATGGCCTGTTTTCATTTTAATATTTTTCCAAGGAATGTAAATATGTGTATTTAATGGTCTGTTTTATTAAAATGTATAATATATCCACTAACTGATATAGCATTATTGTTTATGTCAATGTTCTTGTGTCAGTCAGTGTCAAGCTGCTCTAACCTTTAGGTATTCAAGGAGAAATTGGGTGTGAATCAATCCATAGCTTTGTTGTTATAGATCACCAAGTGCTGTCTGTAGGATAAAAGAACCAGAAAATTGATGCAACATAGACTGACTAGTGAACCAGCAACTAACGTTAACTAAATGGGACATAGGAAAATGAAGAGGATTTCTGTGCTCAATTTGGTTATTGCCAGTTAGCTATTTGGTCTATTTTGATAGCACTCGGTGACCTTGAACAACAGAGCTATGGATTGATTTACACCGGATTTCTCCTTTAAACCCATGTACTAAAGGCACACAGGTGTCTCAAACCCTCTGGCTCACCCCACAGACTAGAGTGACACCCATCTTTGAGGTCCCACAAAAAACAGCTGTTATACATTTGCAATGACTTTGTGGCAAACCAATATACTTCAGGCAGTATCATACAGTCATAAATCCTGACAGTGCCATATTAATCTCATAGTCATACGTTCTGACAGTTCTTCATCACCCACAAAAACATCACACACTACAAGAGTCAAAGTGCACGTACAGTACAGTACAGTATGTAACATATTTTCTTTCTTTTTTTTTTTTTTGGAGATGAGATCTCAAATGTACCTGCCTTTTTAGAATATATTTTACTATCTTAAAATAGTATTTGTCAGGTTGTGAAGTTGTGGTGTCAGTGTCCAAAAAGCTATATTTGGATTATACAAGTTAAAAATGTAGTTATTGTAGATTGAGTTAACTGTTATTGTTATAATGCACTGTCCCAGTGTAGTTCAGTAGCATCAGAAATCCCATGCCCTTTTTGTTGGACCCACCTCTTAAAAAGAACTATACAAACATTGTTTTTGGTGAAAAGTTTTTGTGGCTTGTAAGAGTAATTGTCAGTGAAACAAGATTTTTTAAATGTGTCATATGGCACCTTTACAGTCTGGACCTTATCAAGAAGTGTATTGTTAATATGTTAGCTTAGACACCTGACTCATGCACTGTATCTGAATGATGCATAGAGTGGATATATCTTATTTCTATCGTCACAAAGCACTTGACCTTAAACTCTCAAGTGCTAATCAGTCACCATGTCAACAGTTTCTTGGAGACCTTCAAACACAGGCAGTCCTTACAGGATTCAAGGATGACCGTAACCATCATATGATTTTTTTTATATAAAGTTCCTTTATGTTGCATGAGTTATGTCCATTGTCAGTGAGGAATTGCTCATCATTATGTTCTTATATTTCTAGAACATACACTTTCCATGTGATATATGGGATCAATTCATGTTAATATGGACAGCACAATAAAGCTTTGCAGTGGTCCTGCTATTGTCAGTCACTGTAGTATGCTGTTCTATCATGAGTGGGAATCGGTTCAACTAAGGACACCAACCAAGGTTGCCAAGTAACAGTGTAACAGTGGTTCTGTGGTTTGATTTTGATAAAAAAGCATGATTGTTAATCTGCATCACCCTTCCTACAATTTGGGTGCTGATACTATAGCCAGATACATGTTAACAATGTAATCTCAGATGAATATATTACCAACATTTGATAGCTACACTTACATAACCTTTTTGGCAAATTGCTGATTGGTTACCAACTGGAAGTCCAACAGAATTTAAGGCACACTCACCTAGTTCCGGTCACTTCTCTCGCCAATTAAGCCAAGGTAAGGCCCATTATGTTACTGTACAATAGTATATTCTATATGCTTTTAGACTTTATCATCTTGGTTGAACAGAATTTGTATTACATTTCTTTAAAAAAAAAAAACAAGACAGTCTCTTTGTCTCTTTCAGACTGTAGCCATGGGCATGAAAGTCATTGCTTGTATCACTGTCACTCTGCTCCTCTGCGGTAAACCTCAATATTTTGTTTTCCATTACAAATACAATGGTTAATGGTTATAATTAACCTTTGCATAAAGATTATTGATTCCGGTGAATAAAAAAAAAAGTAAAATGTGAAATGAAATTAATTTAGTCATTGAAAATGCAATACAAATCATTTCTTATTTTAAACCTTACCTGTCATGGGTACATATTACTTATAGAGAAATGACTAACATTTGATTTTGCAATACAAGCGTGCAATAATAGCATACAAGTTGTAAACACAACTTCTGCCTGTGTATCCTACAATCTGAGTCACAGTAACTGTAAGGAGATTTGTGAATGACGTTTCCTGTCTTTAATGTATGTATGTGTGTGAGAGGAACACACTTGGAAAATAAAACATAAATTCAGTAATTTTTCTGACTGCAAATGTCAAATGCACTCTTGTCTTGATCTCTGGAATAGCTGAAAATTGAACACTATCAAAAGCAAGTCTAAATGAATGTCTCTGTTTAGGGCTCAGTTTTGCAGGGCCTGTGCTTTTCCCTACCCAGACAGGAACATGCTGGGCCATGGGCGACCCTCACTTCCGCACATTTGATGGCTATTTCTACAACTTCATGGGAAACTGCACCTACACTATGACCAAGAACTGCGAAACAGACTACCACCATCCACCCTTTGAGGTTGCTATTACAAACAAGGTCCTGCCTAACTCTCATCTTACTGCAGTCAGTGAGGTCACCATCAATATCTATGGCTTCAAGATCCAAATGATTCGCTCACAACTAGGCACAGTAAATGTAAGTACTGAAATAGTATGTTTTTCAATCATATACAATATCTGCATTAAGTTATTCATTCCCTTTTACTGGTTCTGGCAAATGAACTCATAAACAAACTGGTCCTTTCAGGTGAATGGTCAGGCATGGGTTCTGCCAGTGTCATTCACCAACACTCTGGGAACCATCAAGATGATGCAGAGTGGCCTGTCGACGGTGCTGTGGGTGGACTTTGGGATGACCGTGCAGTATGACTTGGAAGAGTATGTGGCAGTGACCATGCCCAGCAGCTTCATGGGAAAAGTCTGCGGTCTTTGTGGCAATTTCAATGGGAACAAAGAGGATGACCTTGCCCTGAACAATGGCACTCTAGTGCAAAGTGTCACTGAGATGGGTCAGAGCTGGAGAGTGTCAGGCCTGAAGGGGGAGGACTACTGCCAGGATCAGTGCACCGGTGAATGCGAAGAGTGCAGCTTTGGCAAGCGCATGGAAGCTGATGTATTCTGTGGTGTGATGACACCCATTCTGGATCTCCAGTTCAAGGATTGCCATGCTCTCATTGATCCCAGTGTCTTTTTTGACATGTGCAAGTTTGACCACTGCAGGGGCGGTGGACTCAAGAACTACCTGTGCAAGATGCTGCAAGTGTACACAGATGCCTGCCAGCGAGCTGGAGTTAAAGTTCACAACTGGAGACACATTGCACGCTGTGGTGAGTGGCTTACATGTATAATTTGCAAAACACTTACTTGTCTGGATTTTTTGGAAGATTATGAACAAGGTATTTTAACTCTTTTACAACTTTTACATTTTCTACTTGTTTTGCAGCTGATCCTGAGTGCCCAGCAAACAGCCATTTTGAAGAGTGTGGAAATGCATGCCAACCAACTTGTCTGAACAACACAACATGTGACCTCCCATGTGTTCAAGCTTGTGTCTGTGACGAGGGCTACATAAAGAGTGGGAATGAATGTATTAGCAAAACCAAGCTCTGCTTAAACAACACATTAGTGGAATAATAATTAAAAAAAAAAAAATTGTGATCTTCATTTGATTATGAATCTGCACATAAATCATATATTTCAATATGTTTTAACATGTGTTTGAATAAATGACTTTTTCATATTTGTCTGTCTTTTAAATGTTCCTTCTGTGGGGTTGGCTTATCAGTACAAAAAAAAACCCCAAACAAAAACAAACAAACAAACAGTGCAGACTTAACCAATTAGGAGAAATTGGTATTTTGTATCACTCTACAAAGATAACCTGTAGATGTGATCTGCTCTCCATTCAGGACTTGTAGGCATGAGGCAGAAAAAAAAGTGTATGGACCCCAGCCATCCTTGTCATGGGCTGTTTCAGCTGCTATACCATCTAGGAAGCAATATTGTAGTCTTAAGGCTTGGACCACCAGCACGAAGCTATAACACTTATGAACACGGAAATAAAGACAGCCTAAGCCTTTGCTTTTTTAATGAGATCTTGAATCTTGAATCTCTTCACAGCTTATCCATCACCAGTCATCTTTGGACAGACTTAGTATGTTATATTTACTGAAGTAACCATAGTAACACGGCAGCCTCTGCTACAAGTTATAGTGAAACTTCATTCGTTGAGTTGCCAGGTTCAGGATGAAAAAGAAACTTCTACGAAATCTCACAAATAGGCCGAGGACTGCTCCAGTGCGAACTTAAATTCAATTCTCGTAAGTCATGTATTTCCAGTCAAATATCGCAATAGAACTGTGCAAACTACTTTAAGTGGAAGCTGTGACGTTAGCTTGGCAGCTAGCGTTTCTGAGTTGTGGACCAGTCTGTTTTGATCAAATGTGTTTTGTATTACGCTAATAAAATACACAGTACATATTTTATGTAGGCCTACATTGAAAAAAAATGAGATATATATTTCAATATGTTGATTACAGGCAACATAAGGGCAGACTGAAAAAAATCACCATGACTGAGGACTTATTTCAAACCAAGATCTGTCAAAACTCTTCTTTACTTCTGGAGAGCAAAGGACTGAAACATTTCCCTGTGGAGCTACTGCAGGACACTCATGTGAAGTACATTTCTGTTGCTAACAATGATCTTAAAGCTCTCCCCAGAGAATTAGGTAACATGACACATTTGGAAGTCCTAACTGTGCATGGAAATAGGCTCACAGCACTCCCTTCATCACTGCAGATGTTAAGGAGCCTCAAAGCACTTAATGTCAGTGACAATCAAATCGGGACACTTCCAGAAGGGATATGTAATCTGAAGGACATGATACAGTTTCATGCTAATAACAACTATCTTGATACTCTGCCAAATACATTTGGGAATGTAACCGCCTTAGAGATTGTTTCCCTGAATGACAACCGTTTGAGTTCTCTGCCTGAATCCTTTGGTAACTTGGTCAACCTCAAAATATTGAATTTTGAGAGAAATAAAATGACAGCCCTCCCACGCAGTGTATGTCAATTACAAAATATTGTTCAGCTAAACATGTCTGGAAACAGGCTTGTGACTTTACCACCACAGATTTCACAGATGAGAAATCTCCAAGAGCTGTCTCTCTGCAACAACAGGTTGATCTCCTTACCTTCAGAGTTCTTCACCCTTTCCAATATGGAGGTTCTAAACCTTTCTGGCAACCAGCTGACAGCAATACCTGATGACGTGGAAAAACTGGAGAATTTAAAAGTTTTAAAAATCTGCGGAAACAAAATCAAAGTACTACCAGACAAGATCACTGCTTGCTCCAAACTTATTCACCTCTCTGTGAACCAGAATCTTCTTACTAAGCTACCCAGGTCCACTGGGGCATTGTCTTATCTTGAGGAACTGCAGGTCAGTGGAAATCAGATTGGAACACTGCCTAAAGGAATCAGTTCTTTGAAAAAACTGTCTGTGTTGACGTGTGCAGAGAATCTTTTAGTTCAGTTCCTCGTTGATGGACAAGATCTGTGTGGATTAACCAGTGTGGATCTCAGTTGTAACCATCTTCGTGTCTTTCCCTCTGAGTTGTATTCAATGCAGTCTTTGCAACATCTGAATTTAAGTAGAAACTTCATATCAAAGCTTTCTCCTGATATCAGTGAACTGAGGACACTACAGCATCTCAACTTCAGTGGAAACCGCTTCAACTCTCTACCAAGATGCCTCTTTCAGCTTGAGAATCTTAGTCACTTGGATCTGAGCGGCAATGCTCTCCAATGCATACCAGAGGGAATCACTGGCCTCAAAAGTATCCAGAGCTTACTATTGCACAACAACCAGCTGAAGGACCTCCCACCTGACTTGTGTTTTCTGAAAACCTTGAAGGTGCTGAATTTGTCAGAAAATCTGATCAGCAGCATCTCCTCTTACATCAGATGTCTAAACGACCTCAGACAACTCAATCTGTCCAGCAACCAGTTCATCTCATTTCCTGAAGCAATATGTGAAATCAGTTCACTTAAAAAATTGCTCATTAGTAATAAAAAAGGCATCAAGGTAAGGGTTTAAAATCTCTTGTAAACCTTATGTATTACTTACTCTTGAAAATAATCCATAAAAGTCCATATAATGCAAATAGGCCTGTTCAAGTACATAGCATCATGTTATGAAATAATATTGATCATAATAGGTGATTTGCATATTTTCTAGTTTACCTCTCTCCCAGAGTCTCTCAACAAGCTCCGGATTCTCAGGGAGCTGGATTTTTCAGACAATGAAGTACAGCATATCCCAGAGGCTTTGGGCGACCTGAGGCATCTCACCAAGCTCATAATCAGGAATAATTTACTAACTTGTCTACCTCAGTTCATTACATCTCTTGAGAACCTACAGCACATTGACCTACAAGGTTCCAAAGCTTAAGCACTTGTATAATATCTTTATGTAGAGCTGCAGCACTAAAACTATATATAAGACTACATATTATATAATATTATGTATGTATATGTATGTATGTATGTATGTATATAATACACATAATGTACATAATGCATGTGTATTTTTTGTAGGTAACTTATTGCAGGGCCTTCCATCTAACCTGGCTCAGATGAAATCTCTGAAGCTGATAAAATTGGATGGTAACCCTCTCATAGGCACTCTGAAAGAGATCTATGACGGACAGCAGGCATTGCCACTTGTATGTTACCTCAGGTGTGAGCTTACATGGAATGGTAGGTTCAAACCAATTAGATCCAAACCACTGCATCTGCCATGCTGCCATCCTGAACTACCACCAAACAATTGTATTGATACAAAAAGAATGATTTTTTAAATTTGCCAAATGTTTTTCCAATACAGAGCACATGCTGAAAAAAATGTTTCGATTTGTGGCAAATAATATTCCTGAGGTGGACTTCAAGTATTTCTGTGAAAAATTTCGCGTTCCCACTGTGTCAATAATGGCACCAGAAAATAAAAGGTAGGACAAGTAAACTTCTACATACTTAATGATGAAAACAAATCTGATATTTTATTCATAACAATATTTAAGTTTTATATAACATTGGAGTAGGCTATCAAAATGGGCTGTAGCCTGCCTCAAGACGTGCTAAATTTGCATATTACATATAAAATTATTTTTAAAAGTCTGAAGACTGGAGACATAACAATACTTTTTGTAGCACCTGATTTATTGGACTTTCATAATAGATTAGGTAAATCATTTTTATTATGCCAGATTAACTACTTACTGCTCATTTTAAGATTCTAACACATTAACACAGTTTTTTTCCACTAACTTATTCTATGCAGCCTCTCCCTCAGAGAAAAAACAATGTTGGCTTTGAACCTGTGGAGGGATGTCTATTACCCTGATGCAAAGCCTGCAGTCCTAGTAGACCAGTTAGTGAGAGGCCTGGTCTTAGCTGGGTTCCAAAGTCTTTCTGCTCAAGTGCAAGCCATAAAGATCTATGCAAAAGCTATTCGTCTGTGAAGACTATTGCCAAAATGGACATTCTTAACCGTGATCTGTCCATGATCAGATTTATCATCATGACCTTCTCAACTAAATGTTAGTTTGATGCTTTATATAAAATAAAGAATGTAGTCATGAACTGTTTCATTTGATCTTCACCTGCTGTAATCATACTACATGCTACCCTTATAGTCTACTGATGCAACTCACAATTCAAAACGCCTTGACAAATACATGTTTGACCTTTTAGTTCTTGAGCCAGACCCCAAATTTGGCCCATCGGTACCACTCAAGGGCAAGGTGTGCCACCCTAGAGTGAGAAAATATGTGATATAATTGCATTCAGGGTAGCTTTTAGTGTTTTATCAGTCTGTTTGTGTCCATTATAAACTTATGGAGGGTTTTATTACAGGTGATGAGGATAGTAAAAAACACTAATAGATATCCCCACAAAACTTCCTCAGTTTCCTCAGATTATTTACATTAAAACAACAAAGTTTTTTTTAATGCCATGTATAAATATGTAGTTGAGGCATCATATACTTACATATATGCAATAATTATCTAAATGTTGGCATGTGCTGTAAGGGTAAACAAGTTAAACAGCCTAACCTATATATTTTCTAGAAGCCTACACCCTGTAGATGTGATTTAATACACAAAAAAGTTTAGTTGGTTGGTAGAGGTGCACTGTAAGCCCCCCCTAGCCCATGGCTTAAAATGTGTGCAAATGATCACATATTTTAGTGGATATATAGCCTCATCTTCAAAGTATACCAGAAGACTTGCAATACAAAATATATATATATTGTCTTCATGTAAATAATCAGCTGGGGAGGTTTTGTGGGAATATGTATTTGTTAAAATTCACCCATAAGATATCCATCCGAAGGCTTTTAATGGGCATAAAGAGGGTGATAACACACAAAAAGCTACCACCAATGCAATGCTATCATTTATTTTCTAACTCTTGGCTGTAATACCATTCCAAAACCACTATGTGCCTTGCTGCTCTCAAATGGTAACAATCAACCATCCGGCTCAAAGACAATTTTCCTCAAGGGATGTTAAGGATTTGTCACATTGAAGTATGAGGTATGAATGGGGAAAAGGCTGTCAACAACAAGCTATAGGCTATAGGTTGCCAATGTATAGAAGACAATCCCAACAGTGCTGAAGAAATTCTCCACTAGGTCAGATTTCCCACTAGAGGTCAGGAGACACGAGTAGTAACCACCAATTTTTTTTTTACTGTAACAGAGCATGGGTATGGGAATGCAACTAGAATATTTCTAACGTCCTTGAGAAGAGCCCATTAACATTTCCCAGGTCTAGAAAGTATAGCACAATTGTTACACTTGCATTTGAAATATCCAATCAGAAATACAGGTCTGTCAAGCGTTCTAGATGTAGGTGTAGCCTACAGCCTAGATGTAGGCAACTATTCTAACTTTTTTTTTCATTGGATTAAAGTGCTTTCATAACCCAATGCATGATTAAGAAGCAGATTGGCATTTGTTAACGTGGCATCAGTACTTCCAGATAAAACCCAGTGATTGAGATAAAAGTCATGCAGGTAAACTATTGAGAGGTCAGTTGTTGGTTCGTTGGTGGTGCAGTTGCGGTCAACCAATGTGGTGCTGAACCTTTGGCAAATGACATCATATAGCAAGACATCAGTTCAGCCAGCGATAACCAATCAACAATCGGAGTTTAGACGCAGAACATGGAGTTACTTGATTGACATACAAAACCAGCCAATAGACGGGTGCATTTGGTCAGGCGGGGGTTGGAACAAATTCATATTTACAGGTAGAGGAATTGAAACAGTAATGCGACCGGCTGATAGACTGTCGAGGAGACAAGCATCGCATTCATACCTTCAAATGAAATAATGTCAGCTAAATGATGAGTAGAATATTTGGACAATAAGTCAGACTTTTGATTCTTTGGCCGAACGGATTTGTCCTACAGATCTGATTTAAACAAACTACGAGGAATTTATTTGCGCAACCCGGAAAGCCAGTTTAAGGACGCAAAAATGACCACTCATATATTTCAAGTCAGCAGTTTGCTGTTAGAAAATGCCGTGGAGAAGATGAACAGCAACTTTACTTCAATGATTCTCGCAACATCAGTGTTTACTCTTACGTTGGGGTATTTTTCTAAGCTGGTGTACAAACAGATGAAGTCCCCGGATAAAGACGCTGTAAGTAGGCCACTGTACACTGTTTGAACTTGACATATGTCCACAGACTGGCCAAATGTTCGACAAGTCTTGTCTTCATTGCATTCCTTCTTTCTTTTGTAGAATCATCCCCCATATATCCCATCTAGCATTCCCTTTCTTGGCCATGCAGTTGCTTTTGGAAAAAGTCCTATTGAATTTCTGGAGAATGCATACGAAAAGGTGAGACAATTTTATCAGAGATGGTTGATAAACTATTTTTGATTGTTTGCAATACTAACATTCTGCTTTAGTCCACTGTCACTTAGATAACATTCCTCACTGTGATGTGTTCTGTTTAACTTGAAAGTATGGACCCGTATTCAGCTTTACGATGGTGGGCAAGACATTCACATACTTGCTTGGGAGCGATGCTGCAACCCTATTATTCAATAGCAAAAATGAAGAACTCAACGCAGAGGACGTCTATTCCAGACTGACTACACCTGTCTTTGGAAAAGGTGTGGCCTACGATGTACCAAACCCGGTAAATACTTTCTTATTGTCGAAACAGCTTTTGGCACATAAATGACCTGAACACTTTCGTATAATGTGATAGAGTGAGGGCTGTTGATTGGGATCTCTTCAGAATGTCATCTAGAAATATCTCCTGATGGCAAAAGACTCATCACTGATCAGTCACCTTTGCTTTTTCCATAGATATTTCTGGAACAAAAGAAGATGCTGAAAACTGGCCTTAACATTGCCCACTTCAAACAGCATGTGGAAGTCATAGAGGAAGAGACCAAGGAGTACTTTTCCCGATGGGGTGAAAGTGGAGAGAAAAGTAAGAGCAATATTAATAATGGATTGTAGACTTAAAATATTTGGTAAAATGTCTGAAACTGCACAGTCTGAGTCTGTGGATTTGTCATTTAAGTGACCTGATGTGACATAAATTGCGTAATTCAGCCAGAGGCCTAAGTCGCACGTGATGCAAGTAATTTGTTTAAAAGCTGGAGTACCAGGCATATTTTTAGGGCTCTTACGCTGTCCATAATCACTGAGGTAATATTTGTTGACCAAGCCACAATTTTCCCATTACTGTATAACTTGAAACTTGGTGGTGATAAGTTGGTCCTCAAATATTGGCATTAACTGTCAAGACATAAATCTTGAGACTTTCTGGGTTACACACACACCCCCATGCTTTGAAACAGATTGTGGTCAGATTTTCATCACCATTTGGGTGATTTTTATAGTAGTTCTGTAGTTTTATAGTTTGTTAATAGACGCTGAATTAGTGTAGATGGTTTTACACACAAATGCATTCACTCTCTCCGTCTCACTATCTCCTCCCCTCAGACCTGTTTGATGCTCTGTCTGAGCTCATTATTCTGACAGCCAGCCGCTGCCTGCATGGGAAAGAGATCCGTAGCATGCTGGACGAGAAGGTGGCCCAGCTGTATGCCGACCTGGACGGGGGCTTCACCCACGCTGCCTGGTTGCTGCCCGGCTGGCTTCCCCTGCCCAGCTTCAGGTGCATTATTCTCTTTCTCTCTCTCTCTCCAGTGAAACAGGCTATACAGTGTTAACAGCTGCTCCAGGTGGCATGTGTGTGGCTTGTCAATGGTGTAATGGAGCCATAGATGCTAAAATGGCAATAAATTAAATAAACAAACAAACAAACAATGGTGTAACAGCTTAATCTTTTTGGCTTTGTACAGACGGAGAGACAGAGCACACAGGGAGATCAAAAACATCTTCTACAAAGTGATCCAGAAGCGCAGAGAAGCCACAGAGAAAGAGGATGATATACTGCAGACTCTCATTGACTCCACTTACAAGTAAGCTCTTGTACCCTTATGTCTGCCAAATTTATGTCTACCAAAACCCTTTAACCCATTTAAACTACAATCCTTGACATTGTCTAAATAGAAAGGCAGACTTATTGTTGCATATTGTATCATCAGTTATCTGTCCTCTGTGACTTTAAATTTAACACAATCTTTGTGTCCCCCTCAGAGATGGGCGCCCCTTAAACAACGATGAGATCGCTGGCATGCTGATTGGGCTTCTCCTGGCTGGCCAGCACACGTCTTCTACCACCAGTGCCTGGATGGGCTTCTTCCTGGCCCGAGACCGTGAACTTCAGGAGCGCTGCTACCAAGAGCAGAAGACTGTGTGTGGTGAGGACCTACCCCCACTCCAGTATGACCAGGTCAGTCACAGCACGTCAGCCTACTGCACCTATCAAAAAATCACACATTAGTTAAATGGTGCATGTTTGACAGAAAAAATATCTAAATAGCTAAAATACAGATTGTTCAAGGGCAAAAATACAAATAAGTTTGTAGTTCATTTCTTTGTGTATTTCTGGTGGAAGCGTAGTAAAATATCACCAAATTAGTTATGTAATAATTCATAATTAAAATAAAATAATTAATTAGAACTATTTCCCCTCTCTCTTGCAGCTTAAGGATTTGAACCTGTTGGACCGGTGTTTGAAAGAGACTCTTAGACTCCGCCCACCCATCATGACCATGATGAGAATGGCAAGAGCACCCCAGGTGAGATATCATCTGTGTGTCACAGGGACTTGCATGATTGGTTGACTGTGTGGCTGTGTGTCATTCTCAGTTAAGCATCTTGGAATGAGGTCTTCACAGTATCTTGGTTGATGCATCTTAGATATATACTGTACACATTTTTTTACTTGAGTTATCTTGCGCTGATGTTCTCATACGGTGCTTGATTCCTCTCAGAACATTGCAGGCTACACCATTCCAGCTGGTCATCAAGTGTGTGTGTCTCCCACTGTAAACCATCGCCTGCGTGACACCTGGAACGAGCGGATGGAGTTTAACCCAGAGCGCTACCTGCAGGAGAATCCCGCAGCTGGAGAGAAATTTGCCTATGTGCCTTTTGGAGCAGGTAAACAGGCTCAACAAACTCAAAACCATCCTTTATTTTTTTCGACACTGTACAGAAGTATAAGCAAAACAATTATGTGGTACTTAATCTAGATAAGATGGTGTTGAAGTGGTAAATGAACAGCTATTCTCATCTTTCAGGACGGCACCGCTGTATTGGAGAGAATTTTGCCTACGTCCAAATCAAGACTATCTGGTCCACCATGTTGCGCCTGTTTGACTTTGAGCTTGTGGATGGATACTTCCCCACGGTGAACTACACCACCATGATCCACACCCCCACCAACCCCATGATCAAGTACACACGGAGGAAGCACTGAGTCCTGCTACTGCCCTCTACAGACATTGAGAAGAATTACACCAACAGTCCTTTTGAGAGTGGAATATTGAATTTGGACATCATTTTAATGAACCTGCACAGGTTCTTTTGTTTCTTTGTTTGTGTGACCATGTTCCCTGTGTGCTTTTTGCCGCAATGTACAGTTATATTTTTGTATTTCTAAACTATAGTAATACTAGTGACCACTAAATCACACTGATGGAAGTTTGAGAACTGAAGATGATTCCCTCTCATTGGAAGCTTGCTGTGATAAGACAGGTTTTTCCACTGGTGGATGTACACATGCTCTTTTGGGTGCAGAATTAAGTGGTTTTAGTTTATTTGGAAAACAGCAACAAACATGTTGCGCCATTTTAAGTGCTTTAGTTGATTTTTTTTTTTCCTGTGCAACTTGGCACTTGGCAAAAAATGACTGTCCAATATCAACAAAGATAGGAGCTCTTTTCCATGTTGATTTTTGAAACAAACACGAACCTAAAGTTTATGCACATAAATAAAATATGTTTTCTAACAAAGGCTTGGCTCATTTATTGGTGTGATACAGCTATTTGTTTTCTGTTAAATCGAATGATAGCTCAATATTCCATAAGTTCCAATAATTCCATTGATCTCTTCCTCTCTCCATACTGAACTTTTTTATATACACTGTTGCACTTTTATCTCAAAATACTGCAGATTTCATGTCAGCAATATGCACTCTTTGTTTTTCATTGTGCTGTAGTTTGAATGTTTATCCTCTTTTGTTACTCGCTTTGGATATAAGCCACTTACAAATGCTAAATGCATAAATGTAAATGTAAATTTCAGTGCTCATCATTCTACAGTCCATCCCACTGAATGAAACTGGATTTAGTGTATTAAGTTATGGACAGCAACAATTTTCCCATCAGATCACATTAACAAAAGAATGACGACAAAAAATCAGCTTTGAAATATTATATTAATCTTTATTTCAATGTTGACAAAATACCCATAAAATTCAAAGCTCCTACCTTTTACAAAAATATGTCCTCTACTACAAATGTCCTCTGTAGTCTGTCTGAAGAAACCGTGCTGGCAAACCACAGTGTAGTGTGTTCATTAGCAGCCGTCTCGGAGTAAAGCCCAACATTCCCTATGTGTGTGTACAATCTCCCACCCACACCGTACATACATTGCACAGTATATAAATTAAAAGGTTTCTCTTAAATTAGCATTCCACAAATATACATTTAGGGAACATGATTGTAATTTCATCCACAACAGATAATAATTATAATAACAATAATAACAATAACAATAATAATAAGTAGACTAATGTACAAACATGAAGAAGCGGTTTCTGGTGCTGGTGACCCCAAGGGTCAGGTGTACAGATGGAAAAAAGGATGGTTTTGGTCCCACAGAGTTTACATTAAATAGCGTCAGCATCATGAGAGTACAAAAACACAGCAGCTCAGCACAAGAAAAGGCAACTGAGTAGTTTATTTTGTTTTCAAGCCAGTTCAAATGTAGAAGTCCAAAGTTATCTTCTTATTCCATAGTGCAATTGAGCGTATGAAGAGGACCCTAGAGGACAGAAGTGAGAATAGGAATTAAATACAACCCCCGGTACTGATAACGCACCATTAACCGTTATCACAATTCTGTCTAAAACATTTTATGAGGGAATCATGGAATGTATTAAAATGCTTCCTATGCATGGAAGACAAAGACTAAATATAATGGGCTGTGGTTTACTAAATCTCCCATGTACGTGTGTGCACGCACACGCACACACACACACACACACACACACACACACACACACACACACACACACACACACACACACACACACACACACGCACACAGGGTGTTTACCTGACTGCACACTGCCCAGCCTCCTTTGCAGTGCCTCCAGCCTGGCAATGTAGTCTGTAAGTGCGCGGTCAGGGTCGTAGTTCAGCAGATGAGAGCATGGGGTGCCTCCACCAGGTTCCCCTGCCATGCTATGGTACCTGCTCAAAACATCCCACATTAATTACGCACAGCAGAGCACACACACACACATACATATGCCTGACCAGTAATGTTATTCCATTCAAACAGAGGCTGATAGGTGAAAAGATCCAGAACATTCCATATTTTTGATCCTCAATGATCACGGCTACCGTAGTGGTACTGATACCAATTAGCCACTCCGAAACACTACTTGCTCCACATCCCTACATCCCCACACATACCTGTGCTGGGCCGAGAGGGTTGAGCGGGGGGAGTCACGGCCAGTCCTGCCCCTGCTGCTGCCGGCGCCACGCCTCTCCCCGTACACCTCCACACTGCCTGGGTGCAGGAACGGAGAGTCGTGCCTCCCCTCCCCACCTGACACAAAAAGGGACCAGGTGAGTAAGGAACATCCAGCCACTCAGAGTCTAAACTCAGCCGTAATCCTCTCATACGCTCTCTGACACAAGCCTGATCTTGGAACTAGAGTCTGACATTTTTATCAGCTTCAAGCACACACTCCTAACCTGGAGTGAAACGACACAATTGTTACGCATCAACAACAGTTTTGCTATCAGAGTCTCTGAGTTGAAATGCTTGAGTGCAGTTATCCCACTGACCTGTGATCTGGCTCAGGCCGTTTCTGTTGACACAGGGTGAGGTGCCAGAGCCAGTCCCAGTGGCCTTCTGCCATCTCTTGACCAGGAAACGCATTCTACACACACAGCCAGCAGAGGCAGTCAGCACATGCAGTACACACATAGATATTCATGGTAGGTGGCTGTGTATAGTTTTTTTGTTTCCTCTCATACATCAAAATAATAATAATAATGATAATAATAATAATAATTTTTTCATGTATGATGTGAATGATGATTACATAAAATTTGAGCATTCACTCTACTTGGTTGTAGAACAAATTATATAAAACATTTCACATAATCATTCACATCATACAAATACTGTTTTATTTTGTTGGCATTATGGACGCAACAGTTTGCGTGGAATTGCCCATATGGGCACAACCAGACAAAACTACGTAAGACCTTAAAGCAGGCCACAACACTGGCCTGAGGTGGACCTCAGTTTCCCCTCCGTACCTGGAGAGGGCGATGGACACTCTGACGGCGGAGCGGAAGCGGGTGAAGCCGCGGCGGCGCTGGGTGATGGTCTCCAGGCAAGCGGGCGAGGGGTGGCCGCCCATGCGGGCGATCAGTGCCAGCGTGGCCTCCTCACACTCCTGGAAGCCACCCAGCAGCAACAGAAGGTACTTCTTCTGGTAGATCAGAGCCTTCCGGAAACTTTCAGCGCGCAGATATCTCCCGTACATGCGCTGAGGAAGAGGGCAGAATGGCAGGTTAATTAGTAGGCTTAGATATTTGCTGTTCATGTGTTAAGCTACTACCCTCACAAATCAAGGTCTAATTGCTTTTATATTTGGGTTTCTGTGGGATATTCTAATATAAATACGTTTGTACTAGGGTCAGATCACAAATCCAGTTTATGTGTGTGTCTGTGTGTGTGCTTGTTTGAGAGTGCATAGTGGCCTTGTCAGCAACAAGGTTGCTCATCTGTTAAAGCAGGTGTTTGTGTGTGTGTGTGTGTGTGTGTGTGTGTGTGTGCGTGCACTTGTTTGTATACACCTTTGGGATGGAGTGTTTGCGTCAGCAATGATCATCCATTTGAGCACATTTTATGCCTGTGCATACACACTTTGTGAGTGTGTATGTATTATGTGTGTGTATGAGAGTGTGTGTCTTTGAAAGTGTGTCAAGATATATATGAGAGAGAGAGAGAGAGAGAAAGAGTGAGTGTGTAAGTGTGTGTGTGTGTGTGTGTGTGCGTGTATTTACCTTGAGAGCTGCGTTGTCAGCGTCGGGGCCACTCATGTCCCTGAGCGCGTCATTGCGCATCTCTCCCCTGAGGCGCGTGAGCTCGGCCTCGGCCTGGCGCAGGCTCTTCTCCAGACGCACGCGCTCCCGACCCCACGCCTCCCGCTCCACGCTCAGCACCGCCAGCTCCTGATGCTCACCGCCTTTCCTGCTCGACTACAGAGGCCCACACAGGACAATCAACACCCCAGCATGCATGGAAATAAAGATAATAAATCCCTTTTCACTCTATCATTTGAACAACAGGGGTTCTGCCATTACAGGAAACCTCAACATGAAGTTGTTTAGTGAAACCCTGTGTTACTGATGATGATGATGATGAGAGTACTCACGCTGTCGGAGCCCAGGCCTCTCTGACGCAGGCGTCTCAGCTCGTCCTCCAGACGCAGCAGCTGGTTACGCAGGTCGTTCTTCTCTTCCGTCAGGCGGCTCACAAAGCCCGTCAGCTCGGCGTTCTGCCTCAGCAGACGCTCCGTCAGCACGCTTGAGCTGCTGCCTCCCAGCAGGGCGGCGCTCTGTACACACACACACACACACAGAGAGAAACAACGCACATCCATTTGATTTGTTTCCACAATAATGTTTATGTTCTATTACTGGTCTACTGGTTATGTATGCTTCCAGTTAGGTCCTCATCTCTGCCTTTAGAATTACCATGAAATTACAGATGCATTTGAATTAGCCATTTTCAGTAGGCCGAACTTTTGCAATCAGGTTTGGCTGGTTTTAACGGTGGTGTTTTTGTAGTCCGGGTCAAAGTCAAGTCTGTCTGACAGGAGGGATGTGTGTGTCCTGTGAGCACTCACCTCAAGAGCTGGTGCTGAGGTTTGTGTGGCTATGTTGCGCTGGAGCATGGAGATCACATCGTCAACATTACGCTGTAGCCATGCCAGACCCTCTCTGTCCACCTCACCACCAGTCATCCTGCACAGACAGCGACAGAGGGACAGAGAGAGAGAGAGAGAGAGAGAAAGAAGAGAAGAAAAAAAAAAAGAGAGAGAGAGAGAGAGAGAGAGAGAGAGAGAGAGAGAGAGAGAGAGAGAGAGAGAAACAATATAAATGTAAAAAATCTTCTATATAACCACTAGCGGTTACTATATGTAGCAGACATTTGTTGTCCAATGTACACTTACAAGATATTCTACGAGTATTTTAAGATGACAACAACATATACAAAATAAATATGTATTACATGTTAATTTATTACATCATAATTTCTCTTTTTATTCATGCAACAACTTCAGTGAAAACAACATCACTCAGTGCAAGTCTGTCTGGTGTGTGCAGCAGCCTCAACAGCTCTTCTGTGTTACCTGCTGGCGGCGTCGCTGGTCATGCCCTTGATCTTGGAGGCGATGAGCTGGAGCCTCTGCACCACCCCGTCCATGTTGCCACCGCCGCTGATGTTGCCATCAGTTGCCACGGCGACGTGCTCGAGCAGCGAGGGCGTGCTGGAGTGGATGGTGAGGCCATTGCCGCTCTTCTGCTGCAGCACCCAATCTCGGGTGCGGTCGCCCTCTTCGCCCTCTCCACGCCACAGCGCCTGAGCCAGCACCGAAACACAACGCACGTTAGCCACGCCAACACTAC
Source organism: Tenualosa ilisha (assembly GCA_015244755.2). Lineage (NCBI taxonomy): Eukaryota > Metazoa > Chordata > Actinopteri > Clupeiformes > Clupeidae > Tenualosa > Tenualosa ilisha. The sequence continues at coordinate 895,271 of PYXC01002690.1, forward strand.
CATAAGCTACATTCACAACCATGAGACAGCAACCACAACAAACACCCACACATTCTTCTGAAAACCTTCATCACAGCACAAACAGCACCAATAGTGTTTAAAATGAGTTGATTCAAAGCTAATTTTATAGGCTGAGCCAGATACAGCTAATAGCCACATCATGAAATAATATCTTGGCAATGGTGCAAGTTGTGTAGCTACTAGCTACTCAAACAATGCAACTTTGAGACAGTCTATTGCCACGCTTGCTCTTGGAATGCAGCCTTCAAATATGGCTATCACAAAGAAAAGGAAGGGGTCACCAAAACACACACACAAGCACACACACAACCTGAACGTGTTGACACCACACTATCCTTACCATCTGCTCTGAAGGCGGAGACACAGCCTCCCTTCCTGCCGCTGATTGGCTGAGCTCGGCCACTCTCTCCTGCAGGCGGTCCCTCTCCCTCTCCAGTCTCCGGGCGCGCTCCTGCTCCCCCTCCAGCCGCGCCTGCGTCTCCTCCGCCCTCTGCTGCAGAAGCTCCAGCTGGACGCGCGCCTCCTCCAGCGCCCGCTGCTCCTGGGCGGCGCGGGCGGCCGTGGCCGAGCGCTCCTGTTCCCAGCCGCGGCCCTGCTGCACCGCCTCCAGCTGCTGCGCCTCCAGCTCCCCCAGCAGCTGCACCACCCGCGTCTGCTTCTGCTCCAGCTCCGCCTGCACAGACTGCAGCATCGCCTCCAGGGAGCTCACCGCATCCTCCACCTGACGCACACATGCACACACACACACACAGTCACTGGTCAGTCAATTAGTGGATCACTAATCAATCAGACAGACATTCAGTCATTCCATTCATCAATCAATCAATCAATCAATCAATACATCCCTCAATCAATTCATTCATTCATCAATTAATCCATCAACTCATCAACACTTTAAGTTAAGTTTAAGTTAAGTTAGTCCAACGCTACATCAGTGCATTTCCAAGTGTAATCCTATTACATTCATCTGACATTTAGTTATGACTAGCTGACAAGACATCTGATACTCAATTGTTTTTTATGTGGCTTTAGTGAACAGCACCCTGGACGTAGACAAAACTGTCAAACAACACTCCACAAACTACCTCGGTAAATTACAACACGATGCATCCAATTTGTTGACATACCCTCTCAGCCTCTGTTGTAGGTCTCCTAACGAATAAATAACATAACTTCTAAGTTTTATGAAAGAACATCTTAAACAAAGCCCTTCAAGACCGTTCATGTCAGATCAGAGGTCAGAGCACAGGCTCCCAGTATCCTCACCTGACTGCAGCCCTCCTCGGCCTGGGAGAGGCCGGTTGGTGAGGCCCCGTCTGGCGAGGCTGCGCTGCTGTGGGGGGGACTGGTGGTGGCAGCGGCTGCTGCTGCTGCTCTCTGCCTGAGCTGGGCGCTGAGCTCCCTCTCCCGCTCCAGAGCACTCTGCAGCTCCTGCGCCCGCGCCTGCTGACTCTCCAACTGCACCTGCAGGGAGGCAGTGGAAGGATAGTCGGACTATCATCATAAGGACCATCATCACATCTCTATGCAATAGAAATGTAATATGAAAGTTCGGGTGACAATAAACTAAGGATAGTCGGTCATAAGGACCATCACATCTATATGCAATAGAAACGTAATATGAAAGGATGACCACAAACTAAATGACCTTAATTTTAAAAAGAGATCAACAGAAAAACAGAAATCAAAACAAAACTGAAGACTGCATCTGGCCTTTGAAAGGGTAAAATGATCTACCGTAACACCCTTCAAACACATCTGATGAATCTATTTCATAACTAGGTGAATACAGATCTACAGCTAGTGGCTGAGTATGATGAAATCACAGAGCAGACTGAACTCTGCCATCCATCCATCAATCCATCCTGGTGTGGTGTGGTGTGGTGTGGTGTGGTGTGGTGTGGTGTGGTGTGGTGTGGTGTGGTGTGGTGTGGGCTGACCTGCAGCTCCTTGGCTGTGCTGTGGTGCTGGGCCAGCTGGGTGTCCTGCTGGCGCTGCTGCTCCAGGGCCTGGGCCTTGAGCCGAGAGGACAGCTGCTTCTCCTCCTCCAGGCTGGAGCTCAGCTCAGAGGCCAGCGCCTGCTGCTCGGCCAGCGCCAGACGAAGGTCCTGACACACACACACACACACACACACACACACACCACACACACACACACACCACACACACACACACACAAACACAAACACAAACACAAACACACACACAGTGAGTGAAGGGGTAAGCAAGGGGGGAGAGGTTGGGAAAACAAATTAAATACCAAACAGTGCGGAAACATATGTGGCACCATAGGCAGAATTGACTGGACACAAGCACCATTTTCCCATGCAAGGAACTTCTGTGGGTAACAGTGTTACGAATATGCAATGACCAACTTTTTGATGTGAGTAAACCAGAACATTGCATCGTAATGAACTGGAACCAAACACACCACTATACTCTTGTCCGTTTCACATATCCCCGACATGTGTGCACTGTATCTTGGATTTCCTCCAGCTTAATGAGTGGGTATTAATCTTGTGGTGCTGAAGTAGGTCAAAGCGGTGCTATCCTCAGTGAGCTATCCTCATCAGACATAGAGTGTTGAGTCCGCTTACCTCCATCTCCTCTCTCTCCCCCGCCTCCATCTTCTCTGACTTGCACTTCTCCTTCTCCAGGGCCCACTGCAGCTCTCGTGCTCCCCTCTGCTCCTCCGCCAGCCGGTCCGTCAGAGAGTCCACCTCCGCTGCCTTCTGGCTCAGCTCAGCCCTGGCGACAGTTAAGGGGAACGCTCAAACACCTCCAGCCAGCACAAGTGTGTATTGCTGTTTGTTCACGCAGTGAAGGTCCTCCAGGATATCCTTGTTAGATTTCTCTCAGACACTATGCTTTGCATAAGTGTAAATACCTCTGAGCAACTGTGGGTGGCAATATGTGTGACTATATAGTGTAAATATGCAACTATAATACGATTCTCAGTATGTGTGTCTATGCCACGCACATATGCATGTATAACCAGATTCCCAGTATGTGTGCCTATACCACATACATATGCATGCATAACCCGATTCTCAGTATGTGTGTCTGTGCCATGCACATTTGCTAAGTCTAACAGAGTTCTCCGATCGAGCTGCTCATGATACTGTCTGTGCTGTGCTGTACCTTAGCGTGTCCAGCTCCTTCAGGTGTTTGTGCTGGGTCTTGAGCGTGGTCTCCAGCTCTAGTTTGGTCTGGGCCAGCTCACTTTTGATCTCCTCCAGGAGCTGCCGTTCCGCACGCGAGGCCTGCTGGTCCTGAGCGCTCGCTGCCCCAGTCTGTGACCCTGTCCTCTCAGGCACCTGCTCCTGGGGACCAGACGCCATACCTGGAGACAACCCAACCAGTCAGTGATGACGAAGAATTAGTCTTCAAGGCTGAATATGATGAAGTCATGATCTAGTGGTCAATACACTGTATATTGTTAAGTGTATATTAAGAAGACTTGACTAATAGAGAAGTTCTTTCACTGTGTACTTTGAAAGATAAATGGCACATGATGGAATAATTGAAAGACATTGTGTGCTGCCCACAAACCCAGGAAACAAGCCCAAGGGAAATGGCTACAGCTCTTAATGATGTGAAACTAGATTTCCTACCGGTGATGGGTACATCCTGTTGCTTCTGCTGCTGCTGCTGCTGCTCCTGCTCTTGTTGTGGAAGCTGCGGTAAAGGTTGCCATGGAGATGTGATCTCCCTGACGCCCGCATCCAGCTGCAGATGCTCCATCTGGGCACGGAGCTGCCGCACCTCCGTCAGTAGGCTGTTCCTGTCGGCGGTGTGCAGGGTGGCCATGGCCTCTCTGTGTTGGGCGTCCTGTGGGCAGGAAAAGCCTCTGTTAGTCTCACTCAGCCAATGGCAGGTGAGACCATGTTTGAATAACCATACACTGATCTTTTAGCTGGTTCTCTGGTTATGCATGTATAAGTTTATTCTTTCATTTTCTCTCTTATCTTTTATACTTTTTTCTTTTCTACACTATGTGTCGCGCTTTGCGTTGTTTTTAAATGCCCTTTAGAAATAAATTTGATTTACTAACTGATGGTTGATGGGTTTTGTACTATATAAATCAAACCAAAACATCAGATTTCTTAGCTATTACACACAAGTCAAATTTTACTTGTGAAGAGGTTTTAACAGTGAACCTTGTCTGTAGATGCTTACAGTCACCAGGACCTTCGCTAAAGACCCCTCCTGAAGCAATAAAGCAGTCTTAACCTGTTCGCTGAGCCTGCGCTCTAGCTGGTTGAGGTGGATGACTGCATCGCTGGTGTCCAGGGTCTCCAGCTGACTGTAGAGGGCGCTCTTGAGCACATCTCGCTCGCGCCGGAACACCTGCTGCACCGCACCCAGCAGCTCGCCACGCCAGTCTCCCGCCGCACCCTCCGTCTGGTGGAGACAAGCACACGAAAACAACTGTCAGTTTGGACGCCATCCAGAGGCATGCTCCACAAGAACTGCTTAGAAAACTAATGCCATGAACAGAAATCTCCCTCTTGCATTAGAAAACAAACAGCTTCATCAGCTGAATGCTAAAAGAGTCGATGTACTGGCTTGAAGCACTAAAGTGCTAGATTGGTTTCTTCCACTGTGTCAGTTTTACTACAGATGTGTTCAGTGAATAACTAATCTGTTCAGCGTGTTGCTGTCTCAAACAAGAGACAGTGTTTCCATGGAGCCAAGGGTGGACGGCCGCTCACCTGGGTTCCCTTGTGCATCTGCAGCTTGGCGATAAGGGTTTTGAGGGACTCCACCGTGGCCAGCAGAGCCTCCCTTTCTTTGGTCCAGCCCTGGAGGGGCAGGTGTGGGCAGCTGTTTCAGCCCCTTCGCCCCCCATGTCACAGGGCAGCTCGGACAGAGAGAGCACCTGCATGCCCTCCTGGTGCACCTCACGTAACAGACTCTGCAAGGACACAAATAACAGCTTACAAAGAGTGTTCATGATAATTAAAACAACAACAGTGCACAGGCACATTTGAGGCTTAGATTAAGGGAGCGATGGTGGCCCAGCTTACCTTGATCCTGTCGGGGAGAGCATCGGCCTCGTTGTCTCGTCTGGCTCCTTCAGGTGTGGTCCTGAACTCCTGCTGTGGGTCAAGCCCAGTGCGCTGGCTCCAGTCTGAACTGCTGTCTGTACACAATTCAGTTCAATGACATTGGTCAAGATGGATTAACATTGAGTGCTTACAGTCCCCAAGATCCCTCCATTCCCCCTTTGCCTGGAAACTTTGGGCAGATCTCAGCCTTAATAGGGTGTCCTCTAAGACTCTCTCTCTTTCTTTCTGTGTGTGTGTGTGTGTGTGTGTGTGTGTGTTTTAATAGAACAAATTCAAGGAATATGGGTCATACGATGAGTTTTGTGACTAAAAGAACAGAAGTCTCACAGTGACCTACATCTGCACATTATTCAAACAAGTTGTTCAGTTATATGCAACCGGACTTCTTTTTGGAACATCAAGTTTCACCTTTCACCCAAAAGGCTTCTTCAGTTCTGGCCTGGTGATGAGAAGACCAAGAGATTGAACTCTGGACTGTGGGTGTAACTGTGAGCTGTGGAGCACACCTCTCATCATGTGACAGTGGTTGTGTGGTTCCTGTAGTCTGCTACCTTCCTCAAGATCCTTTCATATTATCGCTCCAGTTTAAGGGTGTTCCTAGTTCCACCCACAGTCCAGAGCTAAATCTCCTGGCCTTCCAATCACCAGGCCAGAACTGAAGAAGCCTTTTGGATGAAAGGTGAAGTGTCTTCAAGCTCCCAAAAAAAGTCCAGTTGCATATAACTGAACACCTTGACTACCATGACCTGGATAAATGAGAATCTTCACAGACACATTATTCAGACATTTTGGTTCTTTAAGGAGTTTGGGAAGACATTTTGGCCAATGAGACTCACACAAAAAGCATTACAACGGACTGATGCATGCATGAAGGTTTCCTTAGCTGAACTGTTTTCAGTGAACTGTGAACTACACCATCTGGCTTAGTGTTGCATTTGCTGCCTCCACTGCACAGACCATATAAGAACATACTAAAGATGCTTACCACTTGTGTAGCCATCTTTAAACTGTGCTCCAGGACCATGTTCTTGTCTAGATGGCATAGCCTACAAATACATGGAAAAAATAGTGTCACCACAGTAACTTCATAACTTCAAGGTGCTATGTATAGTTTTAATACGATATGCAACTTTAAACATTAAGGATATAAGCAATAAAGAGCAGCAGAATGGAAAGAAACAACTGCTTTGGTGTAATGCAAGTGCCACTTAATATTACAGCACAGCATTAAATACACTACAAATCCATGGGAGAGTGCCATCATTAACATAATGGAGTAATCTCCATCAATTCTCCATCATTTTACATCCAGTCTTTTCTAAGGTTTACTTGCACAACAATCTGCTATCACATTGTGAGAATGCACAAGGATGAACAGATATGGTCAAATAAAACACAAGATTGCTGCGTTTTTCATAATCAACAAAGTGACATGGCAAACATTTCCAGTGGGGTAAGCCAGGAGGTCAACAGACTGGAATCTGAAGCCTGACTCACTCACTTCAGCTGAGCCACTCACACAGCCGCTTAAAATTCAGACCACTGAACATGCTGCACCAAACACAATCAGCACCCACAGTGGTACACTGCATCATACTGTAGTCAGGGCACTGGCACACAACAACGCCCTGGGCAACTGATGAGCTTCTTTGTCATGCAAAGAAAATGGCCGAAACAAACAACAACTAATATCACTAATGAATCACAAGGGAAGGACAAACGGCAAACTGCAGTGGTTAGATGTGGTCAAAGACCATCATTCTCAGGGGTGAGAGGATTTTGCAAAGTGGGCAAGGCTGTTGTTTACCTCAGAGCTGCGGAGTTTGTCAATGATGGCCTTGAGGGCCTTGCACTCATCCTCCAGGGCCTGCACGTCCCTCCTGAGTCCTTCACTCTCGGAGATGTGCCTTGCCTCCATGTCCATGATCTCTGCGGCATGAAGCTCCCGCATCTGTCCGATCTTCTCCTGGTACTCCCCGATCACCTCCGCCACCTCCTCCGAGCCTGGGATGCTCCTGCTCCTGCTCCCATTCCCTCCGCCATTGCCCCTAGGTCCGTCTGGGTTGCCGCGTCGATGCCGGCGGGAACCAACGATCCGTTCCTGCTTCCAGAGTACAGAGACGGAGAGGGGGACTTCTCTGGCTGCATGACCCCAGAGTTCTTCCTGGAGAGGGAGGGCTTGTCCTTCCCTCCGCCACCACCGCCTCCCTTGTTCCTTCCCCCATGCTGATCTGGCTTGCCCCCTTTCTTCTTGGGCTGAGAGGGGGGTGGGTGCTGCTGCTGCTGGACTGGCTTGGTTGCCTGCTGCTGCTGTTGTTGTTGTTGCTGCTGCAGCTGCTGTTGCTGTTCTGCTGCTGACTGGGTCAGTGCACTCTGCAGCCTCTGCAGCTCCTCCTGCAACTCCCCGATGGAGGCGTCTCTGAGCTGCAGCTCCTGCTGGAGCTTGTCGCTGCGCTCCCGGTAGCTGCTCAGCTCCTCTTTGGCCGAGGACGCCTCCTCACGCACCTCCTGCAGCTCCTGCAGCAGCTCCGACACAGAGCCCTGCTGGACTGGCTTGGTTGCCTGCTGCTGTTGTTGTTGCTGCTGCAGCTGCTGTTGCTGTTCTGCTGCTGACTGGGCTAGTGCACTCTGCAGCCTCTGCAGCTCCTCCTGCAACTCCCCGATGGAGGCGTCTCTGAGCTGCAGCTCCTGCTGGAGCTTCTCGCTGTGCTCCCGGTAGCTGCTCAGCTCCTCTTTGGCCGAGGATGCCTCCTCACGCACCTCCTGCAGCTCCTGCAGCAGCTCCGACACAGAGCCCTCGCCGTCCACACCCGAGGCCTGTGCGAACACAGGGAAGATCAAAGTTAGATGCTGCACTGATGGAAATGCATGCTAATTAATACCAAGAAAAATGCTGTATGGCTGCTTACCCGGTGGAGCTTGTCCTTCAGCTGTGCTATTGTCATCTCTCTTGCCTTCAAAGGATGAATGAAGAAGTGTTAAAAGTTAATGGAGCATGACATGATGGATTTGTACCCAACTCTTCAAAATATACACAAGTTTTGCATGGTGCAAGGAATGACTGCAGTCATTGCAGATTTAATCTACAATCACATTAATCTACAAAGATTAAGAAAAAGTCTAAAGTCTAAAAGTCTAAAGTCAGATGAAAACTACGCTGGGTGCTCCCTTACCAGCAGCTCCTCCTGCAGTCTGTCGCTGCGCTCCTTATGGAGACTCAGCTCCTCTTTGGTGGAGGACGCCTCCTTACACACAGCCTCCAGCTCCTGACGCAGCTCTGACAGAGCAGCAGGGTCCTCCGCAGTGCCAGACTCTGTAGCCTGGGGGCACCAGTGACAGGTGAGAAGATTATGGGGTCAGAACGTGGAGGTCATACAGTATATCATGTTGAGAAAAAAGTTAAAATTTACTACAACAATGTGATCGCTGTAGCTTTTATAAATTTATAAATTTATAAATTTGTCCAATTTGAAAATTCTCTAGGTTAGGATAAGGAACTTAGAAAACAAAACTGCTGGCATACCTCCTTGAGGTCCTCTTGTAGTTGAGCTATTGTTAAGTCTTTGATCTAAGAAGCAAAACCACACAAATAACTAAGAGTCAACAAAGAGAACTGAAAACAATCAACAGCACTTGCAATGATTGTTTCACAATCTCCAGAGCTTTAAAGCCATATTATCACTGGTTGGTTTCATGATGTGTGTGAGTGTTACCTGTAGCTCCTGCAGGAGTTTGTGACTATGCTCCCTCAAGTTAGTCAGCTCCTCCTCAGCAGCCCTGACCTTCTTCTGTGCCTCCTGCACCTCCTGGAGGAGTTCAGATGCTGACGCCTCACTGCCTGAAGCCTGAGGTGGGCAGACCAAACATCAACACTTGTTTATCCAAATAAACATACACTTCAGGAAAGATTTTAAAATATTGATGGTTTGTTCATGATACACTGATCTTGTTATTCATTTATTTAGTGAGATGTATTCACGTAAATACAATCTGGGTCTCAATATTATGCTGAACTCTCTGGTTTTTAGGGCTCCTAAATTAAGACATGGCCAAGCTGAGTGCTCTATAAAGTTAAAAATAGACGAGGGCGCTAGTGGAGGATACCTCGGATGGCAGTGGTGTCCTCTGCTGGGAGGGTTTTGTCCTCATCTGGTTGAGCAGGTCCATGAGCACAGCCAGCCTCCTCTCGTACTCCATCACCTCCTCCTCGGAGCTGGACAGCAGCTGCTTCTGGAGCTCCTGGTCTTTCTGCATGCCGCACAGGCCCACCTCCAGCTCCCGCAGCTTCTCTGTCAGCAGGCCCATCTTGCCAGCCGGGGCTGGAGTTCTGGTGCTGGTGGCCCTCTGGGCCAAGCCGAAGCCCGGAGCCCCAAGATCTGACAACAGGCTCAGAGAGGTTAGTCCGCCCAGGGCCACCGTGTCCTCAGCGCTAGCATCACGCTGGAGCTCTTTGGTCTGGACCTGGATGGCCCCAAGTTGGGCCTGGCTGACCAGCATGGCGGCCACCTTCTCCCTGAGTTTGTCTTCCAGCTCGGCTATGCAGCGCTGGAGCCCCGCGGCGTCGGCCTGTGCCCGCTCCACCTTGACCCGGCACACGTCCAGCTCCAGGTCCTTCTCTCCGATGCACGCCTCCAGTTCCTCCACCTGCCGGCTCAGCACCTCGACCCGGGCACTGGCGCTCTGCTCCAGTGCCTGCACCTGCGCTTGGGCCACCACCAGGGCGGCGGCCTTCTCCCTCAGAGCCTCCTGGAGCTCGCCAGAGGCCTTCTCCACACATGCCCCTTTATCCCGCAGGCTGTCGTAGCGCTCCTGGAGGTCCTTGTGGTCGGCCTTCAGCGTGTCCAGCTCCTGCGTCACCTCGTCCATGCGCACTTTCATCTCATCCAGCTCCTCTTTGCGGAGCTCGTCCTCCTCGTCCTCCTCCTCCTCCAGGCCATGTGGCAGCTTGTGCTCCATGTTGGCGATCTCTTGCTGGAGCTTGTCGATGACGGCGTGCAGCTGGTCCACCTCCTCCTCGCCGCTACGCTTGAGGCGCTCCTGCTCGCTGCGCAGGATCTCCACTTGCGACTCCAGCTCATGCACCTGCTCACTGCGCTCCTCCATCACCTGAGGGAGACGGTGGGTGGGGTGGGGTGGGGGACGGATAAAAGAACCATCAAGCTCAAATACAGTCACTGGGTAGGTGTATTCCCAGAGAGTTAGAACTGACCCACATACAAACAGACAGACACACACACACACACACACACTACCACCACATCACACCACAGTTAAACCTTTAAGCTACAGCCTCTAGTCACAAACGCCTACAAATGCCAGGCTTGATGTTAGCAAGCGCAGAGGTGTAGCCATTTGGCAAACTGTGTTGTGAATAACGAATTCAAAGGGAAAATGTATACAAACACCACACTTTCGCTTCACTTCAACAATGAATGACCCATAAATCTAGAATGATGGGCAGGTTAAGGATAAAATTTAGACCTGGCTTTGACCAGAGCCGTCAGCCAATCCAAAACAAGGTTTAATCTTTAGAAGAAACCCAGCAGAGCGTCGACAGCACAGAGACAGGCACATCTGACACATGACACATTAACACTGAAGTAATCCATATAACTGCACACAGTCACTGGTCATCACTGTAAAAGAAGGTAAGGGGTCTCACAGACCTGATCTCAGAAATGCTTACCAATACTGACTGTAACTGTGTGTTTTATCTGCAGGTATTCAAATGAATTTTATTGCAGATGCATTCTGAGGCTAGTTGAGGTCAGGTATGTGAGAGAGAGAGCACAGGCCACTGGTTAGGGGAAGGGAAAACGATGGCGGGAAGAGGAGTGTTATCTGTCCTCATTCCATGTGGTCATCGGCCCATTCAGACAAAACAACCACAACAAACAAGACAATTAAGAAACTGCAAGGGAACACACCAGAACACACGGCTCGTTAGACCCCATTCCACTAATGCCTAATGAATCATTATGCATTTCAGCAGAGATTTTAGTTCAATTGAAAGTACTGGGTTGCTGAAGGATGGGATGAGGTCTACATGTAGCTGTGGTGTTGATTAAAATGACTAATGTCATTACTGTTTGAAAACATTTTGGCATGTACAAGCTGTTAGCTCACCTAGCAGATTTAGCCGCACATGCTAAAATGCTCCAAACACAGGAGGGAAAAGATTTGAAGGAAGAGTTCCTAAGCGACACAACGGGTCTCACACACGAGGAGTTCACGTCACAGTCACTGATGGAGCAATACACAGGCTATACACACGGCGTCATGCTAGGACTGTGGCCGGCACAGAGCTAGCGTGCTAACTGCGTGTGTGTATAGGCCGTTACCTTGTTGTCAGGGGTGGCTTCCATGTGTTGGAGCTTAGCCAGCTGCTCATTGAGCAGGACTATCTCCCTATCCTTCTGCTCCATCACCTTAAAGAGTTAGACACGTCGTCAAGCCCAGGGGCGCCACATGCTTCAGGTTCAGTTCTCATCACTCAGCTCCAACTGGTCTCAGAAAGATGGCCTGACTGTTCCATACTTGCCACCAATGTCTTATTACTTTGTCTTTGTCTTATTACTAATGTCTAATTACTTTGCTAATCTTCAATACACTCTACTATACAATACAGCTTTTAAATGCTATGATCCAGATCATGAAGTCAAAATTTACCAAAATTACCAACACCAGCAACTTACAAACTGTCCGACCTTATCTCAAAAGTCAATTCTACAGACAACACATAACCTTTCATTGTATTAAAAACACGGTCCTATTACAGAACCCAAAGAACATGTTTCCTGAAGGGGCATGACTTCAAAAGCAGTTCAAACTACTGCAATGTGCCTCCTCCTACAGGTTCTACCCCATTAGCATTATCATTAGCAGTGGGTGCTAAGAGGAGATGGTGAGCGTTCGCTCGAGTCTTACCTCCAGCAGGCTGGCCTTGGCCTCCAGCTCCAGGGCCTGGCTGCTCAGCTCCTTCCTCTGGATCTCCAGCTGCATGTGGAGCTGCTGCACCTCCTCGCTCTTGTTCTCCAGCTCCTCACGAAACTGCTCCAGCTGCTCCTCAAGGTTACATATCTGAACACACACGCCACACGCAGCCCATTAAAACAGACATGTTCAGTGTTCAGATTTTCAGTTGGAGTGCTTCTTACATTTTCCTATGTTAAATCGTAAATAATTAGCCTGGCCATGCCTTTAATCAATCAATCAATTAATTTATTTGTCCCCCTGTGGGGTAATTTGTTTCACAGCAGTAGGAGCACACAGAAGTACAAAAAAAAAACACATACTGCTGCTTGACCATCATCTCCCTACAGTGCTACTCTGGATTTGATTCCACTGAGCTTGTTGTTTCTGGTAGCATTTTTGCAATGCTATCAGTCAAGCACTGATCCAATCTTTTGAAACTTCAACACCTCCATCAAGCAATCGTTTCTCATTACCAAACATCCAGACCCTTTGTGCGAAATGAAGTTTAAGTACGAGGGGCTGGTTTTCTAACCAGTCTGGTAAATAACAGAAACAAGAGTTTTAACTTCCAGATTGACAGAGAAAGAAACATGTCTCTGTATACATATAAATATGTTAATGCAACTATAAATGTAGTTCATACAGATAAGGAAATGTTCAGTATATACCACGGCCATGTGTTTGGACCTCTTTTTTTTTTATATATATATACCAGTGTGTGTGTGTGTGTGTGTGTGTGTGTGTGTGTGTGTGTGTGTGTGTTGCCTACCTCTTTCTCCTTCCTGTCCAGCGCTTCCCTCTCAGTCTGCAGCTGGGCCTCCAGGGTACCATGCTCAGCCTCAGTCATGGGGGCATGCTGGCGAGTCTCCTCCACCTGCGTCACACACACACACAGACAAACTGTAAAATTTGCAATTCAGCAATACATAAAAGGGCTGATGCACACACTGTCTAGCAAAAAGACCACACACACACACTACTATTATGCACATACACACCAACATCGAACGTTCACAGCATAAGCTGGCCAAACTCACACACACTTACTGCATCCATACAGAAACACTAAGTGTCACATGCGTAGTTTACTAACACAGAAATGAGTCATTACCAGCACCGCACATTCACACAAACACACACACACCCCATACAATTTCTATCCAATCACACAAGGCTATCGCATTTTCTATGAGCAGGAAAATTCTCCATTGCCGGCTCTCTGTTCTACCGCCATGCAGAAACCAGGAACGGCAATGCAGCGAAGCACCTCATTTAAGCGCCCCCACACACACGCTCGCTCACACACACAGACACAGACACACACACACTCATCCTGACACTCCCCCTTCTTACACACATGCTGTAAACCCCCTCTCCTCTCCTCCCACTTACCGCGAGGAATAACCTTGGCTGTTAGAGGAAGACCACAGATGACGCACGAACACACACACACACACACATGCACACACACAGACACATACACGGTAGCACCAGCGGCAGTAGCAGCAGCAACAGCAGACACAAAAAGGGAGGGGAAGGGAAAGGAGGAGAGGGGAGGAGAGAATGAGAGGGAAGACTCAGGAGGAAAGAGAGAAAAGAGAAGAGGAGGAGCAAGAGGAGGAGAAAAAAATGAAGGGGGGGGGGTGGAAGAGAGACGCAGAGGAAGAGGAGGGGAGGAAGAGGAGGGGAAAGGAAGAGAGGAGAGGTACCACAAAGAGGAAGATGGGGGAGAGAAATGTGTCAGCCAATAGGGGAGGGACGACAAGTGAGATCCAGTCAAGTCCTCCTATACCTCCTAGATGCTGACAATAAACAAAGATGCATATACAGAGCATAGCCAATCAGAAGAAAGAAGGGACCACAGACAAAAGAGTGTGAAGAATATGAGGAGGAAGAGAAAGAGAGACACACACACACAAGCAGACAAACAGAGGGGAGAGTGTGCAAGCGAGAGAGAATAGCGCTATGAGATGAGGAGGAGGAGGCCAGGGGATGGAGAGAGGCAAAAAGAGAGAGAGAGAGAGAGAGAGAGAGAGAGAGAGAGAGAGGCGGGGGACTCACCCTGTGCAGGGCCTCGGTGCTGGTGAGCAGGGCCTGCTCCAGTTGGCGCACGCGCTCGCCCAGACGCTCCAGCTCCTCGTCCCGCTCGGCCGCCTCCCGCTGCAGCTCCTCGCTCCGCAGGAGCAGCTCGCTGCACCAGTCCGACTTCTCCTGCAGCTGAGAGCTCAGATGCTCCACCTGACACACACACACACGCAGACGCACGCACGCATGCACGAGGAGGGAGGGAGGGAGGAGGGGAGGAGGAGAGAGGGAAGAAGAAAGAGGGATGGCGAGGGTGAGAGGTGAGAGAGGGAAGAAAAGAGTGAGAGGGGAGGGAAAGAGAAAGAGGAAAGGAGGGAGTGGGAAAAGACAAGAGTCCACGTGACAGTGGGGGAAGCAAGAAGGGAGAGAGAGAGAGAGAGAGAGAGAGAGAGACAGAAAGGGGGAGAGAGGGGGAATATGAAGGAGATGGAGGAAGTAAGAAAAGGAATAGGGAATGTGGAAGTGTGGAGGAAAAAGACATGCACAGAGGAGATGGGGAGAAAGGGGGAGGGGAACAAGAAAATGATGAAGGGGAGAGTGGGGGGGAGAGAAAGAGAGAGAGAGAGAGGTGGGAGCATGAGAAAAAAATCACACACCTCTTTCTTTGCAACGTCACCTAAGTTGGTTTACTGATGACTCATAGGCTTAAAGCCATGGACATGCTAACATGTTGCCTACTGAAAAACTGAAAAAATGTATTTCACGGACGCAAACAGAAATATACCCAATGTTCAAGCTGGCATACATAATTTATCTTCAATTCTGTGAGTGCTGTTTCAAAGCTAGCATGATAGGCAGACACTGCAGGGAAAGCAGCCTCTTTATGAACAAACTATTCCCTCCCGGCTCTCTGGCAGCAACCCATCACCATGGAAACCATTTAATGGGCAGGGGAGAACTCTGACGCTGCCGGTGACCCAGTAGAGAGGAGAAAGTATATGGGGTGAGTTTAAAAAAAAAAAGGGCCTTTCAGGCAAGAGACAATATTTACCACCACTTCCTGTTTGACAAGTCTGACATCATGTGCGGTTTGCCCAGGTAATATTATCTACACACAGTCTGCATCAGGCCTTATATTCAAAGCAAGGGTGTGTGTGTGTGTGTGTGCATGTGAGAGCGTGTGTGTGTGTGTGTGTGTGTGAGATAAAAACAGAACAAGAGAAAGTGCATAGGGGGAAAAAAAAGCTGTGTCGATTTGAGCTGGTAATCATCTGATTCCCCTCCCATTGAGTCGGGGACAAAGAGAAGGGAAACTTGCTGGTGGGTCTCTCAGGCTCGGGCTAAAAAGGCTGTGGCTTTTAGAACACCGAGTGGGGTGGAGATGGGTGGGTGGGGGCGAGGAGTGGTAGTTATGTTGCTGGGTGTCTTTTGTGTCTCACTCTGTTACCCAGGAAGCTGCTATTACCTTTGCCTCTCACTGCCTCCCCACAGGGCACAGGGCTCTACTAGTGCTCCATTAACACTCCATTCACTGGGTGAGCAGAACTAATACAGACTCTAATACATGCAGTATATCTAACACTCAGATGCATTTCCTAAATTCACTCATTCACTTACTCAATCAGACTAGTTTAATGATCTACTACCTGATGCAGTCTTCATATGTCTACCCTTTAAGGCCCAGTTAGTTTTCCAACAAAGTAGATGCATGGAATGATGATTCCACTTCAGTTAGTTTTCCTTCATCAGTGATGCATGATGGTATGGAGCCTGGTGTCTCTTTCTCATGCGTCTTATGATGATGTGTGGTGATGTGTGGTGATTTGTGGGGATGTGTGTTTGAGGGTCTGTCTGGAGGTCTCACCTCTCTGTCCCGCAGCTCGTTGGAGGCCAGGGCTTTGGGTGGGTTCTTCAGCTGCTGCTCCAGCTTGAAGATCTCCTGCTGGAAAACGTCACGCTCGTGCTCCCTGTCCATTGCTTGCTCCTGAGGTATGCAAATGGATGGATGGATGGATAGATAGAGAGAAAGAGGAGAAGAAATAGGTGACAAAGAAATGAGCGTGAATGAACAGAACAATGGCAAGTGACAAGACAGCAGCTTAATGTATGGGAACACCTTTTTACAATATTAAAATTGTTGCCACAGTTGCTTACTGAATGACACTGATATGTGCAATTTCCAGGAAAGTGCCACAGAAGCTGTCATACTACCAAGAGACAGTGAAAAAAAGGTGACGTGGGGGTCAGAATTTCATGCAGATCTTCTGTCACGACAGCAGGAGCAGCAACTGCAGCTATTTTTAACAGTCGGAGCGCATGTTATAAATAACAGGTGAAATAAATGTCACCAGACAAGCTATTAAACAGGGTGCTCTACAAAAAGGCACCCAGACGGTGTGTGTGTGTGTATATGTGAGAAGACACAGATGGACGACAGAGAAAAGATCAATATTTAGATCTCTAAATGTGTTCATTTGCAGCCTGTAAAACAAAATGATTCTCCAGCAACTGGCCTGATGCCGCAAGTCCATGTAATCTATACAGTTACAGTTCAATTACAATCACTTTACGAGAGAAGCCAATTAAAGTAAACATCCCAGAATCACTTTGACCATATTTCACCCTCCTGTAGTCGGACGCTACGCAAAGTACGACCCCCCCAGCTGACAGCCTTTCAGCGCCTTGTAGTACATCAATGTCACGTTCACACAGTGGAGCCTGTGAAGATGGCCTACAAGCTCTGCAGGATCTAAACAGATCCTGCTCCAAGTTCAACTTCCCATGTCACACACAAATCCTTTTATTTGGTTGGATTTATTTAACAAATTAAAGGAATTTTAAATAATTGTGGCTCTAGGCGCTAACACTTATATAAATAGCATCAATGCTGTTTTGCAGCATTTCATTTGATAAACTACTTACACCTAAATAAGACACTAGTCTTACAACTTGTAATTATTAATATATTAACGGTGGAAAAGAAAACGAATGACTTACTTGTAAGTTACAAGTAAGTCATTCGTTTTCTTTTCCACCGTTAATATATTAATAATGACCATTAAATATAATGGTGATGAACATCAGATTGATCAAGTTAGATCAAGTTTTGTGATGATGATGTGAATATAACTGATATGACATTAGATTCTAAATTTGTGATGTGAGTATGACTGATATAACATCAAATTCACACAATAGTTCACACAAATAGTTTGTGATGGTGGTGGTGATGTGTGAGTGTGGTTGACATGAAATCACTTACGTCCAAGAACTTGCGGTTCTTCTCCAGCTGTTTCTCTAGAGCCTGGATCTGCTGGCGCAGGTCGGCCGTCTCGGTGCTGTGGGCCTGCTCCTGCTCAATGCTGCGGTTCACCTGCTCCTCCAGCTCGGCCTCCAGCAGCTTGAGCTGCTGCTGCATGACCTCGCTCTCCTTCTCCGCCTGCATCTGCACCTCCACTTTCTCCTGCATCAGCTTCTCCGTCTCCTCCAGCAGGTCTGGGAGACAGCCAGCCAATGAGAGACAAGTCCCAGACGAGGAGGAGGAAGAGGAGGAGGAGGAGGAGGAGGAAGAAGATGGAGTTAGATGAGAAGAGACTTCTTGAGCACAACAAGCCTAGAGAGGAATACTCCTCCATTTGTAGCTCCAGGATGGGTTCCCCCACAGCCCAACAAAACATCTGAGCCATCAAAAGCTCGCCAAGGGAGCCCTCCACATACACCTCCTCAAAGAGTGCATACAGCAGCTCTTCCTGGTTCACTAGCTGGAGTTTGATGGTCAGTGTTTTCCAGTCTGTGGGGAACCCAAGCTGATATCATGGAGCCATGACCTGAGGAGTATTGGACCCCTGAGATGAGACTCTTCCCCACATACACACATACTGATTAGTGATCTACAAGAGGAGGCAGACTGGAGCTCGAGCTGTGCTCATGGGCTGAATAGACACAATGCAAAGCCCATTAAAACATAACCAACACATTCATTAAATGGCTATTTGTCCTACAGCTGTACTGCTTTAATACAGTGCTTTAAATGAAATCATTGGCCAGCGCTCCCTGAACATGAGAGAACATTATTAGACTGCGCAACGAGTGTCAGGTCAATGTGCCTTCACAACAACAGGGCTCCATTTCTGCCTCCTCTGCGGGTTATGACATAAATCAGTGCTCATCCCCTTCCTGATTACCCATGATTGCCACCTTTCAGTCAGTGTCCCAAATTCGCCCCCGTGCCTTATCAACCATCACCACGGAAACCAGTCCACATTATTCCATTGGGGGTCAGAGGTCACTGTCCCACATTATTAGTGCAACACAAGAGGGAGAGGGAAGAGGAGAGTGCAGAGACAGAGGGCACTGTGACCAAAGAAAGAGAGAACAAGAACAACAAAACACAAAAGACCAAAAAAACAAATGAAGCCAAACCAAAATCAAGATCAGGGGTACGACATCAATCAATCAAGACTGCAGTCTCCATGCCTCAGATGCATTTCCAGGCAAGAGAGGATTACACAGCATCATTGTGCAATCATCCTACCCCAGACATACTGAGCATTGTTGGATTGGGTGGCCATGATAGTCACTGCCAATTGGTACGAAAAAAAAAATCGGTCTGGAGTAGAGATGGTTGCAAATGAGAATATAATGTCATTTCATATATAAATTTTTTATTTATCCTTATAAATCATGCCAATTATGTTTACTCAGCGGTAGACAAAAAAAAAAAAGACACCAACTCATCGACAATACATGGAGTGCAACAAAAACCAAACAAAAACTGAAAAAAAAGCATAGAAAGTCCACAAGCGAAAGCCAGAGAGTTAGTGAGTGAGTTGAGCCCATAGCAAGCAAGTTTCTAGGCAGCTGTGAGATGGGTTATTCTGCCACGTTCACTCCTCCAGAGACCATTTTTACAATCAGCAATTCATTTAAAAACACCAATTAACGCAAACAAACAATCCCAAAAAAAAAGGAAGGTAAAAATACACTGGCCATGCGTGATGTGAACACACCTGCTTCAGGTGCTGCAAGGACTGCAGCTTCAACTAGGCCTACAGGAGAATAAGAAAGAGTGTTTGAACATGCTCTCAGTTGACGGACAGAGTGAGAATAAAAGAGAGGAGAGTAGAAGATGAGAGGCAGAAAAGACACAGAGAAAGAGTGTGTCGTCAGCCTGCCACAGTGTTGCTCTGGGAGAGGCTGTTCGTTTGGGAGGACACCTTAACATTGTTCATACTTACTGCCTAAACACGCTCATGGCTTCACCTTAAAAGCACCTTGAACCACAACAAGGATGTTAAATGCAGACTCTGGCTCAGGTTTTTACCAAATGACCCAGTATAGGAAAAAAAAAACCTAAAAATTTCCTTGATAATGAAAACAAATGCATTTATGTAAATGGCTTTGTGCATACAATGTAAACTTTGTCATGATAAACAACATGATCAAAATGACACAAAAAAAATCAACCTTTCCTGAGATCCTTGGCAGACACTTCCGACTGAAACGCTGACAGGCTGAATGCAGACAGTAGCATCCCCCATTCTGAGTCACATTAGCGGTCGTGGTGCCCTAAAACCTGCAGTCGTCACCACACACTGCATCCCTCGCAAACCCTCCTTTATTTGGAAGATGCCCTCCCAGCCACTGTCTGTTGCCATGACAACAACTACCACTATTTTCATTCTCCGTGCCAAGAGCAAAATAGTCGGTGGGTGGGGAGGGGCTCGGGGTGGGTTATTCTTGGATACGTACGGAGTTCGCGCGGGCCGGCCTCGTCCTTCATGGCGTCCTGCTGGCGCGAGAGCAGCTCGCGCTCCTGCTGCATGTGGCGGCGCTCCAGTTCCAGCTCCTGCAGCCGGCTGGCCGTCACCTGCAGCTCCTGCTCCAGCTGCTGACGCAGCTCCTCCTTCTGGCTCACCTGCGCCTCCAGCGCCGCCCGCTCGCCCGTGTAGCCGTCAATCAAGCCTGGAGGGGAGGGGCAGAGGGATGCTTGTTTATGCACTCACAAAACATCAGAGGATGGATGACAGAATGGTGAACAAACAACTACGAACACACACACACACACACACACACACACATATCAGGTTTGTGAAAAGGCACACCGGACTCCGGACATATTACACAGTTTTCTGTGGTATGAGGGATGGAGACTGTACAGGGCGATAATTGAAACGGGTGACCAATACAGCACCCGTCTGGCTGAATAGGTGCACGGACAGATATAAATATAGGACCCGTTACTCCCAACTGGATGCAAAGCATTTCCTGAAAATGACAGGCAAATGCAAGAGCTCATAGAAAAGTGCGGTACTCACATCATCTGCTTTCCAGTTGCGGTATTCCACATCAAAACAAGCCTTTAATCCCATTAGTTAGCCCAGTCAAATCAACCTCCGCACCGCTGCTTGCGGACGGATGGTGACGTTGGTCTAAATACAAAAGCTGGCCGGGCAGTGACTCAGGCACAATTAGCTTAGGTTATCAAAAGATTAAAAGCTCTACTCCGCCAGCATGTAATTTAATACAACAAAAAGAACGACCCCCAGTCATAAGCGCAAATATTGAGGCGTGCACGCACGGAAAAAAACACGCACAATGCATTACGGAGAGGGACGCACAACAAAGCCTTAAAAGCGCATGTCAGTCCTAGTTTGGATGATGGGTGTGTGGGTGTGTGTGTGTGTGTGAGAGTGTGTTCGTGCATGTGTGCATATGTCTGTGTGTGCGTGCATGTGTGTGTATATGAGTGTGTTAATGGCGGCAGCTCCTTCACATGTGAATAAGCCATTACTGCTCTAATTTATCACAGGTCAGCAGGCATCCTCTACAACCCCTTCAGCTCATTCATATTTGTGTGGTTGTCCATGAACATTAACCCCACCCACCCACACACACACCCACACCCACAAACCCCTATACTGGATGTGTAATTAAACCACATCAGATGAGCACATCAGATGACACTAGTGATGACATTAGACATATTGCTAAATCTGTCATTACTACAAAACCAGTCAGTAGGCTTTGTTTCAAAAAATCAGGACTGTGTCTCAACCCTCTATGCATTCACAAAGCCTCGGCGGATCATGCCTGAAGTGTCAATGCAGGGGCACTGTTGGACCGCGTGTTTGTGTCATCTCCCAGGGCTCACAGCAGGGGTCAAATTCCTTCAACTTAAACATGAGTGACTAAGTACTAACAACAACAACAACAACAACAACAAAAACAAAAACAATAACCCTCCATGACCTCCAAAAAAAGAACAGCTAGACAACAGAGCACCTTGTAATCTCCCAACGCCATGGTCACCACTCACAAACAAACTCCCAGCTGTGTGGCATTAATGGTAATGGGGTCGTCTACAATGGCAGCTCGGGATACGTGAGAGCGTAAACATAGGAGCATTCTGCTCTCCAACACGCACTGAGACAGCGGAACCCGACTCCTGCGTTAATGTGCATTGAAGCGTTCCCCTGTTTATTTGCAAATGAAATGTTGCCACATTTTTGCACGCGCTGCAATCAGATTAGCGCTGCTAAACAGCAGGTCACACCCACGCACAGGTCATGTTACCACCCCCCGCATTTCCTATCAAAGAAGACTGTGCTTTGGACAGTGCTGTTATGTGTTTACCTGACTATTATGGTTTGTAGCACTGGGTAATGCTTCCGCAATGATAGTGCTGTTGAAAGCCCCCTTTCATCGCACTGGCGTGTAAGAATGACCATAAATATTTATACCTGACAAAGTGAACTTTTATCCAGGTGCACTTGAGACAGGATGAGTCTAGACTTGAAACATCGGGGATACTGCCACTGAAATACTAACACCACAATTCCTAATCGTCGGAGTCAAATGTGCATTTGTGCATTGTGAAGGTGCTCTCAATTACCTCAGCTCTACACAAACACATACAAACACCCCCATCCCCCGCCCCCACACACACAGACACACACACACACACACAGACACACACACCATGTTTGACTAAAGCCAACAAAGACTGTATAGTGTACCCATCTCATGCAGGTACTGGGGGGGAGCTGAGGCATGTTACGTGATAAGAACCTTTGATGTTTAACTCTTGTAAGATCAGGGTGTTCTTATGTCGTAAAGCGTTAAAATAAAAACTCAACTAAAACAAATGGTGGAAAATGTTCAATCCTATCAGTCTGATGCCTCTCGCTGTCCTTTAAGACTATTAAACTGTCAGTCAAAGACAGTAATGATTATTTCACAGGTGCAAAGTGCAACAGTGACTGGATATAACTTCTTCAAAAACCTTGCACTATGACAAAACTTTCCTTTTCTTTCCACTAAAAACAACACTCTTTCAGCTCTTTATTAAGTGGTAATTAAAAGCAATGATCACCTTTAAATTAAAAACATTTACCAGCTTCTATTTTGAAACATTGTGGAAATCTGTCACGCATGAGTCTTCACTGGCTACATGGTCTATGGAGCATGAGATCTTCTTTATAAGTTTTCAGGTGAAACGACCACACAAACACAGAAACACACATACACACACACACACACACACCTTCCTCACTCTTAATGAAGTCCCAAGGCACTGACTAACCGTGCCAAAAGGGTGGCCAGTTGATATTAGTTGCGTAGAGACCGTTCCACACAGGTGTATTCACCCTGTGCCCTTGCTGGTATAAACACCCAGGGATTTACAGTCACACTGACAACCACACACACACACACACACACAAAACAAACCCCACTTTTATATCAATGACAACAAAAACGCTATCAAATGCTTCCATGAGTCTCCATTAGCTCGAGACTCTGGGATCTCTCCTTTCATTTAACTAAAGCTTTTAAAGCCTCCTTTATTTCCTGATATCAGGCCTATATTCCTCCGTGCAGCGTGTGACTGTGAAACAGTGAGGCCGCTTCACTCCTGACTGGGCGTCTGAAGGAGGATGCTGAGCCGGTTCTTTGTGTTAATTGAAACCTGTTTTTGTGTCCCACACCCCGGGCTATTAGCAACCAGATCCGGCTAACAGGAGCTCAAGCTCACGGGCTCACCACGGCCACCACTGCACCTGAGTTCACTGATAGAGACGAGCACATGATGGAGCATGACAGCATAAGTAAACACTGTGTGTGTGTGTGTGTGTGTTTGTGTGTGTGTACACAGAGGGACGGTGTGTGTGTGTGTGTGTGTGTGTGTGTACAGACAGAACAGGAAGTAAGAAAGATGGAGCCAGAGAGTGGGAGGCAGACAGGAAGGGATATCCTCTTTCTTGAGTGTATTCCTTCTTTTGTGAAAGGAGGAATATTAATCTCTCCATCACTACTTGGCACAATTCAAACTTTGACTTTGACAAACTTTAACTCTGCACGTTAGTCTGATGATCACTTTCTAATTCAAACGACGGCCAACACACGGGGTGAAGTCAAACAACTTACTGTAACGCTAGCAAATATTTACCAAAGTGAGCGCCATCCCCTCTTGGAGATGAACACAAGCAGCCATAAAACAGTAACGAGAGAGTGAGCGATAGATAGAGAGTGACAGAGAGATAGACAGAGAGACACCAGAGTAGAAGAGAAACTAAGCTCCTCGGAACACAACTAGTCAACTCACCACCCACACTGACACACCTTAAGGCTTCACAAACTCTAACCGATTCATGCTTGAAGCGCTACGGTGCAGTCTTCTTCCTCCTCTCTGAGTGTGTGTCTCAGCTCAGAGCCCCAGGGGCTGGGTGTGGGGTCAGACGGGGGGGCACTGAGTGTGTGTTTGATGAATCACTACCAGGCCCCCTCTCCCACTGGCCAGCTGGCTTTGACAGTTAAGCTCATCAAATGGCCTCACTACGAAAGCAGTGTTGCTAAATGACAGCAACAGATACAGCAATACTACTAAATGATGGCAACAGATAGCATAGCAATATGAGTGTCACATAATCACATGAGTGTCAGGGTTCAGGCTGGTTCACAGGCTGATCACAGGACACCTTGAACTCAAGCAAATGTATGCTTTGAACCAAGTGTGCAGAGAACAAAGAAGCCACAGGCTTATTTGAAAGTTAAATTCACACACAGGCCGACCTTCTTCTTGCTTTGTGTGTGAGAGTGTGTGTGTGTGTGTGTGTGTGTGTGTGTGTGTGTGAGTTTGTGACAGAGTGAGTGAGATGGGGGGGTAGGCTTCTCTATGGTATGCATAATAAGCCTTTTGTCCCCTGTGGAGACACACACACACACACCTTCAGCCTTATGGAGCTCCAGAGCCAGCTGCTCACGGGCTCGCGCCTCCTCGCCGAGCCGCTCCTGCAGCTCCTCCTGTCGCCGCATCAGCTCCTGCATCTCCTCGTTGTGGCGGAACGACTCTCTCATCAGCTCCGTCTGCGTCACACGAGCATGCTCCAGCTGGGAGAAGAGGACAGACAGACAGACAGACAGACAGAGAGAGAGAGAGAAGGAAAGAGAGGGAAATGTCAAACATGGATGGAGAGGTAGAGGAATGAGGAAAAGAGGAAGAGAAAGAAAGCAAAAGAGAGATATGAAGAGGAGGGAGAAAAAACAAACAGAGTCAAAAGAGACACCTGGCACAAACGGACAGCACAGAGATTCAGTGGCCACCTGGCCTAACTGGCATTCATTGGGGGTCAAACAGAAGTGACCCCTGCTGCCACACTGCCACAGGCACCACAGTAAGGGGTCAGTAGGACGGAGGTCTAACGGTTTCATCTGTTCCTCCGGTGCATGGGGAGTCAATGGAGATCACATTAGTGTAGAAAGAAATGGGTCAACTTGTGAGGAGCTTTAAGAAATGCTGACTCCAGGAAATAAACATCATGTGTTCACTCATACCTGCAAGCCAGCTGTATGTTGTGAAGCACATAAAGACTGTTTTTGGCAGACACCTGACTGTCAAACACCTTTCCAGAAACGGCACTAAGTTTAGACAAGGCATAAAATACAAGCTTGAAATGTCTATATTCCTGTGCTGCACTTACAATTCTGGATTCCACCTGAGCTGACATTTAGTGAGACTAATGGCTAATCAGTGCTGTAAAGCTCACACACGCCAGCTTTTATTATGAAACTCATACATCTGCACAGGCAAAGGTCATGGCTGACAAGGAAACAAAGCTTGACGAAGAAACTTCTCTGAACATTGAATATGGGTCTGACACCTCACTGCAGGGGAAACAGCATAGTTCAATGATCAGGGGTCTGTAGGTTGCAAACACACACACACACACACACACACACACACACACACACACACACGCGCGCGCGCGCGCGTGCGCATGCGCGCGCCTGGCCCTGGACTTACTGTGTATGGAGGGGTGGGTAAAGAGATCTTGGAGACGACTTTGAGGAGGTGGCCATTGACCCGGTGGCTGACGTGCGAGATCTGGGTCTGCACCACCACCGAGTTCTTCTCGTTGAGCACGGTGGTGAAGGGGAACGGCCGGGGCAGTGGCACGCGCGACTCCACTTCGTACACGTCCTCGTTCTGGCTTTCCACCCAGCCATTCCCCAGCACGCTGTTTTTCCAGTAGTTTCTAAAGGAATCCATGGCGGCTCAAAGACTCCAAGACGCTCGAGAAAACAGGGTTAAATCCTGCAACTAGCAAATGCTAACGTCCATGACGGTGCGCTGTCAGTATTATTGTTCACGGGAGGCAACATAGCAGAACTAAGCAACAGTCTCCAGAGCCCCGCAGTGGGCAAGCCTTTAGTAAACAGAGCCAGACACATGGTTTGCGAGGTAGAGCACCAGCCAGTATACACTGGGAGGATCCTGTTCAGTCACACAAATACTTTGAGTAGGTGAATGACTGAATGAATAAATGAATGAATGAATGAATGAGTCCCTCCTGAACTGGGGCAAAGCAAACCCTGGGCTCCTCTTTTCAGAGTTGCAAACCTGTGAGAACAATCCAAATCAGGACACGTCTGAATGAGCGGCAGCCGTAGGGGGAAAAAAGAAGGCCGGTGCTTTCAAAAAAAAACCCTTCAAATCACAAGCAGACTCTCTTCTTCTACTCGTTCACCCTCTCTCTCTCTCTCTCTCTCCTCTCTTTTTTCGTCTCTCTTCTTTCTTTCTCTTGCTGAGCGTAGTGCCTGAGTTCAGCACCCCCTCTGCCCTTACGAGTCCTGTTGGAAGCTCATTAACAATTCCATGCTTCCACGGCAACAGCGTTCCACTGGGAGAGCTCAGGGCTTCATTAATTACTCCGCACGGGCCCCCACTGCCCCTGTGGTGAGGCTAAGCTGGGGGGTTAGACAGCACAGCACACAAACACGACAACAACCTTCCTCCTCTTCTCCTCCTCCTCCTCAGTTTTTTCTTCAATCCCACTCTTCCACTTTACTTCTTCTCCTCCTGTGTGTTACAGTGGGCTTGTCAGTCTCTACACAGACACCAGCTGGGGTTGGGGGAGCAGTGTGTTGAGGGGTGGGAGGGGTAGTGTGGGGGATCAGAGGTCCCTTCTGTCCTCCTCCTCCTCCTCCTCCTGTCTAGTCCTCTTCTTCTAATGGTTTTACTCCTGTCTTTCCAGGAGTCCCTTTCTGTGGCGGTCACACAGAAATCCTCTTCTCCACTTTTCCCCACTTTGGTTCCTATTGGTGGGACTCTTGTCTGCACTTTTCCCTACACATATACACACGCACTCACTCACTCGCTCTCACACACACATAAATACACACACTCACTCACTCACACATACACACACACACACGCACAACCCTGTTTGAGAGTGGAGGGCTGAAGAGCTGAGCTGTCCGTCCCCCTGTCGAGCTGGAGTCTAAGCCCGAGTCTGAGCTGTGAGAGAGCCTGTCACTTCCTGGTTTGTGGGCATGTGCAGGAGGACACAGATCAGCTGGGGGAGGAGCTGACAAGCTGAAGCCCGCGGGAGAGTAGGCAGGTGAAGCTCTTCTGAATTGGTTACTCACACACACACACACACACACACACACACACACACACAAAATGCGCACACACACACACACCCTTTTTTCTTGGAAGCTTGTCTAACTGGAATCATGCCCCACATTAGTAAGGATTATTTAAGCAAGTTGTTATGACAGGCCAAGCTAGGGAGAGACAGAGTTTTTTTTTTCTCAGACCACACTCAGACTGACACACATATTTTCATACAAAAAATTGCTTCATTAACTTGGCAACTCTCTCCCACCCAATTTGATTTATAGCGGAAAGTTATTGATCAACCAACAGTTTTTTTTTTCTAGCTCTCTTCCGGCTTTTCCCCTTGAAGATCATCTACACTGAACGGTCGTCAAGCGACAACTACATTCCTGAGGGCCTCATAACATCAACCCTCATTCGCAAGAGGGCCTTAACTGCCACACTTAAGAATGAACACTGTAAATAATTAACCTTCAACAAATCAGGGCAAGCAACAGGCACTACAAGTCAATCCACTTTGCCAGGGACTGATAACTTTTTAAGCAAATTCACATCTCTTATCAGACTTCAACAGCCCTATAAACATTATAAATGAAAGTGTTTCTAAATCCCATACAAACAACACAGGGGGGGATCCATTGCTGATTAAATGTTAAAAGATCATTGACCTCAGCAATAGGCAGGGGTCAGAGAATACTGAAGGCTGTGTTGAAATTGGCTGGAAGGAAGGGGAGGCGTTGTTTGTGTGTGTTTGTGTGGGTTGGAGGATACACAGGCTCATGCCTTTCCATCTAAGCAGCATATTTTCCCACAACAAACTCCCCCACACCCCCTTTAAACCTTCTAGGGAAAGTGATATCCAAATTCATGCAAAAAGGCAGCTGAGGCCATGTGACCACATGCTGAGGCCATGTGACCATATGCTGAGTGTTCAGAGAGATGCTGATCAATGAGTTTGGAATAAAACTGTCTGATTGCATAACTCCAGCTACTAAGCTGGCGTGATACACACAAAACACACACACACACACACCAACAACAACAAACACAAACACACACGCATACACGCACACACAGAGCATTGTGTGTGAGGCGGGGGGGGGGAGGGTTAAGAGAACGCAGCCGAGGGCAGCTGTATCATCAATGGCCGAGCAGGACAAAGCTTTATGCAAATGCGCCTGTATCTCTGGGCAACCGGAGGGAATGAGCCGGGCCATTGTGCCACCATTCCGGAACAGAGACACCATTCCACTTGCCGGTCTCCACGGGGACAGGCGCGCCCCACCAAGAGAGGGGGGAACCAGTGGAGACTGGGGACTGGAGATTATGTGTCTCGACAGCATGCTGGACACAACTACTATTCTTCAGCTACCAACTTGGTACTAGTACAACTTAGAAGTCCAGCATATGTAAAGAGAAACAATGATTATTTGTTTGAATTTGAACGATGTGATGTGGCAATACCAGGGTTGGGTCATGATTACATTCATCTTTTGTCAAACATGACTGCCAAAATAGATCAAAAGACTCCTATTTCCTTGTGTGTCAACACTGAAATCTCACTAATATCTGCTCTACTTGATATGCCTGTTTTATCTGAATGACCTGCTGGGCAGACTAAGACCTTGTAGTCATACCTCTCTCTAAACATGGTGGAGAGCAGAGTAGGCCCTTCCTTAACATCCGAAATCACGGAATTGAGGTGTACTAGTGCCTGCCAAGGCCACAGTGAGATTTGGGCCAGCACTGTGATTGAGCGAGCCGCTCTGTCTGTGTATCGACGGGCAGGCTGTACCTGGTTGGAGGTCTCGGAGATGGCGAGCAGCAGCTTCTCCACGGCGGCCTGCAGGCGTGTGCTGATGGTGTTGAGATACTCCTGGTTCTCCAGCGCCGCCTCGGTGGCCAGCGAGCCCTCCAGCAGCTGCTGGGACAGCTCCAGGCCCTCGTCTGCCTCCGTCTCGCCCGACCACACGCTCGCGTCATCCGCTGCTGTCTCGCTGCCGTGGCAACTCTCTGACGACCCATCTGCAATGAGTTTGCAAATATATAAATAAATAAAAATCCTAAAGTTATGACACAATAGCAAAAGTTCATCACCTTAAAGACACATGGTCTGATTGGCAATGGAGATTTTTGACTGTGTATCAACCAAATGAGAGATGAGATTTCCCTCTTCTATGCGTAGCCCTGCAATGTTCTTTGAAAGGTGAGTAGTGCCCCTGTCCTCTACAATTAATATTGTTATACAGCTGCAAACATTATTTATTCAAACTGAACCAGTCATTCTCTCAGTGACATTCAGTAACGCTAACTCATTCTCCAAGTGCCTCTCTCTCTCTCTCTGTCTCTCTCACACGCACACACACACACACACAAACACACACACACACACACACACACACACACAATCCTCTCTGCCCAGTACGTCCGCTCTCTCCCCCTTTTTCAACTTTACCACATGTCCCCTGTTACAGAGGGACGTCTGTACTCAATAACAAAGTGAGACTGTTGGGTAGAGCAGCACCAACATAAACCACAAAAACAAAGTGCATTCACCACTGATACACAACAAAGCAATCAATTTTCATGCTGTGTTATTCTCCGCCCCGCCCAAAAAAAAACACACTCCATACAAACCAAACCCTTTATATATACACAATACTCCTTCATGGAGCAGAAGTTTTGATCCCTGACATGTAACGTGCGTGTGTGGGCAGAGTGAAGCAGACACAGAGAGGTGCATCATGGGAACATTCACATTCAACTGGCTGTCTTAAGGGTGAGCTGGAGGGAACATGAGGCCAGATCTGCACACGCCACACCTTCCTTGCCAGAGACACGGCATGAGGAAGACACAGATTTTATGCATAGTTTAGGAGCTGTGTAACGAGGCGCATATTTGGATGAGAAAAAGTGACATTTGGAAAGCTGTCGACAAAGTCTCCTCAAGGTGTCCTCAAGTGTAGCATGCTTGAGCAGCCCTATAGTCTGGGGCCTGATGGAAAGCTGTACTTTACAGTCCCTTCTGTTTCAGCGCGAGTTCAACACAGATGACATCACTGACCCCGAATCAGTTTAAGTATCAACCACAGCCATCCTTCAAAAATAAATCTGTACCTTGGAATCCTTCGTCTGATTACATGAGAGCTGATGGACACTTGATGTGCATACATCTTTATATTAAGTGCGCTGACAACAGCACCAGTCCTTAAACTAACACTTACTCTCAGGGTGTGCTCAATGACAGTGCATGTGATGAACAAAGTCGCCATGCAAGATTTATGAGTCGCTGGGCCAGTTAGCGCTCACGTTGCTCCGTCAGCAGCATTCCAATTAAAACAATTACTGTCATACCTCATAACACGCACTGGAAATGAATGTCAGGAGTGAGGCTCTAAGCGCTCGCTATGGGCTAATCGTTGCTAAGGATATCTTTTCAGCCATTAAATTAAAGTGGCAGGATGTACTAAAGGGTTAGAATCTACTGGAAAAGTTGCTCTACAATTCAATGAGTGCTTCAGAAAGACACTCATTCGTAGCTTATGGACAATTCGCCTGTGAGTAGTTTTCTCTCCAGTTTGTCTGAAGCACTAACCTCCGCCAGGTCCTGTGGAGTGGCTGCTGTAGGGTCTGAAGGCCTCGGCTCTCTGCCAGGTGGCTCTGTGGGGTGGGTGCTGCCCCCTGTTGGAGGCCTCCAGGAGACCCTCCACATGGCGCCCGATGGTCTCCTCGGCAGCTGCCGTGGTCTTCAGCACGTCACTTAGCACCTGGCGCAGACGCTCATTGGCCTTACGAAGCAGGTTCCTGCATGGGCCAACACACACACACACACACACACACACACACACATACACAAAAATTACTTAGTCTGACTGAAACGCATTCATTCAATAAATATTGATACATTATATTTACTCATATATTTCATATCAGTTTTCACCTTGGTAGCACATATTGATTGGGGGACTAACTCATAGCTACCAAGGACACAGAGCGTACACAAGAGCTGTGTCACCAGCCACGCTCTCAGGGGTGGCTTAATGACGCCAAGGAAGAACAATGGGCGCGTCACACAAAAACCCAGTAAGCAAATACAATGGCACAGAATGTACGCTCTGAGAGGTGTGATATTTCTCACACGAGGCAAATGGGCAAGAAGATTAAATTAAAGCTTTGAACAAAAAGTTTTAAACTTGAAATTGCTTTTTTCCTGATATTATTTGTGACAATTTAGCGTACCTCTCTGTGGTGATGACATCAGAGGATGTGTCTTGAGGATCTGACGAGAGAGCTCCTGTCGCTGCCCCTCGTCCCATTTCCTCCTTCCTCTTCCTCGGCCGCTCATCTTCCTCCTCCTCTCCATGCTGCTGGAGTCGCCGGACAGGCAGAAGAGCAAGCACAGATAGAAAGCCTGTCATTGATACCCTTAAACTCAGAACCAACACGCACACACACACACACACACACACACACACACCCCAACTCCCCTTAGGCCTGGGTATCTATGGCTCACTGCTAATAAAATCACATTCAAATTCAGTAGGGACACTGCAGAACACACACACATCCACACACACAAACAAACACACATAGACTCTCTCTTCTTCTCTCACTTAAAGCTCTAAGAGTCATAAAGGGCAGCAACATTACTATCAGCTGAGCTGCCATGGCAACAAACGCACCTGTGTTGGCAAGCTGCGGTGTGAGCTAGCGCCATCTTTTGGCTGTGTGCAGAAGTGCACCAAAAAAAAAAGTCACGGTCAAAGAGAATGTCAGCCTCACACCACGGAGCCGTTATTTAAATATGCATGACAATCACTGGCTGGCTGACACTGGAGCAGTGCTCAAGAAGGACTCAGTGAAAGGGCAGCATTACCAAAACAAACACAGCAACACCCCATGACATGAGCTCACTTAGAAAAGGGTCAGAGAGGGCAGAAAAAGGGGAGGGGGGGGTAAACAGACAGTAGGAGCTCACGGAGGTAGGCGGGGGCCTGGGTGTGGGAGTGTGCACGGCCACTGGTACCTGCTCTGTCTGGGTGGAGGCGCTCTGGACGCTGGGATCCCGCGTCTGCCTCTCTCTTCTCACGTTGAGTCCATCATCTGAGTCTCTCATCTCTGCCTGCTTCGGATCACATCAAAGCAAATGATAACATATTATTAATGTACCCCTGTAGGCTTACAGCTAAAACTGGTACATCCTACTTTGTCCAGGGACAATTGCTTGTTTTGCGGAGTGTATGTACTGTGTTTGGCTACTGTAATATGTGGCTGCTTGGCAGCTATGGACACTTTGCTTGGGAGGCGCAGCAGGCTGGAGTGCTCAGCTGCACTGTCAGAGGCGTAGGGAGATCGAAAGGGCAGCTCAACTGTGCAGGCTTTAGCCGTTACCGCACAGCCGCACCTGGATCTACCTGTGTCATCACCAAACTGGACTTCAAAGGTGAAAAAGCTGGAATCAAATCGACATCAATGCTTAGAGATCCTGCATTTGTGTTGCAACTATATGACTAAATTTAACTCAGTGATGTGGTCTCACAACAGCAGGTTGTCTGATTACAGTTTCAACATGCATAAAAATATACTGCTCTAGCTATGCCTGTGCTAGTTATGCTTACATGCAGTGCAGCTATGTGTGGTAGTGTACCTGTGCTGAGGCGATGTGAGGTGTGTGCTCATGGGAGAGGTGGGTGCTTGCCTGCTGTAGCTGTGCGGTGAGTGTGTGGAGCTGGGCGGTGAGCTGGAGCTGCTCGTCCCTCTGCTCCTCCAGCTGACGGGCGTGAGTCGCCCTGAGCTCCTCCAGCACCCTGCGGTGCTCCTGCTCCTGCTGCCCCAGCTCACCCTGCAGCTCCTCCAGCAGGGACTGCGAACTGGCGCTCACATCAGCCTACACACACACGCACACAAACACAAAGACAAAGACATACAATGTATCAGTAGACAGCCATTACAGTTCTACATCTTATGCAGATCTGATGTGTCAGTAGAAGCATTTGTATCATCTTCGACATCAGACAACTAAGCAATAGCATCTTAGGCAGTTTATCCCATTTACACATACAGCAGGTACACGTTCACAACAGTCACATATAGAAGTTAATGAGGTCACATTAGAGAACATTAAAAATGGAATATTAAATTTATTTAAATTTATTAAAAATAACAAATAGCAACTTCACTCCTTTTTACAATTTCCTGTAAATGACCTGCACCAAAATAACTTTGAAGTTAACGAGAAGATTAAATTAAATGGCTAGGAAGCTGCATTAAGTGAGTGCACATGTATGTGTGTGTGTGTGTGTGTGTGTGTGTGTGGTCTTGCTTTCCTTGTGTGGAAGTGAAGGTAGCACACACAGCACCTCAGATATTGCTCATGTGTACAGTCCATTAGCACTGCCAGCATCCCCTGACACTAAGAAACTATAAATCAATACACACTTAAATTCAGCATCTAAACTGCATCGAAGAGGCAGAATATTATCAACAACTATGAATAGATGCACATACATGCATATAGTATACATAAGTTAGTATATATAAGTACATACACTAATGCAATATCTTGGTTACTACTTAACTGAGCATCCCTTGAAATTGGATCCGTTCTACAATGAATAGGTTGGAAAAACCACAGTAGAATGGTGGTTTGCAGATGTAAACTATGCAGACGTATGGTCTGTGATCTCAGAGCTCCTTAAGACTGGAATCCAGTGCAGATTATGGATATAATCTTGAATATAATCTTCAGGCAAGTAGCGCTGACAAGAAAAGCTAGCTTGTCTACACAGTTCACCGAACGTGAAATGAGTGAGTGAAACCATGACCTGGCAAAAGAGCTGAGGCGCGTCTCCTGCGTGTGTGCGATATTTTAATATGAGTCAGGGGCCACAAGCGAAATGGAATTAATAAAAGCCTCATTGTGGATGGAGCCTGCGCTCTGAGCCTAATTTAGAAGCACGCAGTCCTGTCGTGTGCGCGTTGTGGGGATAAGAGACCCTCCTGTCGAATCGTATCGCTACAGAGGTGGCCCCGCAGCCCAGCGGGGGCACTCATGCACTAAATGGCCTGTGAAAGACCAGCGGTCGGCCGAGCACTGCACTGCACTGCACCGCACCGCACCGCACCGCACCGCACCGCACACTACACTACACTATAGGCTTCAGCAGTCACCCAAGTCTCATTCTCCCTCTTGCTACCCTCTCCCTCCCCGCCCTCACGCTCTCTTTCACTTTTGGTCTCTGAGGATGGGTGCCTGCTCACTGTACTTCCTCATAGGACACACACACACACACACACACACACACACACAAAACCTCCACACGCACGCACGCACCATGACAGACAGGGATTGAGTGAGAGATGCATGCACACCCATACATGTTCGCAATTAAGTCCATTGTAGGTTTGTCAGCGTTATCTAAAAGAATTAGTTCCACTTGAGCTCCCTTCCGCTTTCATAAACTCCTGCAGTCGCCTCCTTCCATCACTAATGTCAGCCGTGGCCTTTTGTGCCACTTGAGGCTGTTTTTTTCCCCCTCTCCTTCTCTCTGAAGGCTGCATCGCCTGCTGAGCTGTGGTCTTTCAGAAAGAAAGAGAGAGAGAGAGAGAGAGAGGGAGAGAGAGAGAGAGAGAGAGAGGCTCCGAGCGCTTGGCACCACGCAGACCACATGAGTGGCTGGCAGACAGGCTGGAACAGAGCTCACCTTTGTGTGGGGCTCGGCGTGGGCTCGCGCCGTCGGGCCCCATGCCACCGCCTCCTCATCAGCCGCTGCCGCCACAGCCGTTGGCGTACGGGTCCGGGCCGAGTCCGGCCCACGGATGGCGCCCGCATCCGCCCGTGCCTCAGCCACCCTCAGCTGCTCCCTGAGCTCCCGCAGCTCTGACTCCAGGCGCTGCACCTCCTCCCGGTGCCTCCTCTGCACCTCGGCGGCGGGGAGGCCTGGGCCATCCACCACCACCTCCCTCTGGTCCTCCTCCTCCTCTTCCTCATCCTGCTCCTCCTCTGGCGGCTGGGTCTGTATGGCGGAAGAGGTCTCCCGCGCCTGCTTGGCCAGACGAGCCAGCTCAGTTTGTTGGGCAAACTCCACTGACATCTGCACTATGACCTGAGAGGGGGGCGGGGAGACAGGGAGAAAGAAAGAGAGAAAGTGAGAGAGGGAGAGAGAGGGAGAGAGAGAGAGAGGAGGATGTGTGAGAAAAGGACAAACTAATTAACAGCTGGGTCATACTGCGATAATGAATAAGATGGCAAGATTGACATCTGGCCCACACACTGTAAATGCCGGGAGGAACACATTAGAAGACCACTACAAAGCATGGGACATCATCCCGCAAACTCACTGTACCTAAATTAATCTGGTAAAACTCTAAATAAATCATCTATATAGTAAGCCATTTTATATATTTAGCTGGTTCCTCCCACAGCAAAAGTTCCATGTTCCTTATGGACATCTGAATCAATAAAAAGAAGC
This sequence comes from Tenualosa ilisha, assembly GCA_015244755.2. Classification (NCBI taxonomy): domain Eukaryota; kingdom Metazoa; phylum Chordata; class Actinopteri; order Clupeiformes; family Clupeidae; genus Tenualosa; species Tenualosa ilisha. The sequence continues at coordinate 930,736 of PYXC01002690.1, forward strand.
TTCTGAATCTGGAATGAGAGGAAGTCCAAATGTTATCATCTCTCTATCCTCTCCTCCCTTTTTCTAAACCAGTTCTCTCTTTCAGTTCTTCTCCTTATTGGATGTTCTCTCTTTTTCTGAGTCTTACTTTAAAATCTCCCCTCTCTCCTCTTCTCTTTTGCCCACTCAGTACCTTGGCGATCTCCTCCTCCACCCTCTCCAGCGAGTGGGTCAGCTGCTCTCCTCGTCTCTTGCTGGATCGCTGCTCTCCGTTGACCGTTACGCGCCCCTCCTCCTCCTCTCCCTCCTCCTGCTGCTGCTGCTCCTCCTCCTCTCCTCTCCTCTCTCTTCGTACGCGCTCCAGCTCGGCCCGGTGTTGCTCCTTGAGGGCGCTCACCTCCTGGAGGTACTTGTCCTGGAGAGCCTGTCGGAGTGTCTGCAGCTGCCGCGAGAAGCCCACCGCACCCGACGACCCCGAGCTCACCGACGGAGCCTGCAGCTCTGCCTCAACCTCCACATCTTCCTCCAGCTAGACCAGAGATCAAGAGGAGAAGAGAGAGTGAGTGAGTGAGAGAGAGAGAGAGAGGAAAGAAGAAAGGAAAGAGAGAGAGAAGGACGAGAGGAGATGAGGGTGTGTATGGGGAAGAAGCGGCCGTGAAGACAGTGTGAAGTCCCATTTAGGGCTCGGCAGAAAGAGCTCCATTTAGTTTGAAAAACAGAAAAAGGCTTCAGTGATCAGTGGGTGCCGCCGACTTGGCTGACTCCCCTGCTCTCCCATAGAACAGCAGAGTGTGTGTGTGTGTGTGTGTGTGTGTGTGTGTGTGTGTGAGAGAGAGAGAGAGAGAGAGAGAGAGAGAGAGAGAGAGAGAGAGAGAGAGAAAGAGAGAGTGTGCCTACAATGCCTCAAAGGCTGATAGAAAGTGAACGGCCACTAACACAAGACGTCTAGAGCCTAGAAGGTCGTCACATTAAATAGTGATACCGCTGTTTTGCTTTCTAGAACATTCTTCCTGTTGTTTTTTTCCCAACATGTTTAGAATTGGTTGTTTAGCAGCATGCAAGCTTCGCATTGGTTTATTTCACATCTTATCTGTTGTTTTATCTGTCGTCTGTCTGCCTTCTCCTGACATCTCGCACTCAAACCGCCTCATATTTTTCAAGTGACCTGTTTTCTAGCGACGCTGTTTACCTCTGCACGCCTCCTCCCCACTCTGGCTGAGATTTCATTTCACCTCGGCTGATGCTGCCATCAAGCACTTCTCTCTTCCTCACAACATCTATTCCTCCTCTCCTCTGTTCAGGCTTCTTTCGAAAGTGTCTCCTCGCTCTCTCTCTCGCTGATGATCGCTTTGCTTCGCTCGTCTCTTCTCATTCACCGCCAAAACGCTCTTGTGCCCCGCTGCCAAGCCAGCGAACGATTGAGTGCACACGCGGTGGGAGAGGGGGAGAGGGAGGGAGAGGAGAGAGAGAGAGAGAGAGAGAGTGATGGCTAGAGGAGGAGGAGAGAGAGTGACAGAGAGAGAGAGGATGGGTAAATAAATAATAATAAAAAAAATGGGCTTGTTCACTTGAGCGGAGAAAACGGGCCTTTCATGGTGCCTGAAGAGCGTGTCCTTTGCTATTCTATTCTGCTCTACCGCTGATGTCCGCGCTCCAGCTAATAATACGACTACTACTACTACTAGTGCTGTCAGTGCTGCTGCTGCTGTTACATCCAGGCTTACATAACAGTCCCTTTCAGCTTCCTCTGTCAGTAGAGCAAAACGGAGTTCAGCCTCGGTTCGGCCCGCTGTGGTGTACTGTGGTGTGGAGCGGCATGGTGTAGCGACCCAAAGATCTGGGGCAGTTTTTGGCCATGGGCAGAGTACAGCTGTTTGTGCTGACGACACGATGAGTCACTTGATTTAAATGAGTGGTTGGTCTCTTTCTCTTTCTCTGTGTCACCCACTTTCTTTCTCTCTATTTATTTGTCACTTAGAGCCGGGGATGCATGTGTACTGAGAGACACAGGAGGGGAGAGGAGAGGAGAGGCACTGGGTCATTTTCATTTTTGGGTCAAATTCTGAAGTATCCTAATGCTTTTATGACACCTAAAGTACTGTAGTAAGTAACACAGCATTTTGTATTTAAAAATTCCCTTCTTGTCCCATGTGAGCAGTCATTTATCCTGAGCTCAGGTGCTCTACCAGAGGCCTGGGAGCTTGAGGGTTCTGCACAGTATCTTTTCTGTTCTCATGACTGTACTCTTCTGGAATATAGAAATTTGTTGTTCTGTTCAATTTTTTCCCAAGAGCTCTAGGGGATATAGGCTATGCCGTACTCCCTATGCTGATTTTGCCTTTATACATACATGTAATTTATACATGAGAATTACTGACCTTAAACCCAGCTTGCTCTTCTTTCTGAATGGGATACTCTGAAATGCTTGGTATGCTGAAAGACAAGACAGTGATTGACAATTAATCCCACAGTGGTCAACAGCCCAGTCCCCTTCCCATTAGATGAATCACACTGAGTGCACACTCACAACTGTTCACACACAGTCCGCACCGGTTTAGTACATCAAGCATGCATTAGGTGCTGTTCTGTTTGGAAAACAATTCCTAATCTCATCAGCACCACGCAGTGCACATGATCAGATCATGTCCTCATAGACACCTTTGATGGGAAGGTAAACATTCCACCTAAAGGTGTTGAACAGTGTGTGCAGTCCATGCCAAGTTGTTTTCTAATCAAGCTTATTCACAGGGGCCTCATTATGATGTACTAATTACCATCTACTGACTGCTATTATTAATGGCTGTTTCTCTGTAATTGCTGTTTCTATCTGCCATGTCATAAAATGAGAGATGGGCTTTTATCAAATTAAAGGGTTTGCATTTTCATAAAGAAATTAAATGAACAGAATATTACTTTTAGTTATAAAGAAGAACCTTGGTTCATTTAAATTCTATTAGTGTTGACAGAGGACACATTAACAGGCAGTCAAATGCATGCAAACAGCATTACTTAGCCTAACAGAGCAGTCAGGTACGCTTGAAAAGCTCATTTAGCATTTTAAAAAGACAAATTGAAGTCTCACACACACACACACACACACACACACACACACACACACACACACACAAACAGAGCTGTAGGGTTTGATATTACAACATAACTCAGCATATTTTGCTTGAAGCTCCAATACCCGTCATCAGAAACTGCAGCATTTCTTTTGCTGCTGCCAACACTACAGCTTCCACCATCACTAGCAACAATGTTAACATTTCAACGAGAAGACCAAAGGACTAACTCAGACACCCATTCTATTTTATTACCAAGACACCATTCCGACTCTCAGACATCATCATTCACCCATAGATGGCACCAGATACACACAAGTCCACCCAGCACACGGGCCGAATGATTTGAATTCTCGGCGGCTCTGGGAATAATCTACATCTTGAGCTCCTGACACAATCGCTACTCCAAAGCGTGACATTTCCTGCTCCCTTCCCTGCTCCGACACGAAGGTGAATCTCCTGAGATAACACACATCCCCCGTTTAAGCTTTAAGCATCGATCGCCGGTAACATTAGGACAATGCCATTCGCAGTGGTTCATTTAAGACCTGACATTGTGCGACTCCATTCAAAAAGAGCAGCAAACAAACAGGTTCATATGAGGAGCTAATTATATGCTCAAGGATAAAGTTGCTAAGTTGCACTGCACTGTAGTATCACTCTTTGTCATTAACCCACTGACATACACCGACAGAGTGCGAGAGCTTTTGATCAGCTTTAAATATTTAAGATGCCCACAGCTGTGACAGGCACTGAACTCACCTGGCCTCCTCTAATGAGCTCTGGGCACGCACACACCTGTCCGGGAGCTGAGCTAAGGCACAGGTGAGACAGGTGGGGAGCGACAAATGCCTTGCCTGCTACTTCATAAGAGAGGGTTTAATCTGACTGCGCTTTCAGTAGGGTTAGGGATAAGAACGGACTGGATGAGAGCATGGCACAGCCAGGCCTGAAGTTTATTAGGCATCTGGGGCTTTTACTTAGGCAAGATCCTAAGTGCACCACAGCAACACTATAAGCTGCACTTACTTCTGTCAAAGATTCTCTACACTAAAATGGGCCGACATCGTAAAAGTCCTCAAGTGCTTTCAAGAGCTACAATTCAAACTGAGAATCACTCTGGATTATGTGGGGCCATGTAGGTAACTGAGCTATCATTCCATGACCCATAATGCCTAATTACCCTGCTGTTTGTGGTACTGGGAGGACTGAGCAGGGGATGATGGGAGTGAGATGATCTCTGCGGACCGCAGCAGGTTCCCCCGTCTCCTAACAGCACAGCCTGTCCCCTAACTCCTAGCAGTTTTCTGACCTCATCTCCAGTGAGGCCAGCTGGACAGCAGCGCTTTGAGATATTTCCCCCAGGAGTGCGATCGGGTCACACGTCCCTGAGAGGGTGGCAGGCCAGAGATGGGGCCACTCTATCTCTCTCTCTCTCTCTCTCTCTGCCAGCAGGAGAACTGAAGAGCAGCAGCAGCAGTGGCTACATGACTGACAGACTACATGAATTTTTCAGGAGACACTCTTCCCCATCTAGCATATGTACAAGCAAGCTTTTGTGTGCTGATTCAAAGCACGCATCATTAACTATTTTGGATGATTTAACTTTTTACGGAGTGTGTTTTCAGTATGTTTCAGCATTTCAGAACAAATCGGCTTGACTAATCAATCAACTAGAAGAGCACACACCACTGCTTTAGCTGTTGTACCAAATGTGACTCTGCAATCCAGAGCAGTGTATGTTGTAGGCCATGAAGAAAGCCCTCTTGCAACAATATGAGTATCAGCAAACAGCTGAGAAACAGTGAACATTGCAACAGACATTTTGTCTCCCATTAACACTGCCCTTAATGTAACAGTGAACTTGTTGTCTCAAAGCTGAAAAGCGCCCAAAAATTTCAATTTATTTCAGACTGACGCTCTGGGACCAAGCTCTTACAATGTCATGGATAAGAGGACCCACAAGCCTATGCTGCACACAGATCCCCTCTTCTGATAATATGACAGGAGATAAGAGGACATCCATCATAATGACGTCTTTGCTCAGGCCAGTTGAGAAGCTCTTCGGGCCCATAAAATAAACACCTATCAGCTCATCCAGGACAGGAGGATTTCTCAGCTGGCTTCCATGCAAGCTTTCCACATGTCAGTAGTAAGTAACTCCAAAAGTCTCTGCTACCGTGCATACCACATTTTCTGGACCAACCATCAATGGTCCTCATGAGTCGGAAATGGAACTGCACACGGAACACTCCTGGGTCTGAACACAACCTCAAGTTGAGCCCTGAATGCATACACCACCCAAAGACAGCTAGAGGAGTCTGAAAAGCCAGCGGATGAGTTTGAAGTGTTTTTGGACGATTAGACCGATGGACAGAGAAAGGTACCTGAACTGTGGGTCTGTGCCGGTGAGCTCCTGGAGTCTGTTCTGCAGCAGGATGACCTCGGTGGCGTAGCGCTCCTGCGTCTCCTTGGCCTGCTGCTGGTAGTAGCTGCGCAGGCGCTCCACCTCCTGCAGGTGGCGCTGCTCCAGCTGGGCCTGGCGCTCCTGGAACTCCGCCCGCAGGCTCTCGGAGGCATCGGCCTGCGTGTCCTGCACCTGGCCTCGCTCTTGGCCGTCTGTGAATAACACAGGATATGGCATCATTCAGAAGCACATGAGGAGATGGGGCTACTATTACCATATATACCACACACGCACACACATGCATGCATGCACACACACACACACATATGCACGCATGCACAAACAGATGATGAGGTAAATGGATCTATGGAAACAAGTATTGTCCTTGGCAATTGCCCATGTCGGAAATAATTGAAATGTCTTGCTCAATTAAAATGCTTCTTCCTTAAATACGGCAACAAACACATCCAAAGTCACTTTATTCTAATACAAGAGCAACCAAGGAGTGGGAAAATAAAAAGGAAAAGTAATAGAAACACACAACAGTAACTCTGACATAAACTGGTGTTGTGTTTGGGCATATTCTTTCACTAAATGGCCACAGTTATTCAGTCAGTGCTAAGCATGGAAAGAAACAGAGAAACTAGTGTTTGTTCTGGCAGTGGTGAGCCTGGACCTTGATGTGCATCACAAATGCTTCAGGTGTTTGCTAATAGCAAGCCCTTGAAATGACGCACTGCGCCAGAGCGAGACAGAGGGGGAGGAAAATACATCTGAAAGTCTGCTTTGAAATTTGAAATTTGCTTTGAAATAAGTTTTAGAGAAATTGGGCAGAAAGAAAAGTGTGTGTGTGTGTGTGTGTGTGTTTGTGTGAGATCCATATTAAACTGTGTGTCGATTGCACAGAATTACCGTGGTGATGATCAGAGGCCTGGGTAACAGAGGAGGCACAGATCCGTAGCCGCAGGTCAGAGATTTCCTCCTCGCTACACGTCTTCAGCTCCTCATAGGCCTGCTGCAACAACGCCACCTACAGGTCAACAGGGGATGTGTGAATATTTGGATAGTCTGCGCAAATGAGTGTGCATACTGTAAGCATGAGTCAGTGCAAGCATGTTTCAACGACTGAGTGTGTGTGTGTGTGTGTGTTCATGAATGTGGACAGGTGAGTATGTGTCATCCCATTCTCTGTCTGCTTTGTCTCATTCTGCACTCTAGAACATGACTAAGCTTCCGCTCCTCATGCTAAGTCAATCAGCCTCAGAATGTCTCTGACACATTCCACACACCCCACACCCCCATACCCATCCCTGCCCATCGCTGATCCATATTTAATCATTCAGCAAAACATCAACCCTCCTGTCTTCATTGCCTGTTCCTGGATCTCAGCACTAGTCCACCTCCTCCTCATCTCCCATGGAGAGGGCAGGTGATGGTGAAAACTCCAGCATTAAGACTTGTAGCCTTGTCCCCATGTCTCTCTCTCTCTCTCTCTCCCTCTCCGTCTCCCTCTCTCCCTCCCTCCCTCTACTAGAGGCTGACTCAGTGCAGTGCAGAGGTGTTGGGTCCAGCCGACTCAGTGTTACTGCCCTATACAATCAATACCCATTTTTCTCTCTCTCTCTCTTTTTCTTTCTCTCTCTCATTTCCCAGACATTAGTGTAACTCTGCAGAGATGACTGAAATTCTACCTTATCCCCATCAGTCTTCAGTGAGGTCTGCAGATCCTGTAGGCGACTGTATTCCTGTGTGATATGGTCTTTTAGCTGGTACAGGCTGTTGCACAGATCTATACGCAAACACACATACATACATACATACAAACAAACAAACAAACACGAGCCTCTTGTGAAAAACCATTCCTTCCATGTTGGAGCCAAATCATGACTCATCAGATCAGACACCTGGTTCTTCAAACCAGAAAGCATACACTGTCATTAGCAGTCAAACTGAAGTATGAAGTGTGAGATTTCTTTCAAAATAGCAATGCAATTGATTCAATAATCGTCAGTTAAAACACGGTAAGTGGACATGCAAACGAGCACATACTTTTGGCCTCCTGTAACAGTGATCCTGGGTCTGCAAGTTCGGTTGACGGAGTGGCTGCCCTCTTCCACTCATGCGATTCATCATCTTCAGATGGCAGAGAGAGAACCAACTCCTCACCAAGCAGAGTAACAAACCGCTAGCAACACACAAACATCAAGACTTTTATTTGTCAAATCCAATATCTGCATGCATGTGAACAATCACTGTGTGCAGAGGAGACCAACAGCTGCATATGAAGTACACTGACAACGCCACATTAGTGCTGCTTACCTGTATGACCTGTTGGCATTCTTCGGAAATGGCTTGAATTACATCCTGGTATTTAGTAGACTTGGTTTCCTCTTTGTATTCTAAAACGATCACATCACAAAATGACTGCAATTAAGAATCAAACCCTGCACCAGATTTCTTTTTGTTCTTATTTTGTTCTTATTTTTTATTTTTGTTCTTTTTGTTCTTATTTTGTTCTTTTTGTTTTGTTCTTATTCCTACAAAACCTTCATCTTTGTGCTTTAAGTAGGGTAGTGTATGTGTGTGTGTGTGTGTGTGTGTGTGTGTGTGTGTGCGCGCGCATCTGTGCCACTATGAAAAATGGATCAAAATACCAGTCAGTTTGATGTGCCCTGCTCTCCCCTCCCCCCCTCCCTCCGACCTGCTCTAACCTTTCTGTTGCCATTTAGGGGCCTGCTGCTCCCATCAGTGACACTAGCGGACACAAGGGTGCACCACACACACACACTTCTCACTCCTGCACCACACACACATAAACACACACACACACACATAAACACACACACACACACGTTTCACTCCCTCTTTCTTTTTCTCTCTCTCGTCTCTCTGTCTCACTCTCCTCTGCCTTTTAATCGCCCAACCGCTGCCTCTCCCTCTACAGGTGGTGTACAATCTTGCTGTTTACTTCTCGCTCTCACTCTCTCTTCTTCTCTCACACAGTCATTCTCCTCCTGCGTTTCCTCTTTTGTTCTTCTCTTCATCAACCTCTCCCTTTCCCTCTCTCCCTCTCTCCCTGTGTGTCTGTGGCTAGGGGCTGGCGGACCTGTGTGTGTGTGCTGGAGCCGCTGCAGCTCGTGCTCCAGACTGCGTAGGCGCTGCTGCGTCTGCTCCTGCAGGCTCTCCCTCTGCAGCTCCAGCTGAGCCGCGTGGATCTGAGACAGACTGAGGCGCTGGGCCTCCAGCTGCAACAAACACTCCGCCTGCAGAGAGAGGGGGGGGTAGAGGAAGAGAGCGTGTGAGTGTGTGTGTGTGTGTGTGTGAGTGCATGAATGTGTGTGTGTGTGTGTGTGTGTGTGTGTGTGTGTGTGGGTGGGGGGGGGGGTAACACAATATAGTAAGAAGAGTAGATTAGGCCAGTAAGAGGGAGAAGGCCAATCCAGAGAGAAAGAGAGAGAAGGAGAGATAGAGAGAGAAAAAGAAAGAAAGAGAAAGAAGGGGAGAGAGAAGGGGGGGCGAGAGAGATAGAGAAAAGAGAAATACGGTGGGTGAAGAGAGAAAGGAGAGGAAGAGAGAAAGGAGACAAAGAGTGCAAGGATAAGTGGATGACGAAGAGAGAGGTGAATAAAGAGGGATAAAGAAGAGGAAAAGAGAGAGAGACAGAGACAGAGAAGGGGATGGATTGAGGGGGGATGGAGAGAGGGGGGTTACAGGAGCACCTGGTTTCCAGCATTATCCACCCAGAGGAGCTCTATTATACTGACAGACAAAAGACAGCAGCACAGCCCCCCCACTGCCCGTTTGATGTGTTAACATCAGCACTCACATCAGTCGCAATTTATGACTGCTTTATGCACACAATGTGTGTGTGTGTGTGTGTGTGGTGTGGTGTGTGTGTGTGAGTGTGAGTCCAGGTTTCAGTCCTCTTCCTGGGGTCAAACCCAGGAGACTGAACCTGAAACAGAGCAACTAGCAGATCCAGGATGCTGAAAATAGATCAGACAATACACAGCACTTTGCCTGGGGTTCACCCAAGGACACGGCCACAGATTTAAAATGGCCAAAGTAATACCGCCAAACATCTGTTCTCATCTGCCTGGTAATCTAGCCTGCATCTGAAACAAGGCAGGTCTCACAGAAACATGATTTATGTTACACATCATGCAATGTGCTCTACTGGAACACAAGCTTGCAGGTGTACAACAGGGCCGTCTTTGTGTTTCATTGAGTTAATTAATCTATCAATTTATTTTCATGATTAATAAATCAGTTGTTTAATCAGTGTTTCTCAAACTCATTGTTCTGGTCTCATGCCACAGATGTTTAGTTTACCATCACTAAGGAAAAGGTAAGGCTGAAAATATGAACTCTTAAGAAGATGCCATATTTAACATCAATTTTTAGGTATTTCTTTAAAAAAGTACACAAATCTACAAATCTATAACTAAAAGAGTTGGTGCTTAATTCAGATTAATCTAATGTGTACAATATCACTCATTATCATGAGTGGGGGTTAATTCAATAACCCTAATGTGTCCAATACCATTGTGCCTTTAAGACCAAACTCCACAGGTGGAAAAGTAACTACCTCAAAAATGGGACGACAAGATGATGTTATGTTATGTTATAAAACACACTTTTGACTGTTTGGCTTGGCCAGAGAATAGCAATTTGATTGAAAGCCTGCTACTAGCCATCTCTAGATTAAGTAGATTATCGTTTACATTCCTAAAATCCATTTGGACTGGCAAATCATTTCCACTGGGAATAAAAATGCTCCTCTGGTCTACGCTCTGCGTAGAGTCTAACAATAGCACCCGTGTTGAAGTGACTGATATTGATAAGCAAAAAGGCAGATTCACCAGCACTGGATAAGGCTTGTCCCTGCACTTAATGTAGGGCAGAGAGCCCTAATGTAAAGTTATCTGCAGCAATTAAACTCTCATATAATCTTCCCGCTAGTTCATCCACATGAGTGGGAAGTCTGAAATGCAAAACCTTAATACAAATCTAATATGTCTAATATACAAGTGAAACTGCATTAAATGAATTGGACCATTAAAAGCAAACACAGCAATAACTCTGTCTTGAGAGATTATATCCTTTCAACTGCAATGTGACCTATTATCTCCATCCCATCAAATCTACCTGCATTCCAAAGTATTGCACATCTCCCCAAAGCAGAAATATGGTTTCACTTACATGATCCTCTGGCGTGCAGCGAGTGGTCTCTGCCTCGGTCTCAGTCCGCTGATGGACGGCGGACGACGATGATGAGGTCTCGCCATCGCTGGCGTCCGCGCCCAGCCTGCCCTCTTCCTGTGGAGCAGACGGCATGACACACAGCTGTCAGCAGTGCAGTGCAGCGCAGCGCAGCACGGCACAATACGCTACAGGAGCACTCGGTAGCACCAAACAGCACTCGGTCAGAGACAGGGAGGGAGGCAGAGAGAGAGAGAGAGAGGGAGAGGGAGAGAGAGAGGGAGGGAGAGGGAGAGAAGAGGTTGAGGGGGAGAGTGGAAGAGAGGTTGAGCATACAAAAAAAAGAGAATGATCTGTACAGAAAGATCTGGAGGAAAAGAGATGCAGACAGACAAATAGTTTGAGTGTGTGTGTGTGTGTGTGTGTGTGTGTGTGTGTGTGTGTGTGTATGTTTTGTATCTATTTGGCAGGATAGTATGTGTGTTTCTTATGACACCACAGGACAGGTAAAGCCTGAGGGGACATGAGTGGGGGATTTGGAGCTGACAGATGCTGTGCTTTACTGACAATGGCTCTGGGCAGAGTGCAGCCCCATGAGAACCTGCTATGCTACCCACCAGACCATAACCAACACAGCCAGCCTTCAAGCACCACTCTTCCTGCACGGAGGAAGCAAGGCTGGAGGTGGAGCATCTCAGAGATACATTACATTTCATAATCATCAGACTGCAAGAGTCCCAAGAGGACAAATCTGATTACTGATGCCGTTTCTGCCCTGGAACTGTGTGTATTTCCAGTGCTGAATGATCCTTAAGATGGAAGCTGTCAGGGAAGCACCAAACCAGCTTTTTTCAACCTCGACTACCAACGCCCCCCCCCCCCCAAAACACAAACAAACACACACACACACACACACACACACACACACACACACACAAATTCATAAGGGAGTGAGTGAAATAACTTGAGCAAACTAGAAACTCTCTCTCTCTCTACATGATTTCATTCAGTTGGTCTGCAATGAGTGCAATTTCTTTTGGGGTGGGGGGAGTACGTAGCCATAGCAGAGCAATCTGATTGAACGGTGTGCTTGAGGGGGCGAGAAGGGCCTTGACACTGTGATTACTCTCCGCAATCAGGGAAGGGTCTTTTACATGTGAGCCTCTGCATATCACAATCCCTGCTCTTCAATTACCAACACACAAACACACACACACACACATTAGGTCTTTTCTGGCACACACACACACACACACAGCTTGCATTAAAGCGAGGCAAGTGGCCCCTCAAGCCATATACAACGCTAATTTCAGCAGGGGGAGAAACAAAAGCCTTCCGTTCCTCCTTTCACCTCACACACAAGCAATGCTACAAAAACAGTCACCAAAAACATCACCCACCCCACCCCATTCCCAAAACTACGCTACAGACGCTACAGCCTGTTGATTGTGAGAAAAGCAGACCCTGTTGATTGCCTTTACGAGTGGACCATTAGCCAAAATAAAAGCACAAGCTGCAGTTCGATGTTTGCAAAACTCCTATGATCGCGGCGTTAAAACGAAGAGCCCCCCCGGAGAGGGGACGGGATTATTAAAAAAAAGGGCATATTTAATCAACGAAAGATCTGTCAGCACTGGAGGAGCGGTCAGATCTGACACCAGATCTCCCCCCCCCCCCCCAAGCCGTTTGTTCATCCATCTCATTAAACATTATCATAGCAGCCGCAGTGGCTTCATGAAACAGATCAGAGCACACACAGAGCACTGAGCTGACACGGATGAGTAGAGCTGCAGTGTGTGTGTGTGTGTGTGTGTGTGTGTGTGTGTGTGTGTGTGTGTGTGTGTGTGTGTGTGTGTGTGTGTGTGTGTAGAGAGTGCCCGCTTACCTGCTTCGTGTCTCCGCTCCCTTGCCTCTCGCTGTCAGCGAGTGGCTGCTTGTGCAGCATCCCCCGCCGTCTCCTTCGTCGCTGTCTCCTCTTCTCTCCTGGCGCACTGTTCGCCTCGCTCCCGCCAGCCCGCACTTCTCTCTCCTCCTCCTCCTCCTCCTCTTCCTCTTTCACCTGTTTCTCTCCTTCTCCCTCTCTCTCTCTCTCCTCTGGCAGCGACGGCGGCTTGCCGCGCGGCTTTTTGCTCTGCGCCGCTTGCGAGACAGCAGCGGCAGGGAGAGCGGACAACAGGGAAAGATGGGGGGAGGACGAAGAACGAGCGCCGGAGGAGGAGGGGGATGAGAGGGAGGAGGGGGAGGGAGGAGGGGGGAGACCCTCAACAGGTGCCTGAGCGCGCTGTCGGAGCTGCTCGGCGAGCCCGTCCTTCTCCCGCAGCAGGGCTGCGTGCCGCTCGTCCGCGCGGAGTCTCTCGCGTTCGGCAGCCTGCAGCTGGGACCGCAGAGCCTCCACCTCTTGCTCCAGGGAGGCCAGACGAGCCGGGTGCTCCTTCAACGAGCACGAGCCTCGCTGGGGACAGGAGTCTTGTTCTTCTCCTCCTGTCGCTGCTGTTGCTGTGGCTGGGATGGATGGGAGTGGGGTGGCTGTGCGCTTGCAGGTGGTTTTGCCTGGACTTTTGGAGCAGCTGCCTCTCTCTCAGTCTCCAGCTTTCGGATGCGAGTGTTGACCTCTCCCAACTCCTCTTGCGTGAGTCGAAGCTCCTCCTCCAGCTGCTCCAGCTCTGCCTCTTTCTCCCTCAGCTCCGCCTCTCTCTCCTGCAGACAGACGGCCGCCTCCGAGAGCTGCCGGGTCAAACGATCTCTCTCCCTCTCTGACGACTGGAGTTTCTCCATCAGCTCGGTAGTGTCCTTCTCCACCACGCCTTCATCCTCATGCTCACCATCAGCTGTGGGCTTGGAGGGCTTACGTGGCACTGACTGCTGTTCCTGGATCTGTGTGCGCAGGCCGTTGAGCTTGGCCTCGTAGTCCAGGGTGTCGCGGCGGATTCTCTCTTCGAGTTGCGCCTTCTCGCTGGCCAGGCACGTACACTCGTCCCTGAGCTCCTGGTAGTTGACCTCGAAGTTGCGCTCGGCAAATGAGAAGGTGTTCTTCTGCCTCTCGACCTCCTCGCGCAGCTCCTCAGCGCTCTGCTGCAAGCGTTCGTTCTCGGAGATGAGGGCAGCCATCTTGCCTTTCACCATCTCCCGGTCCTCATTCAGCAGCTCCAGCTCGTCCTTCATGGCGGCGTTGTCCTCCCTCAGTGCGCGCGTCTCCGCTTCGAGCGTTCGGCTCTTACTCTCCCAGCTCTGCTGGCGCTTCTCCATCTCCCTCACCAGTGCCTCCCTCTCTCTCTCCATCTCCACATCTGCTCTCTCGCTCTCCCTCAGCTCCACAATCTCCATCTCCATCAAGCGCAGTCGCTCTGTCATCTCCTCGGCGCGGGAGCTGTCCAGCATCGCCCGTGTCACTTCCTCCTTGAGCGCCTCCATCTCGCCCAGAAGGGAGTCTCGCTCCTCGGCCAGGTCCGCCCGCTCGTTCTCGGCCTGCCGGAGCCGGGCCTCGTGGGCAACGCGCAGGCGCTCCAGGTCTTCGGCGGCGCTGCGCTCCAGTTCGTCGCGGAGGTTCTCTGCATTGAGCTGGCTCTCGCGCTGCAGGTCGTCGCGGAGGCGCGCCAGCTCTTCTTCGTGGCTGAAGAGGAGTGCCGTGCGCAGGCGCTCCAGCTCGGCTTCCTGCGACTCGGCCATGCGGTCCAGCACCGCATCCTTCTCCCGCTCCAGCATCTCCAGCTTGATCTTGTAGTTGGTCACTTCCGACTCGTGCTTGGCCTCCAGCTCGTCGGCCGCCTCCCGCGCCTCAGCCAGTTGCGCCTCCAGCTCGGCGATGGTGTCTCGAAGCCGGTCGGCCTCGCTTTGGATGCCCTCCCGTGGGTCTCTGGCGTTCAGGGCGGCTGCCGCCTCGACTTTCTCGCGGGTCGTGCGGAGGTCCTTGACGAGATCTTCTACCTGGTCCTGCAGGCTGAACTTCTCTTCGGTCACCTGTGAGAGCTCCTGGCGGGCGCGCTCCCTCAGCACCTGAGCCTCCTGCAGCTTCTGTTGTAGCTCCACCATGCGGGCATTCAGCTGGTTGGCCTCGCCGCAGCTCTGCGTCGCCTGGGCGCGGACACCCTCCAGCTCGCCAGCGTGCTCCTGGCTCAGGCGCTCGAGTTCAGCGGCGTGCTGCGCGCGAAGCTCCTGTTTCATCTGGACGATCTGCTCACCGTACATCTCGTCCAGCTCACCTCGGAGGCACTCCAGACGTCGTTCGGCATCCTCCTGGGCCCGCTGCAGGGCCTCGCCCTCCGACATGCTGCCGCGGTGGCAACGTCGCTGGAGGTCCTCCACTGTGCCCATCAGCTGCTGAATCTCCGCCGACGACATGCGCTCCTTCTGCCGCGAGGACGAGAGCTCCGCTTTACAGTTCTCTAACTCTGCCATGCTGCTCTCCAACTCTGCCTTAGACCTCTCAAGCTCCACCCTGCCATTCTCAAGCTCCACTCTTCTGCTCTCATACTCCGCCTTTAATTTGTCAAGCTCTACTCTGAGGCTCTGAAGCTCTGCTTCATTAGCATCAAGCTCTGCCCTGTTGCTTTCTATCTCAACCTTGTTGCTGGCGAGCTCCTCCTTGCTGTTCTCCAGCTCCATCTTCAGGCTTTCAAACTCTCCCTTGTTGCCACCAAATTCCATTTGGCTGCTCTCCAGCTCTTTCCGGATCCTCACAAGATCCAACCTGTTGCTCTCAAACTCTACCTTGGTTCTTTCGAACTCCACATTGTTTCTTTCAAAGTCAACACTGGTTCTTTCAAGCTCCACCTTGGTTCTTTCAAGCTCCACCTTGGTTCTTTCAAACTCCACCTTGGTTCTTTCAAACTCCACCTTGGTTCTTTCAAACTCCACCTTGGTTCTTTCAAACTCGGCCTGGTTCCTCTCAACCTCTGCCTTAGTCGCGTCCAGTTCCTGGGTTTTGATAGCTAGCTGCTGGCTGAGCTCATCCTGCTGCCGCTCGGAGGTAGACAGCTCCTCCCGTAGGCGCATGAGTGAGTGCTCGTGTTCGGACATAAGCCTCTCCTGCTTGGCCACCAGCAGCTCCTTCTCCTGTAGCTTCAGTGTGAGGGACTCCCCGGCTTGGGTGCCCACCTGAGGAGACAAGGGAAGAGAGTGAAGATTGAGGGATGCAGGGAGGGGAGGTGCGGATTGGTGTGAATTGATTCAAACACTGCAGCACTTGCTGGCTAGAAGCAGGGCCGAGAAGGCTCTTTTCAACAGTGCAACTGACACACAATGGAACAACGTGTATTGGCCACTAAGCACTGACGTTAAAGGGCGGGTTGTGGACCTCAGCATGACCCTGAAGCATTATAAAGCCATTTGGACTGAAAGACCAGCAATCTAGTGCCTCATCTCACACCAACAGGCAGACCTGTCCTATTTTCACAACCGAATTTAGACATTTCAAGCTACTGTAAGCAATGTCTGCATTGCTCTCAAACATATGGAGCAGACTGGGACCCAGTGGGAGTCCACCCCCACACTTGAATGTGAAACCAACAAAGGTATGTTTGTGTCTTTGAAAGATCTCCTTATTCCAAGAATACAGTCTGTGTGGATTACCATTTCAAATGCTGATAAGAGACCAGCAGAATCCTTTTTTGTTCTCATATATAGAGCATATATATAGTCCCTTAAAAGCTTATGAGTTTTAAAGCGCTCATAATGCACAAAACAAACTGATCAAAAGTATCCTTCACTTTACTGTTAGTCTGCTGAAATGCTGTCAATGATGCTGACCTAATAATACACAACATATCTCAACTCCTTATTCTTTAAATATCCACCTATGCCAGTGTCGGTGCACACCACAATTAATTCATAATTAATTGCACACCACAATTAATTCATAATTAATCATTAGAATCAGTGACGCATACAGCATATACAAAAGCAGCATAAAGAGTAGATTTGCTTTTCATCCTATTCTGTTATCTAGTCAAAGTTTTCACCATACACTAATTCTGTGAATCACTGGCTGGGTTTCCATTCAACCTGTTTGCATTTCATATTTGCATTAACAAAAATTCAGCTCAAGAAAATGCGCGTCTGCATGCGTTTTCAGCAGCTGTGTACTGCTAATCAAAAATGAACATTAGGCTAATCAAATGACAACCCACTGGGGGATCAACGTCTACGGACAGAAATGCGGTAAATGCGAATATAAGCAAATTGAACTGTTTCCATCGACTTTAGTTGTGTTATGCCTTATTCGCATTGACAGTTAATCCAACCCCCAGCCCCCCCCCCCGAGCTAAATAAATTTCTATTCGCATTGGGGGACAGATTATTCTGATTATTTGCATAACTTATATGCGCATCAACTAGTTGGATGGAATCCCAGCCACTGTTGCTCTCAGTAGAAATCTGCAGTGGTCTAATTACTGTTTCTATGTTGCTGAGACGCTGCTGGAGCTGGCTAATCTGGAAGTTTTGCTCCTCGCTGCGCTCCAGGTGACCCTTGACCTCTGCGTCCCTCTCCTCCAGCTGCTGCTGGTAGAGCGCGAGCTGCTGGCGCGCCTGGAGGAGGTCCGCTGCCGTGCTGCTGTGGCTGCTGTTCCGAAGCGTTTCGCCCGCCTGCAACTGAGTGAGTGAGAGAGAGAGAGGGGAAGAGAGAGAGAGAGAGAGAGAGAGAGAGAGAGAAATAGCGAGAGAAAGGGAGAGAGAGAGAAGACAGAGAGTGAGACAGAGAAAAAAGATCGTAGTCAAGGTGGAAAGAACTCAGGACACAGACAAAGTGGCTGTGTAAACACACCCGATGAACAGCCTTTGGAGCAATCTCACATATTGTGTTCGCCACTCAGGCATTGCAACAATTCAGCAAAATAAATAAATAAATAAACACACAGTGATTTCACGGAACAGTACAGCCTAGCTGTTTCCAGGAGTTGATGCAGTAAGCGTGGGGGGGGGACAGCAAAGAGAGACAAGAAGAGAAGAAGAGATGGCCACTGGGGGGGGGGAGGTGATGTAAAGTGATGATTTACTGCAAGCTGGATGAGTGGAGGGAGAGGACAGATACCTGTTTAAGGAGAGAGAGATACGTAGGAGGTGATGGCAGTGGTGGGATCGGGGAGAGTGGTTGCTAATGGACAATACTGTTTTTGTTATAATATCAGCAAGAGTGGGTGTAACTAAATGTCCTGCAAGTGCTTATCTGCGTAAGCCTCACAACAAGCTGGCAAATAGCCAACAGCTTAATGATGGGGGATGACAACAATCATCACATTCATCACAAAATGATGGATGAGTGTCTGTGTGTATGTGCGTGTGTATGTGCGCGGGGGGTGCGGGGAGGCTGGTGTTAAGGTGTGTCTGTGTGTCTCTGTTTTGCTTTTGTGTGTATGTGTGTTGGGGGGGGGGGGGGGGGGGGGGGGGGGGCGTGGCTGGTGTTAAGGAGTGTGAGCTGAGTTACCTGCTGGAACTGGATCTTGAGTTTCTGGCTCTGGTCGGTGAGCTCCAGGAACTCCCTCATGACCTCGTCCTTCTCCTTGCGCGCCAGCTGCAGGTTGGCGGTGAGCTGCGTAATGATGCCGTCCCTCTGTTTCAGCGCCGCCTCAAAGTCCTGCAGCTGTAATGAGCATCCAGCCACACGAGGAGAAGTGCAGGAGGGGAGAGAGGAGAGGAGAGGCTGTCGGTCAAACGCAGGAATTTTTTGGTTACCATGGTTTCCAAGACGGGGACAGACAAGATGAGCGACCCTGGAGCTGGGGACCAATGAGCACGGGGCAGCTGAAGGTTAGGTAAACTCAGCAGGAGGGATTTGTTTTGGAGATTTGAAATGGTTTCACAACAGGATGTGTGATCTTTTCATTTCTTCCAACGTGTTGTTTTAAGGGAATGTGCTGACAGGCAGAAAAACTGTAGCACAAACAAAGTCTGTTGAAAAAACAGTAACTAATCTTCTGCTCTTCCATTTCACCACTGATGAGTCAGTTATTATCCAGAAATGTTTGTGTCTGCCCTAAGAAAGTAGAGGGGCTCACTTGAGTAGGTGTGTGATGGTGTGCAAAGGAAGTTCTTCCATCAGTAAGTGCATCACTAAGCATGTACACACACGCACACGCGCGCACACACGCACGCACGCACACACACACGCGCACACACACACACACACACACACACACGCACACACACACACACACAGCAGTAACTCACAGCAGAATGACTCAGGACTTCCTACTTACTGGTGCAAATGAATTCAAACCTCCGTTGTCTTAAGTGTTGAGAGAGAGAGAGAGTGTCTGGGAATAAGGGGGACGGAGAAGAGAAGAAAAGAAAGAGGAAGAGAAAGAAGAGGAGGAGGAAGCCGCAGGGGTAGTGTGTACACCAAAGGAGAGGACAAAGACAAAGGGGAAAGCAGGGCAAAGCCTCTAGAGAGAGAGAGAGAGAGAGAGAGAGAGAGAGAGAGAGAGAGCGAGAGAGACAACAAAATGAGGACAACAAGGACACAGAGGAAAGGAGGCAGAGAGAGGAGGAACAATAGAAGAATGGAGAGGAGGACAGAAGAGGAGTCTGAGAGCAAACAGAAAAAAAGGAGGAGCAAAAGGCTGCGGGGAGAGAAGAGGGCAGAGAGGGTGGACGGGTCTGAGGACGGTGAGGGGAGTGAAGGCAGTGGCACTTCACCTGTTGCACTCCCTCTGTGCCGAAGACGGCACGGATGTCCTCCAGCTCCCTGGTGAGCTCCTCCAGGGCCTGTGTCTTAGCAGCCAGCTCGTCCTCCATGTCCTGCAGCCGCTCCTGCCCGGGGCCCAGCAGCTCCTGATCCGACGGGGCCACAGTTTGACGCAAGTCCTCCTCCTAGGACACAGACAGACAGAGAGAGAACAGACGGACGGAGAAAAGAGGAGAGACGAGGAAGGAGAGGAGAGAGAGTGAGTGACAGAAAGAGAAAGAGAGAAAGAGAGGAGAGAGAATAAAGTGTGTGAGGTGTAGTGCTCAAGGCAACCTGGTTTCTGGCTCATGCCATATCACGCAGCAGCAGCAGCAGCAAGCTAACAAAAGCATTCACATCACCTTCTCCCCCTCTATCTCTCCATCCCTTTACTTCTTTACTGTCTCCTCTCTGCCAATCTCCACGTCCATTCTTCCCCACATCAGCATTCTCTCTTTCACTGGGCTTAAGGAGCTTTATTCATCTATTATTACTCCTTCATCATTTCTTCTCACCCTCTCTCTCTGCCTCGGTGGACGGGTGCAGAGAGGCCCCACCTGTGTCAGTTTAATGACTCCACAGTTAACAGCTGGGCTCCATTCTCTCCCTTCCTCCCTTCCCCCTGTTTCTCTCTCTCTCTCTCTCCTCGGTTATTGCTCTTCTCTTCATCCTATTTCCCTCTCTGTGTCTCTCTCATACCTTTCCTGTTCGTCCAGCTCTACCTCCTCTACCTCTCCTTTCTTTCTCTCTCACTCTCTTTCCTTCTCTTTCTCTCTATCTCCCTTGCTCTCCCTGTCTTCTCTATCTGTGCACCCCCCCAAAAATTCTTTCTCTCCTCTCTCTCTCCCCCTCCATCTCTCTCTCTCTCTCCCCTGCCCATCTCTCCCCCACATCTCTCTCTAGGAGTTTTCAGTGTAATTTACACCTACAAAATGTCACGCAGCCCTTCTCTCCTGCCTGCCTGTGTGTGTCCCTGCTGTGTCAGAGTGTCCAGTTAAATTACGCCTGTGCAGCCGCTGGCCTCGCCGTAAGAAGGAATAAATGAATGAGTAAACAACCACATAAATAAAACAAACAGGGCATCCCACAGGCAGGTTCCATCCAAAGCGCTGGGTTAGCGTCAGAAAGTCAGTCCACAGGGGTTAGAGGGTTAGTCAGTTTGGACAAAGACCTCAGAGCTGAGCGAGAGGGCACCCCATGTGGAGATACAAGGGAGAAGAAGAGCGAGAGAGAAAGTGTGTGTGTGTGTGTGTGTGTGTGTGTGTGTGTGTGTGTGTGGTGTGTGTGTGTGTGTGTGAGGGAGAAGGTAAATGATAGCCGATAAGCTGCGCGGTACGGAGTTAAACAGAGCACAGTGTTTGTTTTTAATCATCTTCAGCTGTGCGTTTACTGTACCCAGCGGATGTCCTGAGGAGCCTCTGCGGCTTTGTCTGTCATCTCCAGGCAGCCGTTCACCTGTTAATTCACAACACTCTGTGAAACATGGACTCGCCAACCTAGTGCGCTTTCAGCCCTCCGCTTAACCAACCCCCCACCCCACCCCTGCTTTTAGCCCTCTCCTCACACCACCTGTAATTCAGCTTGTTGAGGAGATTATCAATTCATTACGCTGGCAATGAAAAAAGCATAATTACATTGTTTTAAGGATTAACCACCAGACAACTCGGTGTGTTTTCACAAGGTGTATCTAAGAGCAGATCTTCCCTTTCTGACCAATTTAACAAATGAAATGATGCACAAGCTAGGTAGTCTCCAGTCTCCATGAGTGCTCAGAGATCAGACTTTCTTTTTTTTTTTTTTGTCT
The DNA here is from genome assembly GCA_015244755.2 of Tenualosa ilisha. Taxonomy (NCBI): domain Eukaryota; kingdom Metazoa; phylum Chordata; class Actinopteri; order Clupeiformes; family Clupeidae; genus Tenualosa; species Tenualosa ilisha. Next base: position 951,852 of record PYXC01002690.1, read on the forward strand.
CAACCACAGTGCCTGGCAACCAGCAAATCCAATCACATGGTGGAGCAAGTCGGGCTAAAAAGTGTCATGGAGACATCCAGAACACACAGGAGAGCAGCTCAACTCCCATCTTCCCAAGCCAGAATGGGTACCAGCGCTGACAAATAAGTTGTGAGCACTACTGGCTCTGTGACTACAGTAGGACTTTAATTCAAGTGAAATCAAAATAGACTGTGGGACAGCCAAGCCTATTACATTAAACTGTAAGGTCAAAAGGGCAAACTCTTATATTAGCTCTGTGTGTGTGTGTGTGTGTGTGTACATCAGTCACATACCTCCGTGGAGTAGTCTTCTGCTGTGGTAGACATCTCACTTTCAGGCTGGAAGAGAGAAAGACAATTAGGACCTCCATTAATCATCTTTCTCACACACACACACACACACACACACACACACACACACGCGCACACACACGCACACAGTACACTCACCAGAGCTCTGAGCTCATCCGAAGATATTTACAGCTCACGTTTCACACACACTATGCATAAACCAAACCACAATGTGCCATCGGTTTTCACTTCTAACCATCTGACAACCAACCAGAACAAGCAAAACTAACTCAACCCCGGCTTTGTAGGTTTTTGGCGAAGTCACCCTACCGATTTGTATCCCAGAAAGACAGCCGTTTGCGCCATGGTGTGTTTTGGCAGAAGCACTCATAAATCCACATGCCCCAAAAGGCTCTGCATGGTGGTGATTGCAGGATCCCTTTGCCAGCAGACTCTTAGACTGCTGTGGTGGTGATCTCTCTGTCTCTGTCTCTCTCTCTCTGTCCTGTCACTATCTCTCTCTCTTCTCTTTTTACCCCCCTCTTCCACAAGAAAGGATAACTGCATCCCAGCCACTCCCCATGCCTGTCGTCTACCCCACTGACCTACATCCGATGGGGGGGGGGGGGGGGGCGTCTCCCAACACACGCACACACACAGATCCACACACACACGCCTGCGCACGCACGCACAGTGTGTCCTTCCTCACGGGCCAAAGCCCATTCCATCCATACAGCATCCTCCCTCAGCCTATGGGAGTCCTGCTCATCATGATAATAACCCCGCTGCCACACCACAAACAGAGGGACAATGCCCCTGCAGTGTGTCGGCCTCGCCTGAGCTAAGTGGATTAATAATTCAGATGCAGTGGTCCCGGGCAGTGATATTGGATCCAGCCCTCGGTGCTGCGCTGGGGAAACTGAAGCAGCAGCTAAAAGCAGCGAGAGCAATGGGCCTGTCAGCCAGCCTCCAGAGGCAATGGCTGATTTCATACAAACACACACACACACACACACACACAGCCTCATATTACAAAAATACATGTCGATATGATATGGGGCTGTTTTTTAATAGTTGAGGCCGCTGTGAATGGCACGATGCTGAAAGTCATCCATGACTTCGGCCCAGACCAATGACTATGTCAATAACGACAAAATAAAAATTTCATGATGTCATTTCATCATGTCATGTCAGGTGTTTCCTTGTAGCATTCCCTTTATTCCCTATCGTGACACCTGTACGCAAGAAGCACTTTATTTAAAGTTTACTTCATTAACAGACTTCCTGGAAAGCTGCAAAATGGCAGAGAAAGGAATGGAAAAGGAAGATGTGATGTCTTTATTGCCATATACTTCTTCTTGACATTTTAAATTGAAGTAGCTCTTCATCTCTGGGTGTAAAGCTACGCCGAGAAGGAGGGTGAACAGGTTACACAAGATTTCAATGCCATGTAGTGCGTGTGTGTGTGTGTGTGTGTGTGTGTGTGTGTGTGTGTGTGTGTGTGTGCGCGTGCATGTGTGTACTTGTAAAGGGGCTCACTGTGTAACACCGTTTCCACAGCAACCCCTCCAGCATAAAGTTGCTCAGCTACTTGGGCACATCTCTGTAGTAATTTAATTGTGCATCGAGGCCAATTACACTCCCCCCTTTCTCTTTTCTCTGGCAAATGAAAAGGACAAGAATAAAAAAAAAACACATCCCAATCACTCACTGAGGACAACAGAGGAGGACGTTCTCATTAAATATCACATGGGAACACTTTGAAGTTCACTTAAGAAGACAGATATTAAATCCTTACAAGAGAACGCAGAGAGTGATGGAAGACAATGCCACAATCGCTCCCTGCTTCGGCTTTAGCGCGCAGACATCCTGAGCAGCCAAGACGTGCCTGGGCTCAGACTGCCAGCTGCTTTACCTTCTCTCAAGCTTTACAGCACCATCGTTGAAATATGCCATTTTGTGACTTATGTTACATTTTTGATATACAATGTGTATATATACCCCATTATAGATGGTGTCAGTGATCAAAGCATATATATGTGAGATGATAATAGTCAATAATGAAATAAACCTGCATTGTTTATTTTTGAATTATGAACTGTCGTTGCATTAAATTGGCCACCAGAGCTTTGGCCATTTATAATACTAAAATGCTCTGCCAATCCCACCGTTTCACTTGGCTGCCGTGCCAATGTTGGATGGGCTACATGATTATCTTATTTCTAGTGCCTCTACCCCAGTGATTTCCCAGAGGAGTGCAAAAATACTTCCCCAGTTGTGCTTCTGAACTGCAATCAGAATATCCCCCACCCCCACCCCAAAGCTGCCTTACAATATTCCAATAAGCTCCTAAAGACAGGCAGTATTCCTACTGGCAGTATCTCAGCCCGGTGTTCCAGAGTGGAGCAAAGATCAGGTGCGCCATTAGAAAAAAGCGCGGCGGCCGTCAGAGGCGTCAGCGTGACGACAGCAGTCGGGCAGCGCGACGAGGAGCTGGGCAGACCTGGCACTTTAAGTGCGTCTGCGTCTCTGCTGCTGCTGCCCCGGCTCTCTATTGTGGAATGTTCTAATCTGCTATTCACTGCAAGGCCATGAAGATTCTTCACACAGGCAGAGATTGCAGGCAGCTCAGCCACTTACAAACGCAATTGTCTGTTGCTATGGCAACTGTCTTTTTTTGGGAGGGGGGGGGTACAGCCTGTTGGTACCTTGGCCTGATAAAAAGGTGAGTTTTTTATTTATTTCCAGACACACTAATAATGCTCTCTCTCACACTGTTTCAATGTACAAGTGGTTAACCTAAGTGGGGTAGAGACATCGAGAAGTAGGGAGAGAAAAAGAGAGAGAGAGATATGTGTGTTCGTATGTGTGTGTGTGTGTGTGTGTATGTGTGTGTGTGTGTGTGTGTGTGTGTGTGTTTGGGGGGGTGCTGGGGGTGGTGGTTGGAGTTGCAGATCTCCCATTTGGAACACATTCTCAGGGTTAAGGCCAGTGCCTTTTAGAAGCAGAAGTCCACTGAATGCACTCAAGGCTGTGGAGTCATAGCAATTGTTTGTGCAGCACGAGTCGTGCTCATAGAGTAGCAGCAAACACACACACACACACACACACACACACACACACACGCGCGCGCGCGCGCACGCACACATGCACACACGCACACACGCACACACACAATAGTCAAGGCATTATTCTGGAATTACGTCATATTGCACCATTCAATTCATCACAGTTATCCTAACTGTACTTTGAAGAACTAAAAGCAACACTTCCGGTGCATTGCAGAAAATGGCCCTCTAGTTGCCTCTGCTTGCCACAAACTAGGAGGATCAATGATGTCTGATGAGGATAAATCTTGGGACTGCTAACCTTTATTGTTCAAAACACAAAAGCTTCAACTAAAATTAAAGGGTAGGAAAGTGCTAGAACATGGCTCTGTGTGTGTGTGTGTGTGTGTGTGTGTGTGTGTGTGTGTGTGTGTATGTGTGTGTGTGTGTCTACAATCAAATCCATTTATCAAATCCATTACAATTGTCTTCTTTCTGACAGTTCGGCTATTTCATATTCAGATCCCGTATCCGTAAGTGGAACTAATGGTAATAATGTGACAGCACCAGCTTTGGATCATTGTTCTACAGGAGGCAGACAACTGTGATTTCAACTCCCGCCACACTGTGTTTCAAGCTGCAAAATTGGAAATAATTATGATCTACATCAAACAGGAAAAGGTCTTTTTTCAACTCGCTTCATTTATGCAAGCCTAATTAATCAGATAAGTGAAATGTGTCATCTAGCTAAGTAGGGCGCCTATCAGACAAATCCTTACACAGGAATCTGGACCAGACTAAAGTCCTAAAGACTCATTTTTTTTTTAAAAAAAGCAACAGTGCGCTACTTCAAGATCAAATGTGATGCAACATATACACCCAAACACTAGATGGACTAATAAATGTTACTGTCTAAACAAGCTTTCACACAGAGAGAGAGAGACAGAGAGAGAGAGAGAGAGAGAGAGAGAGAGCGAAAGGGAGATTAAAAAAAGATCTGCTATGTCAATAACAATGGCAAAACAAGGTCATGCAAAAGTAAAATCAAACCATCAAATCAGGACATGTAGTTGACGATTTTGCATGTCTTATCATGTAAACACAAAACATAGATCCAGTTTAGCTCGAGCTGTTCTCCGTGGGCTACATTTGGCAGTGTTTGGACAAAAGCAATAATCATTGGCCCCCCCATCTGACACTCATTCCATATCTCATCCCGGTCCAGCATGCTGCTGACAGGTATTCTGTGTTATTGGAGATGAGAAAAAGCATGGAAGATGAGCTTCCCTAGTGGTGTGCAGATATGAACTGGTTAGCGACCCCCTGCACTACTCCATAAAGTGCAAATGTAATGTTCCTTTTTTATTAAGGCAAACATATTTATTTTGCCCAGCCTATTACAAATGCACACTAGACACCTACATTGCAAACTGCAGGGGTAATCACAGCAGAAAGCCACAAACTGCACAGAAAAAACACAGCACCTGCTAGCATCACACCATCAGTAACCCAGATAGCATTTGACTGTGGAGTTGATCTGGCCTAGATAAATCATGGCTGTTGGTAGACACATATTCTGTGCCTGAATAATCTAGGATCAGCTGCTTTCAACGTAGTGGTCTTAAAAAGGAACTTCTTTAAACTAGCCACCATACTGATCTCAGAGCAGTTCTGTAGCAGCAACTGATGCTAACTTCAGTAATGAAAGTTTCACTCACCTCTATGGTGTAGGTCTGGTCGTGTTTGACGGTCTCGCCTCTGCGGAGCGTGCGGGCGAAGGTGAACTCCGTCTGGGGGGGCTCCCTCGTTTCCCCTCCCCCCAGGTTCTCCCCGCCTGAGGGCTCTAGATCGCCGCCTTCATCCTTCAGCAGAGGCTCATCCGCTCCCTTCTTCTTTTTCTTTTTCTTCTGTTTCTTCTGGCCGTCAGCATGGGCTTTCCGCTGACGGTACTCGGCCAGCTGGAAGTCACAGAGACAAGTGGTCAAGGCACGCAGTCACGTCAGACAAACTTCATTCACCTCACCTGTCCACTACACAGACGTGGTTCCACTGCACAGCAACCACCAAATGTGCCTAGAATGCCTAACAACACTTCTTGGTTTGTTTCATCACAATTTTCTTCAGAAATGGTTTCCCCTGATGTACCTACCGTAATAGTAGCGAGTTTACACAACTTGAAGCGAAGCATCCTGCGGCCGAGAGCTCACCGGCCAGCCACAGAGTGACCTCGTGCAGACCATGGCGGCTGACACGCTGTGATACACTGCGTCTAATCTCACAAATGCTTCCTGAGTGGATTAGAGCCCATGGAATCGCCAGCCAGGGCCTGGGATGTGCAAACATCCACATATGCCCACTCTCTGGGTGGCATATGCCTACAGAGCAGGCACATCACCTGCACGTCTCGAAGAGGGGACTCTGACCTCATCACCTTATCCCAACCTTACCATACACGCAACACACACAACACACACACACATGCCTTAATATCAGTAGACAGAAGTCCTGGAGAAGATCTGTAGAAAATACATCATACTCTTCCTTTGTCACCCTATCTCCTTTCTGTATGTGTACACCTGACCTGAGGCTCATCTATGTTAGCCAAAAACCAAGTTTTTTTCCATGAAACATCTTGTTTTGGAGAGATGGTCTGGTTTAAGGCTACTTGGACCCCACCACACATGACAAGCCTAAACTGTAAAGGACTGTTATTTTAAACCATGCTATGAAAATGACAACACCAATGGGAGTGGTATCATGCATAATCAGTCATCTGAAATTACATTCAATATAAAATAATGTCAAGCTTAAAAGCCTTTGTGACTCTATTGCATTATGATCATAAAATATGATATAATTAACAACCACTGAGCCACTGTTTTAGTAACCATGGCAATTCAGACATTGCACCCTGCACATTTACTCAGGAGACCCATTTCTCCCTCTGACCCAGTGGAAACACAAAGACAACAAAACACACATACGCGTACACACACATACACTTGTTACTCCCACAATAACAAATGTACATGCACACAAAGACACACACACACACACAAACACAAACACATACACACACACACACACACAAACACAGACACATACACATACTCAAACACATTGTGCTACATCTCAAATTCCCACCAGACATGATTTGTTCAAACTGAGTGGCCCCTGTGGCTGTTCAGCGAGCAGATTGCATTAGGCAGGCCGGGCACGCACAAGAGTTGAGTGGAGCACAAAGAGAGTGGAGGTGGGCACAGGCTAAGTGCACTGCGCTGTGGGAGATGACGGCTGAAACAGCAGGGCACACTGCTCCGCTCTGCACCAGCAGACCACACGGCCAGGGCCAGAACCCCAGCTCCCAGCCGCAGGGCTACAGCACGCCGCAGGAGGTGTTAATCACAGCCTGACACACAACTTAGCCTGGCTGTCAACTGGCCCGAGGACAGGCTAAGGGACTGCGCTAGCTACCTACATACCTATCTTTTTCAAATGTAAGGTACCAGATTTTTTTTTTGAGAAAGACAGCTGTAAATGACAGCTAAAATTTTAATAGAACAATAGAGCCTGAGTCAGAGCCAGGGTCTGATGTCTTCAACTAAAGTGCTTTAAGGTTACATAGAAGTGAAAATATTACAATCCGTCTGTCTATATCTGGTTGGCTGTAACATTATTAGATAAAGACGGCAACACAACTTTCTTAACTTCAAACTCAAGCTCTTTGAACTGAAAAGGCCAACAAATGAAAGTGAACAGAAAACAGAGTGCTACGACCCAACAAACCACTGTTGTGGCCACAGGTTGGCCTTGTCGGCCTATGAGTTTCCCATCTGGCTGCTTGCACACAGGTGTGAGGAGCAGCCTTGTTATTCCAGTTGCACTCGCTCTCCCAGTGCAGTGGCCGGTCCGGGGGCTACGGGCTGGCTGAGCAATGGGCACGAACAGCTGCGCACCAGGGACAAACTAGACCAAGTTCCTCCCCCATCATCGCCACCTGCACTGGAGTTCAGCTTAGGCACATAATATTTAATCTCCCTGCCGGTAAACATGCCGTTGCTGACTGTTTGGCCCACTTGGCAAGGCGGGCAAATCCACAGCAGTAGGTCTGGGGCAGACGGTGTCAGGTAATCAGATTGGAGGTATCTGGATGCCAAACGTAAAGCTCAGCGGGCAGACATGACGGCCCTTATCTTTGGAGGGGTGCTATACAGAAACTACCTGATAGTACTTCTACAGTAAAGCATCGTTAAGAAACCCTACTCAGTAGCGTACCAGATAGTTAAGCAAGGGTGGGGCAAAATTGTATTAGTGCATTTTGACATTGTGCTAAGGATCATGCTCATCTTTTGGACATCAAAAGATGTCCCAGTTCCAGACATAAAGACCTTGCAATGATCAAACACTACACATACACATATACACACACACACACCAGCCTCTGCTCCAGATCAAGACAGTAAGCCTTCCCTCATGTGTCAGACAGTGTCCTAACAGATTACTTTTGATGGACTAATACTATTAACAGAGAACCAGCGACACTTAGGAACATCCCAAGCAGCACTTAGTCCTTAAACCTCCTCCCCATCTTCATTAAGGATGCAGTGCAGGATTCAGCTGTGACTTTAAATAACACTATTCAAACCCCTCTATGTTCTGGTTGTCCGGTTGCAATGTGTTGATAAGCTGGTGTTGTTTATGGCTTAAACATGTCTCCCATTTACAAACAGGGACACCAGAGGTTTGGGGTGTTTTTTGTGCAGATAATTAATGGAAAGCTAAAAAACCGGGAGAAATTTGTCAAATTTGACAAAAATGGATAATTGCAGAGTTGCAGACTGCGACTTCAATAATTAGTCTCACAAACATTAATGGTTTCATACTTTGGGTTATAAAGAGATTTATTATTATGTATGCCATTGAAACACACACACACACAAACACACACAAGGGGGAAAAGTCCATCTGCAGTCCAGTTCAGGGCCTAAAGGATTCATGTAAGGGATGGTGTCATTAGGGCAGCTTGTTTCAAGGAGCAATTAAACAGTTCGTGACCCACGCTTTGCCACGCCGCTCAACAAATTCATTTTCGCCCAGGCCCCGCCTAAGCAGGGGATCAATTGGTCAACGGGGTAAAGGGCCATTCGTCATGTGGCCCACTGGGCACCCCGGTCTGAAGGGCTACGTTGAGATCACTGCCAACATGATCGGGGAGCCTGGACTAGGAAGAGGCAATTAGTCTAAAGGGCCATGCTGTGAGGAACAATCAATGGTGAATTAAAAGATCAAAACAAAGTGCTTGGACGTGCACTCTCCTGCCAACTTAGCATTAGCGCGTTAGCACCCCACTACCACCACCCTCCCCCAAAAAAAGTTTAGCCTGGTAATTGGTTGCTCTGCTCTGTGTGTCTGCAGAGTGGGACTCGGAGCCCTTTCAGGGCCTTATGTAAGATATTTATTCAAATCAGCCTCTCTTGTCTTCCTTTGGAGTTGGCGAGTGTTCTACCTGATCGTGCCGCAAAGAGAACTGGGCATAATTATACAAATGGTGAAATCCATTACATCAGACTGTCCCCTCGCATGAAGAAACGGCCACTTTTAATCCTGTCCTGTTCACGATACAAGACCCCCTTACAAATACAGCCTATAATAGGACTGGGCCCAAGTGCCATCTGTGGAGGCATAATCTGGAGCTCTGTGATCATCTCCGTCATGTTTATGTCACCCTGTCCAAACCCGGTCTGTTTATGCCACCTTCTCAGTAAACGCCTGACAGCCGTGCCAACATCCCTCTTGTTGTACAGACAGAGAACGGAAAAGTATTTTCTGATATTACCTAACGAGTCAGTCCGACTGGCTGGCTCCATTTCAGGGTCTTCTGCCTCTGAATCGGTCACTTATGTAAGGTGTTTATTCAAATAAGCCCCCCCCCCCCCTCCACTATGGTTTGAAGATCATGGACCACTTGCACTGGGCGAATTAATTATGTCTACGTCTTATAATGTAACCATGGCAACATGCTCCAAAAAATAGCCTAATGGGTTGTCATTGGTGACTCTGAGATGACATGGCGTGCATTAAAACAGAGCTTGGAAACAAAAGGGTTCGGTCCGAGGCTTTGGCACCAAAATCTCTCTTTGAGGAATTTCCAGAAAAGCTCTTAAACATGTCCAGTCCCTAAATGAACCTGAGTGCTCTGTGCTAATATCAAACAAAATGGCTTCTCTCTCCATTCAGCATACTGGTTACTCTGTGCTATGCACTAATAAGGGCTAATACCCTCCACTACAGCCTTCTTAATACAACTCTTAAGGAACCCTTAAGGTGCAATTCTAGAACCAGTAACATTTCTGAGTGTGTCGTTCAAGGATCCATCAGGAAGATTAAGCAATGCAAACTATGCCGTGACATCATTTACCAGGAAAAGTGTGCCAACTTGATGAGAAATAGGACAGATGACATATGTTTCAAACTCGGGTAACTCCATGCTCCTTGTGAAGGGTTGAGCAGCTGTCCAAGCCTCCCACAGGATACGAGGCACATGCAGAGACACTGGGCCCTCAGCAGCTGCTAGGACCATCAACAGTTGGCATCGTGGTGTACACAACCAAGACCCTGGCCAAGTGAAGAGGCATGCAACACTTCAAACACATACTCTTGCGCGCTCTCTCTCTCTCTCTCTCCTGTTTGCATTTGCTCTCACTCCCTCTTTGTCTGTTCAGTTTCTCCTTCATATACACACACACAGAGTGGGAGAGATCAAGTGAAGCAGAGAGACCAAGGGTGCAGAACAGAAACCTACAGGGAGAAGGAAAATACTGATTGCAGGGGCTTTGGCAAAATAAAAGGAACAACTTCTTGAAAAGGCCTTTCATGTGTTCAGAGGTTACACACTCAGCTATGACAGAGAGCTGCCTCGCGTATTCCCCGAGATGGGAGTCTCAGGGACGGCATGTTAACCACAATCTGCCAGGCCTCTTTAATGTTCTCCTCAGGCACAGCAATGAGTACACCCTTGACTTTTTAAAAATTCAACACTGCATTTTGACAGCAAAGAGACAGAGACAGAGGCAAAGGCACAGAGAGAGAGAAAGAGAGAGAGAGAGAGAGAGAGAGAGAGAGAGAGAGAGACTGGTCGATGGGGAAACAGCCTGTTGAATGGCTGGGGAAGGATGAGGAAAAGAAAAGTGTGTCGTCATGGTAACTATAGTTGCAAGAACGGAGGCAGTTTTCTGAGAGAGGGAGAGAGAGAGAGAGAAAGAAATCTAAGTTCTATAAAGGACAGGGCCAGTAATGGTCATTCTCTGAATGTTAGGTGACAAAGACGGGTCATTTTAGTTTATGTTTGACATTTAAATATGACAAAAAATACTGAACATTTCTGAATGTACTTCCACAACAGCATCATAACCACTGTTGCTGAATATTCTTTGTAAACAAGGTCCTTGCTCTCCTTTAATTTCTGGATACAGGACTATCTGTCAACATTTACTTAGGCCTATATATTTTTCCAAAAATGCAAGGTCTGAGACACTAACTGTTACAGTGTTCTTTTAACTGATCTTCTGGTTATCCTAGATGTGTGTCACTCAGCATCCTGAGGCCAGCTCACTCAATGGAGCTCATTCAAAGCACTCTCCCATTGAGATGATATAATCACATTACAGAAGTCTCAACTTCACATTAAAAGTACTAATCTGCTTCAAAAATAAGATTCCAGCACTTTATATTACACGTCTGTAGATCTATAAATCTCTTATAACTCTCACCACATGCAAATCGACATTGCATCAACTTTGAGTTAGACCTAACCCCTGCAAACTGTGTAACATCACTTGTCAAATAACCTGGGGACATCATCTCCCAAAGGTAGTTGTAATGCATTCAGTAAACAAATTAACAGTGTCTTGACTACCCTAGTTGGAAAGACTCCATGATAGGCGAGTTTGAGTTCAGACAATGCATTTAGTTTAAGATCAATATTGTTTCTGAAGCTACTTCCATACAGGATACTTTGCAACAAAAAATATGTTGCATGACACAGGGTAAGGGTGAAGGGCATGCCAGTCCCAGTTTAAAAGCAGATGGAGACAAAAAAGCAGGGTTGAGACCTGGTGTGAAGAAGGTGGCAAGTTCGCTGTAATACTGTACTTATACAACTAGTTACACTGTAACATTAGAAAAAAAGCCTGCAAAATGGGTCTATATGATATAACACTGTTACAGCCAACCCACATTCCCATGAGCTAGCTATGCTGACCTATCAATGATAAATCAATGAGAGTATAAGAGAATGGTTGACATGGATATATGAATCCATTGCACTAAGAGTTACTGGCAAATTCTCTAAGATCTTCCCTCGATCAGAGGAAATAAATACCTCGTTCTTTTCACGGACCATATGGAATGATTGCACGGCATGATTCACCATCAGAATGCCAAGTCATGCTTTTAAGCTTCTCAAGAGATTTGCAGAAATGACACCGCAAAGGTCACGTCTCAAGACTGCCCTGCAAATATCTATTGCACACATGCCATGTACCAGAATGTGTCCCAACTTACCACCCTACTTAGTGCACTACCTCAAAAACACTTATATTTTTAGCACCAGTAGGTGCCAACCCTATTTTTAGTAGTAGCCTAGGAAGTCTCATGCTGGTACATTCCTCTTAATTTTCTAAATTAAATCGCCAAGTAATGTGCCAATGGGTCAAGCATATGTTTAACAATTTTACACTAGACATAGCCTACCAGAGGTCAAGAAAAGCAGCAAATTATTTCAATGTTAAATTTCATCTGTTTAGGACTAGGGAGTGCAGGCTACGTGTTTGTGCCCCCTTGACATGCTCAGCAGGGCAATATGACCTAATTAAAATCACATGAATCTCTCAAAAGACATTCATATGAGGAGCAAGCACTGAGGTGCTGTGACGCAATTGTGTTGGCACAAGATCGCAGAGAGCAAGTCTTGAAAATCCAGTCTCGTCAGCAGTAGCATAGCTCAGGCTACAATACCAAACCTTGTTTCAATGTGGGTCAATAAATAAAGCAAATGGATCATGCATCCGACACAAAAGTAACTTCCCTAACTTTACTTAACATCATGCTGGTGAGATGTCACTGCAGAAAGGGTGAGGTCTTTCACAACATCCCACTTGCACGTTTGACAAAAGAGATTAGCTTGCTAACCCACATACTGTACCCCGAAGCTGTCATTGAGGCGCGTGCCGTGATAACATTGTAACGTTACCGACAGCAGTTGGGAGTGGGACACGGAAGAGACCTCGCACGTCAGCTGTTTATGGGACGGTAGATAGAAAATAAAACTTTCAAGAGATGACGAGCCTTAAAACTAATCGTACAGCTTATACTCTGTCCCGGACAAAATAATTCAGTGATGAACAGAGCAGGAAATTCCTTTAAATCGTGATTTCTTACCTTTGCCTTGCCGGCCTCTAGCTTTTTCTGTCGCTCCTCGTCTTCCATAACCGTTGTCCCTGTCGCTGCTGGGGAAAGAAACAGGCTTCATGCGAATTGTCGCTGAATAGGGGCCAAGTGTTTAAATAAGACTGAGTGTGAACATTAAACAGTCTTATTCCTAGCCCTCGTAGCACGTCGGTTTTTCGCACTAAGCTAAGTGCTGACTCCATTCGACATCCACATAGTCGGCGCCATGTTATCCACGTAAACACACGAGACTGGCTAAGATGACGTCACGTAGGTATTTCTCTTCCTATTTTTTTCTTTCACTAAAGCTTTTGATTTTTTTCTGGAATGCGACGCGTGCCTTTTAACGCATGCCTATGTATTAATGTACATTACTATGCTAAGAACTTGGAACAACTTACTAAGGCCTCTGTATAAAAAAATTATATCAGGGGACATTTGCAACCTGTGGGAATCGAGGCTTGTGAAATAGGCAAAGACAAATAGGCCTGTGCATTTCATTACTCTGTCCAGCATGTTTCAGTCAGGAAAAAAGGGATGTAAATTAGTCTCTTCAAACATCATCTACAGTCTTGTATACACTTTTGTATGTTCTGAAATTTTAACACTCAACAAAACCAGTCTATATTTTAACGTCTGCTCTATTAACTTGTGTCATAAATAAAAGAATAACATAGGCCCAGAGAACTATTCAGAACTTATTATTTGTAAACCCTAACAAACAAAACATAAAACTGAAAAATAAAACAAAAACAAAAAGAGGTCCAATGCATTCAAAGATAAGTGGCTTAGCACACAGCCTCTACCATGTTTCTGCTGAACCTACCACCAGTTGGGGACGATGGCCTCTGCCTTCGACTGACGGGCGCTGAACAGCTTATGGTCTGGGAGATCTTGAATTCGACCCATCGTCTCTTGGACATCCTGGACTTGTGGTATCTGTGTCAGGGAAGAGTTCTGGTCACTCCTGTAGAGCTGCTGGGTTGGGGTGACACTCTGAGGGCACACAAAGAGCCCCAATCTATTGCACTAGAGTCTAACTGAAAGTTCTAGCCATTCATTATTGATGCATGAGGAGTGTGGTGTCACCTGGTGTAACTCAAGAAGCTCAGGACTGCCTACTGCAGCCAGTTTTTGATCAATGGATTGGCTCTGTAGTCAAAAGTTTGTGGTCAAGAAGACCATATTGCAGTCAACACTACATTAGTTATATGAGTATTGATCATTTCAGCACTGTGGACCGTGTTTGAGGAGCTCATAAATGGTTAGAGTTGCATGCAATAGTTGAAACTGATCCACTGTTTTGTACTTGTCACATGTCTTAATTCTGGTGATGTGAAAAAGAATCAGATAAACACGGAGAGTTTTCTGACAATTAGTCTACTGTATGTCTTGATTGGTACTGCCAAGTGGTTTACCCAGGAACCTAGTACAAGAGGAACAGTGGTAGTACAACAAGAACAGTTATTCTCAGGAGCAGTTGTTGGTAGAACAACTGTTAGGCACTTGTAGTTTTGGGTTTTGTTCCTATGAATAGACCATCTTTTCTAAGTAATATTGAAGGAGAATAACTGTTCCTGTTGTAAATTGCCTTATAAGCTCCATAATAACCAAAGCATATTAAGATCATAATTCAACTAACTTACTAACTACGAATAAACAGTAATTAAGAGTTTATATTGGAGAAATTCTTAGTTAATGGTCTATTATGGGTAGAATAAGGTCATGCAGAATAAGGTATTAATAAGTGACTTGTAATGGCTAACAAATGGCTATTATGTTACTACTTTGCATGTTAATACGCTGCTAGTTAATGATGAATATGTGTGCCCTAAACTAAAATGATACCTATTATTATTATTATTATTATTATTATTTTCTTTACCAGGGCCATTGTAACAGGACAGGCAAAGCAGGCAATTGCCTGGGGCCTCAAGGTGAGGGGGCCCCCAAGATCACCTGATTTTGCACCATTCCATAAAAATGCCACACTGATTTTCGCCAAGACCGCAAAAGAACAATCATACACAAAATGATTGCAATTAAGTGTTAACATCTTGAATATTTAGGCCATGCACATTTTGGTGATTTTTAAGGTTGATGATTGATACAGAGCATTCCATTTCCCTCATAGGATCAAAAGAGTAGCCTATAGATTATTATTTAATTTTAAAATAATGAATCATTTTAATTGTTTAATTGGTGGTGGTTTTTTTTGGGGGGTGGGTAGAGGGGGGGGGTGTACTCTTTGTCTGGGGCCCCCTAAGTAACGGCCCTCTTCACATCATGTTACTTCACTGCACTGTTACCGCAGCCTTTTTCCTGAGAGAGACCAGTCTACCCATAATGTTTTTAACAACAGTCTGCATCAAACATGAATAGTGAATGTGGCGCCTAGTAGCACCAATTGTGTTGTGTTATGGTGGAAATGAGGCCAAATGCTTGAGAGGAACGTTGCGGATGTTTGTGATGAAAAAGTGATTACGCCCGCTCTGACCAGACGGCGCTTCAATTAGCAGTGAGCGAGGACGAGAAAAGGGAACACATCACACATGCCGAGGGCTTAAGGGAAGGAACATGAGGGAACACAATTTGAATAATGAAGATAGTGTGATAACGTAGTGGCTTTTTAAATTATGTATGAATGAGGGATTCAACAAGCAGCACATGGAGGCTGAGACTCTTTTCACAGGTGGACTACGAAGGACTCAAGAGGACAACTGAAAGAGATATTGTCAGCTGCAATGCAACAGAGGGGACAAGCATGATTAATCTACCCCTCCTAGAAGCATAAATGGCAGCCTATAGATTAAGCTGTAGCAATGTTACTCTGCTTTCAGTAGGCCACTGTCTTTATTGAAGATTCTTCAGTAGGATAAGCACATCACACACTGAATGTCAAGAGACCTGTGAATAACATCTTGTGTAGCTTACTACCATTCAAGATTTGAATCACTCAAAATGATGAACTTGGACACCCTGTGCAACATTAATTGAAAATGTTACCAGAGTTAGAAATAATTGAAATTAAATGATCATTTTGTGTTGGAAATTTACAAACTACGTTGTACAGTTTCTAATTAGGCACAATTTACTCCGTACAAGGTACTTTAGGTATGTGTGTTTTAGAATAAAATTACACCTGCCAAGGTATGATGATAGGTTAGGCTAGTTATAGAATATAGGGAAAATACAACTGTATCCTTCCACCCACATCATGCCCTCTTCCTATTTGAGAGATGGTGTGAAGCTGCACCATTGTTCTGTCCATCACACATTTTCTTATCTGTGATTTAAATACAATTAGGCTATTAAGAATAGGCCTAATTGCTCTGACCCATATGTTGTCTTTTGTCCAGGATATAGCCTACCACTCTTAAACGATGTAGGCCTATCTTATGATGTGCCAGTCTTTCACAGCTGTTCCTTTTTCAGCAGAAAGTAGGTCTACCATAGGCTTTACCAGTGCCGTAGTCTAGTTTGTTGTAGTGGGTATCCTGTCTGCCACTACTGCTTTTACAGTGTTATCAGTTTTGCAGCTTATGTTTTCATGGATATACGCAAACCAAAGAACTTTTTAAGTGGTTATACGTATACCTGCGTATGACGTAGACTACTACATAGGCTTTACTTTACTATTATTATGCTCTACCTAATTCTCTTCAGGGCGATTAGGCAATAATCTGATATTACTAAAACCGTATTATGCTGCCATCTAGTGCACGTGTGTTGTTGAACCAGTTTTGCGGCAGAGACTCCAAGAAGCTAGGGGTCGTTATCGTCGTTAACAAATCTCCCTACTTCTTCGGATTTCACGCACTGGTACGATTGACACAAACCCTCCAAGGTAATGACAATTAAGTCTTCTAATGACACAAGCTAGGGCAGGTGAAATATAATCTATTTCAGGAATTGGTTATTATCCTTCATTTTAAAAAGTTGTGACTTTTTTGACGCTCAGAGTGGACTCAGGCTGCTAACTTACTGCCAAAGTTAGTCTAACGGTAGTCACACACATGAATGATGAATTTTTCTACCGTGATTAAATAAAAGGATAATCTTTCAGCCAACAGTTTGGTGAAAGGTTTTTCTATTTTATATTGATAGAGGTTTTCCATCACGTGGACCAGGGATATGGCGCTACACCATGTCTGGACTTTCCTGAGCCTTCAGAGAATTACCATTAAACCGCCTTTACTGCCCTCTCTTCAATGTCTCCGAACCTTGATCACCGCTACCCAAACCTCAAAGGGTGATGGTAAAGTCGCAGAGAACAAGTTGTTACTTGACAACCTGAAAATTCTGGGAGTGGACGTGAAAATGGCCCGGAAACGGCAGCCTGGTGTATTGAGAAAGACAGACACCAATGTACATGGACTAGTACATTTCTTGCAAACCAAAGGGGCTACCCGTGAAATGGTGGCCAGCATTATCTCACGCTACCCCCGCTCCATCACTCGTTCTGAGGAACACCTTCTGGAGCGCTGGCAGTTATGGCGAAGTGTGTTTCAGAGTGACAGCGAGATTATTAGTATCCTGAACCGCTCACCTGAGTCTTTCTTTCGCTCCAGTGACAACGAAAACTTGGAGAAGAACATCATCTTCCTCACCTCACTGGGGCTGAACTCCAAGGACCTGCATCGGCTGCTCACCACTGCACCACGTACCTTCTCCAACAGTGTGGAGCTCAACCATCAGATGGTGGATCTGCTGCTGGATGTGTGTGTAAGCCTTGGTGGGAAGAATCCTAGTCAGTTCACCAGGGCTATTATCTCAAAGAATGTTTATATCCTAATCCGCAGCACCAAGCGGGTGCAGGCCAACGTGGAGTTCCTCCAGACCTCACTGGAATTAAAGAATTCAGATATGCTGGTTCTACTTCAGGGAAGTGGGGCAGAGATACTGGACCTTTCCCACGAAATCCTTAAAAAGAACTTCAGGATGTTACAGGAGAAGCTGGAGTCACTGGGCTGCAACAGAGAGCATGCTAATAAACTCATTGTGAACTATCCCTCAATACTCTATGTTTCCCCAGGAAGGACAAGTAACAAACTGGACTGCTTGCTAAAGGCAGGAATTACACTGAAGCAAATCATGGAAAAGCCAAAGGTCCTAGACTTTAGCCTTGACAACTTGGTGTGGCGTCTAGGTGAACTGAGAAAGGTTGGCTATAACTTTGATCAGAATGGAATTGGTATTTTAGACAATAGTCGAAAGCGTTTTGAGGCAAAGTTACAGAAGCTGAATTCTGTGAAAACTGACAATGCAGTGTTACTTGACTGTAGCTAATTATAATGTTAATCATAGTTGTATTAACCAAAATGAAAAAACGATCTTCAGATTCAACATTGGGGAAAGAGGAGAGACTGAACTCTTTAGAATGGGTTATTGCATACCATGTTTTGCCAGATGTAGGCCTATTCAAAACCCTGTTGTAAACTGCAAATAAAGAATTTTAAAATATTTCTGTAACACTGAGAACTTGACGTCTCTTGTTGGTTCATCCTTACTGTTGCTCAACCCCCAGTTTGCATAGGCCCATTGTCGCCCAAGTCCAAATCTGTTAAAAACTATGTATGTGTGTGCGAATGAATTACTTGAAATGTCAGATTGGTAACTATAAATAGGCCAGATTTTTTTAGATTTTTATGAAAATATTTGTTGTATTAATCATGTTTTAATTCAGAAACAGAATCGAACAAGACAATGATCTTTTTTGAGCTTGTGTCACACTCTTCAACCACAACTTGAAAACATTTTCTCTCTAATAAGGGAAAAAAAACCAGAAATATGGACTTCTGTGTTAACTGACATTTTTAGTGTGATAACTTTTGAACACTGTCCCAGGAGTCAACATCAGCTGGATGTCCAGCTCTGTGGATGAGACTAGTCTGTAGTAGGAACTATAAAGCTTTTCCTCGCAACTCTCATACGGACGGTTTAGTGTGTTACACCAGTGTCATGTCATGCTTTCGAGTTTGACGTGCTAAAATTTCAGCTTTTCTCGGGATCTTGGTATCGTCACAATTAGTTTTGTGACTTAAGTAGTGGTAAATAAATTATCTGTTAACTGAGTGAATGATTCGATTATGTACGCATCGTGTAATGATAATTGTTCTGGCATGTTTTGTGCTCGGCTGGTCAACACTTGTCATTAAAGCTAGCCAACTAGCTAACTTAGTTGGTTATCTAGCAAATTATATTAAATCTATCAAAACACAGCTAACGTTAGCTATGGAGAAAAAATTCTTGAACATCACTGATTTCAATTCATAATCGTTTTTATGAAAGCTACTTATGTCTTGTCTAGAGCAGCTAGCCTCAAACCTTCTCCCGAATAACGTTAACTGGTAACATTAGCCCATTTTAAAACATTAGAACTGAATCCTGATAAAATAGGACATTAACCCCGAGCTGTTAACCTTTTTTTTTTAGCTCGACTGATATATGGTTGATTTGACAGGGACGATGGATACAACTGCAAAAACACCAGAACCCACTTCTACAAATGGGGAAGAAAAAGGATGTGCTGCAATAAAAACACAGTGAGTTTAAAAGTCTCTTGAATATAGGTGTATGGCTACTGCCAAGGCCAAGATTGACTAAGTTAATTTAACTTAAAACACCGCGGCAGGGGCATTAACGTTAACAAAGTTGGACAGCTGTAAGAATCGAATTTCCATTTTTTGGGAGCATTAGAATCTGTCAATTTAGGTGAGAGATTGGACAGACACTCATGATTTGTTGCGCTAGATGTCTAATACTACTTTGCCTATATATTTGGTAATGTTACTGATTGGACTGATTGTGTATCTCACTTCTGCAGATACCTCACAACCAGAGAAAAGTTTCATGAAGTTGTGGATTCGGGGTGGAAAGGTGTCAAAGGCAAGGAAGACAGTGAAGCGTCAAGTCTAGTAGAGGAAAAGACTGGAGAGCCAGAGGAGAAGAGAATAAAACTGGACAATGGTGCCCAACAAGAGGAAGATAAGCAAAACAAAAAGAAGTTCAGGGGTCAAAATAAGTCTAGGCCTCACATGAAGCCTCAGAACTATGATGATCGAAGACTCTGTCCCTCAATTGTACAGGTATCATTACTGGGGCAAAAACCCTAACCCGGTTTTTAGTATCTTTTAGTATCTCACTGAGTGTGAAAAATGTTTGCTCGTGTCAGTCATGTCATTATTTGGAACAAATAATGTCATGTTGAGTTAATGAATTACATTAATTCCCACAGGAAAGAGAAGCAAAGTGTTTCTATGGTGACAAATGCAAGTTCTTTCACAACATTGCTGAGTATATGGCCTCCAAGCCAGCAGACCTGGGAGAGAAATGCTACCTCTACGACACCTTTGGGAAATGCCAGTACGGCGTGACCTGTCGGTTTGCCAAAGCCCACATTGGACCAGACTTCAAGAACCTTGTGAACAAAGAATTGTTTCAGCTGTGCAAAGACAGGACGCCACTTAAGAACAGTCTGGACAAAGACTTGCAGTGGCGTCTGCGCAAGAGAAAGGTGCCCTTCAAAAAATCTGAGGCCTATCTGAAGACCATTAGCAAAGGGAAACCGCAGGACAGCACTTCTGATGCTGCGGAGAAGGGATCTGCTGAAAGTTGCTGCCCTGCTGAAGCCCAAACTCAGCCCACAGAAGTGGATGGTGTTACAAATGTAAAAGACACAGAGGTGAGTCACAGGCACTCATTACAACCATTGGACTAGGAACATTTGAAGCATTTGTTTTTTATTTTATTGTATCTTATCGTATTTATTTCTTTTAAATGAAAGGGTGATCAGGGTCATGAGGCTGCGGTGAAAAGTGTTGGAGCACTGACAGATGTTGACCTTATAAAGCTGCGTCACTGTGAGAAGAAGCACGTGAGTAAATGGATGGCCTTAGAGAGGCTGATCATGTGTGCAATGTTTTGCATTCTTATTTACCACAGGTGTGAGATTAGGTTTATCAGTAACATGTAATGTTTTCTTTGTCCAACAGGTGGATTTCAGAGATAAGTTGTATCTAGCTCCTTTAACAACAGTAAGTTTGTTTGCATTTCATAAGGGACACAACCTTGGTGCATAGATATTGCTATTGTTGTTCCTTAATTGAGACTTGTTAGAGCATGAGTGATACGATACTTAACATACTTGTATTGACGTGGCAGGATGAAACTCAAAATTTAATCTGAGTTCTTGAGGCTAAAACTTGATGACGGTGATCATGTCCATTTGTGTTGACACTTACAATAAAATCTTAAGTAGGGGTGGGAATCAAGAACTGGAATCAAGCAGAACCAAGAATCAAATGCTTCAATTCACTGAAATCGTATCCCTCTGACATAATCAGTTCCTTTCAGTCAATACCGGCATGTTTATCAGACCATGGTCAATGGGTCTTTCTGAATGCAAAATTGAAGTAGATAACACAGTTCTCCATGGTTTCCCTTATTCTGATAAGGTGTTGTGGTCCCTTGGTAGTGGGCCTTATAGGCTATGTTATAGGCCTATGTGCTGATACTTAAAGTCTGTGTAGAGTACCTTCTAAAGAATAAGGAATTGAAAAAGAATTGGACTGATAAGCAAAATCGACATTGTCATTGATGTTGATAAAATTCCCACCTCTAACCTTGAGCCTAGTCAGTTTGATGTTTTTCTTGGACATAGAACTATTCAATACGTAGGTATACATGCACAGACAAAAAATCCTTTATTCCCTGAGATAGTAGGAATGATAGTTGTATATAGCCTCTACAGCACTACCCTGAAGGCGGGGGGGTCATTAGATTATTATGGATACAACCAGTATGGTCAGTATTTTAAATTTTATATTGTGGGCCAGTCATCTCACTCAGTGTATGGACATTCTAGTTTGATTCTCAATTAACTCGGCATATCTCTGTTTGCAATTTAAGAACAGTGGTTCCTTTTTTCATGGTTAGAGACTCTTCTGTGTGTGAATTTTTATGTCTGTACCATAATGGTATTGTGGTGCTTGTGATTTGACTCTCCTTTTAGGATTGTTAAAATATCTATCTATCTATCTATCTATTTATTTATATCATGTGTCCAAACTGAGTACATACTATATCATGTGTCCAGATTGAGGACATACTGTCTCATGTGTCCAAACTGAGTACTTATTCATTTGAACCAATGTTCCTTTTCAGTGTGGGAATCTCCCTTTCCGACGTATCTGCAAGCGGTTTGGTGCTGACATCACATGTGGGGAGATGGCCATGTGCACTAACCTCCTCCAGGGCCAGTCGTCCGAGTGGGCTCTCCTGAAAAGGCATGAAAGTGAGGACCTCTTTGGAGTGCAGGTTTGGCCCCAGTTTGTCTAAGCTTTATGTCCTACAAGTACAATGTATTATGTACAATGCTACAGAGGCTGTAAATCTGTTCTAAACACTATTCCTGCTTTTGTGGTTGCCGTTGTAGTTACCATACAATTTATTGTCTTTCTTGTAATATGTATAATTAATAATGATTCAGATTCTTTGAAGGTGTACATCACATCTGGTTTGGGACTGGGATGTATGTGAACATGAATACGTCTAAATTTGCACACTAACACACAGGCTCACATGTTTTTCTTCCAGCTGGAAGGCTGTTTCCCAGACACCATGACTAGGTGTGCTGAGCTGCTCAACAGCAACATTGATGTGGACTTTGTTGACATCAACTCTGGCTGTCCTATTGATCTGGTATTCAAAAAGGTATTGTGCCAGTTAATTTAATACTGTTATCACCTTCACTCAGTATAGCTGTAGCAAGGGCTGTGGAAGCTGCCTGTTTGTAAAAGTGAACCTAATGCCCTAATAAAGTTTTTTTTTTTTGCCAAAAGAAGAAAGTTACAGGGACAAAGTGCAACAAAAGGACACATGTACAAGACACAAAACAGAGACACTAACTCAACACTAACAACAGTTACAGAGGCTAGACAGTACTGTAGATATGTTGATAGAATTCATTAATAGAGAGACATGGGGAGGGCCATATGTGTGTGTGTTAGGGAGGGTGGACAGGGTGGGGAAGGCAAATGTGTGCGTGTGGGAAGGGGGGTGGATAGGGGATTGGTAGTGGCTTGGGAGTTGAGTTAGGAATGGTGGGACAGTGTTGGTGACAGTGTGCGCATGATTGATGTCGGGCCAGGGCTGGATCCTGATGAAGGGGATATCGTGGGAGAAGGGTACTATATGTGTTAACTTATATCTTTTATATGTATAATAATAATAATAATCATCATCATCATAATGTTAATAATAATAAAAATTATAAATAGTCTGGACAGCAGAAGCTTGTCATTGGATTCTAAACCTTTTTTCTTGATTAGTGGAGTGATTCTTCTTTTTCTGTTTTTCCTCACAGGGTGGAGGCTGTGGTCTTATGATGAGGACAAATAAATTTGAACAAATTGTCAGGGGAATGAATTCAGTGAGTTTTTCACCAAATATGTCAGATATAGAAAAGATGCAGTGTTGAGTTTACAAACCTAACTGTAAGTCATATCTTCCCAGGTTCTGGACGTCCCATTAACAGTCAAGATTCGCACAGGCGTTCAAGAGAAGGCCAATATAGCACACAAACTCATCCCAGAGCTTAAAAAGTGGGGTGTCTCTCTAATAACGGTATTGGAACTATTGTTTCAGTTGTTGTGGAGTTTCTTTATCTTCTGAAGTATAGAGATGTTGACGAATGCTTTACGTGCTCATGTAGTTGGTGAGATCTTGAACCATGGCATTCTTTTTCTCAGTTGCACGGTAGATCCCGTGAACAGCGCTACACCAAACTAGCAGACTGGGATTACATTGACACGTGTTCAAAGTTGGCCAATCCCATTCCCCTCTTCGGTAAACAAAGGCAAATTCTAACATCATTGCTAGAACACGTCTGTAGCTCCAGTAGCTGTTTTTGTTTCTGTACAACTGTTATGAAACATCAGATGAAATTATCTGTTTTGTGCCCATAAGACATTCCGGTAGGTGCTTACATGCTGTCGTTCTCCTTGCACAGGTAATGGAGACATTTTGTCCTGGGAAGATGCCATGAGGGCCAGAGAAACAGGAGTGTCAGGGCTAATGGTGGCAAGGTACATTTTTTTCACTGACCACAGGACAGATATTGGAAAGGAGTGTGAGGTATATCTACGAGGCTTCACAGTAGATGGCAAACCTCTGTGTGTCCTGCAGGGGTGCTCTAATAAAGCCATGGATCTTTACGGAGATCAAGGAGAAAAGGCACTGGGACATCTCTTCCAGCGAACGCCTGGACATCCTGCGGGATTTCACGGACTTTGGCATGGAACACTGGGGAAGTGATACTCAGGGCCTGGAGAAGACCAGATCTTTCCTGCTGGAATGGCTATCCTTCTTGTGCAGGTATTCTGTGTGAATGTCAGAGTTTATGTGTGTGTGAATATTGATCCGTTATACCAGACATTGTGTACCAGCCATAGATGAAAACACATTAGCATTTCTATTCATGGTCTTTTGAGTGGGTGATGAAAGATCCTCTGCCTATCCGATACTGGACATTACTGTTTTATTCCAAACGTTAAATCTCAGGTACATTCCGGTGGGGTTGTTGGAAAGAGTGCCTCAAAAGATTAATGAGCGACCCCCTTTCTATATGGGCCGAGACTACCTGGAGTCTCTCATGGCTAGCCAGCATGTGAATGACTGGGTAAAGATCAGGTAAGTGAGAAGAGAAAACAATTAACACGGGCATTGGTGATTATGTATTTGTATATAAAAAATGGTTTCATTGTTGGGGTACTAATTTGTTTTTGTTGTTGCTGTTGTTAAAAAAAAAAAAAAAACCTCTGTTATTGTGTTCCTTGTTTCCAGTGAGATGTTGCTGGGGCCAGTGCCGAAGAACTTTAGTTTCCTTCCCAAACACAAAGCTAATGCTTATAAGTAAATGACTGACCAACCACAGTGGTAGGGAGAGATCTCATATAGTTTGTTTTAAAACAGGTATTTTAAGTATGATTTGTGTGATTGTTGATTACATTTTCATTTAATTTCATGATGGGTGTCACCTCCTTGCACAAAGAGGCTTATAATTATAACTGATGTTATAATTATAATTATAACAGACACAATAATAAGCCACAACAAATATATCGATGAGTGTTTATACCTGTGGTTTTTTTTTTTGTTTGTTTTGTTTTATTTACCCACAAAAGGGTCTTTCTTTTAGGACTGCACTCAGATTATTTTGCTCAGGTAATATGTATTACTTCAGGACTCTTCTTTTTGACATTGCTTGGTGTGATTTGGCAAGAAGGCTGACTGTACTCTTTGCGTATGTCATTGGATTACAAGCCTTTGGTCAGGGACAGATCATTTTTTTTCTTGTTATGTCTAGAGAAGAGATTTCAACCTCTTCAGATAACATCAAACATCAGAGAGAGGTTGTCTATATACAGTAAACACCTAGATCCAAATACTACATAGTGCCATGTGACTTTTCTGTGCAGCTGTTGATAGTGCTTTGAATAAATAATGCTTTAGAACTCCTGATCCAGAGTATGATTCTTTCCTTTGTGATATATGTAGATTGCTGAGTAATTCTGACACTTTCTTATATCAAATTTTGAATTTAGTGTGTGCAGTAGGACTATACCACACCCTATTATCCATAACATACTATTAGAAGTCTTTAGTACCCTATTTTATTGAAGCATGCAACAGAGGTCACCAATGAAGTGTTTTGAAGTTCTTTCCATTAAATATGTGTCAGTTGCTCTCATCCACTGGTGCACACCCTTTTCCAGTAAAGTTTAATAAATAAATAAAATTTGTCTGTGCACAATTTTCTGGGCTTGGGATTTGTTACCATAGGACAGTAATGTGCATTTGTGGAAAATGCTGTAAAATATTTCATTACAAACTTTTCTTTTTCATTAGAATTTTTTAAAATGAAATAAATTGAGTCTATCTGTACATCTACTTCTTAAAGCTTAATGAGCTTTTATTTACATTTTTTGGCAGAGAGTATATTCACCTGTATTGATACTGCACAATCACAGAGCCCTCCCATTTGGGTAGGTGGATAGATAGATAGATACAACGATAGATAAATAGATTGATAAATTCTTTTATTATCCTGTAGGGAATTCTGGGGTGGCATGTCAGTCCTTTCCTCATATGTAGAGAGACAATGTTGCCACATCCCTTTACAATGTTCTCTTGTTTCGAGGTGTGTGAACCCTGACAGTTGAACGAATATTTGTGTTAAAAAATGTTTAGTCAATCACACATGAAAAAAAATTTAACTTAGGACATTAGGAATGTTCTCTCAAATGTACAACATTGTACCATATGTGTGATCATTGCGCTATAAGATATGTGTACTCAAAACGTGTATTCACTGCTGCGTTAGCAATTAGGCTTTGTGTAAAATTCCTTCACACTAATAAAATATGTGTGTGTATATTTTTATATTCTTTTTTTTTTGATGGCAAGCATGGGGTGTGGCCTTCCATTAAGCAGTCAGTTCCATGTTCCATTCTGCTTTTAATCATCTTGATAACAGTAATCTTACCTGATGCATTAAATGAACTGATTAAATTTATCTGCTCCTGAATTACTGACTCATTATGTGACGCAGAGCATCCACACAATAACCAAAAATGTTGACATTTGGTAAGAATACAAACAATTGTAGAAATTGATTGACAAGTCTGCTCTACTCATGTAACAGTTAGCCCCGTAACTTCTCTTTAAACAGCTGTGTCACTTTAAACGCACAAGGGGTTCTTTTGAATGAAAGGATAACGCATCAATATTATTAAAGTTACCCTAATACCGCTTATGTGAGAACTATGCGAATAGTCAATCGGCGCCGAACACTCGCTAGTACAGGCGCACGACCCAGTTCAATTAAATGGCTAAGCGCCGTATGCTGTATGTGCCCCACCCAATTCGTGCCACCAAGTCCTTTGAAATCCCCCTTCTCTCAGTCCACACAATTAAACTAAAAGTCCGAACTAAAGGAAAAACTATGTGTCCAATTCCAATTAAACAGGGCCAATGCAGTTTTCCTTTGTGATAATTTTGAGTTATTGACTCTGCAGTTTAAACAATTCCGTGGTGCAGCTCTTACAATCAATACTGGCGCCCCATATTCAAATTGCACACCTGCACTTGCTGAATCTCTCCCCGGACCACCCCCCTCACCTAACGCAAGTACCTAAGTAAGCTTGGCTGCGCGGTGATAGAGATCACCCTTAAAGAGAAACCCCACATCCATAACAAATATACAGAAGACAGTTTTACACAGGTATACATAGGAACGTCCTTCATCATACACAAACGTTATATGTGATACAAGTATGTGCCATAATAACCAAAGTATTTAAAAGGACACTGAAATTAATGTGACTGTGTCACAGTCTAAAGCACATATTATGGAATTTGGAAAATACAAGGCAATGTCAGGTAGGTAAATGTAGTCTCCCAAAGCATTATGAATGACAGAAGATGAGTCACACAAGTAGCCTGTATGAACTCAAACAAACCTGCAAATGTATATTCAGGCTATATTTTCCCACAGTATCATACAAGCTCAGTATCACACAATCTTTCAAATATTGCGTAACAATTTAATTTCAAACCTGCCCTTCCTTTTGACCTTAAAAGTCTATGGCTTGTGATCCCACACATGCCAAAAATGTGATAACAAAAACGGTTCATCTGGCTGCTGATTGGCTAATGTGTAGTGCCGAGTACAATTTAAGGCTGGGTCACCTGTGGAGTCTTTGCATCAGATGCCAAGTTCAGGTAAGACACCACCTCTGTGATACCTGGGTATACACTTAAAGTTTAAAGATGTTGCCTAAGCCAATCAGAAGTGCAGTCTTTCTTGGACTGATTAATCTTTTTTGTTTTAAGTAAAATTCTGTAAAAGAATCTTAAGTGGGCGTATTTCATGAAAACGGTATGTACTGTCAGAGTGTTTCTAACTGATAATTTTTTCCCAGACATCTGCCGGAGAAAACCATCCATCCTTTTTGGCTATGGAGATGAGATGGATACTCTGTGGCCTTGCCACTCTGCTTTATGCTGGTATGTCTAACTCACCATCACTGTACACAGTTGGTACCTAAACAAAGACACGCTATAGATATTTGCAGGACACTTGCTGGACTGTCACAAAAATAGAACCGTAACTGACCGCACTAGTGATACAGCTCTTCAGACAAAACTTCCATGCTGCACGCCACTGTTTTTCTTTTGTTATTCTTCTAAATAGTTGTAGCTAGCCAGCACTTCTACATATTAGCTATTTTGACGATGCTATCTTAAACTAAATCTTAAACTTTCTTGGTCCAATTTCACAGACCTGATAATGTGAATATATAACAATGGTCTTAGTATAATGGTCTTGTTGTTACTAGATAGATACTCACAAACTCACATTCTACGATCACGTATCATAGACTTTCATTTTTCATTTTCAAATTTAACCCCCAAATTTACAATGATAGAACAACCATATAGATATTACTGTGTAATACCAGTACGATGTTAACTGAATACTGGTCATGATAGTCAAGGGTGACCCTAACAAAGACACTTCTTCCAGGCCAAGGCTCTGCAGGTCCCGCTGTTGCATCCACACAAACAGGAGTCTGCTGGGTCATGGGAGACCCTCATTATCGCACATTTGATGGCAGTTACTTCAACTTCATGGGCAGTTGCTCTTACATCCTTGCCAAGAACACAGAGGTGGATGCAACCCACGCAGCTTTCGAAGTCATTACGAAAAACAACAAAACTGCAGACTCCCTTCTCACATCTGTTGCTGAGGTGACCATTAATGTCTATGGCAATGTGATCAAAATATTCCGCAAAGAATTCAGCATGGTTTGGGTGAGTTGCTATTTTCTGTGGCCTTATGTAAAGTGTTGGTGGAAAAAAAGAATTCTATGTTAATTATTTGTTATTACTAGGTCAATGGTAAAGTTTGGAACCTGCCAGTGACCCTCAAATCTTCACAAGGAGAGATTGAACTGCGCCAGAATGGTCTGTCTGTGATCATCGGGACAGATTTTGGCTTGACTGTGCAGTATGACTGGAAAGAGTATGTGAGAGTAGCCGTGCCCAGCAGTTTCATGGGAAGAGTAGGAGGGCTGTGTGGCAACTTTGATAAAAACAAAAACAATGACCTGATCAACCCAGATGGTTCTGTGGCAGAAAGCATCCAAGCCCTGGGAAAGAGCTGGAGGGTACCAAACCAGGAGGGTGAACAGGACTGCAAAGATGAATGCACTGGGAACTGTGGGACCTGTAGCTGGTGGAGACGTGGAAAGGCTGATTGGTTCTGTGGTCTCGTGACCTCAGTTTTAAACTGGCAATTCAAGGCCTGCCATGCCGTCATCGACCCTCATGTAATCTTTAACATGTGCAAGTTTGATTACTGTCAGGGTGGTGAGATGAAAGACTACACCTGTGACATGCTGGGGGTCTACACAGATGCCTGCCAAAGAGCTGGGGTCAAGGTCCATGACTGGAGACACTTTCTGAAATGCCGTGAGTGGCCACGAGAATACTGACATGAGCATTGATTCTTGCACAAGTTCCTCATAGAGTTATAAATGTAAATGTCTTTGTGAAATCTGCTGGAAATTACACTGTTTTCAAAACATTCTTTGTTTCTTCCCCACAGCTTATCCAACATGTCCAGAAAACAGCCACTTTGAGTATTGTGGCAATGCCTGTCCAGCGACATGTGAGGATCCATCGGCTCCTTCCACATGCAAAACCCCTTGCGTCCAAACCTGCACTTGTGACGACGGATACTTCCGCAGTGGCAACAAATGCATTCCTAAGGAGCAGTGCGGCTGCCAGTATAATGGGCTCTATCTCCAGCCAGGACAGAGCATCTGGGCTAATGAGTGCACAGAAAAAGTAACTTGCACTTTAGGACAGATTACATCAGAGAAGAAATCTTGTGGTCTTAATGAGAGGTGTCAGGTGAAGAGTGGCATTAGTTTCTGCCAAGCCGTTAATTCTGCTGTTTGCAGTATCTCAGGAGACCCACACTACAAAACATTTGACAATGTAACTTATAACTTCATGGGGACCTGCACCTATACAGCTGCTGAGGGCTGCCAATTTGATGGAAGCAACCTGACCCCCTTTTCTGTGGTGGTGGAGAATGAGAAATGGTACGCCATGTCAGATGATCCCAAAGTCTCTGTGGCCAAACTAGTGGCTGTGACTGTTTATGGGAACACCATAATCCTGCGGAGGAATCAAGTTGGACTGGCCATGGTGAGTTGCCTACATCTCACTGATTCCTGCACACTTCAGTGTCCTAAATAAATAGCCAGAGTATTTTATAGTTATTACTTACCAGTAATAATGTCAGATTTGCCTGAAAAACTTCCAATGAATTTTCTGAGTACAACAACCTCTCCTGAATTTAGAAACAATGCATGGGGATCCCAGCTTCTTACAGGAATTACGACACTTCCTCAGGACACCTTTCTGTCTTGCATTTAACCATTCAATTTCTCAACACAGGTGAATGGAGCCATGATGAACCTCCCTTTGAACCTCAATGAGGGACAGATTGTAGTCCAGCAGATTGGTTATAATGATGTCATCTCAACTGACTTTGGGCTGAAAGTGACTTATGATTTGGTATATCATGTCACTGTCACAGTTCCTGGTACTTACGCCGGCAAGACCTGTGGTCTCTGTGGCAATTTCAATGGCAAAACTGACGATGAGTTCCAGCTTCCTGATGGAAAAATTACCACAGATACAACAGCCTTTGGGTCAGCATGGAAAGTTGGTGTGCCTGGTGTAGTTTGTGAGGATGGCTGCACTGGTGACAATTGTCCCAAATGTCCAGAAAATGAGAAAGCCGAGATTGAATCAGACTGTTCCATCATCACCAACCCCAAAGGACCCTTTGCAGCATGTCAGGCTGTTATTAACCCTGAACCCTACTACCGAGACTGTGTCTATGATGTTTGTGTGGCAGGGCTGAAAGGCGGAATTGAGATGCTTTGTCACAGCATCAGTGCCTACGTCATTGACTGCCAGGATTTTGGAGTGAAGATCTTGAACTGGAGGACACCCGACTTATGTCGTATGTAACCTCAGTTCATAAAAGCTGCCTCCACTTACTCTTACACTTTTTTTGTTGTTAGTTCCGTAACCAGTTTTATTTCAATTTTGTCACCTAAAGCCATGACCTGCCCAGCAAACAGCCATTACAGCGTCTGTGCATCACCCTGTAAGACCCCATGTCCTGGGCTTACCAGTGTTAACTGTGCTGACACCTGTGCTGAGGGATGTACCTGCAACACTGGCTTCTACTTCAGTGGGACAGGCTGTGTGGCACAGGATGAATGCAGCTGCTACATCAATGGAAAGACCCTCAAGGTATGAGACAGTTCAGAAGCATTCCACTCTATTGCTGCAACAATATTATTTCTAGAGAAACAGTGAATCTATCTATGTGTTAATATGACTTAAACTTATAACTTAAACTTATCTTTTTCGTTGATGTGTATTTTTTCCCAGATTGGAGATACAGTAGTCTCTGATGACTGCTCTGCCAAATATATTTGTCTGAAATCAGGACAAGGCCATGTTGAGACCATGGGTTGTCCCATTGCTGAGACATGTGGAGTTGAGAATGGCATTCGTGGATGCTACCCCAGACAGTGCATTATGGGAAATACTGGGGTGTTCACTACATTTCAAAGAGTAGCAGGAGATGTAACAGAAAGCGGGATGTATGATCTGGTGAAAATCTGTGATGACAGCATGGCAGAGGGATGGTTCCGGATCGTGATGGACCTAGAGACCTGTGGGGAGACTGGTCAAATGAGAGCTGTGGGCATCATTGCCTTCTTTGATGCTACAACAGTCGTAATTAACAGCATGTTTGAGACCTTGGTGAGTGTACTGGAAATATCACAACACCTGCTGTTTATATGAGAAAAGTATGATAGAAATGAGAACGACAACATAGTAAGGACAGGATTTAATTCTATGACTTAATGGCATATTGGCCAAATATACTGACATACACAAGGAATCAGACTTTGGTAGCTGTTAGCATTCTATATATTTAACGATCAGACACATAGTAGTATACATTTAGTAGACAGATAGTAATATAGACACATACTGTACAATAGAGACAACAGTTTGCATATAGGCACATGTCAACATAATGTACAAATAATACAATATACAAAAAAGGCACAATATTCATGGCAAAGTTGTGGGAATGGGATGTAGAATGAAAAATTAATAACACAAATGCAATGCAGTAATGCAAATGTAGTGTGCAGGATGCATATTAGAATGATAAAGTATGATGAAGTGTGTAATGTGTAGGAGAAGTGGGTGAAAGGCCAGAGTGGGGATGACCTACTTACCCACAGTTCAGGAGAGTGATGGCAGTGGGAAAGAAGCTGTTCTTGTGGCTGGTTGTTTTAGTGCAAAGGGATCTGTAGCGCCTGCCAGAGAGAAGGAGGTTGAAGAGAGTGTGTTTTGTGGCTGCTCCAAACCAAACTGTTTGCATGGATGTACTGTATGTATATATGTATGTATGTATTTATGGCTTTATGTCTTATAGAGCTGTGGTCTTCTGTTGCCTTCCTTCACCTCTTACCTCTGAAGACCAAATCACAAAAGCTGATTGCAGCATTTTTTTCCCTACAGGTTAACGGAAAGGTAGCATCTATACCCATCCTGATGGAAAATGGTATTTCAATTGAAATCTCAAATGAGCTACTGGTCCTCAAGATGAAGTCTGCCATCGTTTTGACTTACAGTCAGTCACAAGAGATCACAGTGACAGTCAGTGACAGTGTGGCAGAACATGTGTGTGGTGCATGTGGACAATTGACATCAAGCACCCTCCTCCCTGAAACCTCCATACAAAACTACATGAATTGGTACACATCATCAGTCTTTAATTTCTGGTGAGTAAAGTAATGATATCCATAGTGTTATTGTGACCAAAAAAAACAATTTAACCTTTATTATTAAAATTAAAAATGTAAGTTTATGATTTACATTAAAACATGTCCAGAATCAAGAGATTAACCTGTCCCAAATGTACTGCTTCTCTTTTCCTTTTCAGCCGTTAAGAATCACAGAAAGAAAAGCAGCTCTCAAGAGATCATGTTAACCACCTTGATCACATGGTCTATGATCAACTGCTGTAGAACTGGCACATAAAGCCAAACTGTCTGTAGAGATTTGTTTTCAATAAAGCAGTGCATCGTCAAGAAACAGTCTCTTGCTATAGCCTTCTTCAGCAAAATGGTGGAATCACCATCAGAAAACTTCATGGTGTATCATGACAAAAAATGTTAAGCGAGGCTCAACATGCAACTTTGAAACAAGACAATTAATACACAAAGAAATGTTTTCTTAAAAAAAAAGTGGAAGTAACTGGAGCGTAAAAATAAATGCTTTTAACAATGCAAAAATATATTAAAGGAAAAGTCTGGAGTCAATGAACCTATAGCTGTTCAAGGTCACTGAGTGCTGTCAGTAAGAAGATTGAGAGAATTATAGAACGGGTAGAGAAACACCAGCTCCCGCTTTTTGTTGTTATACACCAGTGGTTCCCAAACTTTTAAGTGCCTCGTACCCCCAAGACACTCTTTGTCCTACCAAGCACCCCCTTCACCACGAATAGCTTGCTATAACAATTGATACTTTTTCATAACAAAATTTGAAGTCATATTACATACATAATAATGTAATGCCAATTGTACTGGGGATTGGTGAATTAATCTAAATATCTCCTGGGGTACTTGTACCCCAGTTTGATTAACACTGTTATACACACGTACAGTACTTTGGTCAGTATTGGCTGTGTTTAAATGTGATTTAGACATAAATTTTGCTTACTTATGAGATAATCTGTCATGACATCCAGTTAGTCTCATAAGAAGAATCATTTGATGTGAAATTAACCAAGGTCTTAGTCATGGTCATGATGCACAGAATGCCACGTGCATACATACATAGCCATATGCATGAATAAATCAAGAAATAACTATCTTTCTATTAGTAGTTGTCAGGTCGGCAGCAGATCTGGTCACGGGCACGCCCCCTCACTCAACCTCACAGACTCTCGTTCCCTCTCCCCGTTCGCTCCCACTTCCCTGTGCACGTTCACCTTCCCCTGAGTATTAATTGGTGTCACCTGGTCTCCACTCTACTTAAGCCTCCCCCCTGCTTCACCTGGTGTCTGACCTCGTCGATGTCTCTTAGGATTTCCTACGTGTCAGCTGTGTCTCCTTCGTCTCCCGCGATCTCCTGAGTTGAACGCCCCGCGAGCCTAAGACTCCCCAGTCGGTATTGTTACTCCCAGTGTTTTCTAGTCGTTAGATCTGTACTTTTGTGTTTCGCCTCCTTAATCTTCTGTGTGTTAGTTTTTCCCGAACCTTTGAGCGTTGTACTTTTCAGTTCTCTCCGTTATAGTAACGGACGCGACTTTAGTTATCCCTTGTTCGTTTGTTTTAACAAAGACTCCTTGTTTGAATATCTGCCTCCGCCTTGTCTGTGCCTGACAGTAGTATTCCTTAATACTACAGTGATTTCATGATACATCTGTGGTTGATGATATGACCTGTAATCTATTTTCAGTTTGGTCTTGTCAGAGTAACTGAAAATGCTCCTTGAAGGAGCTAAGTGTAATATTTTCAAACAAAAACACAAAAGGATCCCCGGCTTAAGACATGTTGGCGTTATATTATTGACGTTGCGCCAACTATACAAATGTGGTTAAAAAAACGTATTAAATGTTTTTAGTTTTATTAAAAGTTTTAGAAAATCCTTTTACTCATAAACTGCCATTGTTTATTACGTCTCCTGTCTTCTGTGTAAAAATTGACATCACAAGGTTGTACCTGTCTGCATCCATGCTGTTGCTTTCTTTTTCACCTTCTCCTTTCATCCTTTTTCATATAATTTTGAGTACTGGCTCTACAAATGAAGGTTTGAGTGTTTTAAAACACAGTAAACATAGTCAATCTAAAGTGTAGATAAGGGCAAGCTCACTCAGTGTCTATTCAAAATACTTTGAGAGTGCAAGCTTAAGTCATAAGTTCAATTGAAAGCAAAGGAGGCCGCACTATGCATATTTTACTTTTATTGCCTCCTTTGCTTTCAATTAAACATAGCCAATCTAACATCAATCTTATAAGGCCAATATACCCTTCCAGTCTGGGATCCTTTCAATACTTTAGTAAAATCTCATGCTGGTTACGCCTCTTGCCAAACTCATTGCCAGATCTTACATCTTGTTTGATGGGGGTCTGGTTCCCAGGCTAAGACATGCCAGAATTCTTTACACTTGGAGAACAAAGATCAAAGAGGGATCAAAAGGCAGAGGTATTTGTGTAGATGAGTTAGATCTCAAATTCTTTTGTGTCAGTGACCACAGTCTGCTGTGGAATGCTTGCAATCATTGTGGGACCCTGAAAAAAAAATTAAATTTCAGAAGTATACTTTGTGGTCTGCAGAGGCATTTACACCACATTCTGGCATTTTGGCCACATTTGGTGGTGGGCATTATTAGCCTGGCAAGCCAAACCACAACATGAAGATGTAGGGTCTGGCAAAGACCGATAGGCCGGGTTCAATCCCAGGGGCAGAATCAACAGTTGTCTCTCAGTCTGCCTCTGCACGCAATAGGATAGCGCTTAGACCAATCAGAGCAACTTTGGCAAAACAGCATATATGCCCTTTGAAATTAATAACTTGTCTTTTTCTGCTCAACTTTCAAAGACAAGCCTAAATCTCAGTTCAAACAATCGCTGTTCCATGGCCACAGCTTAGTTGTTTTGCACCATCACAGCTCCGTCATCATCATGCTGAGCACACCCAATGAGAGGCTGCAGTATAGTATCTACATTTCACTTGGATGACATGATGACAGCTCCATGTGGCCACCAGCTTTTAACCAAGTTGAATGACATTCTGAAATGGACTAGAGGATAAGGGTGAAATGTGCAGCAACATCAGCTTGGGAGTTGAGCATGCTAGCAAAAGATACATAGACTGCCTTTGGAGGTCAAGGTAAAAGTAGCTTATATGCTGTGTATGTACTATTTATTGAGCATGCTGAGTGCCATCATAAAGTTTCTCATATAACAGTACATGAGGGGTAGAGTTGCCAACTGCACCAGATTGTCCAAGACATCCTGAATTATAGCTGATTTTGATTTGTCCTATTAGGAACAGCTTCAGACCCGTATTCCAATCGCACACTCATTGGCCAAAGAGCAGGCCAGTCCCGACCCCTTGACGAATCGCTTCAGGTTGTGTGGCTCAGACAGACTTGGTTATGCACATGCTCCCAAAAGAAAGTATCCCTCATTTGGGGTTGTGGAATGTGGCAACACATTGAGGGGGGTAAACATCCCTGGTGGGTTCCTGTCATGTGCCTCACATTGGCTTGCGAGGGTATATCAGTTTCCTGAGATGGTATCAACATGCTGCTCATGTTCAGTTCTTGATTGCCTTCTTTATGGAGGTGACAACCTTTTCATTTTTTGGGGTTATAATCTTTGTGAGCTTTGTTTGGTGAACATTGAAATTTTTCCACAATGAAATGTTAACCCATAAAAGTATTGCCAGCTGATCTGTATGATATGATAATAGGAATTGCATGACCTGGGTGAATAATCATTTTATCATACCAAAAAGTGACTGATAGTTATAACGTTGGATCATAGGAGGTGTGTGCTGTCAGATACAGGTGCTCACCAGAGGTGTAGTGGGGATTTTTTTTTTGTGGGGGTAGGTGATATAATGTTATAAATGAATGCCTAATATTTGAAAAAAGTGAGAAATAGCTAAATGATCTGTTACATGAAGTGGGGGGATTCCGTACACCCCTGATGCTCACAATTCTGGCTGAGCCTTAACATTGTTTTGCGTTTTTAAAAGCGTTCCACCAGTTTGTTGAGGTATGTCTATGGCAAGAGACTGGTTCTTTTTGATGCACTGGTTTATTGATGACAAAGAGTTCTGCCTTAAACAGTATGTCAGCAAATATTGCATTAATTGATCTTAGACAAGAAATTATTTTCTTTTAACACAAAAGGTAGAAGTCCAGTTAACACCTGTCAAAGTGGCATCCTGCTTATGGTTACATGAATATCCCAACAACAGCTTCCATATGGGAAGAAAGGAAAATGTGTTGCCTTATCAACCGGCTTGCAATAGGATTATTAGAGCATGTAATATGAAATTACTCATTTATCTCATATGGAATACAGGCTCATCTGGATCCTCAAAGATGGACTCTTTCTGTGACTCTTCAGGGCTGGAAAGGGAAAGAGAAGTGGACATTAATAATCTCATCTCTCAATTCATCAGATTATATTTGATTGATGATTGTAAAGGTGATATTGTATTCTTTGACATAACACTAAAAATTATAACCCCAAGTGGATTAGCTAGCATCACTCAAGACATCATAACTTACCAGAAATCAAAGAGTGATGATCTATACTCATTCAGGTAGCTTTGTATAGAGGATGCAGTAAGGCCATCTTTTGTCTGATCTGTGGGTTTTCCACATGCACCGCACACATACTCTGCCAATAGTCACTTATAGTCACTGTGATCTCCTGTGACTCACTATAAGACACGGTAACAGCCTTCGTCTTGATGAACAGTTGGGCATCTAACACCTCAATTGAAATGCCGTTTTCCATCTGGATGGGTAAAGGAGTTGCCCTTCCATTAACCTGTTAAAAAAAGGTGTGATCAGTCATGCCCAGCCACGAGCACACAACATGAGTATGAATCATTTCACAGAGTAGAACACATGGAGCTACCACTCCTCCTGGCACTAACTTTTTATTACTTCAGTTAACCTAATTGACTAATGCCTTCATTGAGTTATGGTATCTCCAGCAGACTTACCAAGGTTTCAAATCTGCTGTTAACAATGACTGATACATCATCAAAGAAGGCAATGATGCCCACAGCTCTCATTTGACCAGTCTCCTCACAGGTCTCTAGGTCCATCATGATCCGGAACCATCCCTCTGACCTGCTGTCATCACAAATTTTTACCAGATCATACATCCCAGTTTCTGTTACATCTCCTACTACTCCTTGAAATGTAGTGAACACCCCAGTATTTCCCATAATGCATTGTATGGGGTAGCA
This sequence comes from Tenualosa ilisha, assembly GCA_015244755.2. NCBI lineage: Eukaryota > Metazoa > Chordata > Actinopteri > Clupeiformes > Clupeidae > Tenualosa > Tenualosa ilisha. The sequence goes on from PYXC01002690.1 coordinate 989,836, forward strand.
TCCACGAACGCCATTATTAACTCCACAGGCCTCATCACTTGTACAACTCATGGACTCAATGTGGCCTTGTCCTGATTTCGGGCAAATATATTTGGTGGTACAGTCATTGGACACTACTGTCTCTCCAATCTGGGAAAACATCAATGAAAAATAAACATCAATGAAAAGATTAGAATTTTTCAGTGAAATTAAGGCATTGACATATTCACTGTTTCACTAGAAAAATATTGCAGCAGCAAGTCAGATTATCAATGGAATGCTTCTGAACTGTCTTATACCTTGAGGGTCTGTCCATTGATGTAGCAGCTGCATTCATCCTGTGCCACACAGCCTGTCCCATTGAAGTAGAAGCCAGTGTTGCAGGTACATCCCTCAGCACAGGTGTCAGCACAGGTAACATTGGTGAGCCCAGGGCATGGGGTCTTACAGGATGAATCACAGACGCTGTAATGGCTGTTTGCTGGGCAGGTCATGGCTTGAAGTGACAAAATTGAGATGGGGGGAAGCAGTGTAAGACAGACTTGAATTTAAATAGGCCTTTTATAGAATTAACAAACCAAGCAACTACAGAGTATCAATGTGTAAGAAATCCAGTGTGAATCAATCTGTAGCCCTGTTGTTTGCGGTCACCAACTGCTGTCAGTACGAGAAAGAACAAGAAAATTTGATAAATTTGAAAATTTGATTTGCTAACACTAACCCATTCTGGCACAGAAATTCACTCCATTTATTTTCCTATGCCCCATAGTCCCATGCCCCCGGGTTCACTATTCAGTCTATGTTATATCAAATTTTCTGGTCCCTTTTCCTACAGACAATGGGGCTGTTGATTTAGTCCAGATTTGTCCTTAATTGTGAGTGGGAAGTGACAGCTTTTATGACAGCAAATGGAAATTGGGGATACATACGACATAAGTCGGGTGTCCTCCAGTTCAAGATCTTCACTCCAACATCCTGGCAGTCAATGACGTAGGCACTGATGCTGTGACAAAGCATCTCAATTCCGCCTTTCAGCCCTGCCACACAAACATCATAGACACAGTCTCGGTAGTAGGGTTCAGGGTTAATAACAGCCTGACATGCTGCAAAGGGTCCTTTGGGGTTGGTGATGATGGAACAGTCTGATTCAATCTCGGCTTTCTCATTTGCTGGACATTTGGGACAGTTGTCACCAATGCAGCCATCCTCACAAACTACACCAGGCACACCAACTTTCCATGCTGACCCAAAGGCTGTTGTATTTGTGGTAATTTTTCCATCAGGAAGCTGGAACTCATCGTCAGTTTTGCCATTGAAATTGCCACAGAGACCGCAGGTCTTGCCGGCATAAGTACCAGGAACTGTGACAGTGACATGATATACCAAATCATAAGTCACTTTCAGCCCAAAGTCAGTTGAGATGACATCATTGTAACCAATCTGCTGGACTACAATCTGTCCCTCATTGAGGTTCAAAGGGAGGTTCATCATGGCTCCATTCACCTGTGTTGAGAAATCAGAATTCATTTTACAAACAGAACAGACAGAAAAGTGTAAAATGTTCCATGAAGAGCTGGGGAACTTTGGACCAAATATTATTTCTAGAGTCAGGGGAGTAGTTGTGCTCCAAAACATTCTTTGTCTGACAGTATCTGACAGTATGAAGTACAGTACATTATAAAACACTGAAGTGTGCCGTAGTAAGTGAGATACTTACCATGGCCAGTCCAACTTGATTCTTGCGCAGGATTATGGTGTTACCATAAACAGTCACAGCCACCAGTTTGGCCACAGAGACTTTGGGATCATCTGACATGGCGTACCATTTCTCATTCTCCACCACCACAGAAAAGGGGGTCAGGTCGGTCCCGTCAAGATGGCAGCCCTCAGCAGCTGTGTAGGTGCAGGTCCCCATGAAGTTATAAGTTGCGTTGTCGAATGTGTTGTAGTGTGGGTCTCCTGAGATACTGCAAACAGCAGACTCAACGGCTTGGCAGGAACTAATGCCACTCTTCACCTGACACCTCTCACCAAGACCACAGGATTTCTTCTCTGATGTAATCCGTCCTAAAGTGCAAGTTACTTTTTCTGTGCACTCATTAGCCCAGATGCTCTGTCCTGGCTGGAGATAGAGCCCATTATACTGGCAGCCGCACTGCTCCTTAGGAATGCATTTGTTGCCACTGCGGAAGTATCCGTCGTCACAAGTGCAGGTTTGGACGCAAGGGGTTTTGCATGTGGAAGGAGCCGATGGATCCTCACATGTCGCTGGACAGGCATTGCCACAATACTCAAAGTGGCTGTTTTTTGGACATGTTGGATTAGCTGTGGGGAAGAAACAGGGAATGTTTCAACCATCAGGACAATTTCTAGGAAATTTTAGGTAGACATTTACCTTACTTTATGATGATGAACTGACATATTTCATACATGCATGTACTGTATGTTGTTAAGTTATTTCATTGTTACTCACAGCATTTCAAATTTTTTCTCCAGTCATGGACCTTGACCCCAGCTCTTTGGCAGGCATCTGTGTAGATCCCCAGTATGTTGCAGAGGTAGTCCTTCATCTCACCACCCTGACAATAATCAAACTTGCACATGTCAAAGAAGATGCGAGGCTCAATGACGGCATGGCAGGCCTTAAACTGCCAGTTTAAAATTGGGGTCATGAGACCACAGAACACATCAGCCTTTCCACGTCTCCACCAGCTACAGGTCCCACAGTTCCCAGTGCATTCATCTTTGCAGTCCTGTTCACCCTCCTGGTTTGGTACCCTCCAGCTCTTTCCCAGGGCTTGGATGCTTTCTGCCACAGAACCATCTGGGTTGATCAGATCGTTGTTTTTGTTTTTATCAAAGTTGCCACAAAGCCCTCCTACTCTTCCCATGAAACTGCTGGGCACGGCTACTCTCACATACTCTTTCCAGTCATACTGCACAGTCAAGCCAAAATCTGTCCCGATGATCACGACAGACCACTTTGGCGCAGTTCAGTCTCTCCTTGTGACGACTTGAGGGTGACAGGCAGGTTCCAAACTTTACCATTGACCTGGAAATAACACAAATATTTCTCTTTAGCACCTATAGAACTCTTTTCCACCCAGAATTTACACTAAGGTCACACAAGACGTCAACTCACCCAAACCATGCTGATTTCCTTGCGGAATATTTTGATTATGTGGTCAAAGACATTAATGGTCACCTCACCGACAGACGTGAGTGTGTTTGTGCTCTTGGTGTTCTTCGCAATGACCTGAAAAGCTGGGTGGGAGGCATCCACTCGTGTGTTCTCGGACAGAATGTATGAGCAACTACCCATGAAGTTGAAGAAATTGCCATCGAATGTGCGATAGTGAGGATCACCCATGGCCCAGCAGACTCCTGAGTCTTTGGGAGTAATGGCTGGTCCCGCAAAAACATTGCCTGGAAAATCAATTTGTTAATTAATTAATTGCAGATGCTTTTTGCACCCATGGTGTCTAAAGCCAACAAAGCTGTTTACACCCGGTAGGGATACTAAATGAGACTATTTACACCCAGGTGTACAGTATATAGAATGGAAGAGCGAAGACAAGCGCCTGGGTGCCCATAGCAAGCACTGCTGTTTACACCCAAGCATACTTATGTGTGGAAATGGCATCAGAGTTTCGATCTTCTTTCAGAAGTGGAAAGGGAGTGCTTCCATATCTGAGTAAGCATCACAATTCTATAGTGGAGTTGCAATGCAGTTTTCATGTCCACTGTCCTATAAATCTGCCTAAGAACTGCAAAGTATTCTTCTCTAAGTGTGAGGCTCTGAAAATATTCTCCTCCACCCCTCTACTACCGTGTTGTCCTCTGATTAGGACCAGTTGGTCATCCCTCACACTTTTAGAGACAGGTCTCTACTGTTGATGCTCTCTGTGAAACATGCTACCCCTCTACATCTGTTGTGCCTCTTTCTGAGCCTGTCCAAAACACACCTTAAAGCAATACTATATATGGAGTTTTGGTGTAAAGCTAGTGGACTAGCACAAAACTTTCCAAATATTCCCCATAGCCTTATTGACACAAATATAGCATGTGTTTAGTTTATAGCATTATAGCAAATATAACATTAGTGTTTAACAACAAAACAGTCAGCAGTGGAGTGGTTTTCTTTTGTTTTGTGATGGTTTCCTACCCTCCACCCAGAACGACACCGTGCATATCCTGAATAGCTGGTTTAAATAACATCTATTAATTAATTAGTTTCAGCATTAATTGACATCAACAGCATTTTATTCCTATCTTATTGAGCTGTGGCTGTCGTTGTCTTCCAACACCATAGTCATCTTTTTGCCACTGCCAGTAAGCATCAATGTATTATTCCTGTCCTATGAATCAAATGGTAAATGGCTTCTCTCACCGTTAACCTCTGATTGTGCAATCATGTACTCATTTTTTCCATCTTAATCAGGTGGTTAATGACTCACAGTAGACAGAAAGATCACAAACATATACACAGATGTGAGTCATAATTTGATGTTTAAACCTTTTGCCAGCAGTGTGTCAAAGGTCTGCATGTACTGTAGTGTATATCAGAAACACACCTCAACCAAGGATTTGGAAAAGACCGAAGCTGAATGTGCTGGAGAAATTTTGCTAAAGAGAATAAAGTTAACATCCATTTGATATGACTGAGATCATGCATTAATAATATTGTTCACCTCATCCTGAGATTTTGACACCTAAGGTGAATTAAAGGTGCTGCTTATGATTCTAATTCACTTTTTTGTCAGATTCAGTTTTTCGTGTCCCTGAGTAGATGTAGATTGAATAGAACAGATGTGGTAGAGTAAATCTGAGTAGATTAGTGCCAACATGTTATGCTTTACTTTGTCCTACCCCTACGATTTTAATCTGTCATTTGACATTGACATTCTTTTAGCCTCCATTAACACTATCAAGATACTCATTTATTTCAAATTTTGCGATAGGGTTTGACTAAAAACTAATAGCACACAGTAAGTCTGTCATTAAACAATATTAAGTTCCAAATGGTAATACGTGTCTTTAACCTTCACTACAAATGCAAGTCAGTTTGAGTTCTCAGAGACTGCTGCACATTTAACATCTCACTGCCCTATGCTTTCCCAACAGAAAAAAATGAGCACCTTCTCAAAGTTGGCTGCATCTTTTCAAACGAATCTAGCTCATTTTTTGATGGTTAAATGAAATAAGAGTAACAGAGAGTAGCTACTCTTCATTTCATTCTACATTGGTAGAGGCAACAGTAAAGCATGGATGTGGAGTGTGATTTATTTCAGTCTATAGTTCAGTACAGTCCAGCAAGTAGCTAGGAAATACATATTACTTCCCTTTATTTTGGGAATTCATTAAGACCTATGAGGTGAGACCTACCTACAATAAGCAGACTGGCAAAGCAATGTAATACCCCCTTTATCTCCATGGTCACAGAAGATGGATGTTTTTGCTTCTGCAGATGTCTGAAAAATTAAGCAGAGCCACAAGCACAGATCTTTGTCACTATAGAGCACTCATTGCCTGTCATTGCACATCAAATAAACAAACTGCACCAAGAGGCAAACGTTGCATAGCTACATGACCACCTGAAACAGGTGGTAAGAGGTATCAGATGGGTGGTCTCTTACCTTAACCTGGCAACTGTTGCAAAATCTCAACAGTTGATCCGGCCTTAAATTGCATTAGGTATTGAGTCATTAGCCAATCAGCATCAAGCAAGCATGTGACTGGCACCCTCTGGTTTGAATGCCATGTGCAGTATGTGCAGAGCAAAAGGAAGAACAAGAGGTAATCTTTTAGAGATGAATCAGCCTCAGTCTTCAAGTAACTTTTGTTTGCCCTGCCAAACTCATAAGGTATCACTCCGCACACAAAAGAAGAAATGGATAACACTTGGACAATTAACTTGCATAGCATTACTCTCACTGCAACTTTGGCCCAGTGCACTGAGAAATAGTGAATTAATAGATGTATTTTATAGTGATTAAAAAATGTTCTTATTCTATGATACTGGGTGTGTATTATCTTTATGTATCTTACTAAATGCTATTGTAGTAAAATGAGCACCTAGTGTAATGGTTGGACAATAAATGCTCATGTCAATGTCCTCACCCATAAAGAGAAACCTGTGGGCTCTACAAAGGTCATTTCACTTTTCACCTTGATGCTTTTTGATTAGAGACTGGATTCCCATAAGTCACATGTTGTTGACTCACAGTTTGCACAAAAGTAAATTTCCCACAAGTGGGTACCGTAAATGGTTATCATTTCATCATCTCCGGAGAGCAAGATTACAGAGGGTGAACTTGAGGATGAATGGAATTCTCAAAATTTTCCATACACATTTTTTCTACTTGTATGCAGTCAAAATATTCCATTACCATGATAATCCTATTCAGCTCTACACTGTAAAAAAGAATAAGTAAAGCTTACTTGAAAAGTTGGTGAAAACGCTTTGCCTTAAGTGAGTTACTAGTCTCAGTCAGAAAACAGGGCTTTAAGTGTAAAAAAGTGAACTTGTCCTTTAATGTAAAAAGACCCAAAAAGTGTACCTAATAAGCAAGAGCAAGAGTACAAACCACATGAAGCTTATTCTCTTGAAAATTTACAGACCAAGAAATGCAAAGACGAACTACATGGGACAAACATATTATTGGTCCAATACAACAAAGGACGGGTGAAATAAATCAGGTTATGACGACAACTAATGACAGGTGGACGAATAGTCACCGGTACCCTGACAATGTAGAAATTCACAAAGCAAAAAAAAACCTAAAGAACATACAGAAATGAAGAACAAAACTGAAAAATACAGTCATGCATTTTTCTTTAAGATCTCTGATTGAGGTTGTAACATAGCTGGATCCTCTCATCAAAGAATATGAAATGTTGAAACAGAAAAATGAACTACTTGAAAAATATATACTCATTTTAAATTGGAGGCAGGTTTCCCACTGTGACGTGTGAAAACACCTTCTTTTAGCCACTTCTCTGTTACTATGTTTGGGAGAAACAAGTTTCTGTAGTTGTGATAATTCAAAATTAACCAGCTCTTGTCTGGCATAGGATTTCAGATGCTCAACAGTTCAAGATTATCTTGATAATGTTTTGTTCCATGATGCACTCAATGTGACAACTTTGGACAACAGGCAAGCCATTTCAATAATAAGCTTGAAAAGTCATACTGTAATATGTGCATAACACCCATGTGCATGAGAGAGGGGCTTTAGGGGCTCAAACCCCGGCCTATTTTCCCCTTAAAATGTCTTGTAAAATCGGGATGGTGATGTAAATACAATTAGGCATGAACCTTTTATAATAATGTATGAATTAATAATTTGTGAAATAACAGCCAAATCTTTGTTTAAATAAAAGTACCTGGCTGCTGACCATCACTGCAATCATATTGTGTTAGGCTATCAGCATGTAGGGTTTCCTGTCCACTCCTGGGTGGCGCCTATTGTTCAACAGCTCCCTTTCATATGCCTGTACAAATGCATTTTAAATGTCTAATTCTGATTCAAAGCAACACCTAACCCATAACCTCAGGAAGATGATAAAAAGGAGATCAGGTTTACAGTAAACTATGCTTGCAGTTTACACTGTTACATAATATGATGCACGATTACCTGTTACGTGTTCTTGGAATAAGCGTTGTCAAATAAAGCAAATATAATATTAAGTTAATAAGATGTATCGGTAGGCTAAAGAAACTTGCCATGTTGTACAGATCCATCTGCAAAGGGTTTCTGCAGAGCACTGGTGCATAATGTAGCATGGTTTAGTTTTCTTGAAATATTCAATATGTTATCTGCAAAAGAAAGTGTCTGGATAGCATGTTACACAAACCCTAAACATCCGACATAATTGTGCAGATTTAACCTAATAGCCACTAGTAGCAACAGATACTGGCTTTTGAACTGCAATAAAGCAAATCAGATGGTCTCTCTCCTCTTTAGCCTGGAGAATGAATTTGATTTTCAAAAATATGGCATGCTTGGTTTTGAGGGGGTCAGTGCAACTGTGACTTGCCATACAAATTTTAGATAATCCAGGTATCATTTCTTTATTTTTTTGTTTTTTGTTTGTGGGGGTGTGAGATGGATATGTATTGGTATAGTGATTCAATGCATGCCCTGTGTCAGTGAGCATACAAACAAATGTCTACCATTGTAAGGTTGTCTCTAAAAAAAGACTGAACAGGAGTTATATTCTAGTTGTTTATTCAGGTTGGTAAAATCACATAACAATACACCATCTCACCCCACAACGTCATTTATATATAGCAAAAATGCACAAAAATAATTGAAAGTTATCTAACCACTAGAGATGCTTCAGATTGTCTGTACACTTGTTCACTCAACCTTAAACTAAATTAAAATAATGAAGCTGAGTTCAAACAAACTGAAATCCTTTACACACAAATACACAAATATATGTGATGCACTGTGGTCCGTGTACTTTATCGTTCATTCATTATTTGATTTTTGGAAGTAAGATCAAATTTCAGAAAGGGTGCCAGTTTGATTATTCCTGTGAAAGAAAACAAACAGATATGGCGTTATAGAATTTTCTCAACATTGGCTATTGTTTAAAAATTGACAAGTTTTGGATTTTTTTTTTTCAATGTTTATTTGCCTGTTTGTCATAGGCTACCATTGCCTGTGTGCCGTTCATCCTGATTCGACCTCTCTAACCTCCACAGGTACCTGAGCTAGAAGATGACTGGCCATCTGTCTAGCCAGACCTGGTGATGAAGAAAAATGTAACTAGGCATATGATAATACAAATGTAGGCTTATACCAGCTCATCCCATTGATGGCACAGTTGACAGCACTGTCATCACCTTGTACTGTAAATATGGTTAGAGAAATCTGTGTTTTAAGATGGATGATGTTCACAGGGCATGTATACTATGTCTAAAGCATTGTCTAAATGTTGTAAATGCATGTGTGTGACCAGCCATGCTGTGTTCAAGCAACGGCCTTGATGGTGCAGTATAGGCTAAATGAATCAAAGGACGCAGTTTTCCAAGGGCCCCTTCGCTCACCAGTAGGCTCACAATGTGTCCATTTACTCATTTATGCTCTCTGTTGTGTCCTGAACAAAAACTGTAGCTTGATGAGTTCAGAGTTTCCTTTTTTTGGGAGGTGAGGGCGAAAATGTAATCTGACCTGGCCTGGGGCAAAAAAGGGAAGTGCCGACCCTGTTTTAGTGCAGAACGCTGCTGTCAGATTACAGGCACATGTTGCAAATTCTTGGTCAGTGATGTGCCTACCCTGCTGTTCATCTTAGATAATAACTGCTCAACTTCAGGATTATAAAGAGTAAAGAAAACATCTTCCTGTGTATTACTCAGACCATATAGCCATACTCATGGGGTTGAGGGCGCCCCAGTTGGACTGTGGTCAAAAAATACCAGGTAGGCAACTTGGCGGATCACTGCAGTCTTTAATCACGACGCCGGAGACAAGTTACCCACACAAACCTACACAAGGAATGTATAGTAACAAGACTGTCTTCCTGGAGACTAGGATTCCCCTTTTATACCCCCCAGAGCAGACATCACATGTAAACCAAATGACAGACCTCCCTTCCCTCACAATGGCATTTGACTTCTCACCCTCCTGTTGTTTTAGCTTGTTTAGGTTCCCTGTCCTGGTGAAGGCAGATATCTATTCCCTGTCCTGGTGAAGATAGATGTTTATTTGGTTTTCACCAGCACCCTCTGTTTCCCACGTTCCTAACCCTAATCTGCTCTGGTTTGTTGTCTTAACTCTTTCGACTCAGGTTACACATGGCATACCCTTGTATCACATTATTATTCATTTATAGGATATTACAATTTTTCCTGCAGGACTCCTCAAAGCCCCCGATGTCTCAACATTCTAACGTCTCTGCTTAGTTCCAAAAAGCAAGAAATTACATTTTCTTTTTTATTAATACGTCTTTACTACTTGTGTTCATATTTTCTTTTTCAAACATAAAATAGAAATACAAGGTCATTTTCATTCAGCAAGTGACAACAGCATTTTGAAAAGTCCGCAAATCACTTCTTTTTAATTTCTCATTTCACTTCCCGAAAGCAAATAATGAATGAACGAAAAAGTACACTGACCCATTGTGTTGTCTTATACAAAACATTATATTCTCATTCTTGTGATCACTGGAGACTATGCAACCAGTTACTTTTATCCTAATCTGGATAAACAATGACTTTATGGATACATTACTGACATAACTGACACAACATAGAATTTAATAAGCAAATTTAGGTAAAGCATGTCACTGTTCACAGTTCTTGAGCTATACGCTGTTACGACTGTTAACGTGTTTGACTTTAAAACATTTCCTCAAATCCATACACTGTACAAGCGTTGTAGTAAAAAATTACATAGAAATCACAAACTAAATCACCAGTGAATCTGTTGATGATCTGTTGAACTGAGACTGTTACAGCTTGATCCATGGGGATGATGGCATGGTAAGAGATTGAAAGGGAACTCCTGCCGACATTTCGTCTTCACTGGCCATTCTGCTGCTTGCGCCACACAGTACCCATATGGTTACCTGCACATCAGCCTTGCATTTTAAATGACGAATAAGGGGGAAAAGAAAACATCGCAGGCTGACATGTAGGAAGGATTGCCCGACTAAGTGGTGAACAATTGTCGCGTACAATTGCATTAGGCAGTTTGCAGAAAACATTGCAAGTGGACATGGAGGAAGAATAGCTTTGCCCGAGTAAGTGACAACAAATGCCCCTGTGCCGGCACTGGAGCTAGTAATGTCTCCTCATGGCTACGCTGCGTACATCTAGGTGGGGCATCTGGGATCCACTAGGGGGCATCTAAATACCATGATGGGCAGAGCCATAGATTTACATGATATGTATAGACAAAGCAGTATAAGGAGAGAGGGTAAAAGCGGAGTGAGAGGCACAAAAGTGTTCTATTTTCACAAGGAAGAGGGAGGAAATCTCCCTTTATGCAGACCAGAGTCGAGTCCTCATACGCTGATACACAGGATCATTGAAGAGAGATGATAATCGAGTGAAAGTGCATAGGAAGGCATGACCAGGCTGGGATGGAATGGAAAACTGTAATATGCTGATCATCAGAGCCAAGGGGTCAGGTAACTCAACCGAGCGCCATGCTGTGACAAATTCTGAAGAGTAAGCACAAGCATTTAAAGGAATAGCTAAAAGCCATCTCCTTTAGGGCATTTGAAAATTTTCCTGTAAGGCTTTGTCTCTTTTGGCAGTAGAATTGCTCTTTCTCTCATCTACATTTCATTAAAATCTGAGAGTATAAGTGATAAAGTAGAGGATTTAAGACAGTCTCTATAGATTGTCCAGATTCCTGTTCTCTTTCTTGTGCATCCTGCTCTTTCACTCAAATCTGGATGATTTACGGAGTTGATCCAGATCCTTACAGTATGATGACCATGGCAGTAGATTTATGTTGGGTTAAGTAATCATTTTGTTTTGACCTGGGCATATGGTTTGGATAACCCAATCATTATGTATTTAGAGTTTAGGCAGAAGCAACCAGATTTCTGATTTCATCTGGCCATAGAACATGGACCCAGGCAAACCCCAGTGATGTTTTGCAAACCAGTCACTTACATTTGTAAAAAAAAAAGAAATAAAAAAATAAGAGAAAAGAAACATATTGTTATTCCTGTGTTGAAGAAAGACATTGGACTTCCATTTCTATAATGACTGACGCAAATTGTGGAGGTTGCTATGTCACTGATTGAAAACTTTCTGTTTGGACAGGCACCTGATCTGTCAGTTGGTTTCCACAATGCAGCTAATGATAGATTTATTATTTTATTTGTTATAAAATAAATATCAGTACATGAAATTGTAGAGTAAAGAGCATATGACTTTTCAAATACTTTTCAAAGACTACACATACAGTATTCTTGACCACAAGCACAATCAATGGCAGTATTTTCATATGAACAGTAGTGGAGATTACTACAGTATTTCTTAGCCACATAGGAGTTGCAATCGTGTTTTAATAATATCATGCGAAGTTGATATGACAGAGGAAATTCATAAAGAAGCACAAGAGAAGCAATATTTGATTGGGAAGTATTTTACAAATTAAAGTATTTTAATATCATGCTTGCTGGAAATGTTATTGGAAATAAATCACAGTGTGCAATAAACGCTGGGTCACAGGATCCTCTTCAGATGATTTCAATAATTTCACTGGTCAGGGCTGTAAAAAAGAACAACAAAAAAAAAAAAGAAAAGGAACATAAGATTGGCGATTGATCTCTCAAAATGAGCATAGACAATGTTAGGCAATAGGCTATGTATAGTGTGTGGATTATGAATGAGAAGTCTAGATGACTTTATGGAACGAGACAAATACTGGAACTTACTGTGTGAATCAAACAGTAATGAAACGCTTAATATTATTTCAATATGAATTGTTTGGAAATGCATATCAATGAAATCTACTTAACAATAAGACATTGGGTCAACAAACGTATCTTAATAGCTATAAATGAAAAAAAAAAACCCAGTTAGATTAGCTAGCATCACTAACAACATTCTAACTTACCAGAAATTAAAGATTGATGATCTATATCCATTCAGATAGTTTTGAATGGTCTGAAGTTCACTCTTAACTGTGAGTGTTCCACATGCACCGCACACATAGTCTGCCACGCTGTCACCCACAGTCACTGTGATCTGGTGGGACTGACTGTAGGACAAAACAATGGTAGACGGCTTCTCGATGATCAGTTGGTCATCTATCAATTGAATTGAAATGCCACTGTCCATCTGGTAGGGGGGAGACACCATCCTTCCATTGACCTGTAAAACAAATTAAGCAGTCTGTGTAAGGCGGTGAGAAAACCTGGGACAAAATAGCGGTTTGTATCTAAAAGGTTGATCTAAACATTTGATTCCTTCAGGTTTTGATACCTGTTATTGACTTGTTTCCAGTTAGTTGATGCATTAAAAATGAACTAGATAGTCCACAGAATAGTAGCAGACCTTCTTATTCAACAGCTGACCTTCTTATTCAACAGACTTACCATGGTTTGGAAGTTGCTGTTGACAATAATGAAAACTCCATCAAAGAAAACAAAGATGCCGACAGCACTTATGGAGCCATTTGTTCCACACGACTGCAGATCCATCACAACATTAAAAAAATCGTCTGTTTGGTTGTTGTTACACACTGTAACCATATTGTAATTTCCACTGCTGGTGACTTGGCCCTCTTCACCACTGAAGGTGGTGAAAACCCCATTGACTCCCATGACGCACTGTTTGAGATAGCATCCGCGAACACCATTTTGAACTCCACAGTACTCGTCGAGGTCACAAGACATATGCTCAGTCAGGACCACTCCGGATTTCTGACAAATGTACTTTTCCTCGCAGTTTGACGTTATTATTGTCTCTCCAACCTGAGGAGAGAAGTGGGCTCAGTCTGAGTCTTTAATAACACCCGTCACACAAAAGCTATAGGACTCAACATTGCTTTTGTGTCAGTGTCAGTGAAGCAAGGCTACACTTACTTTAATGGTCTGTCCATTGATGTAGCAGCTGCACTCATCCTGTGGCACACAGCCTGTCCCATTGAAGAAGTAGCCAGTGTTGCAGGCACATCCCTCAGCGCAGGTTTCAGCACAGTTAATGCTGGTAAGTCCAGGACATGGTGTCTGACACGGCAAAGCACAGTTCTCATAGTGGCTGTTTGCTGGACAGGCCATGGCTAAGGGTATCAGTGGAGTCAAGGAGAGAGACAAGGAGTGAATGGGTTTTATTCATTGTTACATGTCATTCAATAAGTCAAAAGGCATGTAGATATATGACAGTATAAACAGGTGTAAAAGACTGTATGTTGTTTAGAAAATAGCATTTCATAGCATTTAATGTGTGACTAAGCAGCTTCTGTACTTATTTTAAAGGGCTAAAAACTACTCAAAAACAAACAAGTATACTTACGACAGAAGCTAGATGTCCTCCAGTTTGAGACATTGACCCCAATGTCTTGGCAGTCAATGACATAGGCATTAATACTGTGGCAGAGCATCTTTGTTCCCTGGGCGCCAGCAACACAGACATCATATATGCAGTCTCTGTAGTATGGCTGTGGGTCAAGGACAGCCTGACAAGCAGCGAAAGGCCCCTGGGGGTTGGTGATGATGGAACAGTCTGCTTCAATGATGGCCGTCTCTTCTGCTGGACATGAGGGACAACTGTCACCAACACAGCCGTCGTCACAAACTACACCAGGCACACCGACTTTCCATGCCGCTCCGAAAGTTGTCACATCTCTCGTTAGTCCACCATCAGGAAGCATGAACTCGTCATTCATGTTGCCATTATAATCACCACAGAGCCCACAAGTTTTGTTATAGTAGTTGCTAGGAACAGTGACAGTGACATGGTACACCAGGTCATAGGTCACTTTCAGCCCAAAGTTAGTTGAGATGACATCTTTGGCACCAGTTTGCTGGATCACAATCTGTCCCTCATTGAGGCTCACAGGGAGGTTCATCATCGTTCCATTAACCTGAGGTGGAGCAAAGTAACTGATATCAAAATTGGTTTAAATGATGCTTATGGAATGGTGCTTATTTTAAGTGTGATTGTTGACCAGATTCAAAAGACTGCCCAGGTAACTGTGAAATATTCGAAAATGATTGTTTAAAACTGCCCTTACCATGACAAGTCCAACCTGACCCCGGCGCAGGACTACGGTGCTACCATAAATGGTCACAGCCACCAGCTTGGCCACAGACACTTGGGGATCATCAGACATGTCATACCATTTCTCATTCTCCACCACCACAGAGAAGGGGGTGAGATGGGTCCCATCGAGATGGCAGCCCTCAGCAGCTACATAGGTGCATGTTCCCATGAAGTTGTAAGTTACGTTGTCAAAGGTGTTGTAATGAGGATCGCCTGAGATTGTACAAGTGGCCTGTCCAACGGGTTGGCAGGACCTGACACCATTCGTCACATTACAAGTCTCATATGGACCACAGGAGAATGTTGTGCATGATGCCTGAAATCCCATGAGAAGAAAAATAATCAACTTAGCCAATGCAGAGGACTCAGTACATGAAAGAAAAACATTTTCAACATTTTTCAAACAAATAGTATCAGACTACTTGACTATTAAACACAATTAATATTCTCACATTACTTATAAACACAATGTCACATATCATGCTTTTGGTAACATGTTATTCGTGTTCAGTACGCTTTCACATCTGCAGACTCTTACCACTGTTCCATTGCAGACACACTTTTCTGCACACAGTCCATCTGGGTAGAACACCTGGCCAGATTGGTAGTACTTGCCCTGGTACTGACAGCCACACTGGTCAGCTGTAACACACTGGGAACCGCTAAAGAAGAAGCCGCTGTCGCAGACACACCCCTCTTGGCACTGTTCTTTACAGACACTGGACGTGGTCTGGCTCAGACAGGTGGCGCCGCAGCCGTTATCGCAAATTGCATAATGGCTGTTGGAAGGGCACTGGATGTCTATAGGTAGAGATGGTGATAAAAGGCAATACATTGAGGCCTGTGGAAAAACGCAACGCCCATGATATCATGATATCATAATATTATCAACATAACATGCTTATGCAAGTGATTTCTTTTCTGATAGCATGGTCAGCTATTGTGTTGAATATACTAATACTGTAGAAGGTTACGTAAGGGATAACAGACAGCTAGATGTGATGTTATACAGAAAAAAAGGGCCTCTGGATTAAAGTTCATTCATTCCTTATAACAGCACACCTCCAAAGCCATTATCCCACTCATCACCTGGTTGCAACTCCTGTGTGTAGTGAATAGGCGTGCATTTAAAACACATACAAAAGCATGTGGCTCAGTTTTAAATAAACTTGTTCAGCTGCTGTACTTTGTCTTCTTACTAACAAGGGTAGTTAATTTCTCCAGGTGATACATTTGAATGAATGATGAGAGAACTAGACAACAGAGATATAGAGTATGCTCTTACTGCAGAGGGATGAGGTACGCCAGGGGTACACAGTGACACCTTTAGCCTGGCAGGCTGCAGTGTAAGCAGTGAGAGTCTTGCATTGCATGCTTGCCATTCCCTGGTAAAGGCATAGATCATAAATGCAGCCTTGATAGAACGTTGTCGGGTCAACGACAGACATGCAGTCGCGGAAGGGACCGGAGGGGTCGTTCAGCAGGCCGCAGTAAGGATTGGTCTCGTATAGAACCTTCTGGGTGAGGTTACAGGCAGGGCAAGGGCCCGTGCATCCATTCAAACACCCGGGGATTTCATTAACAAGCCAGCTTTCACCCATCTCCAGTGCGCTCTGTGCCACTTGACCGTTTGGCATCAGCAGGTCGTCAGACGAGTTGCCGTTGAAGTTTCCGCACAGGCCGCACATGGCCCCCATGTAGGTGCTGGGCACTGTCACCATCACCACAGAATTCCAGTCAAATGACACTGTCAGCTTGAAGTCTGTCTCAACCACAGCAAAGAAACCACTCTGAAAGATCTGCACCGCACCTGAGTTCAGGTTTACAGGCAGGTTGCTTTTTTCTCCATTAATCTTAGAGTGTGAAGAAAAATGACAAAAAAAAAAACATTACATGACAAAATAATTAGTGACTTTAATTACCTTTCCACAGTGAATGACTGTTTATGGTGTATTGTGAGTTCAAATCTATAAGGAATTTCAATTACACTAGGAACTCTCTCACAATCCTGTTTTAAAAATCATATCAAAATATTTGTCCTTTACCAAATAATACAAATAATTTCAATAACTTATTATTACTACAGTTAATAATATCCCAGTATGTAGAATATTATACAGAGATAGTAATATATATACTCACCAGAACAATATCAGGTAAGTCTTCAGTGATTACAATAGAGCTTCCATAGACCTTGACCTCCACCTGCTTTGTGCTTGAGCCTGTCTGTTTATTACGGCCATCGTTCTGCACAGTGATGTTGAATGGCTCTAGGTCAGTCTGCTTGGAGCAGACCCCAGCCAGTTCATACTCACAGGTACCTTGGAAGTCATAGGCCACACCATCAAAGGTGAGATAGTGGGGGTCACCGGAGATCAGACAGGTCCCATAATGCACTGGGTAGCAGTTCCGGATGCCATTAACCACGTTGCATGCCTGGCCTAAGGGACAGTTAGTGTTCTCCGTGGCCAGTTCACCCCCCCCAGTGCAGAATAACCTCTGAGTACACATCTCATCACCCCAGAAGGTCTCTCCAAGTTGGACATAGCGGCCATTGTATTGGCAGCCACATTCCTCCTTAGGTATGCATTGGCTACCACTACGGACATAGCCATCGTCACAAGTGCAGGTTTGGACGCAAGGGCTTTTGCATGTGGAAGGAGCCGATGGATCATCGCACGTTGCTGGACAGGCGTTCCCACAATACTCAAAGTGGCTGTGCTCGGGACATGTGGGGGGAGCTGTATTGAAAAGAAACATTAGGGTGTTTTTTAACGAAACCTTTGCAGCAAAATCTCAAGTGCATTCAAGAAGTGATATTGCACACATTTGCTTTGATGAACTGAAAACATCTGTGTCATTATCTGGGTTGGTCTGCAATTTAGCTTAGGGCTACTTACAACACTGAGCAGCGCTTCTCCAGTCTGGGACGTTGATCCCAGCTCTTTGGCATGCATCTGTGTAGACTCCCAACATGTTGCAGATGTAGTCCTTCATGTTACCACCGCGACAATGGTCAAACTTGCACATGTTAAAGAAGAAGCTTGGCTCAATGTAAGAATGGCAGTCGTTAAATTGAACATTTAGAATTGGTGTCATGGTACCACAGAACAAATTGGCTCCTATGCCCTGCAAGAAGTTGCAGCCCTCGCACTCGTCAGTACACTGATCTAGGCAGTACTGAGCCCCCTTCTGATTTGGCACCATCCAGCTGTTTCCGAACGCCTCAACGCTTTCTGCCACGGTGCCATCTTGCTTCACAAGATCATTCTCTTTGCTCCCATCAAAGTCACCACACATGCCACAGACTCTGCCCATGAAGCTGCTGGGCACGGTGACCTTCACGTAATGTTCCCAGTCATACTGAACCGTCAGCCCGAAGTCTGCTGAGAAGACCACAGACAGACCACTCTGCACCAGCTTTAGTTGTCCTTGGGAAGTCTGCAAGGTGACAGGAAGGTTCCACACCTCATAGTTCACCTGGAAGTTCAACAAAGAACGTTATTTTTCTGCAGGTTAACCATCATTAAAAGGTACAGTGTAGTTTAAATCGTTGGATTTGTCCTTGAACTCACCCGGACCATGCCGATCTCATTTTTGACCATTTGAATGACTTGGCCAAACACGTTAATAGTGACCTGACTAACTGCGGTGAGGAGAGATTTGGCGTTCCTCTCATTTGTCACAGACACCTCAAAGACTGGATGCGTATGATCGGAAATGCAATTCTTGGCAAGGATGTAAGAGCAGTTGCCCATGAAGTTGAAGTAACTGCCATCAAAAGTGTAGTAGTGAGGGTCTCCCATGACCCAGCAGACTCCTGTTTGTGTGGGTGCAACAGCTGGACTTGCAGAGCCTTGGCCTGGAAAAAAAGCCTGGCTGTTAGAAAAAAGTCTTTTAGCCCCCAAAGCCCAGCCATATTGTCACACAGCTAGAAGCAGTTCATTCAATAAATATTGGAATTTGTAAATAAGTTTGTAATGTGCAGGGAACTTTAGTGTTACACATAACATGCAGCATATAGTTACTGTATAGGCTTAATCAGTGTTGCCTTTTAGCAATATCAGTTAGCATACATGGACAGGGGTCAATTTGTGATCAGGGGGAAGGTCTAACTAGATGTAATGTTTGTGATTCCATAGTTTGTTTGTAAAACCGTCCTTTCCTACCAAAATAGAACAAGTTTAACCAAAGAACACTGAAGTCAGCACCCAGATGTGAAAGTTCGAGAGGGTATTAAAATGAAAGACTACTCATTTTCAAGTGAGGCCCTCACAAAAGCTTTTGTTCAGTTGTCCATAATAGGCTAAGGAGCACATGTGTGATTTAGGCTGGTTGAATAAATAGAATACATTTCTTATCTGATTTCCTCAAAAAAATATTCCAGCTTATCTCTTTCCACTAGGACTTAGGTGGAGTCATAGATGGAATAGACGGCAACACACTTTACGTCATCCAACAAAAGTGCTCTTACCGAGTCATTCGCAAACACAGCCCTCGTTGTTCCAGTAAACTTACTGATAACCTATCAGACCTTACATTTAACTTTAAAAATTTAGGCCATTTAATGAGTCTTCATTAAACAACCACTGCTTATTGAATACATCTTTTAAATATGGATAAAGCATTTCATTCCTCCAACCCCACTTATCTATTTCAAGCTAATAGTAATTGGCACTTACACCTTGGCAGCATTTTTTAATCATACTATACACACTTTTCTTATAATGTTAACATGACTCTCCTGCATGACAATGGAGGATGCTACAGGGGTTCTCAGAATCAGAACTCCTTAATTGCCACTGTGTTTCACATCCTCGCAATAGTAGGATACAATATTAAAGGCTGAATCTGAACTTGTGAGACTGAGCCTCACTGACATAGTCTCACTAGAGGCAGTTGTGCACTGTTAAAGTCTAAACCTGAATTTCAAAGCATGAATTTCAAATGTAATTCAAATGATTGCAAATTATAATAATACATAAAGATACAGAAGTCAAACCTACAATACATACATTGGTATAATACATCTGATCAGTTACAAGGAGACCACATATTAAAGGCCATTCTTTACTTACCACAGAGGACAAGAGCTCCAAGGCAGTACAGTATCCCTCTCAGCACCATGTCCACACTCCAGCTGCAATATGCTTTTCTAAGGTCAATACCTAACAAAATACATAGAGATTATAAAATGAGACTTGTCAAGACGTAGTAATCAAATGCATCAATTGATACTTGCAGAAAAATGATTGATTGGCAATAGCATCATCCATAAGCTGTAACAGAAGATTCAGGTATCCCAGAAGTGATCTTACCTTAACCTGACAGATAGTGCAAGGTATCTACCTGTGATCTGCCTTTAAATTGTATGTGGCATAGAGCTGATAGCCAATCATTTGTAAGCATACAAATGTTTTTTGTTTACCCAGTTGGTGTTTATGCTCACGTGACTTACTGGACATCAAAGGGAAGAGGGAACAGACATTCACAAAACATTCTTTGCATGACATGATTATTCAAGCAGTGAATTCATTTCATTTTAAACTATCAATTTCTTTTGTGACTGTGTTTAAGTAAAACTAGGTGAAATTTGACTGATTCCACGATGTATAATGTCATGTAATATATTATCCTACAGGAACATTTCCCTTTGGAGGAATTTCTAGTGAAAAGCATAAATTATGTTAATCATTAAGAGTATATGCCATCCACCAGGTAAGCATGCGTAATATGTATGCTTTCCTCCTTTAAGATTACACTGTTTACTCTCATCAATGACCTGTGAGACACCTCCCTCAAGAGAAAGCAGCACGGGTACAGATCACAATAGTGGTGACGCCTTCTTACAGCAAACAACAATTCTATCGTATCCACATGATATGAAATACTAAATCATATCACTTCACATCTTGAGAAACACTATCACCAAACCTGTGTTTTGCTATTCAGTGTCCTGGGTGTTCTGGACATCCATCTTTGCCAGGGTTGAACTCAGGTTGAACAGACCAAATTGGAGAGCAAATGTCGATAAGGTCTATATAGGCAAAATGAGATCATGTTTATGTTGGGCATGTTTAAGTGAAGGCAAATACTTGTGGATTGGAGTGCAATGGAGTGCAACTGCACCCTCTGTGGAGAGTTATATAAGTAAAGTCTCAAAGACAATCTCATGACGTTCCCTTTAGATAACAAGTAAACCATCTATAAATGCAATGCTGAAGTAGGCTGAATTATAGCCTCAATTATTCAATTCAATTCAATTCAGTTTTATTTATACAGTGCCTTTTACAATATTATTGTCTCGTGGCGCCTCACAGAAGGAGCACCCAAGAGCAACAGGGGCAAGCAAAAAACTCCCTTATGTTCAGTTAATCTAGGAAGAAACCTTGGGCAGATCCACGACTCAAGGGGCTAACCCAGCTGCCAGGGATCATGCAGAAAAATTACAATCAGTAGTAACCATGACAGACTACAAGTTGCCCATGGTTTTAGCTAAGGTTCATAATAGTTCATAATGGGCATTACCCACTTTACATTACATGGTAGTCAGTCCATAGGTGGTTATCAGGAATTATGACTGGACAATGTAGCAGCGGCCAGACATAGTGTCAAACTCAAAGGAGTGAGATGGATCATGGGGGTAACAATAAGGTTCCATTTGACAGCGCCATTGTGAGGGGGGGTCAATCACAAAGTCTCAAGGAAGGGGAGTTGGGCCTAGCATGGGCGTCCAGGAAGGGCCTCTATGATGGAGAGTCAGTCCTGACATGGGCCTCCCGTAGTGTTGGTTGTAGTCCACTCAGGAGGGGAGGGTCAGAGGAGTCCGCCGGAATGAGGCAGGGATGACACTCAGCAGAGATAATTGTGGACAGAGGAAGAAAGTGAATTAGGCCAGGCTCACACATCAGGGAGCAAATGTGTAATTTGGGCATACATATATGTATATAATATATATATATAAAATACTCATGAACAGTAATAGTGGGGTATAAAATGAAAAAAAAAAAAAATACAGACCCCACAGTAGAACTTACTAGCAACAAGTCATTAGGATTACACACTTACAATCAAAAAATGTTTCAAATATTTTCAACACTTCCCATTTCAACTTTTATTTTAAATTACTAGATTTTCCTTCATGCGCACATTTCTGTGGAACTTTCTTCAGAGAAGGAGAGAAAAGGTTCTCTAAAATTAAAAAATTCTCCAAAAGTAAACTGTAAGTGCACTTTCCACACAGGAATTCGGGGAGCGCACCCCAACACCAACCGCTAGGGGGCGCTACAAAAATACCAAATTTTAGCTTACTCAAAGAAATTGGCACACCGTCAGTGGTTCTCAAACTTTTTCACTTTCCACTTTGGAAGAGAAGAATTTTCACGCCCCACCGACTCCCTAGCATGCAAACAATTATATAAAAATAGGTCCAATTTTACGTTATCTGACATTTTCGTGTACGTAACTTAAGTCTTATGATTTGATGATGAAGCATTTATTCCTATGGGCCCAACTTTCTGCATGTGCCCTGGCTATCTGAGAACAAAAACTTTTCATATGGAAAGGAAATTAATTATTTTGTGCTGGGGTTTGGAAATAATGCAGACATTTGATGTGACCTCAAGACTGAGGACCGCTGCACACACCACTGGAATCGGCAGGATCTCATGTTTATTCTGATATGTTGTGTGCCATAGGCTATTTGTGTTAAGAGATCATGAGATATTTGACCGTGGTGAATAGGTATGACATGGACACAGAGACGGATTGATATTTAGTATTTTTACGTAAATTCAAAGCTAAATTTCTCGCGAGCCGCCCATCACAGCGACGAGTGAATAACATCGTTGGAAAGCTCAGTCAGTGCAGTTTCAAATGATATGCCATGCCGCGGAAAACTCGAGAGAAAAATGGGTGTGAATTGGTGGGGCACAGTGCGGCCGTCGTTCTCAAACGTTAAGGTCTTGCGCCCTGTCTGTCATGTGTCCACGCCCCACGGTTTGAGAAACGTTGTAGAAGATTCTAGGAGGTACCCAAATGCTCTCAGGGCCTTCGACGGAATACGGAAAAGAATCAGTTCAAAATTGTCCAACAGTGCGCACCCACTGAAACAATTTCTGATTTGCAAAAATCCTAAAAACATTAATAAATTGTGCCATGTGACAGTTTGTTTTGCTATGGCAAAAGTAACTGGAGGTATGAACCTTTAAAAATTAAACCTTTAACCTAAATCTACCTGTGTATGCAAGTGCTTATCATGCCTCACAACACATGCAGACTAGCTTTTCTTCTCAAATGTTAGACTGCAAATGATGTGATGTTCTACTGTTCTTTAAGCTTTGGCAACACTGTATTTCGACAGTAATGTTAATGAAGCAACTTTAAATTGAATTGAATTGAAAAGTTGCTCTCTGCTGGCTGTGTCCCACCGCTCAGACGCTCTCTTTAAAATGCCCTGAGGGCGTTTCAAAATGCAAATTAACTGACACCAGAGGAACAAGCTCCAGCGGTTTTCAGACTGGAATAGCTTTCTTTGTCGCGTGCGAAGGCCTGTGTGTCTTTCCATTGCCCCATGTGTGTCCATTGTCACACTAGAACTAATCCCGAAATATATTACACAGACACTCATCTTCAAAGACCGTAAGATTAATAAAACAACATCAATCAGCATATAGGGCAACTTTGAGCCTGTTAATAGGTTTTGGTGTGGTTTATCCAAATGCTACAACTAGTCACGTGTTTAAAATGATATCAGTGCTTGGGGACTTGACTTTACTTAATCACATTTTGATCAATGAGGCTTATCGCACAAGACAGTGTGAATAGCAGGTTTTGTATTATGCTTTAGATCTGTCCAATTTCATTACATTTTAATGGGTACATTTAATTGTACACTTACATGTATGCATTAAAACACACATACGCACACGCACAATGCACACAGTTAGCTGCTTACTAAACAAGGAAAACAATGAGTGAAGGCCATGTGTGGCCCAGCAGAGACACTAAGGCGCCATCTAAGCACAGTGGGCTCCCTTCTGAAGGACACATACACAGATGTGGCTGGTGTCACTGTGACTGGTAAATCTTGGATAATCTTGTGTAAAAGACGGCAAGCTAGCTCTCACAGCCAGCCACCAAGTCTGGCACATGTGACTGAATTCTACACCAGTTTCTTAATTAACATAGTGGAGATCCTCTCCAAATGAGAACTGTGCTGTACTTCACCGGCACAAAAGTAATTAAGACCTTGTAGCCTATATGTGGCGAATAACCAAGATGAAAGTATTCTGTAGGTCATTCTTATATCCTTGTATACCCTGTACGCCGTAATCGTTTATATTTTGCATTTAGCAGACGCTTTCATCCAGGGCGACTTACAAAAAGAGAAACATAGCTGCGCGAGCGCGTGCGCGTCCGCGCAGATAATTTCCCATCCCCGCGCACAAAGTTTTTCAAGCCGCACACAAAATGATAAAAAGAAAAGTGGGAAAATCCGATAGTTTTATGAAAAGCGGAGCTATTTTGCCTTCTCGACTCACCTTTTTGTTGTTCTTGCACTAATGTTACTCTGCCAAGAGCGCAAAATATACGGTCAGGGATTTTTATTTATTCCTTTTCGTTGTTTTCGATATAGCAGCATCTTTTTTCAGCCGTATCTTCCAAGCATTACACGCGCAGTGTCGTAGCCTACGTCATGTCTATTGCATAAAAACACTCCGTAATTATAATTGTATGGCCTAACGGGCACATGCATAACCTACCACGTTTCATCAAGTCTCTTTTATTTGCAATTGTTTCAATTATTTTCTTCAGTTCAATTCTTTGCATTATATGTAGGCTATTTTGCTGTAGAAACGATGAGGTTCAAGTAATGAAACCGTATGCATTAGGCCCTCAATAGACAGGCAATGCATTCCGCTCCAAAGTCGCCTGACGAGTTAAAGAAAATCATCAGAAACAGCATAGTTGGTCTTTCAGTAGGCCCATACAAGAAATATTTCAGGGACATCCCTCCATGAATAATTTCAATGTGAGGGGAGGAAAACCTGTAATTTGGCCTATACTTGACGTCTTCTTGCCTACAAGTTAGGCATTGTGTTCATGATGACTGTCATGTGTGATGGGTCATATTAACTAGCTTATTATTACAGAATTAAGGTGGTGAAAACTCTTCTCTTGAAACATAAATTAATTAATTTATTCTATTTAAGGCCAAGGCCAGAGGACCCTGTGTTGGTGATGTGATAGTAAATAACTCCATTCCTTCCTCCCTGCCTGTCTCAGACATTGTATTTTTAATATCACTCACTAATCTTTTCAGTCTTTTGATTAAACTTTTAAGCTTAAGAATGAGCAGGCAGCTCAGTGATGCCCTGTTGCTCCCCATGGAGGGTATTTTGTAAGTTTGTCAGTTACCAACTAAATACCAAACAGTCGAATAAATTAACATTGGCCAGTTATTATCAATTATCAGTTATCATTATCGGTCGACCACAAAAGGTCGCTCATAATGCCGAAGCATGCCACTCAGACAAATTTAAATTTGCTCAGTGCTGAAAAAAAATGAGAGGGAACACTGGCTAAAAGACAATTAAAAAACCTTACTAAGAGCCCAACTTGCTAAAAGAAAATGATGGCAGTTAGAGTCTGAATCTGGAACAAGTGCCTGTATACCGGTGTATTGTCCTGTTCCCACAAACTTTGTAGAATATCGTCAGGCTCAGCTTCTTCAGAAACCTGTTTTTCCAGATTATCCTGCATGACGTGAAACACGTAGTGTCTCGTCGTAATCTATGTCTGGAGACAGAAAAGTCAGCAGCACCACTGCTAGTTTTGTCTTTGACTGTACCCATAACATGAACAACATCTTCAACAACATTAACAACAAACAGGCCAAACTTGCTAGACCACTACTACTTGCTTTGGATGATTCACCCATTTTGTAACGTGGACTGTATCTAGGAGAAAGCATATTGATTGACCCTATGGTGCTTTTTTTAACATGAAACCAACATCATGCATGTGCTTGGTTTTATTATTGGGCTGTGTGATACTGGGAATGACCGTCATACTCTTTGGCCAGAAGACATTGATGAAGAGGCTGGGAGAGGAAATTGATAACACAGAGGAGACATTATCAAACAAAGTGTTGAGTCTCATCGATTTAAAGAAGGAAGTACAGCTGTCGGAAAAAAGCCTAGCAAACATTGAAAACACATTGCAGAGTGACAAAAACACTCTAAATGGGTTGACTGCTGAAAGTCAGAGACAGGAAACAGAGAGGAAGGCATGTGAGACATTACAGGTGAGAGAGTGCTGCAGTGTTGTTACAGTTTACTGTTTTCTACACACACACACAAATACTTTTTAAACTTAAGTGTGTTTACAGTGTATGTGCATATTACAATGAAGTGTTTGAGTAGAGGCAGTAACAAAAACATGATGGTGGATGAATAAGCAATGTACTTTTCCTGTTTTGTGCTTTATCAGAGTGAATTAGCCACAGCCTTGGAAGCGGTGCAACAGGAGAAGACTAATCTGGAGGGTATAGACAACCAACTTATTTAACTCTTTGTAGTAAATATTTCATAGGAAAGTTTGTAAGAGTGAAACTATTTGTACCATGTCAAACTATTTATTATTGTCATTCCTTTTCCTCACTCTACCTCTCTTCTTAAGAATTTTAATGTTAGACTATCAGTGTTCATAACCATACAGCTATGAAGACTGAAGAATCATTGCCATTTTAACATGTTACTTGACATGGTAATATACTTTTAGATAGGAAGTGAAGGCTTGTGCCTTTTTCCTGCTTGAAGGCAGGAAATATTTGACCCTTTTCTTAACCTAGGAGCACCCTCTTGTGGTTTTATGTAACAGTGCAAAGAAGCCCAAAGTCTCTCTTTCTCTCTCTGATTGCATTAAACATTCCCTCTCTCTCGTCAATCATTTAATACTCTATTCTCAGAGGACTTCAATGCATCAAAGACTCAATGGAGTGATGAGATAACTAAACTCCAACAACAGCTGAAGCAGCCAAGCCCAGTGTGTGTCTATGTGAAGGAGAACTCAAACTCAGAGTGAGTGACAAACCCTGATGTCTTACCAACACGGTAGCAAGTGCAGTGATTAACTGACATGAGGGGGTATTAGACACACCGTGTGTTCTACTTTTAATCTCAGATAGACTTTCAATGAAATGCTTAATATATTACAAGATTTAATACGAGCAGACAAAGTAGATTACTGTAATCTTGATCATAAATATACAGATGTATCAATATTCATTTGTATGCTATTAAAGATTATTATATAAGACCATTATTATTATATAAGACCGTTATAAGAGCTATTAGGACTTAATGTAGCATATTTATATTCTAATGTGATGAATGTATATAATTTAATGTGCATTATAGTCTTGATGATCTTACGGGAAGCTGTAGAGTCAGATGAGCAGTCAACCACAGCTCTTACCATTCACATGCTGCCTTCTGTCTAATATGGTGTAAATTTAGGCTATGTTGCATAGATGACCCAAATAATCAAAGATCAATTCAGTTATCCAATGGTAAAAATCATACCTCTGTATGTCTCTAACAGGAAGCTGTGTTCCGCAACGGAAACCATGGCACAGACACCTGCAACTGCAATGGACATGACAAATACATGATGTGAATCACATGGGATAATCTATTTTATTTATCCACATTAAATAAGCTTTATGTAAGATGTAAGACTTCATGTCATTATTTGTATTTTAATGCCCTGATGCAGCCTACTGTTTTGAACAGCAGTATTCTGCCTGAGCCACATAAATGCCTTTTAAAAACATGTCTTTTTCTGAAATCTGAAATAATAATAATGTTACATCTCTTAATAATACATCTCTTTTTTCCCATAACATGAGGGCTTTGGTACCAAAAGAGGCATGTATACTTTGGCTATGGGAAAGTCACAGTGGGCATTTTTCAGAGTAGAAATTGAATAGCTGGACATCTGGATCTGGGCATCAAATATTATATAATTTGTTATGACAAATTCATTCGTGCCTATAAAAATCCAAGATTTCAGCCATTTTTCACTCAAATCCCCATTTTTCTGTACAAGTTTGACCAGAAATGTTTTAATTAGACAAAATAACTGTCTAGGTAGCTACGGTCTAAGCTATGCTTTATCCAGATTAAAACATTGTAATGAATCTCAAATAGTTTTTTTTTTTTTATAAGATAGTGATGTCAAAGGACAACCAGGACATAAATTGCTGAGACAGCATGGGTTTTAGTGTCAACTGGTTTAATCACTGTAGTTGTCGTAGCCTTGTAGTAGCCTAGAAAACATTTTGCAGTATCATCAAACTTCTGCATGTGTCATGACTTAGAGTTGTACTTGAAGTCAGCCGTGTATAGAGTGAACAGGACAGGGAAAAGCACAGTTGCCTGAGGTGCAACCAGTGCTGATGACCACCACAGTCTCAGACATGCAGTCTGACCGCAGTCTAACAAGCTGAGGTCTTTCTGAGAGATAATCTGTAAGTCAGGATCCACTTCCATCTGCAGCAGTTTTTCTCTCAGAAGAGGGGATGGATGGTGTTAAAGGCACTGAAGAAACCAAGAGAACATGATTCTCACAGCACCACTCCCACTGTCCATGTGAGACTATGCCCTGTGTAGCCAGAAGAGAATCACATCCTCACACATCTCCTGTTAGGTAAACTGTAGTGGGTCAAGTGAATGGTGGACCTGGGTGATCCTGTCCTCATGATATGTGGAGGGGTAACTAGGCTAAAGTCATTGAGTTCAATGGGGTGTTCCTTCTTTGGAACTGGTATGAGGCAGACCCAGCTGATGGTTTTCTTTACCAGCTGCTAAGGAATGATGGTGTTGAATGCTGAGCTAAAGTCAATTAACAGCATTCTGACGTTAAGTGTCCTTTATATCCAGTTGTGTGAGAGCCAGGTGAATGGCAGACAATACACAAACTGCATGGGATCCAGTGTGACAAGTAGCTGGGACTTCATGGACATTCGGGGATGACGGTGGGGGTCTTGAGGCAGGTAGGGACAACAGTGGTGCTCAGAGACATACTGACTCTGTGCCTCAGTTTGTCTATGACTGAAAATCACTGACTGACATAAAATCTTGAATTAGGCCAAGGTCAGTCCATAAGGTGCCAATTCCCAATCCCATTAGCTCTCAGTAAGTGTAAGAATCAAGCAATGACTGAACTACCCCCTGCTAAACTAGTAAAAATACATCAAATTTTGTTACAGTTTCTGTGACAATGATGTCAAATATTAATGCCATTTCTTGGCTGATATTGCTGTATTGCATAACATTACCCAGATATTGCTTAAAGTTTATTTCCAAAACACTATTTTTGTGATTCATTGATTTCCATCTTCACTATTTGCCACAATTTCAAATTCAGGATTGATTTTCCTTAATCATAACAAATGGATTATCCAGTCACAATCAAGGATAAAGAATGTAAAGAACGTAAAGAATGTAAAGTTTTGTTTTTTTAATTATGCCTAGAGGAAAATGTATGCCAGATTTGTTGCTTGTATCACGAAGTCCACAATTCTTTACTAATCTTCTGCACTAAGAGCTAGAAAGTTACCAGATGCATGGCCATGGTGACAAAAATATATTAGCCTGTAGGCCTATATAATAGCCCACCAAACACGCAAAGGCTAGCTGATATCAAATAGCATACCAATACATATTACTACACCAAATATCACGTAGGTGTAGGTTTCCTCTGGCACAATGGATAAATTGTTTTGTTTTGTTTTTTGTTTTAAACTACCAATGCATTTGTATGGTAAAATAGACATAGCCTCGGTCTCAGGATCAGTTTGTAGGCCTACCTATTTAAAGCACATCCTTGAATAACTGATCAAAATATTGATATGTCCTCTTATTATTATTTTGTTTTACGAGTGTGGGCATTTCAGTTTCTCTGTAGGCCGATTTCTTCAATTCTCTTTAGAAGTTATCTGCCTTCACTGTTCACCTCACCTGAATAGAACTTCTTTTAGGACCATGGGGTTGCTAAGAGTTGTGACGTGTCGGGCGTCAACGAGGAAGCAGCGCTGATGCGCCAGCTGTTGGAATGAGAAGTCTCAGTGGCTTCATTACTTCACAGAGACATTTTGTGCTGATTTCGGAGAGCAGTGATTAAACGTCTTATCGATATCTAAAGGGAACGGACAGGAGTTCATCAGTTCTCATCACAAAAAACGATGTGGGATGTAAGTCCGAATCAGCGACAAAGGCAAACGTTGGTGATCAAATGATAACTTGAATGGCTTGTCTTTGCGATGCTATTGTAGATCCATGGAAGCACAAGGGAGAAATGCGCTGCTTTTGTTTACTGAAGAACTCGTCGATGAACAGTAGCAGATGCTTCTGTGCTTAGTAACTCATGTCGACCAACTGTTGGGTAGGGTTAGGTTTGTTGATAGTAATACCGTAGTTGCAACGTTTGGCTAGCTATCTGCATTCATTGACTTTAACGTTAGCCCTCTTTCCCCTAACGTTAAATGAGTTTCAGGATGAATCACGTATCTTATTAAGGAGTGAAACCTAGGTTCATCGCTTAAAACCGTGGGTTGGTTTGTGGACTAAGACTGCATTTTGCCTTGAATTTACGTGACGGGTTACACTAATAAGTTGTGTATTTATAAAGTTAACTCGAACTTAAATACAAAGCTTATGACCTTCTTGACAGTTTATTGTGGGTGACATTTCCGTGTAGCCGAACCAAGTTTGTAATCAATGTGCATGCTGTAGTAATCATGAGGTTGAGCTTTTAACGAAAAGTTATTCAAACGAAGGCTTTGTGACAGAAGAAACAATTTAGCAAGTTGCAGAGCTCCCGAGACAAACCGTTCGACAATGGAAGATGAAGTCTTTCAACAGATCATGTATGTTGTCAATCAGCTTGTCACCTGGACAGCTGCCACTGCCATCATATTTGGCGGTGTGGTGCCATACATTCCTCAATACAGGGAGATCAAGCGGACGCAGAACGCAGAGGGGTTCTCTTCTTATGTTTGCCTTGTTCTCCTTGTGGCCAATATTTTAAGAATACTCTTCAGGTAAGCTGTGTTGAGAAGTTTACTGTTCTACAGTTGTCAGATGTGGATTTATCCCTTCTATTGTCTGTTCAAACAAACACTTTGCATCTCTGTCCCATAGGTTTGGGCGGTACTTTGAAACCCCCCTGCTGTGGCAGAGTATCATTATGATTGTCACCATGCTGGTCATGCTGAACCTGTGCACCAATGTCCGTGTGGCAGCCGAGCTCAACACAAAACGCCGCTCATTCACAGGTCAGTACCCCCTTCATATAGCCCCTCTGTATTGCTTTAGGGCTTGTCATTGGAGTGTTAGGAAATACTGTTCTGCCCATAGTGTGTATGTGCGTGCACACTTGTGCAAGATGTTTCAGACTAACATTGAGTAAGTTGCCTACTTCATTTTTTGTTTTCCAGTATTCACAGAGTCTGACTTAGCCTCAAAATCCATGAGTGGTATTTTATTTGAATGGCTCACCAAAAAGAATGGCAAAAAGTTATGCAATTCAATAGTCATAGGAGAATGTCCCTAATATTTCCCTTTAATTAATGCTAGAAATCTAACTCTCTAAGCACATGGTTTGTGAAGCATCATTCTGTCATAGTTATGAAGCTACCATGATCAGCTGTTAGGCTACTCCATGCTGTTGAGTCAAACTCAGAGAAAAATATTGTAAATTTGATGTACCAAGTCAAGCAGAATGATCACTAAATTCAGTAGTCTTATCAGTAGGGAATATTTCCTAGTTGGATGTTTGGTCTGGCAGGATGGTACAGCACCCCCCTGAGTTAACGTGTTTGTGGCCTGGGGCAGGGTGTGTGTAACTTTTGGGGGGTTGGGTGGCTTGGGGGGGGGGGTTAAACCTTTTAAACTTCACTTCATTTCACAGGTGTCTGAAAAAGGCCACACTGTAGTCCCATGTGGGGCCTCTGTGTGCGTCCGTTTGATGCCATTCCAAATCTGTCATCCTTTATACACACAGTCACCACAACCCTCTAGCCTGATGAACCAGACTCTCTCACTTGTTTTCGCTTGGTGCAAAGAGTATGGATATTTTCAATAAGCATACATTTATTTTGCAGTTGGTGGGTTTGTTTGAACTTTAAAGTTAATGGTTCTGCCTTGAATTTCTGTTCGCTGATTGGTTGCTTGAACATCTAGTTGGGGAAACCAAAGCCTTAGAAGAGTATTTTGACATAGTACTGTAGCGAAACGTACACTATTGAATGGAGGTCCTACGGTGGTGCTAGCCTGGCTACCAACACCCCCACCCCTATTAGGTGGCATCTACATTACTGCATTTTCAAATGAAACCGAAACAACTCTGTAGCAGATGCACTCCTCATCCATATGAATCCACCGGTTTCAGCATAATGATCTGAAGATGCTGTCTGCCTCGGATTTATTTGAAACGGGTGCAAAGCCGACATGTCTGTACAGCGCAAATGCAGTGAAGTGAAAACACAGGTGCCCTGATTGGTCATGTGCCAGTGATTCGTTCACATGATCCTTGCAGGGAAGACTTTAAAAAGAGGTCAAACTTTTCATTATTACAATTTACATTATTACATTATTATGTTAGCAGCGTGAATATCAAATTAGAAATGCTGCTAACCTTGCTGTCTGTGCTCACTGCCATTTAGGCAGTCTGCCTCTACGATGCAAAAGAGGGCGACATATGCAGAGGTAAACCATTATTTCACCAACGCAAATGGCAGTGTACTGTCGAGAGTAGTCTGCATTGAACCCTCCACAGCAACGGATTCAAGACCTGGATTTGGACGGAGATTGTTCCTGTTCTGCATATCGCAAATATTCGATATGCAGGCAAAATATTCGACGTGCAGAAATAATCGATTGTGGCTTAATTTGTACGAGTCTTAAACTTCTCTAGCACAGAGAAGAGTCTAGTCTCCTGTCACCCCAGGAAGCAGATTGAAGGTGGAGAGGTGGCAGAGACAGGGAGACATGGGTTTGGGGTTGGCTGTGTTAATCAGCAGGGATTTGACTTTGTTTTTCCCCTATTCTGGGCCTCAGTGGTGATCTATAAGGACATTAAACGGTACTGGGTTATGTAAGGGGGATTCAGTGTTATGTCACACGTCTGCAGTGACGTGAACGGACAGATAGTCTGAGAATGTTATAAGGGGCACAAGTCCAAAGTAGACACTTCCCAAATCATATCTAGTATTTTTCAAATTGACATGAATGTATGTGGTTATTCTACAGTTGGACTAGTTGTAGAAGGGACAGTCAATCACTGCACACGTGTGGTAGGACATTGTCTAATGATTGATCTTTGCTTTAAATTTGCTCATCTGAACAAGGGTTCAGTGACCCTCGGGGCATGTAAATGTTAGGGCACATCATAAATGTGGATCATTAAGACCATTGTGTATCTGAAGTCCTGCAGTCCTGCTAAGCGTGTTTTACAGTGGAAAAAGTTGTCACTCCATGTCTAATGTGAACTATGATTCATAAGTGCAGTCATTTCTGGTTGCGCAGGAATGAAGCACTGAAAACACACCTTTCTTCTCTCTCTCTGTCTCTCTCTTTCACACCCACACCCACACACACACACACCCCTCTTCTGCTGGGGCCACGTGAGGTTAAAGACCAACCACTCTGCTCTCCTCTTTCCTTCCCTTTTTTCCTGTTTCCTTATTTCTTGTTGTTGTTCTGTGTCTGTAGCCTCAGACAATAAGGACGAGGAGATCAAACTCCCCAAGAAGCTCTTTTTGGGTACGTACCGTTTCTGATCGCCAAACGGCACCAAGGTCACCACCACTCCCCAGCCCACCTCACCCCCCCACCACCACCACCACCACGATATTGTGCTTTTGTCCTCTGTTCTGCTTTGTCACCTAACTCGTGCATGGTTTGCAGATGGAGAGCACCTAGCCCATCTCATACTAACGCACATCACCCACCCCTCACACACACCACTAATTCACTACTGATTACCAATCCGCCAGCCTGGGATGGATGGATCCATTCTCACTGCATGTGCACTCCAGAGTTGGATGCTTGATGTGATATGAATCTATTCAGTCAGATTCATCTCACATTCTAAACTACACTTGATTGCATGCATGATGGCTTTAGATGATTTGTAGTCTGAGATTGTTCTTACTCACGTAATGCATGCTGGCAAAGACAAGAGACAGCAACTGTGTGTGTGTGTGTGAATGAGTGCACAGACGTGCATGCATATTCATAACCTTGGATTACGTTTAATCTGAATGTTCTACAGGATCTCTGATTATGCTTTTTGTCTTGTAAGGTTGTGAATGGTTGCAAATGGTTTACATTATGAAAGCATTGTCTACACTGATAACTATTCACAAGGTTGATGTACTGCACGCAGTGAAACACGCTCTTTGAATGAAAACTAACTGGTTTAAGCTTTGCTATGAATGCAAGGGAAACAAGCTAACTTGGCCTGCAGAAAAACACATTGTCATGTGCACACTGACTGACCCGCCATAGTCAGGCCATTCTTAACTCATTGGGTCAGTTGCTGCTGGCAGGAATGCTCACAATGCTGGCATGCTTGAAAGGGACCGCTGTCTGACCCATCTGAGGACACTCTCCTGATGCCTAGGAACACTGTTGAATGCTTGGTCTTGTTTTCTGTTGTCAGTGTCACTCGTACGGGTTCATTTTGGGGTCAAAAGTGTTTATTTTAGGTGGCGATCTACTGGAGTTACAAATAATGTTAGTTTTGCTACCTACACTCCTTATCCAGCTTTGTGTGAGAATGGAGACTAAGTGCAATGAGTTGAGAGAGATCAGTTCTGCTTGGTGTTGTTTGGGACTGAAATGGAAAGGGACACTAGATGGCACTAGGAATCTAAGGTTTGAGAATGCACCAGGATTATTGTGTGGATTCTGGAGCATTCCTTTTCTGTATTGTGTGTGTGTGTGTGTGTGTGTGTGTGTGTGTGTGTGTCTTGTGTGTGTCTTTTCTTGTTGGATTGTACCCCTTTTTTACCATTATGCTCCATGGTTGTTGTTATTGTTGTTTTTCTCTGTGTATGTGCCCGAAGGTCACATCGTCAATCTCAGTTTATTCAGTTATGGCAGGAAAGTGCAGTTTGGGGATCCCATGATAACCAGATGTCAGGGAAACCGATAACCAGATGAATGCACCCCAGAGGAACAAAGACATACCCAGTTAGAGAGCCAGCAATATGCGCCTATGTCCACTCACTCAAGTCTCTACCAGCCTCCTGGCATAGGCATGTGTTGACCTGGCTCTTGTGCATATGGAGCCCCCTAGTGGTTATTTTGAGAGGGCAAGCCCAGCATGTGGCATGCTGGGGGTTAAAGATGAGAGGAGAGGATGACCACAAGCGATGCTTGGGGAATGCGTGCAGTTTCTCAAGTATTTATGTATACTGAGTGCACACACACACACACACACACACACACACACACACACACACACACAATGCCCCCAGTGGGTGTTGCTCGTTGGTTCAGCCTCTCGATCGATTTTCCCTCTTCCTGATTCACCTCATTAGATTTGACAGAAAGTCATGCCCCCCTAATTGCAACTTATTGTTGTGTGTGCGTGTGTATTGACAGACCGAAACAAGAGATGCCATGGCGAATGAATTATTGCTTTTAGTTGTAATCCTTTCTCAGGTGAAAAAGGCAGCTAAAGACAGTGGCACTCAGGCCTGTCCCAGACACTGATAGATCACCAATTTAGCATCTACTGCTAGTCTGACTACCTTTCACTTCTGTGTACCCAAAGCATCAATGGCCAGCCCACACAAAACAAGCTCTGATATGCAAGTACACATGTATGACATACTAGTCTTCTCATAGACATGAACAGAAAAGGTACATGGACACAGACACAAAATATTTGTGTGTACTTTGTGTGTACTTTATGTGTGTGTGTGTGTGGGGGGGGGGTTATACACTGTGTGTGTGTGTGTGTGTGTGTGTGTGTGTGTGTGTATACAATGTGTGTGTACACTATAATTGTGTGTGTGTGTGTGCGCGCATGTATGTGCACATGTGCATCTATGCATGCT
This sequence comes from Tenualosa ilisha, assembly GCA_015244755.2. NCBI lineage: Eukaryota > Metazoa > Chordata > Actinopteri > Clupeiformes > Clupeidae > Tenualosa > Tenualosa ilisha. The sequence continues at coordinate 1,025,688 of PYXC01002690.1, forward strand.
GTAGCTCCAAACTGGGCAGATATTTTTGGCTTGAAGGCGTGGTCCCAGCGGTCTCATGCCTCCCCCAAAAAAATGGTCGCCCCCACTGTCCAGCTTTCCCTTCAGACACAGAATAGTGCATACAAACAGCACAGCCCTCCCACATAGAAAACTGCGGCACATTATCTCTGCAGGTCCTCTGCGCCTGCACCAATTACCATTTGATTGCTGGAGAGAGAGAGAGAGATGGGAGGAAAAGACTGAATTGTAATGTGTTTATTGAAACTAATGCGTCTCAGTCTTGGTTTAGTGTTTTGGGAGCATTTCAATTGACTTTTGTGTCGTCAGCCATCTGTGGAGGCGCCACACTTGCTGTGTGTTTGTTTACGAGCATATGCGTATGTGTGCAGAATACACACCTGTGCGTGTGTGTGTGTGTGTGTGTGTGTGTGTGTGTGTGTGTGTGTGTGTGTGTGTATCCACCCCCGTGAGATATATGAATTGAGTTTTCCCAACTGATAACATTTGTAATCCTTTGATTTGCAAAGCCAGGCCACTGCTTAGCCGCATCCAATGAAATCTTGAAAGAGATAACACAGATTAGGGTCATTACCCTGTCGTACAATAACACAGTAATCCTTTCCAAATGCACCGGCACTGAACTGTGGAGATTACGGCGGAGTTCTCTGCCCAATCACACTCTCCTTTCTCTCCCCCTTTACGATGGGACAGGTGAGAGGTTTGCCGAGTAGGCTCTGCGATAAGAGGCTTTATTATGCCATGGACTCATTTATAGTTCTCACATGGTGCCAATACAGGGTCCTGATCCTCCACTCAGACATTCATAATGCCCTATGGAGCCAACGGAGAATTAGACTTCATACGTTTTATATCTCGCCTGTGTTTATTGGGCATTAAAATGGCTGAGCTGTTCCAGTGTTCATATGTGGCAAGTGGAGGCTTAGTGAGCTGTGATATTATGTAGCCTAAACCTCTAGCCAGTGCATTGAGCTCTACAGTGAAGATGCATGATTTTAGGAAGAAAAGGTCCTTACAATCCATAATTGGCCAATGCAGTGATATGGCTTTGATTGAAGCAAGTACAGTGAGAAGACCAAAGAAAGTTAGAGTTAAATTAGGTAGAAGGAAAAGTGGATACTTAACAATATGATTCTTATTGAAATAATTATGTATCCACTAGATTTTGTGGATTATAAAATTGTAAGGTTTGTTTAGTGGCATAGTAGAAAGTGAGGGTATGAAATAGCTTTCATTCTGGATAAAAACATTGTTTTTTTTGTTTTGTTTTTCTTTTTGGACATATTCAAAAGGATTAGAGTGGGATCAGGAAGGATGATTATGACCTGTTATGTCAGATAAGGTGTCTATATGCCCTAATGAAGGACTGCGCTCTGACTGCAGAGAGAAGAGAGGATAATCCCAGGCTGGAGTCACATTAGAAAAATGCTGTCTACAGTTGACTTACCTCCCAAATTTTGCCTTTATGCCTTGACTGATTATGTAAAACATTTTATCAACACATAAAGCCTCTTAATGAAAGTGCAGGCAAGTGTGCAATGCAAGTGTGCAATGCGAGGATAGAGCATTTGCAATACAGAATTTCCATTACTATTTGTACAGTATTTGTGTGTGTGTGTGTGTGCGTGCCTGTGTGTGTGCCTGCATGCATGTGTTTGCTGGCACCTTTTGCAATGGAGTGAGATTAGGTGCAAATGTTGTGGTCTACGCACCTGGGAGCGCCTGGCACCTCGCTGTGTCCACCCTCTGCCCACACACTCGCCCATGGCCATAGCCAGCTTCACAGCCCCCCTGCCGGGAGAGGAGGGCACAGCGGGGAGGACCCTTTTGAAAGCAGTGCCAGTGCCCGTGCCCACTCACCACCCTGCTGGCAGGGATTGAAAGCCCCAGGGGCGAGAGAGGGAGAGGGACAGAGGGGGGGGGGGAGGGAGAGAGAGAGAGAGAAAGATAGAGAGAGAATGATGCCACAGGATTGCAGAGAGTTTCTCCTCTTTGACAATCACACAAGCAAGACCACAAACATGTCTATATCATCCTCAAACTCTGTTCACTACAAACACCCACCCACCCCCACACACACACGGCTGGTATTAGAGTGACAACACAATGGCACCCGAAGTGCTCTCTTTGTGTATTTTCATCCCGTGCTGCTTTTTACTGAGACAAACAAAGATGCTCTCATGCCGTTGGCCTGCGCAGGAGCCACAGCAGCTTCTGAAGTCTGTAGCACTGTGTAGCCTGATGGAAAACAGGGGTGATTTAGGGCAGATGTTTGCTGCTGCTGTGACTTTTCTTGAGAGATTGTCGTAAACATTCCCAACCCTGACATATTAACGTCTTCTTTTGAATGGATGGGATGGAATGTTCCAGGTAATTGATTTTACAGTAGACAGTTACAGCAGTGGGCACACAGAGTCTAGTGTTTAATTTTAACTTGAAGCTGAGACTGCATTTCTTGGAGATTGGTGGAACCAGGGATGTACTGCCTCCAACAACCTGCATCAGAAAAATCTTGTCATCTCCAGTCGACAAATTTTTACTCTCCACACATCAAGTTGCAATTGACAGGTGCTGTTTTTATGTTGTGTGCTGTGGAGTGCTGTGTGACCTGAGAAGTCTGATGTGAGCGTGCAGTCTCATAAGTCTTTTTGAGGTGGACTGTCCTCACCATGCAAGTTAATCCAGCACCAGAAGAGGTTTCCAGAGGAAGGGGTGTGAGGGTTTACCCTGTGCCCAACTCGGTGTGTCCGGTCTGGGCAGCAGTAGGCTGATACCGCCCCCCCCCCTCCCCAATTCAGGCTCTGACTGGCTGTGACTGTTATCAGTGAGGTCCAGATGCGGTGCAGCCAGCGACATGCCATATCACTCATGGCTACACCTGCAGCACTGCCACCTTAATCCCACCAGGAGTTTAACAGGCCCCTGTTCAGTGGTTCAATGCAAAGTGTGTGTGTGTGTGTGTGTTGGGGTGGGGGGTTATAGGGGAGAGACAATGATGAGGAGGGTTGTCTTTCATGTTGGTGACCGATGCCAGTTTAGAAGCACTGGTCCTGGCTTTGGCTACTGACCACAGGCTACCAAATGAGGCTAAATCTGCTTCTCCACAGTGGATATGAACCCAGAGAAACCTGTTCAGATGTTGGAGTGTAAAATCACACCTGGCTAAAAGAGGAGTTTGTCATGGTGGTTAGGCTATGGTTATGAACTGCTCTTTCCAAAACAATTCCGGTTCAGTTGTTACCTTTAATGAGGTAACTGTCGCTTTGCCTTTTCAAACACTCTAGCTAACATAGATTTGTGTCCCAGCGCAGTCACACACACACACACCACACACACACACACACACACACACTCACACACACTAACTCATACAGTATGTGAGACAGAAACCCTTAAACAAAAGCTATGATTGATGCTGAAATGTCTGGTGAAATACCAGCAGTTTTTACTATCAATATGTCAGTTCAGTATTTTTATGAAATGCCACTAAACAGACATGTTCACTACCACCACAGTCAGCGAAAGCATAATTGAGTCAAAAGTTGGAACTGTGGTTATCTCAACTTGGCAATGGCATCATGATTTTTTCCCCCTCCTCAGGCCAGTAAAGATATATAAGAGCACCAATGAAATGTTTAACACCCTTTAGCCATTTCTCTCCCTTTAAAACCTAATCGTAGCTTTCCTTGGCAGCCGCACCTGTTTGCTAGCGTTTGCCACAAGCCTATTCCTTTGTGAGGGTGAGGCCTTTGACTGCAATAATGACTATTGCATCCTGGTAATGAAAAATAAACACTATATCTGGCTTTTTGCCTGCTGCAGTTGAGGAAACTAAACATGATGGTGGGTAAGCTAATTGTGGAGGCTGAAGGGGAGAGAGACAGAGGAGCTGGGGAATGGGACGCCATTGAAATCTCATTTTGAGAGGAGCTGTGTCAGTTCTTCTCCCCCTTACAGCTAATTCAATTTGCCCTCATCTCATTTCCCCCTCTTCAGTAATACAGTTTTGAATGGAGGAAATTTGCCGTCCAACCCCTCACCCCCCTTTCTGTTTGTTCTATAGTCTCTGTCCCATATTTTGTCTCGCTATTGTTCTCTCCCCCCCCCCCTCCCCCCTCTCTTTTTCGCTTTCTGTTTTTGTTCTCTCTTATACTATTATAAATATTGAACATGCTCTTGCAAGTAGCACAGGAGGCACTAATGGCTTTATAGAGATCCCCAAAGATGATAAAACACGACAGACTAAGTAACCGCAATAAAAGCAGCCGCAGCAACAACAGGAAAAAAAGACATCTACCACCAGCCATTCTTCTGCGCTGCTTATCATTCCCAACCAGTCTGTTCTTGTCTGTTTTTTGGCTCGGGCTGTTCTGAGATCAGCAGGCAGGGATCTCTGCGGGTGGCAGATTCAGTTATGGAATAGAATGGGTTTCTTAACATGGGTTTTGGTCACTATGATTCTATTGCTATGTAGGGAACTCCCCCCTGCTGTGCTGGAGTTTACACTTTTCATTCAAGCCTCTTGAATCCTTCTATCCTTCAATATGTTGGCATCCATTTTGTTTGTTGTCTTTGTTCATTTTGAGTTCATGGAGAGATTTAGAAAAAAAATGAGATCAGTGAGGCTCAGAGATATCAAGGAAACAGTCATTTGGAGTCATTTGGATCAGTTAAATGATCCCTTACAGTGGATGTAAAATTTATTTTCTACCCGAGCGGTTTTGAGTTTTCTTTCTCTCGCAGAGACAAGTGTTGAGTCAGCAGTTGGTTCACATCCACCCCCCCTGCAACCAGATTGGCCTGCCCTACGAATGAGGTGGCAAAAAAAAAAAAAATCGAAACCCTCTGATTCGTTTAAAGCCTGCCTGAGGGCAGTTCTCTGACTGTTGTGCCCAGTGTGTAGTAATTGTACTCCTGTAACATGTCCAACTCCGCTGAAGATGGGGACCTTAAGGTAGCACTTCAGAAGAGTCCCCCTGATGGCTCACTTTTGATCGAACTTCAAGTGTATCCAGTTCTCACTTCTTTCTGCACAGTTGCTTTTCTGTCTTTTTAACATGCATCAGACAAGTTCAAGCCGGAAAGAAGAGGCCTGTCAAAACTTTGGGGGTGCCAAAATCTCAGCGTTATGACTGTTAAGGGTGGCTTTATATGACTGCTGCTCAGTGAGTCAAAACTCAGGTGGCCACTGTGTGATCTGCGGAGCCTTACACTAGAACTTAGAACCTGAAAAATGTCTCCAAAACCTGCACTGGATACATAAGGAAAAAGTGCAGAGCGTATTTTTTTTATAAATGAGGTCTTTGTACTTTTGGGAGTGCTATTGAAGCATTGTTTTTTTTTTTATGAAATTTATGAAATGGCATAAAAATATGGTAGATGTACTGCTGGCTTTGGTATTTGAGTATCTGGCTTTGTATCTGTCTGAGCCCTGTGCTGTTGCGGGGCAGAGCCTTGACTCTGGGGGTGGAGGGACGGGGCCAAGAGCTTACAGGCGGCCGACAGGACGGCCCCTCTCCTGGCGTCGGCTCACAGGGGCACTGCTAATTGGCACGGTGGATTATTGTGTTTTACCCGAGCCGCCGCTCTCTCCTCCTCGGCGTGTTGGGAACTGGCTGACCTGATGAAGTCCTGTGCTGGATGCAGGGTGAAGAGGGTATACTTCCTGACAACCAGATTACAATTAAGGATTATGGAACACTCCTGTACCCCATCTTTCTTTTTGCAGACATTTTTACTATGCTTAAGGTTGAATAACTAACTAAAAAAAAGTCAATATTCCATTGTAATTAAATGTACCAGAATGGTTTTTGTTCCCATATGAGCTTACTGGATTACCCTTGTGAATGACAACACACAACTCTGTTTTGACAGACTGGGTTGTCCGTTCACCCACGTGTTTTGCCCTTTGGACCCCACTGAGGGCTTAGAGGTCAAGGTCACCCCAACCCCCTCACCCCCCCACCACCCCCAATCTGACCTCTGGTGCTTCCACTCTCATTTCTCATGTTCCACGTGGTGCTGATTTGTGTGCTTATATACTCTGGCTTCACACTCAGTGACAAGCACCAGACTATATGGGAAGACTTACTTCAGTCAGCAAGCCCTCATAGTTATGTGGGTGAATATGCATATCAGACGTCTGCTATCCTCATCCTGGTGTTCTGCTGCCATACAGTCTCAACTGTCATTCCCGAATGCTCTTTTCCTGTTGGTTATTAGGCAGTTTCACCTTCCTGCCTGGTATTGCTTGCTTCTTTCATAATGTGCTCTCTGTGTGTCAGTTTGCATCTTGGTGTGTGTAAAGTAGTTTGTTAGCATTTTTTCATGACTCATGTATACACCAGACTGAATCATGTTGTGTTGAATTGCTATAGTTTTCATCCATTGAAACTCTAACCTCAGTCATTTTTTTCATTCGTTCATATTTACCCACTGTGAAGTTTTATGTAATAATGCAAGTAACCATAATGCAAAAAAAAAAGATTGTTTGCATCATGTGCCGATACACACTGGATAAATTGATCAGCGTGGCTACATTTCTCATTCAGACTTTGACTGGAACTACTTCTGGTCGTGGAGCCGCTTTGCAGACTACCTGCAGTGTGTCCTGGCCTTCACGGCCGTGGCCGCCTACATCACCTACGTGCTGCTGGACTCGGACCTGTTTGTGGAGAGCCTGGGCTTCCTGGCCGTGTTCACCGAGGCCATGCTGGGCACACCACAGCTCTACTGCAACTACCAGAACAAGTCTACAGAGGGCATGAGGTGAGAGATGCAGACGCTTGTGCTTATAGACCTACTGATGTGTGCACACCAAGAATAAAAGAAAAAGTGTGAGACTAGTTGTTTGTAAAATAGAAAGAAATAGAGAGAAGAATGGTTGTGTTTTTAATACATGGGCGCACACAGTGGTCTAATCTACTTCTGCTATTGGGTATGTGCCACATATTCTAAAGGTATAGCCATAAGTTGCTGAGGTTGTAAAATACACTCTATATGGATGGGTGCGCACACACACAGACACACAGAGTCTTCTGTAGATACTGTGCTTGTTTCTGTAGAGTAGAGTGTGCCTCCTAGTTCATGTCCACAGGGTCTTTTAGTTCTGAGCTAAACCCTCACGCTCCTGCCTCTTCTTTTTTTAATGAAACACCTGCACGCGCACGCACACACACACACACATTTTTTCTCTTGCATGCTCTCTCTCTCTCTCTCTCTCTCTCTCTCTCTCTCTCTCTCTCTCTCTGTCTCACTCACACACACACACACTCACACACACACACACACACTCTCACGCACACAAAGCTCTCAACTCTTCCCTTGCTTTAATTAAGACTCAGAAATGTCTGCCTCTGGGGAAGCCATGTGCCAGCAACCCCACAACCCTCCCTGCCCTTCACCTGCTATCCCAACACACACACACACACACACCACACACACACACACACACACACACCACACACACACACACACACACACACACACCTTCTACACCCTCCCACACTGTAATTAGCAATGGTTGCATCTGAAGATTAGAGCAGATGTCTGTTTGAAAAGGTCCCTGAGAAAAGGTCCCCCCACCCCCACCCCCAACACCTGGAGCACCTTTGAAAGATTGTGTCCCACGTTTAGCTGCCGAAGGTGGGGAGGGCAGTAGAGACAGAGTGCTTTGGGTTGGGGGAGTAGTCTTTGGGAGTGCGTCGGAACAATCTATCAGCGTAAAGACGTCCGTATCGACATGTTCACTAGCCTGCGCGTGGCCTGTCCTTGTACGTCTCAGCAGCTTCGGTGGCGGTGGGTTTGATGTGGTGTGTGAGACTACAGAGAGACGGAAACCACTCATGTCTTCCTCCCTCGTTGAAATAACACAGATGATTTGAAAATCAGCACTCCCCCTCTCCCTTACAGTGCAATTTAATCATAAGACACACTAGCAATTACTACATCACATATGGTGTCTGAATGTGCAGTATTGTCATATAAAAAGCGTATTCAATGGAATTGAATACTGTAGCTAATGTTGTGTGACTATAGCAAGTATCTGTGCCGATGAGCATGCTAATGAGAGTAATGAATGTTAGCACTGCTGGAGTTGTATTCTAATGGCTGTATGTGTTATGGCTAATGGGGGCAGTGTAATGTGCTAAAGGCCATAGGGAACTGGTGAGCAGCACAGACGCTACAGGAGGTCACCACAATTTCCCATAAGTCATTACTGCATGATTAAACAGGGTCACTTCAGGGCCAGGGAGAGCCATGTTATGAGCACCCCAGTGGCCTTCACACTTAACTACATTTCCCATAACTACCTTGAGATTTAGATGGTGCAGACAGGGATGCAGGTTCCTTGTATTACACTTCCATTGGCCCCCTCAACTTTCATTCAAAAATGTGGCACCTTTCTCTCTCTTTCTGTCTCTCACTCACGCTCTTCAGTTTTCACTCACTGACACGCACACATAGAATCCTGGTCTCCTCTACCGCCTGTTTTGGGTGATAGATCAAGTCTAAGCTGTGGGGATGGCAGGTAAAACCATATCCCATTATCATTGGAAAAGGAGTCTTGGCATGAGAGTACAAAATCAGTGACGTTAGAAAAGACAAATCAGAATAGTCAAGCTCAGTGCAGAACGTTAGGAGATAATGAAATTTAAGCGTATGAGTCCCTATTTCTCTCTGCAAAGCACCAACAAATGTTTTATATTTCGTTCGTTTGAAGAAACGGAGCACAATGAATATTTTCTTTTCATTAAATTTCCATGTGACTGGTACTTTTGGCTGACCGAGTAAAGCGGTGGTAATTACAGCGCATAAAGTGGCCAGGGTGCATCCTAATGCTCACTAACGGGATGGCTGCTCAGTCACAGCCACTGCCGGGTTACTGCAGCCAAGAGCCATGCGGTGTGTTCCAGCTTTCCTGTCTTCCCCCCCCGTTTTTTGCTCACTGGCCTCTTTCTCTTCCTCCTCTTCTCTAGCTTCTTCAGAGTCTCTCGCTCTCGTTATCTGTCTCTGTGTGATCTGTGTTGGTGCGCAGTTTTTTTTTTTTTTTCCTTATTCTCTCACCCTCTCTCTTGCACTCTTCTCTTCTCTCTTCTCCTCTCCTCCTCTCTCCCTCTAGTCGTCTCCTGTCTCTCTCCCCCTTGGCTGAGGACTCGGGTTTGGGACGTGCTGGGAGAACGTGTAAATACGCTTTTTGTTGTCGTAGCGATGAGTCCTTCCACCCGTGTTTGGCTGTCGGGGGCTTCCTGCTCAGTCCGTTTCCATGGGGCTGTTGCCACGGCTACACAGCACACTAACGACTCCATGTAATTGCTCCAAAGCATGGCAGAACCCCCCCACCACCCCCCACCCACACCCCCACACACACACACACGAGATGCTCAAGCTGGGCAGGAGCTCGACCCTCAGGATGGATGCTTGTCAGGAGGAATCAGGTCTGCACCACCTCTTCATTTAGTGTGTCTGCCCAATAAGAGTGGGCATGCAGGGGGAGACTGAAGAGGGGGGGGCAGTCATGACTGCTGGATCAGAGGGGCTGATTTTTTTTTTCTCTCTGAGTGGAGGGGGTGCTGAGGTGTGTGTGTGTGAGTGAGTGAGTGAGATTTTATTTGTGGGTTATTGTTTGGTTGTGTGTGCACGCAAGTGGAGGAGATCTGTCACAGTGAGTTAAGTGTGTTTATCCCTCTCCTTCACACACTTGTACCTACCCACCTACATGCAGAGGATACGCACATACATACACACACACACACACACACGCACTCGGTGTGCTCAGCATGAAGCCGTCATGTGTGATTCCCAAATTTGGTGTGCAGGTCTGTTCTGTGTGTGTATGTATTTATGTATGTATGCGTATGTGTCTATCTCTGTGTAGGCGGGTTTGTGTGTGGGGTCTCATTTCACTGTATAGGGGCTGTGTGTGTGTGTGTGTGTGTGTGTGTGTGTGTGTGTGTGTGTGTGTGTGTGTGTGTGTGTGTGTGAGTTTGAGACACTAACAGGGGCTGCTGTGGTGATGCCAGCTGTATGAGATAAGGACCCTTGCCAGTGCTGGGTGCCAGCATGTGCTTACTCTGATATTCTGGAGGAATTATGTGTGTTTCTTTTAGTGTGTCTGTCTTACTGTTTGTGTGTGTGTGTGTGCTTCTGCTTGCTAGTTTGTTGTTTGCAGAACAAATCTTTGAGAGAATGATTGCACCTATTTGGCCCAAACCCTTTTATTCTTAGAGGAGAGGGAGAGAGAGTGTGTGTGTCTGTATGTTGTAAATGTTGTGTGGTGGTGTGTATATGGTGGTGGTTTGGCATCAGCATGACTTAAATGATGGATTTAATTATCTTTGCTCATTCAAGTTGCATAAATTTTAGATTTAATTATCTTTCCTCCTCATTTACATTCTCAGATTTGTATAAAAAAAAAACTGTGTTTCATGTTGACTCATTAAAAAAATCAGACCCGGTGCAAATACCTGCCAAACAAATAAGAAAGAACAGGTAGGACAGTTAGATGGAGGTATTTGTGGATTATGCTTTTACTGCTCACAGAGTGAGTCCAGGATGCAGGTTTTTGGAAGTTCAGGAGATGAGCTTTTCCTTGCCTTACCCCAGGTACGCTGTGGCTGTGTTTATAATCATTTACAAGTGTCATACACACACACACACACACACTCTCACTCTCACTCTCACTCTCACTCTCTCTCTCTCTCTCTCACTCTCTCACTCTTTCTCTCTTTTTCTCTTTCAAACTCTTTCTCACTCCCACTCATTTAGTCACACACTCACAGTTTCATTCTCACACACACACACAGACAGACAGACACACACACACTTTCACACAATCACTTTTCCCCACACCGCTCATCAAAGTGTGCACTGTGCTGCAGATATTATCACTGTTTTTTGGCCAGGTAAACATCATTTAGGATGCTGCAGAAGCATCTTATCATCCAGAATGAAAAGACCCATTTGCCAAACCCCTCTGTGCCCAGCCCCTCATGAGCCACTCACCTTATGGCTCTTTTCCACAAACAGACAATGTGTCCTTCAACTGGTTGCATTCCAAATAGTTTGCACCTTGGTGCTCTCTAGAGAACCTCATGTTTGAACATAACCCAGGCATGCGTCACCAATAGGGATGGAACAATCTACCGTAAATCTGCTAAAAATCGGCATGACTGTGTGAGGATTAAAACCAGCTGACATAAATAATTACTCTTTATGCTTTATGCTGTTACAAACTATCTCTTTTTCAGACCCTGAAACGCCTGTCAACAGTGACGCGTAACGTTAACCAGAGACTTTTAAGATAAAGTGTTTGCTACATTGACACAGAATAAAACACCTCACTTTGAAGTTGCATTCCATGATGTTCACCCCCCTCTGTAGTCCATCATCACACTAATCCAACAATGAAGAGGTTATCAAAAAAAAAAAAAATCTCACACCCACCCCTACATGATTTTGTCCATAACAAGGAGAGAGATTCTCTGTCCACACACTCAGTATCGGTCATGTCTTTTAGTCAGAGTAGACCTACATGGACGTGCCCATCATGCCATTCATGTCATCAGACGTTCCTGCACTCTGATACAAATGGAAATAAATATTTGTACTGTCATTTGTTAACTCTTTATGTTTGATAGCAAACGTGTTTAATCAGTTTCAGGTACTTATTCAGTTTTTGCTAGAAAATACTATTCTAGTTGTTTATGGGTCTAAAAAATTAAGTAACACAAATCACAAATTATTTATCACAAATTACTCAGACAAAAAAGTAGCGTTTTGCAAACTCAATATTGAATTGTATCAAAGTGTTGGTTAAGTGTATTGCTACACCTCTTGTCATCAGCAGTGGGTGTTGCACATCTAAACAAGAGTTAATGACATAAACAGGAGAAAATTATATGACTGAAATCTTGTGAAAAGGTAGAAATGGCACTTTATTATCTGTATAATGCTAGTAACTCAAGGCAATGGCTAGCGTGGCCTCGCCTTCTTAGCACTTCCACTTGATTATCACCTACAGTGCTAGTCTGGATTTGATCCCATTGAGCTCATTATCACAGGGGGCTTTTTAACCTGTCCAATCAGCAAACAGAGGGAGGCGTTGTGAATACAGAGCTAAAATGCTATCAGTTAGGAGCTGATTCCATCTTTTTAAACTTAAGCACCTCAAGCAAGCAGTCAAATTTTACTACTTGTACTTGTACTTTTGTAAGTTGCTTTGGATAAAAGCGTCTGCTAAATGCCTAAATGTAAATGTACTACAGAATGTCCAGACCCTCTGTACAAAATGAAAGGGTAGAACGAGGGTCTGGTCGTATTACCAGGCTAGGCAATGGCTGTTACACATCATGCTTTTAGCCTGCTCCTCTTTGAATGGTAAAATGACTGACCTCTCTGGTTCGCTGAAAAAAAGACAGCTTTTTGCTTCCAGCTCTAAACCACGGTCAAAGTACAATGGATGATTTTTCTTTGATCAAAAGGCTCTTAACAGCTCAACATCTAGACCACGAACCTGAACAGAGCCGGTTCTGTTTTGGCGGAAAAGAGCCCTCAGAAAGGTGTTTCAGGAAGATGTCTGTGTGCAGAAACCCAAGCAACACCCATCTCCAGATACTGTAACTACTCCCACTTTAAAAAGACAAATAATTTTCCATCTTTATGCCATCCGTAAGGTGTCACAGAGTTTGGACGAGAGTGTTTGCCGTGGTTACTGTTGCCATCAGATCAAAAGGATAGGGCTTTGTGAAGGCCACCTGTGAATCGGAGTCCCTGCGTCGCCATGGCCCCTGCCTTAAAAGGCCTGAAAAGGCCCAGGTTGGAGTTTGGGTCACGCTACGCACAGCCGCCACCAGCAGCAGCTCCAGGCCTTATTTAGGCTGCAGTTGTCTGATCATCTTTACGGCCAATGCTGCCAAAGCTTACTCCTCTGCACTATGCAATTTATCTCCTATACATCTGTTTAACATCTGCATGCAAAAAGATGTGTGTTTGTGTGTGTGTGTGTGTGTAAGTGTGTGTGAGTGTGTGAGAGTATTAAAACAATGCTGTTTGTTTCCGCTCAAATAGCTCCCTGTCCTTTATCTACTGTCAGTGGGAGCACCAGTGTTGCCAGACAGTGAGGTTTCAGCCTAAGCGTAGTGGATGTGAGCGAGGCTGTGTAGAGCACCCAATTCATTCTCAGTCAGAGGGGGGTAATTGTGTGGGTGTATTCAACCAAATGCCTATTGACAGATGCCTAGTGAGATATTTACCTTGTGGTGTTGATGCTTGAGCAGCAGTTTCTTAGACATCTAAGACATTCGGTTTCATTTCCCAATGCCCCATTCAGTTAACACTAGCTGCCAGTTTGCTATTCAGTCTATGTTGTATCAAATTTTCTGGTTCTTTTTTCCTACAGACAACACTAGGTGACCTCAAACAACAGGGCGGCATTTCTCCTTTAAGCTGCTTGTGGTGTCACTGGTGTTATGTGCTGATAGTCTTGCTAGATTGTTCAGGTGTGTGTGTGTGTTGTGTGTATGTGTGAGTGAGTGTGTATGTGTGTGTTTGTGGGCAAGGGAGAAATGCTTGTTGGTCTAAATGTAAAAGAGTTAAGTCAAGTTTAGTGGTCAGAGTGTGCGTGCGTTGTGTTGTGTTGTGTTGTGTTCTCTGCGTGTGTTCAAGTAGAGGGCGTAATGGACACAGCGTCTGTGGAGTGTCAGTGTGTGTTTGTGGCTGAGAGACCGGTGTGAAGCAGATTGCAGCGACAAGAGCAAAAGCATGATCCACCAACGTCTGGCCATGACCCCTGAGCTGCTCGGCCAATCAAAATTGACTTTGAGCAGCCGATCAAAGAGCCGCTTATGTCCTCAGCCACTCACCAGCTCATTACTCCATACACCCAGAGAAAAACATTGAGCAAGGTCTGGGAGAAGGTGTTTGTCTTTGTGTGTGTGTGTGTGTGAGAGAGAGACTGTGTGTGTGTGTGTGAGCGAGCGAGCAGGACTGAGGTGAGAATTGGCAGAGCTGACTGTTATTTCTTTTTATTTCGTTTGCTTATGTATGACTCCATCCCCACTTCCCCAGTGTCCAAACAGCATGGAGACACAGGAGGCTGGAGAGGCTTCTGCTGTCCTTGTAGTTTTTTATTTCTTATGCAGCAGTGAGCTCCACTAATCCCCCCCACCCCCCTGCTTCAGCAACACATGCAAGGCAACACATCTCCGGAGCAAGGGAATGTGCTACTGCTTCTTGTCTAGCTACGGAACAGACTTCTCTACCTCTTAGAGAGAGAGAGAGGGAGAGCGAGAGGTAGAGGGAGAGAAACTGAGAGAAGGGAGAGAAGGAGAAGTAGAGAAGAGAGAGCAAAAGGGGTGAGACTGAAAAGAAAAAGCAAGGGAGGTGGTGAGGTGTGTGTAGAAATGGATTGAGCTTCGGGGGAGGTTAAAGGTGAAGGCAGACCTATGAATTATGCAGCAGCTTATCTGACAGGCTTTGCCCCATAGATGTGTATTCATATCGACGCTTAGCCCACGTCCCTCTGCAACCCTTCATCCCCCACCACAGGTGTGTGGACTACATGTGCTGCTCTTATAAAAGCATGTAAGCATCGTGAACGGGTGAGAGTGAGGTGGTGGTTACTCTGAGAGCAATCAGCTCTCCCCCCTGAGGGTGTGTCTGTGTGTGTGTGCGTGTGTGTGAGAGCACGTGTGTGTGAGAGTGAAATGAAGAGATGAAGATTATCAAGGGGCAGTGTTCACCCTCACCTTTTCCCTGTGCAGCATAGAGCCGCCTCATCACTGTCTGTCCTCTTCTTCAAGATCCCCCTCATTTATTTTTCTGCCATCAAGGCCAGCGGTCTGAGCCTTGTGCTTGAGCAGGCAACTTTTGTGCTTTGTTAAACCATCCACTGACACCAGGTCAGTCATAGAGAGAGAGATTTATTCTTATGCTTCATTTCTTTGAGTTAGCTGCGTTTTGCAATGAATAGGACCGTACTTAGAGAGCCCGCTATCTTCATTTTCTTTCAGCGCAAGTTTAGTGCTCTCTCACTAGTGAGAGGCTTTTGATTTAACACATTTTGTCTTTGGCTGTCTGCTGTTGGCTTGGTTGTCATGGCGCAGCACTCTCCTCGGCAACTACCAGCGTGTCTGGCAAATGCCAGCGTGTCTCAAAGCATCGACCGCGGTGCCATGACGGGCGAGAGATTTTTTTGTTGCTGTTGTTGTTGTTGTTGTTGCTGTCCACGCCGTGTAATTGTCGCCATAGAAACAGCCATGTCCAGCAAGCCCTCTGAAGCGTAGAGCCTCCCTGTTAACCAGCTTTCTGCTTTCAGATGCATCCATTCGCCCATCAAATGAATACTTCATTTTTAAGCCAGTTAGGTGAAGCTGGTTGTGAATCGACCGTGATGGTCATGGCCGTGCCAATGGAAGTGATGGAGATGATTTATACTTATTCTTTTATGCACTTTCTTAGGAGTTCCTGCTCTTCTTGCACCAGTGGTTAAAGCAACAGTAAGGACTAGTAGACCAACCACCTAAAAGGCACACAGACACTTCCCCAGAGTCTTTACCTACTTGTTTGCACTGCTAAAACATGCTCATTGATGTTGGCTGGCAGTCAGCAATGTCACGTGGGAAAGATTTTTTTTATTATAATTAATTTTCTGGTGGTTCTGGAATTTTCTTCCAACCTGCACCGTGCATATAGTGACAGCAACACTTGTGTTCATCTGCCCTTCATATTGGCTATATGCCATCCAAATGCATTTGAAAATGATACCAAAGCAAATTGTCTGATGAAAATGATACCTAAAGTAGTGGTCAATACTGTAGTTACATAGGACTTTAATTTAACATCCTTGCTGTAGCACAACAGACCCTCACAATCTCCTCTACCACTGAGATGACCTCCATTTAATATTTACTGAAGGGCCTCTGCCTGGATTAGAATGTTCTATAGTGGATTGTTAGCTGGGCTCACTTGTTTGCAGAAATACAGGTCCCATGGAACTCAATACAGAGATGGCAGATGTGAATAATTTAACTGCCATTTAAACAGCGTTATAGAGAGTAAATACACCTGTTGGCTTCAGAGTCACATTTCTGCATAATGCCCCTGCCTAACTATCCTTTTCACATTCACACACCACTGCTACAACCTGTTGTATTATTCATGTTTTTATATATGCCTTCGTGTACAGTCATCTGCAGGTGTGCATTATGTTGGCTGCTTTTTAGCTATTGTTTTCATGAACATCACTTTTTAATCCTGTTTTAGTTATGAATAGTTATGTAGTTATTTAGTAAATAGTTATGAAATCAAGGCCATACCTGATGGCTGTTAAAGGAGAAAGAAAGAAAGAAAAAAATGACATCAGAGAGGACGTCAAGAAGAAGTGTGTTTGTCATTCAGACAAAAAACCTAAAGAGGTGCCAGCTTGTTTCTTGAAGACTTGCTGACTTAGCAGAGACCCCCCTCATCACAAGACTGTAGAGAGTATTTTTCTCTTACATTTGCCTGGAGGCAGCAGCAGCAGCATCAGCAGTGTGTGAAGCTCTCTGTGTCTCCGACATAAAAGCAGTGGCCCACACAGTCTTCAGTGACTCCGGCAAAGAGAGGAGGCTGCTGTCAGCTCAACAGCCAAACCCACTGTTTGCTCTCTCCATCTCTTTTATGTACATTCTCAATTTCTCTCCATTTTGTGCTCGCTCTGTCTGGTGTTCTCTCTCCTTTCCTCTTTATTTGTCTCTATTTTTCTCTCTCTCTCTCTCTTTCTCTTTCTCTCACACACACACACACACACACTCACACACACATAGCACACACACGCACACACACACTTCCAATCTTGTCTGTTGTCGCTGACTGCACCAAATAACTTTTAAAGCAATCAAATGCTCTTAGCGCTGCATACTCCCAGTGTTACCTTCTGTCACCCCTGTTTCACCTCACAAGAAGTCCCCAGGTCTATTGCTGCCACCTGATTGGACAGATAGAACTGTGCTCGTCCATTTGGCCAGCACACACTCCTGAGGAGCTGGTTGGGGCTGGAGCTGTCCTCCTGAGTTTGGGTTTCTGTGGGCAGTGATGGGGGCTACGAAATAGGCATTAGGACTCTCCACGTTGAGTTCTCCAATCCAGGTTCTCTCTCTGGCAGCCCCCCCCCCCTCTTTCCCACCCTCCCTTTCTCAGTCCCTCTATTTCTCTCTTTACCTCTATCTCTGACTTCTCTCTCTTTCTCTCTCCCTCTCCCTCTCCCTACCTCTCTCTCTCTTTGCTGTCAGGGCTCTTGACACTGTGCTCCTCATTAGTGTCTTTCAGAGACCCCTTTTTTCGAGTGCCACCCGACTGGCACATCCCGTGGCAGACAAAGCGCAGTTACTTTCCCTTGCCCTCCGCGCCAACATCAAGAGCCTCTCCACTCTCAGCCTCTTTTTTTTTTTTTTTTTTTTTTTTTTTTTTTTTTTTGACTTGTGTCTCCAGGGGAGTTGTTTTTCTCCCTAGGGGGAGAAAAGCCGCCCTTTTTATCCCTCACGTGTCTCGTTAGTCCACATTAAACTCCAGGGTGGTCAGGTTGGTCCCATAATATCCTGTGAATGTGCCTGTCACCCCATAGGGAAAGCGCTGTGTTTCATGACGCCTAATGACCTCAAAAGAAGTAGCACGCAATATATGGTAATAAGGCAGTAATACCTGTAGTGCCGGGGGGGAAAAAACCACATATCTACCCATGACTTTGAGGGCAAGGCAAGGCAGATTTATTTTATAGCGTTATATAAATTTATATAAAGTAAATTTATACTTTACTTTATATAAAGTATTTCATACTTGGAGGCAATGTACTTTACAGAACGAAGAAAATGAACCAAAATGGATGAGAACAAAGCAAAAACGATATTAATGATAATATTAGAAAAGCAACCAAAGACAATGAGGACAATAATAAATACAAAATGCAAAAGAAGAAAATGAACCCTATCTACCTATGTGGATAGAAATACATGTTATTTTTACATTCGTATGTGTTGGGCACCTGTGAGAATATAACAGCCTTTGTTTAGCCAAGGAGTTTGCAAATGCATGAGCCAAGCACATGTGTTTGGGTAGTGTCTCCCAATAAGGGCTTCTCTGTCCCTGTGTGTCCTGAAGGACTTGGGTCTGCCCAATGGGGAAGGACAGCCACCCACTTGCACATTCAGAATCATAGAGTCCACTGTCTTGTCCTGTGTTGTAGTTGTAGCCACGCATGCCTCTCAGTTGTCTCTTACTGACTGTCTGTCTGTCTGTCCGACTAACTGTCTGTCTGTCTCTCTGTCTGCAGCATTAAGATGGTGTTGATGTGGACAAGCGGGGACACCTTTAAGACAGGCTACTTTCTGCTGACGGAGGCCCCCATGCAGTTCTGGATCTGTGGCATGCTGCAGGTGTGTGTGGACGTGGCCATCCTCTTCCAGGTCTACTACTACAGCCGCTACCCACAGAAGCCCGTCTCCCACACCACACACACCACCAGTGCCAAGGCTCTTTGAGAGGCATCTCTCCTGCGCACACACACACACACACACACACACACAGCGGCAAAGTACTATGAGTAAGGCATCTGTCTTGCATGCCTACACACACACACACACACACACACATATATATATGTATATATATATATACACACACACAAACACACGCACACACTACCAGGTGCGTAATATTCTGAGAGAGCATCTGTTTTACATGCCTCAACACACACACACACACACGCGCGCGCACACACACACAGACAAGCAGTTCTGGGGAAGTATTATTCCTCTAAACATGCGTTACAGACCCTGTAGTGTGCACAGCAGGCATGAGCACACACACACACTCACTCAAACTGAGAGAAAGGTCAGGAAGACTGCCACACAAAAAAATGACCTCTTGAACTCTTGTTACATATCTTTTTTTTTTTAAAGATTTTTAATTTTGCTTGTGAAGGAACACAATCGTATTTATGAGGCTCTGGAGATGTTGCGGTCGAGTAAGTCTGGTGGCCACTTAAACCTTTCTGCACTGTGTGCTGTGCAATGTATGTATCAACTTTCTTTCTCTGTCTGTCTACATTTATAATAACCTGTGCATGCATACAATCTCTGTCTCTACAAATGCACTGCACACCTGGGTTCGAGAGTGTAGCATTCGTTATGTCATATGTTCCCTGAAGACACGCTCGGGAGTGCTGCATCCTGGGACACTCTCTGAGGATACGTGGGCCAAAACCGACGATTGTTGCATGGACACTGTTGCCTTACGAACATTCCTTTCCAAAACAAGATAAAAAATAAAGGGCTGGTTTTCTCTTTCACTTTCTGAAGTTGAAATGTAAATGTCCCCCCCCTAGCGCATCCAAGCCTCAATGAATGTACGGAGATGGCTGTGATGATGTCGCTTTCAGGCTAGCTTTGTTTTTAGATGTTTAAATATATAATGCTTAGGGCATGACGGTCCAAACCACACTAGTGTTTGCATGATCGGCTGCCGCACGTGCCCTCTCACCCAGAGGGCAAAAGCAAAGCAGGAGATGGCATCAGGTCAGACTTAACCAGAGGGAACTGGCTTCTTCAGTGCACGGTACGGGTATTAGGACTTTGTACAGTCTCAGGCCTGTTTCTTCAGTCCTCAAGGACGGGGCCAGACATCTGTTGCTGAGGTTTTGTATGTGTGAGATTGTGTTGTTGTCGATGTACATGTTTATGTATATCCGTGTGTGTGGGGATTGGACGTAGCAAATTGTGCACAAAGAGAGTGAGTGTGTGTATCGATGAGGTGCACCAGCGTTTAGTTTCAGGTGGGGTTTTGGCTGGTTGGCCAGTGCTGCATGATAACCCCCCCAGCACACAAACCCTGAGCTGCTTGACTTTGCCATGGGGATAGAAGATGAAACTGCTGCTAAGTCTCACTCACTCACTTACTCACTCACACACACACACTCACTCACTCACACACACACACACACACACACACACACACACACGGACATTCACTCACACTCTCACTCTCTCTGGGGGCTCTCTACAGAAGAAGGTACCCCACAAGCCTTCAGTGGAGCTGTTATCATTAAGTCTGTTTTGTCTTTTTGGAGGTATGTGTAAAGGAATGACAGTTAGATGGAATGAAAGGAATGAAAGTTAGATGATTGTGTGTGTGTGTGTCTGCATTTGATGGGATGGTGGCTTTCTGCTTGAAGCGGGACACTTTCAGGAACTCCTGTGTGTGAAGGTGTGAGTGTGAAACAGTCCTTGTTATGCTGACGGTGGCTGACTGGTTCTTCCATGTTGTCATTCTCTTCCATGTTTATTTTCCTTTGGGGTCCATTCTGTGGCCATAGTTTGAGTTTTGCATGATTTCCTTTGTGCTGACCCAAAGTAATGGTGGACATATTCCAAGCAGTACATTCTAATGTATTGCGAATGGGTTGTTCTGCCATTTACATCAGTTATGAAGGTTAGGTTCCCAAGCAGACTAATACAGTGCATTTGAAGGTTGTGTGGCCAAGTCTACATGGTACATGAATACTGGTGTTTTTTTCTTGTCTTTTTTAAAATATTTAATTAATGATTTATTTTTTGTTTCATTTTATTGCTATAGTTGTATTGTTATATTATTTGTCTGTCAGTTCATCTGTCAGGTTATTACTGGAGCTGGTATATTTGGTGCCAGTAATGCTATTGTGTTTTAAATGGGTACCTCCTTTGTGTTTTATAGGTTGTTTTGACCCATTCCCTTTGCCATGGTTCCATAGCGCAATGTTTATTTCCAAATCACAGACATACAGCACCGTTAATACTTATTGAGTTAAGTTCCCCACTCGAGCGTTTGGATAATAGTGTACTGATCAAGTGTGTAGTAGCGTCATATTGCAGGTCCCTGGTGTTTAGTTTCATTGTGAGAGTCGAATTCACAAGACTCAGCAACGAGCCAAAAAAAAGTCCCTTGGGTCCGCCTTCAGCCTTTCGATTGGTGTACTGGGTTGATCGTTAGCTCTCTTCACGCCTAGTCAATCAGATGGAAGTGGGCGGTGCCAGGTTCAGCTAGATTGGTCAGTAAAGACTGAGGTTGCCACAAGAGGAAGCTTGGGTGAACCGGTCAGTAAAGGGGCCCGGCTTTCTTGTCATATTGTAGAAGCAGAGATCTTTCTTTGCTTGTTTTAAAGGGTCAGTATTTGCCAAGCTGTACTCTGAGCAATGGTAAGTTGGGTGACCATTAGTTGACCATTGCATAGTTAGTTTTCCTTGCTGATTTCTTGCCATATATGATGGTGTTACCTTGGATCCTTGCCTTGGCACCCAGGTAATGCTAATGCTAATGCTATGGAAAGAGGGAGATGAATCAGGCAAAACTGCTGCCAAATGTCCTGGTTGGTCCACTCAGTGGTCAGCTGCATGTCACCCCTTTACATGATCACTGTGTGGAAACTCTCACAAACACATAGAGTAGACATTCCGAATTCTTCTACCGTATATTTTGTTATTGTTAGTTTCTGAGAAGGAAAGATGTGGGCAGATTTCAATTGTAACTGTTGGTTTTCTCTGTGTTTTTGTTCAAACATTCCAGAAAAATATTATTGTCAATAAATCGTATACATTATCTAAATGATGAATGGCTGGTCAGGTAAGTAATCAGTCTACATCACCTGTGTTTTGTAGTGATAGCACTGAGGCATTGTCATTTTCTGTTCATCTCATGTACTCCATATAAAACATATAAAAGGCCTTAAAGTTTACATGCTGGTGTGAGTCTCTGAAATGTACAAACAAATCAATCATTTTGCTTTGTATTGCTTTAAACACAGTGCATGTGAAAAAAGAAGTATATTGATGTTATGCCATGATTTATTCAAAAACATTAACATCAAACATGGGTTACCAAAATCTGTTTCTGTTTTATTTCATTTTGTTTGAGGGTTTGTTATTTGTTTTACTGTTCCAATCTTTCCACATATACATTCCTTTTGCCAGAGGATGGTCTGTGAATATCTGTCATATGGTCCTATATGAATATTTATGCGATATGGAATCCACTCATTAAAAACAAAACAAAACAACTCTTCTGTATAAGCTTGTGTATGTGTGAGTTCATTCCTTCAGTCTCCAAACAAAGAAAAGGCTTTGATGGTTTGGATAGACACGCTGGGACAGGTGCTTGGAGGTGATCCTAATTAGCTAATGTTTAGGATTGTTTTCAGCGCAGCAGAGATGGTATGCAAATCCATTTTGTTTTCCACAGTAGAATGACATGCAATCTTGATTGGGACATTAGAGTGTTTACAGGAGGAATCTACACCTGTGTTTTTTTTTTTTTTTTTTTCCATGTGCTGTTCAAACAAAACAAAGTAGATTTGCCTTGAAGGAAGTGTGTAAGACCTTTACTGATGGTTGAAAATTGCATTTACTCCAAATTAGGCGCACATATTCATTTACATCAAACAATTATATTGCTCAAACTACCAAACAAGACCCATAGTAGCTGCTGTTCTCAGGTTTGTGGCAGCCCAATATGTGTGTGTGTTTGTGTGCTCAAAGAACCTCTGATGGTCACATTCCTTCTTCTGCAAGTGGGAAACAACAATGCAAACGTGCCCATAGGGGGCGCTGTAACAAAAAGCCTAACCTACTAATGTACTATTTTCTGTACATTTCATGTTCATAGCGTACTGGACAGGAAAGTTGCTCAAATTTCATCATTCATACAACAGCTAGCCTTACTAGCATGAATGACCTAGTTGTTCTTTGGGTAATTACAGGTCAGTGAAGTATGGTCTTTTGTCTGAGATTGGCACAATATAGTTTTGCTTCAAGGCTTTTCAGGATATGTTTCAGAGGAGACAACATTATGGATCCCTTCAGTAAGCAAATGTAAAAAAAATAATTGGTTCAATATTTTTCCCTGGCATTTGGCTCTGCTTACAATTAATTTTATTGTAAGTACAAATTAAATTTATTAAGGAAAATGTCAGTGGTGATTGTTAATAAGTTATGTCATATTGTAACTTAAAAAAATACTTTTACAGACGATGAGTTTAAAAAAAAAGTTCAGTGGTCATTGATCAGTGATACAATTCTGAGATGAAGTTAATTAGCATGGCATATTATAACTACCCAAATTTAAAATTCTCAGGTTGTAAATAATTCAAAAGCTATTGGATTTAGACATTGTGTCACGCTGTTCCGTCAGTGCTCATGTTCTAACTAATGCTTTCCTTTGATTGGTTGGGCGATTGCGAATTATGCTCCATTATAACTAAGACCATCTCCGTGTCTCGGCGCCTTTGTCATATCCCTGATTGGCTGCAAAAAAAGCACTGTTCAAAAAATCAAAGACAAATGGAGAAAAAATAGGGAATGGGGTATTTCAGTCAGATTGCACTTAGTCTGCCCATGTATTGCCTATGAAGACATCACACTGTAATGAAAAACAGAGAAAACTAGCAAGCTAATACCACCTATTATTGCGCTAACTGTTCAGCAGGGGTTCAAATAAATCTCACCTGTAATACTCACATTACGACAAGGCAAAAGAAGGAACCGTCCTCCAATTCGGTATATCCTAAGAGGGCAGAGTCTGAACCACTGAGATGGTGCTGAAGTTCGTTATACGGTTAATTACTGTAAATCATGGCTAATTGGCTTTTAGAGGTTCGTGCCACTAGCGGTGAGAGTAAAATTTTAAAATTCACCGTTGGAATATCTCCAGTATTCTCTGACAATATACCTCTCACAATAATAAACATAATGTTTGGATTTGGATATTTACATTGGCAGGCATTACGTACCAATGCATTTTACGGATGTGAACTGAGGAAACAGAATTTGTGTACTTGAGGCGCGGAGAGAGAGTCTGTGTGCATGTGTTCATCCAAGGTGCCTGTGTTGGTTTAGCTGGTTCTTAAACCCATACCAGTTCTGTATGCCTTATTTTCTGTGCCTGCAGAGCTTCAAATAGACTGAACAGGCTCTGCAGGCACATCTGGTTGCTGGACAGCACTGGAACAAGGTTTTCAGCTAGCCAAGTAGGCTATTCTTTCAACTTTTTCCAGCTCTTCATTCACAGCACATTCATTATAGTGTTTGGTTTTTAAGTAGAATCGTACACATTGTGCTAGTTTGGTAATGGTGTCAAGAGTCATGCATGCCAGCATTGTTCAGTGGTATTCCATAATAACTGCTCATAATTATTTTTATAAATTATGTATTAATATTAATGGTGCTGCAGCAATAGGACTGGTTCTGTGGGACTCGTTTTGCATGCCATGTGAATACAACGAGCCCTTTCTTCTTAGGGACAAGAAATATATATTTAACTTACTGTATAACCAAACAAATAAATAAATTGGATGCATATAAACTGAATATGTAACATTACTGTCCTTGAGGCAGAATACGTTAATTAACAGTGTTTGGTCTGGTCCACAACACTGACATGGCCACCGCATATACCTCATGAGGTGTCTAAAAATGGAACAATGACAATGATTTGAAAACAGACCATAAAACATAACAAGGGACAGTTTGTTCAATGGACATGCACAAATAATGAGAGAGCTGAATGATTTTTATGCTTTATTGTGTTTATTGAAACCAGCAAATCCTGAGTCTAAGGAGTCTAGAAGCAAGCCATACAGAAAGTGGGTAGGAACTGGGTTCATATCAAAACAGTACAGCTGTGCGTGAACAGAAAGGTAAGTTGGCTATTGGGATGGTCACCACAAATGGTACAGGCAGATAGTTTCATTTATTCCAGAGAGAAATGCACTTCCTCTACTACACTCCCCCACCCCCCCACCCCAGCCCAAAGTCCCAGAGCACTGGCAATGCAGGAGGTGTTATAACAGCATGTACCAAACAGACTGTCAAACTCCACAGATAAGTGCACTGGATGCTTCTGTCTCTCCTGTGACAAGCCCTCATCAGTTTAAAGGATTTTTGCAGTAGCAATAGAAATGTTTTTTTTTGTTTGTTTGTTTTTTAAAAAAGAAACCAGGCAATATTCTGTCTAATTTCCTGTTGATAAAAAAGCATGGCTTAAAAGCCACTAGGTGATTCGACACCCTGCTCTTTCTCTTTCGGTAGTCTGACCAAACAAGAGAAAAGGGAACATGGCTTCCAGGTAATTACTTGAGTGTGGCCCAAACAGTAGTAAAAAAACTGGGTGCTGGGACCATGCATTGGTGATCAATGATGAGTGTCTCACTGGCCCTGCAAAAATACAGCGGTAGTCCTCGAATACAGCCATTTAAAAACTCATTCCCTGCTCCAAAGCTACAGTGTTGGACTACTCCCAAGCTATACTCCAGCTCAGAAAAAAAAATCACACACCCTCATAAATTACTGCAGGCTTTTTTGTGAGACAACCTCAACCACACTTCTTCCTGCCCGCCTTAGGTCTTGTCTGGCCTCTTTGCCTCCTCTGACCTCTGCGTTGCCATGACGGCGATGGAGCGGCGGTGAAGCCCGGCCACTGAGGCGTGGGCAGCGGCGGCAGTGGTCATGGGGTAGGAGTTATCCGTGTCCTGTGAGTCCTCGCTGTTCTGCGACTTGGTGCTGTCGTGCGCGTCTGGCCGCTGCCTCGCCGCCCTGCTCTGCTCTTCCTTCAGCTCCAGGTAGGAGCGCGAGAAGGTGTGGAAGATGGAGGTGACGGGAAACGCCATGAGGAGGATGCCGCTCAGGATGCTGCTGAGCGCCACCACCTGGCCGGGGATGGAACGCGGCACCATGTCGCCGTAGCCAACCGTGGTCATGGAGATGACGGCCCACCAGTAGCTCCCGGGGATGCTAGTGAACTCCTGCTTGGCGCCCATCTCGCTCTCCGCCAGAAAGACCAG
The DNA here is from genome assembly GCA_015244755.2 of Tenualosa ilisha. Lineage (NCBI taxonomy): Eukaryota > Metazoa > Chordata > Actinopteri > Clupeiformes > Clupeidae > Tenualosa > Tenualosa ilisha. The sequence continues at coordinate 1,051,546 of PYXC01002690.1, forward strand.
GGGCGAGAAAAGCGCCATGGCCACGCACAGGAAGAGCAGCAGCAGGCCGAACTCACGCGTGCACCGCCGCACCGTCAGCCCCAGCGTCTGCAGCCCCAGCGAGTGGCGCGCCAGACGCATCACGTAGAAGATGCGCAGCGCTCGAAGCACCCGCAGCACCAGGCCCACCTTTTCCAGGTAGTTGTTGCCCGAGCCCGTGGGCCTCTCGCCGTTCTCGCCTTCCGGCGACAGGGCGTCCACGATGAGCGTGATGTAGTAGGGCAGGATGGCCACCACGTCGATGACGTTCAGCGGCGTCCGCAAGAAGGCGCACTTGCTCTGCGTCTGGATGAAGCGCAGCAGGAACTCCAGCGAGAACCAACCCACGCACACCGTCTCCAGCACGAAGATGTTGAAGCAGCGCTGCGAGCATTCGCCCTGAGGAAGACAGACACAGAGAGAGAAAAAGAGAGATCAACGTGGGGGATACAGAAAGAGAGATAGAGAGAAGGACAGAGACAAAGAGATGCCACAAGCCCAGGAAAAGAAAGACAGACAGACAGACAAATACATAGACAGCCAGAGTAGGGGGGTAGAAAGAGGCCGTGAGATGACGAATGAAGGAACCCACATGATAAAGAGCAGAATATCACAGAGACAGTGAGCTGGGAGACAAGACAAACCCCTCTGGCTAAATCTCTGGAACAGACATGGTAGCTGTGGTGTATTTACACATCAGACATACAGTCCATTATTCCATGCAGCCATTTCATCCTCCTCTATTTTCATTCATTAATGGGGCTTAGCGTGTGCTATATATATGTTGCTGTCCTGAAAGAACACACTGTGGACCAAACTATTCATTTAACAGATTAGATGGTTTTCGAAAAAGAAAGTGCTTCCTGAATGAAATTATCACTCTGCAGAGGCTTTCCTTTCACTGCAGGGGAACTAAATGAAGATGTCTGAACAACTGAGCGTGAGAAGTTTCCGGATTCATTAATTCCCACAAAAGGCCAAGACCAAAGGAAACGGTTTGTTTCTGCTTTCGATCTCAACTGAAGATCTCAGCTAATGAGCTGCAGCTCAGAGGAGTACATATTTTCTCCAAGCCATCAATGGGGAACAGGGAAATGGATCCTAATGTGTCATTCCCGTCATTAACCATCACCACATCCATTTACTGGCTTGAATACTGTCTTAGATTTCCTGTCCCTGGAAATGGATGGTATCAATATTTGATATGCGTGATGCTTTATTTTATTGTTGGTGGAGGTCTCCAGGGAAGCTTAAAGACTGCTGGGAGGGGGATGTAACCATGGTGATGTGTTCTGTGTCAAGCTCTCTGAACTTGAGTCCATTTAGGCTTGAAAGGGTGCAGCAGGGAGTTAAGACTGAAAAGCAAACAGTAGGCTAAATCACCGGGTTCAGAATCCCAATCATTCTAAGAAAGTGTCAGACACAAGGGGAGACAAGGACCTCTGCTCTGGGATTTGAGTACAAAAAACACACACAAAAAGTCTCTTTAGCTGTATTTCAGTGGGATATGGATATTGGGATTGGTGTGTGATAGGTGGACACTACCTGGAAGAAAATATTACTTCTTACAAAAGAAAATATTACTTCTTACAAAAGACATCTTTGTATTTCAGAAACAAGTTAGATCTTACATTGAGTTCAACCGTGTCTTTTTTCACCTAAGGGAATTTCAGGAGAAACAAACCAAAACATAAGGTAAAACTGCTCTAAGAAATAGAACTATTTCTCTCTGGGTAGATTTCCTCTGGGTATGGCTGTATCTCTGTTTCTAGTGCTTTTGCTCAGACATTATTACGTATTTACAAAAAGCAAGTGACATGGTTTGCTCTTTCTATTAGGCCTACTGTCAAATACATTATAATATGTTTACTGGTTTGTGTATGCCTGTGTATGTTTGTGTGTGTGTGTGTTTGTGTGTGAGTGTGATGTGCATTGACATCTTTTATAAAAGGCCATTAGGCTCCATCCTACAAATGTCACTTTGTGCTGCTCGCTTTTGACAGGAGCCTGGCAATTCAATTCATTCTCTCTCTCTCTCTCTCTCATTCATTCTCTTCCTCCCTTACTCCCTCTCTCTCCCTCCCACCCCCTCTCATGTTGATCTTTTCTTGACTCCGCTTGTAAAAACACTGAGCATCAAATTAAAAACACACAATTATCCATCATGCTGCGCGTTCAGGGCACCTCTGACCCTCCTTCCCTTCCCGACGCAAGACGGCGCGGCTTTCCGACTGAGCCTCAACAGACGGAGATGAGAGACCTTTGATCTCGGCGCGCTGCTTGAGTGGGCATGATTCACAAACGGCCCGGCTCACCAACACCACCACCACCCTGCTGAGCTAGCTTTTTCTACACACACACACACACACACACACACTGAGAGAGAGAAAGACAGGCGCAGAGGGAAATGACATGGAGAAGGGGACTAGGGAGAGAAGAGGTACAGTGAGAAGCAGAGATGAAGAGGAAAGCTCAGGATATTGCACTGTTTATGGCTATGCCAAATCTATTTACTAGTCTGACTGACACCACTGTATGTGTTTGTGTGAGTGTTTTTGTGTTTGAAAAGAGAGAGAGAGAAAGAAATAGATTTGTCACTGTGTCCACATGCATTGGGCAGAATTGGAAGTGTTCTTCAAGTTAGATCTTATATTGAGTTCAGACGTGTCTTTTTTCTCCTCAGGGAATTTCAGGAGAAACAAACCAGAACACAAGATAAAACTGTTAATTAAGAAATTGAAAAATATCCCTCCGGGCAGATTTCCACTGTGAACAAAGGAAAGAGCAAAATCAAGAGTGATATCATGCAGAGTCATGCTATCTAATATATTCACTGATTAATATTTATTCGTCTTGATTTTGTGACCTTTTTGCGCTTGTTGTGATCTTTGAAGGTGTGACTGACAACACTGCACACTACATTGGCCTCAGTAGACTCAGAGCCGGAGTGATGAATATGAGCTTCATGCTTCCTCTAACACTGTTTTAATTAATGTCAGCTAAAAGATGAAGAGAACAGAATAAACAATAATGTGGTCTTCAGAATGTCACAGAAAATTCTGGAATGTGACGTGTGTATAATTAAATCACTGAACCATTCATTTAACATTACCCTAACAAAGCATTAAAAAAACATCATAAACATGAATAAAAAATAACCCTATGTAAATAAATAAGCACATTGGACAAAGTCAATAAATACACTGAGCCCCTAGCTATTGAGTGTGGAAGGAGAAGCACTGTGCATAAATCTTAATATTTCAGATGGCTCCTCTTTTACAGATACTGTATAGTCCTACTGATGGTTGGTATGCACAGTTAGTGACATGCCAGATCCATTGATAGGACATGGCCAGTGGCAAGAAAGAAGATAAGAATTGTCTATTTTGTCTAATGTTCTTCAACGTATAACCAATTTATGATTAAAGGATCAATTAACTATGCCTGCCCCTGGATTTAACCTGCATTGTATTTATAGTGAGCTCTGAAATCCTTTGGAATGACCAATAGCACCAGTTCAGCTGATATTTCAGATAATGGGTCTTTTTGAAAAGGAGGAAATGATACAGGTAAATACATCATCACCATCCCTCCATTACATCAGAGGTGTGATACCACCCTCTGGCTGCAACACTTGTTCACTTTTGAGCCGTCTATGAAGGCAACGATCCCTTCCTTCCAGAGGTGGGATAGGATTAATCCATTTCCACCAAAAATACGGAGCCTTAAACCCCTTGCACAGACACCCTAAATCTGCCTACAACAAGCTGATTCTTTCTGCACTGTTACCCTCATCTAGTCTTCTGTGCCCCCAAGATTAGTCCAATCTTTCCCTTGAAAAAGATTAGACAGTTTAAACCTCTGCCTGAGCTCAATGGTCCCTAAATTGATTACATACGCAGAGTCTAGAATTGCACTCTGGGAACTGGTTGGATTTGTTTTGGTTTGTACTTTCGCTTGGCTGCCGTTCAGGTGAGTCGGTCTCGTCTTCCTGTCTCGGAGCACCGCAACCCCTCGCCATCATCCGTTGGACCAATGACAGCTATCGATTCTCCTCCCCACCCCTGTAGACATATGCAACTCCATTGCCGTCAAACTCTTTAGCTTCAAGGTGGCGTGACAAAAATGCTTTGCGGCTTGTTCTACTCCCTCATTAGCTGCCGGACTGTCACGTCCTCGACTGTCAGGCTCATAGCCATTCTGCAAGGCCCATTCAGCGCCAGGAGCGGAGCAGGAGCAGGAAAATGGACTTTTGAAATGCCGACAGGGGTGCTGTTGGCGTACACTTTTAGCGCTGTCAATAGAGCCGCACTCCATTGTCCTCAGCGCACACTGGCACTTTGACAGCGAAGAAGCACAGATGATATTTCACAGCATGTCAGCAAACAAGGCCCTGGAAAAAATAGCAATCCACAAATATGTTGGGAGGGGACAGTCACTTAGGGCAATAAATGGGTTTGTTTGTTTGTGTGTGTGCATGTGTGTGTGTATGCATGCGTATGTGTGTGTGCATGTATGTGTGTTTGTGAGAGAGAGTGTGTATGTGTGTCCAAATCTGCTTGCACAAGACTTGGAGTCACCTTGTTTTTAGGGAGCTATAAGGTTGTGTGGACTAGTATATGCAGATAAAAAAGAGCCTACTCTCTCTTTCTCTGTCTGTATGGTGTTTGTGTGTGTGCATGTGTTTGTGTGTGTGTGTGTGTTTGAGGGGGAAAGAAAAATGAAAGGATCCAGTGCATATGAATAAAACAGAGAAAACGCACATAGACATCAGAGTTTCACACAAGTGAAAACGCTCAAGGACAAGAAGACCTTTTCAGTTCTTCTTTGATGTGCTGTTTGTGAGTGATCATCTCTGCATGCAAAGGTGTGAAGCTGTGAGCCTGTATGAGGCTGTGTCGCTGTCAACATTCATGTGTCTTAGTGCATGTGTGTGTGCATGTGCAGCGACGCTGCTAGAAATTTTAGGCCCTATGACAGAAAATTATTTTGGGCTTCCCAAACATTGATTATAATATTAAAATGTTCTCTAGGGCCCCCCATCAGTGCCAGGTCCTTGGAATCAACTCCCCCCCCCCTGGCGGCGCCCCTGTGTATGTGTGCATGTGTGTGTATGGGGGAGGTATAGGTTAACTGAGGTATAGGCTGATCTTGTCCAGTGAGTCAGAGGTAGGAGCGTGTGTGTGAGAAATAGTCAAGAATAGCTCTTGTCTTAGTTGATGTCATTAGCTGGGATGTGGTTAACACAAAATGCATCTCTGAGGCCTATTTTCATCTATTCTCATATCTTCCATAACAGGGGGCACAAATTTGCTTGCACCCAGGGCTATTTACATACAGTGGTTGTAACCTAAATTACCTGAGGCCATCTTTGCTTTGCCCTGTGAAATCCCATGATGCATTGTGCACTGATGTCACAAGCTATTTTTAGTAACTGCAACAGGCACTATTGCAGGTTTTGTATGACCACAACCACTAATGATCCACTTACGACAAATCGGTAACACACTACACAACAATTCGGTGCGTCAGAGAGCAGCTCCCTAGGATTTGATTAAGGCTGCGGATCTGCAGTAACACAATTAGGTTAATCTTGTTCATCAAACACTGTCTTGGATTTCATTCACTATAACAGGCACCTCAAGGACTGCTGCAAAATTACACACAGTCAGCAACTGCACTGTGCGGACCAAACGTTTATGAGGACGAGAAATTTAACTCTCAATAAAGCTCCTACATTGGAATAATCTCACTCATAATTCTCTCCATTCAAACCTCCTTTTTCCACAGAGAGTGGACAGAAGATCTAAATATTGGCACTACACCCCTACAGTGTTACACCTGAGTAGTCTGAAAGTTAGTCAGAAAAACCTGCAAATATTTGATAGGGGTTGAGGCATAACTCATATTTTTAATAGAGACAGAGCTCATACATTCTGAGACATTTATAGAGAAAGAAGAAGCCCTACTGAAACCCCAAATGCTAAAAATTGCATAACGAGGAGCACTGATTAATGTGCTCAATAGCCAGGAAGGGAACGGAGGGGTTGGGGAGGGTGCAGGAGGGACAAGAGAGAAGGAAGAGGAACACAAGTGTGTGAATTCATCATGGCTTAAGTTCATTAGCATGAACTAATAAAACACCCATAAGACAGACAGGTAGCCCCCATCTAGAACAGCTAGTCAGCATTTCGTCCTCCAGCAGTGTGAGCCTACATGCAGTGCTCTATGTCGTCTATGTCTGTCATTTGTTTGCCCTTTCACACAGCTGAGTGCACGTGTCAAAGACGCACTGTTGGTGAGCTCAGGGCAAAACTGAAGCCTCATCTATGATGAGATGGGGATCACAGGGGTCGACATGGCCATTACTCTGATGGCCCTCTCATCTCAACAAAACCACAGTGCAGTTGACCATACTTGGCCAAACCCACACACACACAAAGAGAAAGAATTGTACATCAGCCACACACACTCGTGCTGAAAATACAATTTTTGCAATTGCAGGGCCATTCAGTGCCAGGCCAATGCTTTATTCATGAGCCAAGGAAAGCAGCCTCACTTTTCTCCAAAAATGGTACAGTATCACCAGGCTTAAGGGCAGCAATCACTGTTATATAGCTGCAGTTCAATGAAGGCACCTAGCTTCCCACAAAAAGAAAATGAAGGAAAAAAAGAAAACCCTTCCATACCACCAGCTGTGGCTAATTGCTGCATTTTGCCTGTTAGGTTAGCATTTGCATTTCAGATTTCTAACCAGATCATTATCTTAACTGTATACAATGAAGGCATACTTTCAATTCAGCAGAACCCGAGCTGATGTTTCCTAATGGCCCAGTGACTGGGTGCTCCGTCAATCAGGCATATACAAGCATGACTAATCCACACATGAACTGTAAAATCAATTGCACATGCCAAGCATCAAATCTAATCAAATCTGTAATTTAACCAGACATTTTGCCCTGGCCGTGTGTAAATGCTCAGCACAGACTTCAGGCTGTGATTTGAAAGTAAAAGTGATTCGAAATGATCTAGCAAGATGAGGAGTAGGCTAATCACTTTAGCATTAGAGAAGCCCATTCAAGTAGTTGCTTAAGATAATGTACAGGAAATATAACTAGTGCAGCTATCCATACTGTTACCCACTAAGGGGATTCACTAAATAATTTCTGTATTGCACTCATATTCAAATGTAGAGTAACAACACAGGGTATGGAAAGCACAGACGTCACCAAACACAATCACTTGCAATCACTTCCAGGTTACTGTAATGTCTCTGTTCTTATGCTCTTATGCTGTTGTTATCTTAACATGGCAATATATGGTGTGACCCTACTTGACTTGCTGTAGTCAAAGACGTCATCTTAGATGGCTGAATTTCAAACAAATGTTTATTTTTGTTGCAACCAAGCACTATCTCAGAGAGCAGTTTTTTTTCATTCCAGTCCAACTGAGACTCCAGAGATTAAGATTAAGATCACTGATTTAAGGCTATTAGCTAAATCTGTTTGCATTTGCCTATTTTTGTGATTTACATAAATCATCATCATCCCACATTTTTTTAGCAGTTAATTCCAGGTAGACTCATTGATTATCCAGCAGCTGGCTGAGAGCATGGAGACCAGTGAAACTCACAGTGCCTCCCACCTCCTCTGGGCTCCAGTTCCATCTCCCAGCCAGAGCCTCCTCACAGGGCCTCTCTCTCTCTCTCTTTCTCTCTCTCTCTATCTTTCTCTCTCTCTCTTTCTCTGTCTCTCAGCTGCAGGTTAATTGGAGATGAACGGCTCCAGCCCCGGAGAGCAGAACCTTCCCCGTCCCTCGGCTACACTCTAAAGAGCCTGACACTTTGAAGTTTCAGGTGCTTCCTCCACCAACACACACACACTCTCACACACATGCACACACACACACACACACAGACACACACACACCCCACCACCACCACTCATCCTCGCTTCTTCACACTCCTCTCCAGCTCTTTCACAGCCTCCTCCTTAGCTCCCTCCAGGCTCCAACATGGTGAGACAAGAGGAAGAAGAGGGAAGCCAGAACATAAGGCCCACACTTCAGATTCTGAGCCGATATGTGCTGCATCTCTAAAGTGATAAATGTAAACTAGCCTTGGCACATGTCTGATATGTGGATCATTAAGAGAGGTTAAGAGTTTAATGATCATTTCTTGATGATTTAGCAGCAATCTGGACAATGCTTTTGATTGTTTAAAGTATAATTTCTTACAGAGACGATAAAATGCATGGTAGCCATTGAAAGTTAGGCTGTCTGCCCTTCAGCTTTCCTGGAGATCATTTGTTAACTCTGTCATTCTTTGGGTAATGGCTGTGAAAATCTGTGAAGCAGGAACACGCCGCAAATCAGAGTCCAGTGTTCAGTAAGATTTATGGATTGTGGCCCCTGCAGCTGTTAGAACAGTATGCTTTTGAGGCCATACATAATGGACTGAAGTTACATGCAGGAGCTCAAAAGTCTTGTTTTTAAAGACTTTTTTTTCACACACATTAATTTTTTAGGAGTTGCATATTTAACAAGTTCAAAGCAGTGGAGCCTTTGTGGAGGTTTGTTTCTGGCATAGACTGAGAGAGGGAACAGACAAAACAAAGAGACAAGATTGTACAAAGATTGTAAACTGTGCTGGAATGCAGAACTCTAACACTCTATGTGTGTCTGTGTATGTGTGTATGAATACTGAGTAACTGCTGTGTTTTAGTATTCATAGCCCTAGCTAAGGGCTGTCCCTGGGCTGAGGATGTCATTTCTGTCTAGAACTCAGGCCAGCTGCAAAGAGAATCCCAGAGTCTCTGTATCACACACACACACACCACACACACATACACACACACACAGAGAGCAAACACATGAGTGCACATACTCATAGAAATGCAGTTGCTGAAGCAGTTTAAACTCCATACACATCAATATACATATGACACATTACATAAAACAGACATATACTCTATCACACATGCTGCATATAAAACACAGACACACAAACAGTCACAGACAAACAGTGTCAGACAGACAGACAGACGCACACACACACACACACACACACACACACACACACACACACACACACACACACACACACAAATACCTGAAAGCTGTCTACTCACTACCTCTAAATATGTAGAAAGATTTTGTCAACTGTGTACTTCAGTGCATATATTAGTGATGCTAATATCTGTGGCTCTGAATGGAGCTGAAACTGAAACCTGCCTAGCACTGCACCCCTGGGAACAACACGGCACCTCACTGCAGATACCTCCCTCCCTGCATAGAGAACTGTCTACATTTCCTAATAACCACTATCTACTATTCTGGATCCTCCAGAACAGTTTGAGAGAACAGTTGATGTTCAGTCTCTGGAACCACTTATCTTATTGAACTGTTCTCAGTACTGCTCCTTCCTCTTCATTCAGTCCAACCGTTCCTCTGTGATCACTTATTCACTGGTGCACTGGGAGGTATATTAACTGTAAACATCACCACTATGTAAATAACGTTTATCCACTGTGTGTGAATTCATGTCATCTGATCATTCTCTTCATCCCTCGCCTACTTACTTATTCATCCATAGACTCACACATTTTGTTTTTTTATCTCCCTTTAGTCACACACACTGACATCCCCATTAATTCACTTTGTTAGTCAAGTATTTACTTGAGCTCCCTTCCCCATCTGCTCTCTGGGGCCCTTCTGTCTGTTCCTTCATCCCTCCATCCCTTCCTTTATCCCTTGTTCCCTTTCTCCGTTCAACTCGCTCCCTCAACGTCCTCCCTCGCCTTAGTTCCTTAAAGACTTCCTATCCCTTAAAGGGATAGTCTGGTGAAAATCAACTCTGATTTCAACCCCATGCCCTCATCAGTTAGTGTTAGCTGCTTATTCCCTATTCTTTGTATGTATGTACCAAATGTTCTTGTTCTTTTTCTTACTGACAGCACTCGTTGACCTTGAACAACAGGGCTATGGGAGGATCTACCCCAGACCCTATTAGCTTCAGGGTTCATGATTTAGGGGGGACATTGGGATTGAGATTCAGTCTGACTCACCCGCTCCTCCTCTGCCCTCAGGTCCGGCATGGTGCTGACGCAGAGGGTGACGGCGGTGATGGCCACGAACACCACCGACAGGCACGCAAAGATCTTCCCCGGCAGGCCAGAGTGCGGGTTCTCCACCATGTCCCTCAGCTTGCGCATGCAGCACGCCATGCGCGTCTCCTCCTGAGCCACCGACACACTCCCACCACCGCCGCCACCTCCTCCTCCGCTGCTGCTGCCCCCACCTCCGCCCCCGCCTGAGGTCACCTCCTCGTAAGACTGGGGCGAGGCGAGCTCCGCCTCCTCCTCCTCGCGGCGCAGCTGCTCCTGGTGCTCCTCCTGGCGGAGGCGCAGCTTACGCAGGCAGCACCACTCCAGGCTCTGCTCCTCCACGCCCCAGTAGAGCAGCTCCTCCTGGAAGGAGAGCGCGCACATCTCACGCAGGAGCCGCAGCTTGCCCGCCGCCAGGAAGGTGACGATGGAGCGGAAGGCGGCGGGGCTGCGGTCAAAGAAGAACTCGTTGCGGCTCACGTCGTAGTCGTCACACACGTCCAGCAGCTCCTCGGCGTTGCTGCAGCCGCGCAGCTTGCCCAGACGCGTCAGCGGGAACTCGTCCAGAGTCGACCACGGGATGCGGTAGCGGATGCCGCCCACGTTGATGATGGCTGGGGTGTCGTCGGTGGTGGCTGGTGGGGTGATGTCGGCGGTGGCGGGGGCCATGCTGTCAATCCGGGGGGGCAACAGGGTCTCATGTTCAGGCCGAAGCAGCTGCACCCGCTTGTAGAAGATGCCCTTCTTGACGGTGCTCTCCTGGGGATTCTCCACGGGGTTGAAGTGGAAGGTGGTGAACTGGCGCTCAGAGCTGCCAGCCAGGAGGGCCACTTCCTGGTACATCTCCGCAGCTTCGCCAGGCGAGGGGTGGGGGGTGGGGATTGGGGGGTTGGGGGCAGGGGGGGGCGGTGGTGGTCCCCGCCCTGTGGGGTCAAAGGTCAAGAGAGGGGATGGACAGATAGGTCACACTTCCAGAAGCAGAGATATTCCCTAAGAGACACAAGGAAAAGAAAGTTAAACAAAGATGAATAAATGAATGTTAATAAATAAATACATACATAAATACATACATAAATAACCTACAAACATAAGACAAGCAGACACCATCCTGCTGAATATAGCAAGTTGTAAATACAAAGCATTACTATAAATTTCTAATGCTCATCTGAAGGAACACAACAGCTGAATTTAAACATTATTATTTATTCAGGGCAAAATTAATCAAAATCACATCACAGAGACACCGTGGGTGTTGTTGTTGCTCAGCAATGATCTCACTTAATACCAAGCCAACGTTGAATGTCAAAGCTCATGACGACAGAATGATGATAGCCACATCTGTGCATGAATTTATACGGGTGTAATAACTGTAGAGCTATATTTGCATTTTTTGTGATCTGTGTCACTGTGACTTGTTGTGGACCTTCTACTTGTCAAAGTATTTGTTGCCATGAGTTTCAAGGCATTGAAAATGCATGAAAAACTCAAGGCCTCATCCGCAATGAAGGGTGAAAGAAAAGTAATTAAGTTGTTTTTCCCTCAAATACACCACTGCTTCTCTAAATGAGACACGTTGGCTTAAAACAATTGCTTTAGCAGCGGTTCGCTAATCTGAAATAAATACTGCAGAGTTTAAGTGGTGAACACAGAGAAAGCTGATTTGCGGGGGGGATCATCGGGGAGAGCGGCAGCTCCATGGGGGACAGAGGATAGAGGATTGAGGATGCTCATCACTCAATGACCAATAGGCAAAACAAATGTGGCAGCCAAGCCAGTGGCTTCACACTGCATATGAACTCTGTAAATCTCTTTATGTTTGCTGAAACATGATTCAGGGCTCTTAACAGCCTTGGAGTGGACAAGCCAAAGGAACACAGTCCATATTTTTATGCCACTTCCTGAATGTTCTGACACACTGTTTTATTGCTGTTTTGCTGACTACATTACTTTCCTGATCTGCAAAGTGGCTGCTGAAGTTAATACATTTTAATTTAAATTATTTTTTTTTTTTAATTTAGATGCACACTTTATCTAATTAGTGTTTATATCCCAGTTTACTGTCAACACACAGCAGAAGCATTTTTCTCTCATTCCTACTGAGAAGTTTGAGAAACTGGTAACACAAACAGTTTACTATGCCCAACCAGTTAAACTATCAAAAGCCAGCAAGAGTCTTTGTTGAGACCTTCAAAAACCAGCTTGGACCATTACAGCATTCATAAACACCCTTCCAGTCACTATCAGTTCTAGGCTGTCAGGGAGTCAGCATCAATCCCAGCTGGATCACCTAGAGCATGGTGGATGGTGCTCAAAGACAGGAAAGCTTTAGTGCAAAGACTCAAATGTCACATCATTAATTTCTTGTGTGCAATCATCAGCTCACTTATCATACCTTCTTCGCTGCCTCAGGTGCGGCCCTGTCCCCTATCGATGTCCCCTATTCCCTCCTCACAACCACCAGTTTGGGTCCCTGTCAGTCCCTATCTGTAGGGGGGTTGGCTCCTTACCGGGTCTAAACGACAGGGCCTTCGGCAAAGACTTTTATTTATTTTGTTAAAGCAGCGAATTCGCTGATAGCTCTTCCTTTTTTGTAAAATTCACTGTTCAAATTCTTTCTCTCTGGTTCCTTCTGGGAGAACAGAAATACAAGGTGATTCAAGAAAAATCAGTGGCGATATGTCTAGACGCAACAATCGCTGTCTGCAGACTCATACCTACTAAGAAGGCCTGAAAATGTATGAAGTTTAGTCCCTTGTGAGATATTATTTATTTATAAATAGATAAAACCAAACATGAGAGTGAAGTCAAGTCTTAGCACAGATAGTCACATCTGATTTTAAAAATACATACCAGTGCACATTGTAAACTAGAATCAAAAGACATTCAAAGATTATCTAAAATACCTCCAAGGAATGTTACCATCATGGTCTCCCTTGTCGATGAATGATTCATTTAAAGCACTCATGAGATCACACAGCAAGCTCAATGAGCTGGTATGAAGGCTGCAAATATAGAGTTCTGTGGGGGAAACTGAGTGTCTTATCTCACAAAACCACCTTCGTGACTTGAATTGCTCATGGGGGAGACATTGTGGTGATGGGACAGAGCAAGAGACGGAGATGGGATGAGAAATAGTCATGTCATTTTTTGTAATTCCTGAAAAAAAATGACTTTTATTGAATGACAATTATTTTAGGAAGGTGACAATATGTATCAGATGTAAACAACTTAATGATGATATATGTGTGTGCATGTGTGTGTGTGTATATATGTATATGTGTGTGTATATATATAGATAAGTGCCTGTTTAGGGATCTCAAGTCTGAACGCGTACTTGTCAGTCTGACTTTTTTCTCTTTTTCATAAAATATTGATAGATAGTGATTCAGAATCCATTACAGGGGAGCAACTGGTGCGAGGCTTGCGCTAACAGTCATCAACAGCAGTTGGAGCTGGCCAGTGGCGAGAGCCAAAAAGCTAGTGCTAATGGCAACAGATGACAGACCCACAGCAACAAGAGCCAAGCCCTCGCATGTGGGAACATCATTTTGCCTTCAGTGCAATTTACTGCTGTGAGATAGCAGTCAGAGAGAGAGAAGAGAGAGAGAGGCAGAGAGCGAGAGAGAGAGAGAGAGAATCAGGTTGTGACAGGAATGATTCTATCTGATGTATTGACCACTGTAAAGGAAACAGGCTTAACAACAAGTTTTTTTTGTTGTTTTTTTTAAGTTAGACATGAGCTTTGCATTGGGTTGACTGACCTTGACTTTCTGTTTGGTTTAAGGCTGGCATTACATGTGCATAAATGAGACTTATAAACCACTCGCTAGGGCTATTAGGTCTTCATTTAAACCAGTATGAAAATGTGTGTTTAATATGACTTTAGAGCAGACTCGCTATCACTGTAGGAAATATTGTAATTGCTGCAGTGTTTCAGCAGCCTAAAGAGGCAATTCCACAAACATCATGTTAAGACTCACTGATTACTTACTAATATTTACAGCTGCACCACGTTCACTGCTTTTGTTGATTTTCAAAAATGTTGACAAACATGCCCTGTCATGACAATCATGCAGAGAGTAAGATCCAGTTCTAAAACTCTAACTGTGGGAGAGGATCCATGACAGGAAGTTTAAGCTGGTCTGGAGTCACAGAAACCGTTGGAAAAACTGCATACAGCACAAATAAGATCTTTTCGGAATCCACCTGCACCCTACATTATCTAACCTGACAACAAGAATCAGGGTCAGAGCAAGAAGAAAGGAACAGCAAAGACAAAGAAGAACAGAGAGCAATGTCAGTCAGCCCAGCTCTCTCTCATGTCCTGGCCGTGTCTTAGGGGACCCTACACAAAGCCATGGGCCTCAAAGCATATTTTATTTAAGTACACTTTATTTATAAGACTCACAGCTTAGAACACTTCCCACCTGAGAGGGGCATAAACGAGACCAATCACAGCTAAGAGATCTCTTCTGGCTGATATCAGAATGGCATAAGTAAATTAATAATGCATTTCTCTAAGATCATGCTTTTCCAAAGCATTAACACACAGTATGCAATTTGAATCCACAGGGTGGCGTGGTCATAAAATCTACTTAAAAGCAGAATGGCTAATGAAAGGCTTTTGAATGGCAGCAATGAGATCAGAGTGACGCTGACGCTGCACAATGCTTTTCTACAGGGCCATGGTGTGCTCCACACACACACACGCACACACACACACACACACACACACACACACACACAAACACTCTCTCTCTCTCTCTGTGGTCCGCAACAGAATGTGCAGATTGGTTGTGGTAGAATTGTGAGATCAATGCACATGGTGATGATGTGACATGGATCTGTATCTGAGCCTGCTCTTCACATATCCCTGAGCTGTAGTCCTTTTCTAAATGCACACTGAACATGCTTACTGGTACAACAGTATTGCAACATCTAAGACTCAACCAATCTATTGTATTTCTCTTTCAATATGTTTGTTATAAAGGCTATATGTTTGTGTTTGTGTTCATAGGTTCTTGGCAGACACCAATGGGCTCAATCCATCAGATGGAGTAAAACCCCACTGAGGTTAAATAGATGTGTGTGTGTGTGTGTGTGTGTGTGTGTGTGTGTGTGTGTGTGTGTGTGTGTGTGTGTATTTTTAAGGATATTATGGTTTGACATTAAAAGTACACTGTGAACGACCCTCCAGTGTACATATACCTAGGCATGACATTGATTAATGACACCAGTGGCTTCCTCACTTCAGTGGTAATACAATGATGATGAGAGACAGATGTTACATTGCTGCAGGAGTGAATAGTGGTACAGGCCATGCAGGGTGAGGAATACTACAGTGTAATCTAAACAGGAGAAAGTTGTCCTTCACAAATTATACTGCCAAAGAGAAACAGTTTCAAGATTATTGAAATGGCATAAGAGAGCAAGCATATAAAAGATCATTGCCATTTTTAAAAGCCCCTTGGGCTATTAGGCTTTTATAAGGCTTAAAGAGGGACTTTACAACACTACTAACAAACCATGCCAAAGATGCACAACAGAACTAACAGTGTAAGTCATCCAATTTGGCTGGATTTGACTGCAGGTCCAGAAGGTTCTGAGCATTTTATGCATGGCAGCCTCTTAATGGAACTTCACTCTCAGCTTTGCATTGTGACCTCATTTTTTAAATACCAACTCCCAATCACACTTCAAAACTTTTACACTTCCAGTGAGCTGGGGCAATTTAACAAACTTTAATTCCTGAATTAACGCTCTGAAACTGGGACGCAGCGGAGGGAAAGTGAATGGAAGCTCACGTCTGCTCAAATTGGCTTCCCCTGGCCTCTTTTTTTTCCCAGGCATAATCATAAACTATTGGCCAAGTCGTTCACAAAGCAATTACTTCAGCCAAACAGAGGAGCCATAAACACCAGAGCCGACTTCTGCACTAAAAAAAGACACATTCAGGCATTGGGAGCGACGGGCCCACAATTCCCTTCTCTGTCAGTTCAAAAAACCCCTTTCATTAAAGCCTTAGCGGGAGGCCATTGACACAACTGCAGGCACCTCTCAGTAGCACATGAACCCCAGCTAATGCCGAAAGTGTGGAGTTCTTATAGATGCAATGGATTCTCAGGATGGAGACGACTGAACACTAAAGAGAAATACAATAGATTGACATACAATAAAATATCTGTTGCAAACTTCATAAGAGCAGAAGTTTGTAGTAGTGAAACAGATGGCTGTGTCGTTCCCATTTCACCCACGATAACGGCTGAAACATTACTGTCCCGCTCAAAAATACAAGTACCATGGGCACAATCTGTGCATTTATTGAAGTCTAAAGACCGACCGATTTCATTGAGGTTAGGCACCAATCAAAGTAATATTAGTGACTAACCATGGTAAAGTGAATCAAAACAGAGAAAAGGAAAGTAAATTACTGAACTCTGTCAATATTTGTCTGGCCATATTTTAGCCTGGGAAAGACACACAGAGAATCTGACCAGTCAATTTCTCATCACAGATAACGCAGACCTATTCTGTCTCCCTGAGCAGCACTGTCTGCCACAGCAATGCCATGCCAGCAGGTAAATCTAGATCAGAATTTCCTCTCATTTCCAGACCATAATACCCACAAAACTGGTGATGTTTAGTTTGTTTTTTTGCATAATGAAATACATAGCTCGTTTTTTTGTGTATAATAACCAGAACAACGCTAAGAAATATCAATGGTTATAAACATCAGAATCACATCAGAAAACAAAGCTGATTAAGAGTACACTAGAAAACAGTTCACTGGGCATCATTAGGGTTGATTTGAGTCAGGCTGAGAGCTGCAGCAGCAGCAAAGGAGACTGGGAAGATGGATGGAAATTAGTTTCTCTCTGGAGCGTCTCCTGGGAATGAAAACAAGGTGACATTTGTGGCAACTCTGGCTTAAGCTATGTTCGCCAAGCAGCTCCACTGACCTTTCTGTGTGTCTGTGGTGACAGACGTCTAATGATGCTGTGGTGACTCAGCAGATTGACTTTTCATGACACGGTGGGATGATGACACACTGTAGCCTTGTTTGACGTTTGGGTGATCTGAAAGCAGCCTTAGCAGACTCTGCATGGCTTGTATAGCTACATACTGTGTGTGTGTGTGTGTGTGTGTGTGTGTGTGTTTAACTTATTGCATGCTAATTCATTAAATAATGTCTTCTGTAAAATCCTAAATCTCATGGCCTACTGGTTAGGGCCTTGAGCGAAAGTGTTGTTCGATCTTTGACCAGTGGACCCTGGCACCCTGAAGTGCCCTTGAGCAAGGCACCTAACCCCTCAGTGCTCCCCCCGGCACCGCTATAGCAGGCAGCCAATTGTTCCAGGTTAGTGTGTACCTCACTTCACTGTGTGCTGCGTGCTTCACTAATTCAAGGTTGGCTTAAATGCAGAGATCAAATTTCCCTCACGGGATCAAAAGAGTATAGATTATTAATATATTATTATTATACCAGCCATAATAGTGCTGAATGGGCTGAGTGATTAAAGCGCAATGAACTTGATTATTCTAGTGCCTGCAATATCATTATCCACAGTGTGAAGCACTTGAATTTAAACCTGGAGTTTCGATATGAAGTTGGTGGGGGATCGGAGGAAGAGCTCTCTTAAAAACTCGCATTTCAGAAACAGCTTATGCATAAGAGGCTGACGGTACTAAGGAAAAGAGCTGGTGAATAAAGAGGACAGGAGTACAGGCTCCATCAGGTCAAAGGCTGAAGCTGAAAGTGTGAAACCAAAGATTAAATACTGACCGAGCAACATTATACATTACAATGGGAGCAAATGTGAATAGTTCTAGTTTGCATTAGTGAGAGTACCACTTTACGTCACAATATAAACTTTTCAATGATCTTTTGTATCGGCATGTGAGGCCTCGACTTTGGTCTGCATGAAGGGGGATTTTCCCCCCTCCCGATTGCGAACACGGAACTAAGCGAACGTTTGTGCCTCTCGCTCTGCTTTTACCCTCTCTGGTGAAACTAACTGAGGCTGAAAGGGTGAACTGGAACTGAAGCTGAAAGGGTGAACTGGAACTGAGGCTGAAAGGGTGAACTGGAGCTGAAATTGGACAAAAGGGTCCCAGGAGGAACAGTCTAGCAGATACAATCAAAAACACACCCTGCAATTTTTCAGTGAATGCTTGTCCAGAGACTGCTGGTTCATTGCAATGGCTCGCATGGGATGTAGCTAATATCCCAGGGCACAGATGCATTTCCTACAGCTAGGCTGCAAACAGACTCCACATATGTACTGTGTTTGGTAGTGAGGATCCTACCACTCTAGGTTGGTTTTTATTCTCTGAACCTGAGGGAATTAGCCTAATATTTTCCTACAGTAACTGCAGATCCTTCCATTCAATTCCAGTGCTAATCTTATGGGGTCTAGCCATTCACTAGTGCATGTTTATTTCATTTAATTTCTACTAAAAACAAACAGAGCTTGCATTTTATGCACTGTTAATTGTGACATGATAACCAACAGCTAAAGAATATACAGGCTAAAACGGTAGGCTACTACAATCTTTTCAGTAGCCTATATATTTTCCTTCTCCCTCAAGACTTCGGCTATGTCTGATGTTAGTACATAAACACACACAAGTTGATACTGTTGGTGCGAAATAGTATACTGACAGAAGTGTGAACATCATTATGGTCGATCACATTTATTAATCCCCATAAATCAGTTTTACAAGCTACAGGCTACTCTTCCTAAAAGGTAGTGTCTGCAGCAGTGTTATATGCATGTTATATTTTGCATGCTATCTCATAACATAGGCTACCTATATCATGCGTTAAAGACAGAACTACCGGTAGAGTGAAAATGCTTGCCTTGCAAAAAGCTTGCCGAACCAAATCAGCACTAAACTCTTATTTCAAACAAGTAAAACGCCACTTTCATAGAGCCAATTCTTATGAGAGCAAATATAGGAACGCAGCAGTGTTTATCATCCAAATTTATGAACTGGATAAACAGCTTCTCACAAACGGAAAGTGATTGTATTCTTGTTTGACGCTATTCTCAAACTTATGGTCAATTCATAAATTTGCTCACCCGCTGTGTCTGGCATAAACCCATCGAGAAGAAACTTCTTTACATGTCGGTGCTCAACAAGCAGAAAACGAACAAGATAACACAGGCGACTCCATCGATCCTACATATCGTTCACGAATCTCATCACCCCGATCAGGTGAGCAGAGCCTATCTACTCAGCCTTTCTTCATCCAGACGCAAAAAGGGGCGAAGGAGGGAGAGCAAGTTTCACGCCTTCCTCAAGTTACGGATCTTAAGAACAGCCGCCGCCGTGGTGAGTCCTCCAGCAAAAGATTAAAAGAATGAAATGCAAAAAGAAAAAAAAATCGGCATTACATCCCCTCACAGCAGAGTGATATAAACAGACTAATTCGATTAGCTCTTACAGCAGACTGAAAGAGGGGTGTAGTCGTGGTTTCGTCTCTCTCCTACATCGGAGCCGTACTCAACGCATCCAGCTCCCTTGACAGTTTGCGCAAATTGATTGGACTAGTTGGGCTACTTTGGTGATGAAGAGGTTGTTGCAAGCCGTCGGGCAAAATGTCCAAAGACATAGGCAGACAGAGACAGCGAGCGATTCTGAAAATCGGACTTTTTCCATGTTGCATGTACGCATCAGCGTTGAACATTTGAACACATTTCATTTTTTTCTTTCAAATAGCCTACTGAGATTGAAAGCTCGATTTCGATGTTAAAATGACATTGACATTAAAAACTAATTATTTACAAAAAAATTAAAAATCGTTTTAGTGTTGGACTAATTCGATTTTTGATGTAGGCTAGATTTTCATTATTTTTATATAGGCCAAATTATTTTCTTTTACTGACAAGATGTTCACATTATGCTGACGTCGGCGTTCAGAAATACCAAACTCGACACATTGTCTGGTCAAAATCATCGCATCAATAAGGCTATCATAATCATTCGACCACTGAGCGCTTCCTCCCGCTGGAGGGAGCCCAAATTTTCTGGTGGTCAACACTTACATTGTCGAAGTGGAGGTCCACGTGAGGGTCTTGATGTCTGAATGTCAGCGACCTAATCTTTCGTCTGTGCGTCGCTAATTTGTTAGGATGACAAGATTGGAGTCAGGTAGGTGAGTCAGGTGGTTGTGCTTTCCACGGAAGAGATTTGGGGATTGCTTGTGAAGGGCAAGAATTCTACATTTGATGTCAGAATAAGTTTGAGACGATGGCCTCTCTGTTATGACATACGGTACAACAACCTGCCCAGTATCTCTACAAGACTGACAGTCTTCATTAGACAAGCACATATGCAGTAGAATTCAGTATTTCCATCAGATTTAATTTCATCCATAGGCTTATTTGTAGCATTCCATTGTAAAAAGCATAATATGGGATAGGGATCTAATGAAATAAGCAAGTCAGTTTTATTTATAAAGCATATTTAAATGCATTTGCTGACCAAAGTGAGATACAAAAATAGATTTAAAAAACAATGGGAACTATTACCCTTGGGGTAAAAAAAAATGCTTTCATAAACTGTCATAAAGATGTCATAGTAAGACTGTACTGTAATTGGTCACTGGATGTGCAGTTAAACTGTGTTGAATTTAAAACAATCCCATAACTGTTCACACCACAGGATTATATTTTGTTATCTCACATTGTGAGAAAGGGGATCCTTTGATCTTGTTTATAAATGATTTGAGAGATTGCCTGAGACCATTCCTTATGATGGAGGAAACATTTTAATCTATATCTAAGCTGCACAGGTTTTCATTAGGACATCAAGAACAGTGCAATAGCAACAGGCACAAACTAAATAAAGTTTTTATGTGGTCTGAGCCTGAAACCATGAAATAAAGTCCAGACAAGTCAAGTCAGGTATCTTTGCGATCATTGTATAAAGTTCAATTCAATTAAATTTAATTATATTTATACAGCACCTTTTACAATAGTATAGTCTCATGGTGGTTTACAACAAGGAGTGCCCAAGAGCAACAGGGGCAAGGAAAAATTCCCTTGTGGTATTTAGTATAGGAAGAAACCTTGGGCAGATCCATTGCTCTAGGGGCCAACCCAACTGCCAGGGGTCATACAGGAAAAGTACAACAGTGGATATCATGATAGACTACAATTTGTGCATGATTTTAGCTGAGCATCATAATAATTCCAAAATATTGTCCCACTACATTATATGGTAGTCAAGCCATAGGTGGTTATCAAAAGTTATGGCTGGACAGTGTAGTGGCAGCCAGCCATAGTGTTAAAGTCAAGGAGTAGAATCAATTATGCGGGGTAGCATTGAGAGGGTCAATTTTTACAGTGCCATTGTGAGGAGGGGTCAGTCGCAGTTCCTCTAGGAAGGAGAGCTGGTCCTGGCATGGACGTCAAGGAAGGGCCTTTAGGAAGCAGAGTTGTTCCTAGCATGGGCCTCCTGTGAAGCTGGTCACATTCAAGAGTCAGCCAGTGAGATGCAGGGGTGACATTTAGCAGAGATGATTGTGGTGTAGGTGGACAGAGGAAACAAATTAGATATATATATATATGTGTGTGTGTGTGTGTGAGAGAGAGAAAGAGAGAGAGACAGAGCAAGAGAGTTGTACGGCAGGACACATGATAGGTTTGTGGCGGCACTAGGCCATAGCAGCATAACTAAGGCAAGGTGCCTGGCAACACAACACTACTACTGGGGTGGTCAGTGGCCACCGGGCCTCGCAGCTGGAGGCATCAGCAGAGGCAGTCCTTCCCAATAAGACCCATGACGAGTGATGATCTACCGTGCACCTTCCCTAACTATGAATCACGTATGAAAAATAGCAGGTTGCAACATGACCAAACTGGACCACTAGGAAAACAAAGACGGCATGCAGTTTGGATAAAATAAGACATCAGAAAGGTTCCTCCATCCAGCACACCGTCTGGTGGTGGGGTCATGGCAGAGCTATTGATTAAGTAATTTATAGCGCAGCAAGAGGAGATGCAATTAATCAGACCGTACGGACGGAATCTTTGGGGAACGAACATTCATATTGATGTGCTTGTGTCTGTGTGACACACTGTGCTGTCGCAATGGCTGAGGTGCCACTCAGAGCCATTTGTCTTGTGCTCTGCTTGTGTGGTGTTTGTGAAAGACCTGCAGAGAGATCAGCTACAGTCAGGTGGAGATGTAGGTACATGTAGGCTACAGGGCAAGTGAGTGTGTGAGTGTGAGTGTGTGTGTGTGTGTGTGTGTGAGTGTGTGTGTGGGTTTGTGTTGCATCATATGGAGAAGAAAATACAAGAGTTAGAAAAACATTTCACACACCATGCCTTGTGTTCTGCTGTGTAATTACTGTTGTCTTTGGCATATGGTACACAGCATGTCTCACCCCACCTTACTCACTGAGAAAGGAGGAAGGAACAGACACCAACACACACATTACGCACACACACACAGAGTTAGAAAAGTTCTTTGTTGTGTTCGACCTAGATGTGTGTGTGTGTGTGTGTGTGTGTGTCTCCACACATTGTGTGCATAGCTGTGTGACAGAGCTATGGCTGACTCATCCTAGTGGGATGTCACATCATGGTGCGCGTGTGTGTGTGTGTATGTGATCTCACACCGCTGTAAGAATGTGTGTGCCTCTGTACAAGGTTGAGAAGAAAAGAAATATGAACATGGTGTGCAATAACAGCTGATCATTGGCATCAGTGCACACACATGCAAATAATGCACACACACACACACACACACACACATACACACATATACAAAACACACACTGTGTTTCTCTCTGTCAGATACACACATACACACACAGACATACACAAACAGACACAGACACACACACCAGTGAGTTGTCTCCCTCTCTCTCAGTAAACACACACTGAATCTTAAATGTCAATTCCCCTGTAAAGTTGGTTCACAAAGCTTACTGACACCCCATCCCCAATCATACTGAATAGCACAGGTGGCAAAGCCCAGTGTTGTTAGCAGCTTAGAGTAGCATCAACATTGTGTTACGCATCTTTGATACAATCTATTAATCCTCCTTTCATGTTCTCTAATTGAAAAGCACGCCCACACTCTTCTGTGCAGAAAAGTAATCGGAAAACCCATTTTCTGCTCTTTTTTTAAACGAGACAATCAAGAAATTTTGCCTCCATTCAAACCGTCCACATTTATCATAGGTTATCACATTTTTTCAAAACATTACTAAATAGATTTTCTTGTCAGCACATTTCATAATTGACAAAGCATCTGCTGTAAGTCTTTGCAGCATTTGAAAACTTTTTAGACAGATCACCTGTTCAAAATAAACAGTAGTCAGCACAAAAAGACTGGCTCTGGATTGTATTTTGTGTCATATACAATGAATAAAAGTGCACTGTGGCAGACAAGAGTCACAATCTGGAGCTGTATGAAGCTGCCGACAAACATGAATTGCAGAGCACCCACTGCTGTGTCAGACCTTTGGGAGCATTATGAAGTCTGATTACTCCACAAGCGCACACATGCACACACACACACACACACACAGAAGTAGAGAGGTCTTTTGTCTCTATCTTCATCTCTAACCCCTTATATATTACAAGAAATACATATAAAAATCTCAAAAAGTGTTTTTTTTTTTTTTTTTTTTTGATAATTTCACACAATCTTGTCACACACATTGCAACTTACTCTGACACAGAGATGCAAACAGAACTCAAATTCAACTTGACTTGACAGTCTGTCATTTTAAATCACATGGTCAGGACCCAATATGCCTGCTCAAAGGTGGTGTGGAGCTACTACTTGCTCTTGTAGTTTACATTTACATTTACATTTAGCAGACGCTTTTATCCAAAGCGACTTACAAAAGAGGATAACATTCAAGCTACAACACAATGAAAGAACTAACAAGGAGTGCATATTGCTAACATAGAATCTATGTTAAGTTGAACATAGTTGAACTTTCAACTATTTTAAGTTGAAAGTGCAATAGTGTAACGCAGTGTAGAGAAATTAAATTATTAAGTGCATTCTCAAAATTCACGCCAGGAGATATTTTTGGAAAAGCTGGGTCTTCACGAGTTTCTTGAAGGTGGAGAGGGTATCAGTTGATTTGGTAGCACTTGGGAGGTCATTCCACCAGCGCGGAACCAGATATGAGAAGAGTCTGGATTGACCTGCACAAGGTGTTGGCCGTGCTAGAAAACGTTCCTTAGAGGAGCGAAGCAATCGTCGGGTGACATAGGGCTTCAGAAGAGTATTCAGGTAGATGGGAGCAGAGCCATCATTCACCCTGTTGGCCACCATAAGTGCCTTGAATTTAATGCGAGCAGCCAAGGGTAACCAGTGAAGTTCAATGAATAGAGGTGTGACATGTGCCCTTTTTGGCTGGTTAAAGACCAGACGTGCAGCTGCATTCTGGATCATCTGTAGTGGTCTCACCGCACAGGCTGGTAGGCCTGATAGGCCTATGCTTAGGCCTATGTAAACAGAGGGATCGTGGAGCAGATACGAATTTGGCTTCTTTTCCCTCACTCTACCTTTGTGGAGACCACATGATGAGAATTTTTGCAAACATACAAGTATCTCAAGGACACTAATGGATATGTACTGAACAAATCAATATCATTGATCCTCTTTACTGTAACAGTTTAATTGGAACTCATTTTTGTATTCTTTAAAAGCCCTTGCACTCCAAAAATAATTACTGGTCATGTGTAACAAATGCAAAGCTAAAGATGTCTGTGCTTTTAAACTCAAAATAATGAAGCAGATTTGGAAGTCCAATCAAGCAGTTGCATTGAGTGCTGCCAAACCCATGCATCCTACCTAGCTAATGACGTTTGCAGCCCACAGGATCTATCGATTCCACACAGATCAATTCCTCACAAGCGGACATCATTCCAGTCTAAGCAAACAAACGCTTGGCGAACAAATGGACGGCCTGCAGACCCATATTATCCACCTCAGT
The DNA here is from genome assembly GCA_015244755.2 of Tenualosa ilisha. Lineage (NCBI taxonomy): Eukaryota > Metazoa > Chordata > Actinopteri > Clupeiformes > Clupeidae > Tenualosa > Tenualosa ilisha. Next base: position 1,076,641 of record PYXC01002690.1, read on the forward strand.
ACATTCATCAGTTTCTGCCTATTTGCCTTAGCCTTGGGCTTGGATTCTTGACGCATCATCATCGTCGTTGTCTGCATCCCTCTGATCTTGTCTACTCCCTCTCTCTTTCTGTGATAGGCTGTACATCACCAGCTAATGAGGCATGCATAGCGCAAAGAGAGCAGAGCGGGCGAGTGTGCGGATATGCCTGACGATCGCAGGTCCCTGATTAAGAGCGATCAAATGCCTATCCAAGGAAATCCTGTTACCGCCCGAGTCACTGCTTTGAAAAGCGAGTTTGCAACGTGGATTAATACAGTCATGTCTGCACAACTGCAGATTATTAAATTACTTTTTGTACAAGATCTTGTTTAAATAAATTTCCATTCAATTAAATGATATTAGATTAGGGGTGAGACAAAAGACAGGAACAAAGTGCACCTAGATGGTGGTGACATGAGACAAGGATTCCTCGGAGGAGAGACAGGATATTGAAAATCTTGTGAAAGTTCAATTTAAGGAAAAAGTCAGAAAAAGAACAGTGGACAAAGGAGACAGTGGTTACCAATGTAAATGAAATAAAGATATTGCTTGGGGGCATCTGGGCTGTTGTTTTTTTTTCCTACAGGGGATATGGCCTGAGGGATCTTATTGAGTTATTTGTCCCGGGGACTTCCACTACCATCTGGGGAGCAGTAATGTGACATTACCCAGCAAAGGCCTGTTTCATCATGGGCCTGCCATCAGACAATCTCAGGGCATCATGCTGGCTTTAATGAGGCTTGATGCTTTCCTATCATGGCTCTGTCATGACGGTGACAGTTCAAATGCACACACACACACATGCGCACACTGTAATGCACAGCCCTTAAAATAAAATGGAAACAATGAATACATTTTGAAGATATACCTTTATGTGTCAAAACTGTTTGTTGTCACAGATACAAAGCTGCAGAAGAAGGGAAGCTGTGAACAGCACATGTAGGCCTTTAATAAGGAAAAACAGGATATTTGGATTGAAAAAGAGTTTCATCCATTATACCTATTCATACCTATTTCATGTAATAATGTGACTCTTATATAATGTGATCTTTTGACACCTCTCCATTTCAGGGGCTGCTGAACCCAAATAAAAAATACACCAGATGATAATAAGGGCCAAACCCATCCCTTTGATCCCACTCTCAGAAGTGTGAGGAGCCTGTTAGTGGAAGACTTAATTTGCCTTTCTGTAAATAAACAGAACAACACAGTAAACAATATACAATATAAATAACCACAAACATGTGCAAGCGTCTCCTGTGTTGCACAGTAAAAGAGCCCAAGCTGTTCACAAATATCACAAAAACTTTCTTGTCTTCCCAACTCACATTGCGGAATTGCAACATTTTCACTGACTGCATTCTGTGTGGAACTATACTGACTGGACTAAACCTCAAAGCTAAGAGCTGGCTCTGCTTGTACAAATAAACATTATCTCTCTCTGAAATGTCTGGACAATTAAGTGTACCCTTTCTTGACAGACCTATTATTTTTCCCATTAGGCCTCCATTCACACAAAATAGGTGACTCTGTCTATGTGTTAGATATGGCCATAGAAAGCACAGTTATTAAGCCCTAATTATATAATTAGACATAATCGTCTCTGCTCTTACCCACTGTGCTTATTTCCACATCTCTCTGTGATGTACCTCTGTATCACTGTACACACTGGCTTCCTGCACATCACCAGCTTTTCAAATGTCACCCTTTTATGAACGTCAGCCACTACATTCCAACTGAGTGATCGGGGAGGTGAAGATGGGATGATTGATGAGTGATGGAGAGATGAAAACAGCAGAGGACTGATAAGTGGTTGATATGGCAAGGTCACCAGGAAGTTAGATGATTTGAGCATGACCTTCAGTCACAGCGTATCCAACAGATACAGTCAAAGAAGCCTGTCCAGTGGTCAGTGCTTCAGTGGAGACATTATAAACTGCAGCTCCGACACAGCTGTAATTACCTAATTAGTCATAATTAAGTCCTAAAAGTTCCTCCACGACATCCAACTTCATTGGCCCTGCACAGGCCAGTCTCCAATTCCACCTAAACTGATTGGGACTCAGTAGTCCGTTCGATCCTTACTTCATACTTCCTCCTTTTGTCTTCATTTGGGTGTAGAGAACTAGAATAGCATTCATTTATTTGTTTTGCTAACCTCCACTGAACCAACAGCAATCCGTCATGAAGAAAAACAGACACAGTCACATAAGAATTACAACTAATATAATAAAGACTGAACCACATCTAAATGAAAATTCATAAGGTTGTTAAACAACAGTGGCTTAAAAATACATCAAAGGAAATGAATGGTGGAAAACTGCTTTGCGGCATCACTGCCCTGTCTGTCCTTAGTGTGAACTTTATTCCCTTTTAGCCACTGCTGTGCTTAATGAACTATGCATGATTTGTTTTCTACAATAAATCTAACAGTGGATCTTTTAATTTCAATAAAAAACACAGTAATAGAAAACTGGTCCATTTAGAGGTGGCTTGACAATGAAATCTAATTGCTACTTTGCTTATCTCTGCTGCCACACACAAACACACGCAAAATGCCTTATTCTGTTCTTGAGCAGTTCCATAAATATTTACAAAGTAGTAATGGCCATTTGGTGAAGAATGTCCTCCTTTATACCTATAATGTTATTAATAATTAGTAACTTATATAATAATTAGCAATTTATTTATCTGTTTATATGCATTTATCCACGGATAAGACGATAAGATCCAATATATATGAAATATATAAAGACCATCAATTCCGTGCCATGATGAGTTTTGGAGTCCAGTGTGCAGCAGCCTTCAGCCCTCCAGCTGGGAGCCCTGGCCACAGGCAGGCAGGGCTGGGATCTCTCTGAGCCTGTCTGTTTTTCTGCTGCATTAGCTGAGCTAAATTGAACATCCTCTCATTAACGCTCAGCCTCTCCATCCTCTGTGGCTCCAGCAAGGTCCGGTGACGGCCCCTCCTCGTCTCCCCAGAAGCCTTCGAAGAGAAGCCCACAGCGCAGCCCATAACAGTGACTGGCTGTCCACAGGAGCCAGAGCATGGGGTGGAGGTGGGGAGGTGGTGGGCGTCTGAGCCAGCTTCTCTTGGAACGAGGGAGTCTAGGGTGCGAAAAACGTGAGGAGGAAAAGAGGATGGCATGATGACAGGAAAGAGTGGAGAGAGAGGAGGAAGACATGCCCAGAGCATCCATGCTGAATATAGACACAAAGGAGGGACAGAGAGAGAGAGAAAGAGAGAGGGACAGAGAGAGAGAGAGAGCAAAGGAAGAGGAGGAGAAAGTCTAGAGATGTCACGCAGAGAGTGTTAGGGCAGGGAGAGGAGAAAAGCACAACTTGGTGAGGAGCACTCAAACAGACAGCGGGGTTTGGAGCCTGAATAATGAACATGGCTACAATCAGACTCTGCATGATGTCACATCCTGCAGCAGAACACACACACACACATACACACAAACACATGTGCACACTCATACACAAACACATGCACACACAAACACATGCACACACACTCACAAACACACACACACAGAAACACATTCACACACAAATACATATGCACATACACTCACAAACACATACACACACACATTTTCAAACACTCGTCTTCCTCGGCCCCAGGATCCTGACAGCAGCTCAGCTTTGCTGTATCATCCAGAGCAGACATATACAACAGCAGCTCTGCTAATTAGGGGCAAGACAGGGTGAATGAGTCTAGGAAAGACCAAAGAGTGACAAGGAAAAGGTTGGTGCCATTGAAGAAGTCAGGCAAAGACTGATGTGTCTGTTGTACCACTGAAAAGCTAAAGAATTCTTCATCTGAAGGCATTATGGCACAGTCTACCTCTAGTCTACTTTCAGATTGTATTTGTTTATTTATCTGATCATTTACTTGTACAGTAATGAGTTTCTTCTGAACAACTCTGTGTACTGGACAGGCTATGTAGTGCAATCAATTTTCTCCACTGTAATCCTAACGGGTAGTACGTCAACAGATCTACTTCTGACGATTAAACCCATACCAACCAGTTGTTGTATCAACCTGACATAGATGAGAAAGGAGTCTAACTCACATTGCGGACAAAGGACTCTATTTCATGTGGGCAGTAGCATCTTCTGTCATCTGCCATCCTCTTTCCTGCCCATGTACACAAACAAGAGAGAGATATTGGTTTAGGCCGGGGGTTTTACGTTACACAGTCCACGTGTGGTTTGATTGAACCACAGTTGAAAGATGAAAGCAGCTGTCTTGAGCAAGCTGCGCAACCATACTCACATAAAGTGTATGTGCACACAAACACGTGTGCGCACACACACACAGGCACTCACACAAATGTGTGCACACAGGCACACACGCATGCACTCACACTGGCACTCACACACAAATCAATGCAATCTTTCCACCAAACCACCATATGGCTTCTATAAGAGAGTAAGAACATACAATAACACACCCAGTCACCTCTGTTAGTTATACTTTTTCTCCTGCACGCCTCTTTCTAAAATTCAACACAAACCACACACACACACACGTACACACACACAAACAAGAGAGCAATATTGGTTTAGAGGCATCATATCGCACTTCCAGTGTGCAGTTTTATTCACCCACCGTGGAAGTGCTTGTATAAGCTCAGTAAACAAACCCATGCTTGCAAATACATCCACACTGCAGTAATGGATTCCTAAGATAGACACACATTGCCATAATTGATTTCTTGTTGTGGCAACAAGTTTGGCTCCAAAACATAATTATTTGTGCACAAAAACGTCACATCAGCTTAAATTACTATGAAGATACATGGATAATATAGTGTCCACCCCTCCCTCCCTTCCTCCCACCCACACACACACACACACACACACACACACAGTGTCAGTATCCCACAGTAAAACCACTGTTCCAAACACCCATCCAGAGGAGGGCCATGAGTTAAACTTAGACTCCATTACGAGCGTTTCTTGCTTAGGTGCTTCGACTTCAGCCTTATCGACTTTGTGTGCTAGTCTACTGTGAAGGTAAGTAAGCTGAAGGTGGCCACAAACCAAAATAATGGGCTGCTCTAAGGTCATGTGCAGTCATGCAAGACCTCCATCATTACTCAAAACCTTTAAGTAGAGCCATTAGTTGTTGTTTTTACTGAGATTGTTGAATCTAAAACAAGAGCCCATTTCTCTAAGGGAGCCTTGAGACATTTATATTTGTGCTGCATGAGACATTTGTGTTTGTGCTGTTTGACATTTTCTAAAGCGTCACTCTTGCATACCATCATATTATTACCACTTCATTTAGATAAGGTTACAGTGCCACCAGCGGGGATTAAGATGCCCTGATCGCGCTCTGTATGCTGTTTGGAGCCTCTCTGTCACCATCAAAGCCAGATGCTAAAGCGAGCGATGTAAAACAAAAAGCCTCACATGATCCCTGCTGAGAGCAATCACGCTGTAAATGTGAACAAGTGTCTGTCCTTCGCTCGAGTGGGCCCCCCTCTCTCTCATTCCCTCTTGGGGCTTCAATTCCTCAGTCCTCAACCGTGGGACACAGTAAATGTCATGCTGAGCTATATGCCAGATGATTGGCCCAATAGAGCCTGTGTGGTTATAACAGAGAGTGTCTGTTGTGAACATTAAGCAAATGAGACAATACACTCAGACAGTGAAAGAGAAAGAGAAAGAGAGAGAGAGAGAGAGAGAAAGACTACTTGTTTGAATCTAGCAGTATCATGGACATGGCTGAGACCAGAGAGTGAAGAAACTGAATAAAGCACTCCTCTTCAAGCAAATGTTTGAATGGACAAGCAAAGGTAAGAGATGTCTACCTGATGGAGTAAGTGCACAGGGTTCCACATGGTGCCGTTTGATGGTGAAATGACCAGGGGATAGAAATAGCCACTTCAAAAGGAACAGGACTTCACTGCGTGTGTGTTTGCAGTGCTCACTCTGGGAGTGCTATAGTGTGTCGCAGAGAGAGAGATCATTCCAGGTAGACAACAGAGGGGTAATGAACCCTGGCCTGGGGCCATTTGGTTCTCCTAGAGGACCAGCTGTGAAGACAGAAAGACAGAAAGAAAGACAGAGAAAGAGGAAAAAAGAGTAAATGTATGTGTGAGAGAGAGAAAGAGTGAGAGATGCTCTTGTGCCATATTCTGAAACTTGAGTGAAATTCATGACAGGACCAGAGAGGCCAGCTATGAACAAGGCAAAAAAAAAAAACAATGACATACTGCCATCCCAGTGGTGGTACTATGGTAAAAAATATATTGAATGCCAACAAATATGAGATGCTTACATCACACTTAAATCTAAAATATGAGGCTTATGCTTAAATTTGCTGATCATATTTGCCATTTCGACCTTAACGGAAATATTGACCACCTCATCATGACTTTTCCTTTCGAGAGACTTTGTTAATAGGCCATGAATCTTAGTTAACTGTGTTTCATTCAAAGGGTGATTTCATAAAGGTTACACTTTTCATACAAACTATCCAACACTCCCACCATATACCCATGACATCCATTCCCATAAGTAGGTTATCTAAACCAATTCCCCTACATAATACCCACTGAGGCCACTGAATGAACCCACATCAATCTTGATAAGCTGTTCCTACAGCTGCCCAAGTGTCCCAGCAGCCTCTTTCAGCAGTATCATGTTGGCTTGGCGAGGATTGGACACAATGCTTTATTGGGGGCTTGGACACAATGCTTTATTGGGGGCTTGGACACAATGCTTTATTGGGGGTTAACACACATGTGCGGAGGGGTTATGGGATATTCATATTTTGTGCAGGTTCAGACAGGGTTAGATGGAGTGGATGCCAGTGAAGTACAGGCATAATCTCCTCAGTCCTGACAAGGAGGAAAGGTACGGAGCAAGACTGATGGACTGAGAGACAGACGACCGCGAAGCCCTTGTCTCATCTTCTGTGTCACAGTAACCTTGACTACCCCATTCCGACACGCAGTTCGGAGAGAGAAGATGGCAGTCGTTTTTATTGTGATATTATTACACTTATAACTCTATTTCATGAAAGTCCCTTCTCCAGAGAAAGGGATTCGTCTTATCGGAATATCACGGCAAAAGGACATGGATGTCCAGCACATGGAAAGACTCAGCGGCGTGCACGGCAGGATAAGAATCTCCTCTTGCACACTCTCGCTCCTTTATCTCCCACCACAGGTCTTTGATTTAGGAAGCAGCTAGCCTGTTAGCAGCCTGCTCAGAACACACATCAATTACTCAATGTGATAAGGAGAAGGATTATGTACTGACTGAAGGCAGAGAAAATTTGTCCTTCAAGGAGCCAAAAAAGCAAAAATGACAACCCAATGTGAAATGCTGTTGATCAGTACTTTTTATGGTGTCTTGTATCATATTTATAGTTGATAAAACTGTCACAAAGGAGCAAAAAAAGGCACAAATGGATTGAAATGAATACATATAGACTCCAAATCAAGTCTTTCTCCACACACTGAAACACTGAAGAGCCAAATCCTTAAACACTATCTTGTCATTGCTTGAAGACAAGCAAGGGCATTTAGATGACGGATTTCAATAGGGCCGTAAAAAGAGATATGTCTCAACGTCTACTGTGAAATGTGCAAACTCTCTTTTACACACACACAGGCACGCGCACACGCATGCACACACACACACACACACGCACACACACTCCTCAGCTGTTGAATCTCTCTCTCTCTCTCTCTCCGATAAAGCTGTCAGATGGCTAGATTGCTCCAGACACGATAGGCCACTCTTCTGGTATTCATTTCACTGGCGTTGATGCCTCACGCTGGCAGAGCTAATGCCAGCGCGTAGCTTCCCCCGCTGGTGAGCCGCCGAGTGGGGACGTCCTCTCCCCTCTCTGCCCGGGCCACCACCGGCAGGAAAGGGCACGGCTGTCTTGGCAAGCTGTCAGACTGCGGAGGCTAAATGAGAGGGAGAAGGGAAAGTGACTCCCTGCCTGCTGAGATCATTTCAGCAGCTCCCGGGGCCACGGTGAGAGTTTGACGTGATCATGCTGAACACACCCATCCCTGTCATTCAGGGGATGCAGACGCCAGTCACTGTCCTGAAAGCTGTTGCTAACTTCATGAATGTTCACTGTAGGGGATTTACAATTTGCAGCACAACTCGTGCACAAAAATAAAACCAAACAAAAATAGCCTAAGGCACATACAATAAACTAATGCAGCGAGTTTATGAAATAGAAGTAATATTGTCAACAATCAAAACCTAATTTCAATGGAAAGTTCAAGGGAGCCAAATCTGACACAATATTACCCTATTTCCTGATGAGACATACAATCTCCATATTCCAAATGAATATGCCAAATATACAGCAAGGGACAACAAACTATGAATGCAATGTGTAGAGGAGAAGATAAACACACTCTGAAGTATTCAATACAAAATATGTTTGAGGGGAACAGACTATTGAAAATATATTGTGTACACTAGATAACATTGATTGGGCTATAGGGGAACAGACTAATGAAAATATATTGTGTACGCTAGATAACATTGATTGGGCTATAGGGGAACAGACTATTGAAAATATATTGTGTACGCTAGATAACATTGATCAGGCTATAGGGGAACAGACTACTGAAAATATATTGTGTAAGCTAGGTAACATTGACTGGGCTATTCATTTTGCAGTGTAGAACAGAGGAGTGCAGTGCAGAGTAGAACTGGTGACATTCTGTCTCTCATGAAACTTGGCATTGAGCATTAAGGGAAAAAAACGAGCACGGATGCTCCAGAACTAGCAGTAGATGTAGTCATCAGTACAATTTAGCCACAGACTGAAAAGCAAATTGTGTTTTCATACTCAGAGGCTGGATGCGGTTAAAGCTTTTATATGACTCAGTGTTTCAGAGAAGAGAGCAATTTCCTGCTGAGAAGGAAAAAAAGAGAAAAGAGTCAGGGAAAAAAAGGATAATGCAAGAATCCAAATGCCCTCCCTCTCAGAAAACAGTCCATCTGATGCGGTTCACATGAGGACTGGAAAATAAAATGAAACAAACCAACATGCATAATGTGAGAACACTCATCTGTGGGAAATGAGGTTACACTGAGGGTGACAAGGCTTCAGTCTCAAATAATGTGTTTATCCTTCAAATGCATCGAGGCTTGAGAAAAAGAGCATTTAAGAGCGCAAGTATGGGATGAACTGAACAGAAATTCATTTCCGCCTCCTGGAAAGGTTTTGCACTCCTGTCTTCAAAGCTCTGCTTACGAGATCCACTAAAAAACCACCACTGCCTTGATATACACTTCCAAGAATTCCATAATTTTAAACCATCAGTGACAGAATCCATCTCAGCCAAACTCCACCGAGAGAGAGAGAGAAAGAGAGAGAGAGCGAGAGAAAATAAACATCTTGCAGAACTAGCTGTCACTGGAGAGGAGGAAACTGTCCAAGGTCTCACTTATTTCATTAATTTGCCGAGAGACTCAATCTGACAATGGCGCTGGGAGCTGTGAGAGGTGGATGGGTAGGAGAGAGCCAGCTCTATTGAGCCGTGATGGTGACACTGGTCAGGTCCACTTACGCCAAGAGCTCCGGTCCCATTTTTCATCTTCTGATGGCTAAGAGACAAAGATGTGTGTGTGTGTGTGTGTGTGTGCGTGTGCGTTTGGGGGGGCGGGGGGGGGGGGGGGGGATTATATTCTGTGCCCCTCTAAATTCTGAGGCCCACTTCAAAAAGGAGCAGGAAGGCTGCAGTGTAAAACCTTTCAAAAGCAGCATTAGTGAGCTCCTCACGAGAGGGAGAGAGCAAAATAGAGAGAAACACACCAGTGTCTTGTCAAGCTGACCTAGTTATTATCAAAGCTAAATACATTAGCGGAATTACAGTGCTTTGAAACGCTGCTACCCCTGACGAAACAGCTGGCTATTTTCGGCACTTCGGCTGGGCACACGCGGTGCGGCAATCTTAAAAGTGTCTGCGCTTTACAGAGACGACGTGCATCGACCTCTCTTTTCAGAGAGTACTCCTGCGGGGCTTGTCAAGGACCGAGCACGTTATCTTCTCAAGCTGTAAAAGACAGCAGTGAAGATGCTGAGCGGATGGGTCTGGGGTGGGGGGGCTTTAGCTCAGTGGTCCCAGATTCACCAGGACATGGAGGCTGAGGAGACTGGAGCATCTTGTCATGCATGTGCAAATGAGAAGCTCTCTCCCATCCATCTTCTCTCTTCTGTGTGTGTGTGTGTGTGTGTGTGTGTGTGTAGGTGGGTGGGGTAGGCGGTTGTGGGGGGGTGGCATGGGGACAGAAGCTGAACTGATTTATGCAAAACTTCTGCAGTCATAGGAGAAAGCCGGCTGACACTGATGTATTGAGAGACCACGAGCACAGATCGAGATCCGAGGCCAAACCCAAGGCAAGAGGACACAGGTGCAGGAGAGAGTGAGGGGCAGCAAATGCTGAACAGCGTGAAAAACACTCGAGTAAGAGTGCAAGACAGTGATGGGTGCATCACCAAACCTCTGTTCTTGTCGTTAACATGCCCCTCATCTCAAAATGACAGGGCAAGGCAGTGAGTTTGTGTGGCACACAGAACCATCAATTTTGGTCTGAATCCAACGGCTTTCTGTTGAGTTACAGCTTTGGTTATGAGCGATAAAAAGGCAATCATCATCAGTGAGGTTACATTAAAGGTCACAGGCCCTTTTATCGACCCATACGCAATCCAATATGGCACACATCCAGAAACAGAATATCAATCAGTGTGTATTAAATTTTCCTCTGATTCGGGAGCTATTTTCGTTCCGCTTTGGCAACCTTCCACGTTTCACTGTAACTATTTCACTGACCTGAGTTCTCTGAAATAATGTTATGATAGCCTGATAGCCTGTGCTGTATCAGGGGTAGATCTGTTTTGGGGTCAGTTGACTTATTCACCCTTCCTTACACATAAGACAAACTTGTACAAGCAACTGCAAAAATAAGTTAAACAAAACAAACACATTATTTGCCTCATAGTCTACTTTTTTGAAAAAAACATTAAAAAAAAACATAGTAAAACATCGCTGGAATACTCACCAAGGACACCAGTCGACCATATCTTGGTAGGGTGTCAAGTCGTGAAGAGACCCTGTAACATTTCACACCCACCTGCTTGGCTCAATCATTGGAGATGAAAGGAAACGTCACTTTCTAGAAACATCAGCAGATCAAAGGTGCATGGTGCTGTGGAGAAGAAATTCATAGTCCTTCAGAAAGTAAGATGGCATAAATTAAAATTTTATGTATTTCTGAGGGAAATTTATTCCATTTTACAATTGTATGTGGACCCCAGCCCCTGTGGTCCCACTCCTTCTTCTATTCAGAATATCTCTTCATCATCACTTTTCCAGACACCATGAAAACCTGCTTGTCAGCATTTCTCTACGTTTTTCCTGGATATCCCTCAGCCACAGCAAAGAGTGAGGCTGTTTACCAGTCTGTCAGAATGTCTGACAAGTGCCACTGGTTTCCAGCCATGCCAGCTAATCATTTCCACAAATCACAACGCATAGACTGGAGCCTCACAGATGGTAAGAGAGCTAAGAGTAAGGGAATGAGGTATCAAATGTCCTCTGTGGACTGATTTGAGACCGGAGGTGAGGATATAATCTCTCTGGGACTTGCTCTGGTGCTGCCGCCTGTCAGTCAAACTCAGGCCTGACTTTTCTAATGAACCTTAGGGGTTAGAGAGAGCAGCCTTCTATGGGTGAGCAAGAGAGGGAAGAGACAAGGTTTATTAAAAAAAACACACACAAGTGTTTTAAAACCTTTTGTTTCTCTGAGCTGCACAGAAATAGAACGATGCATAACTTTTTCTGTCTGCTCAGTCAGCGGAGTAATAAAGGTGATTTAATGGAAGTGTGTGGATAAATCCAGCAAGCCAAAGAGAGCACTAGGCAGATCCTCCAGGATCAATGGCAGATCTCTGGAGGCAAAGCCACCCGCTCCACGCCAGCATGCCTTGTTAAAGCTTTTCTGCTCTCATAGTCTGCAAGAACAGGAGAGATGTAGTCTTTCTTCCTTTTTTTCCCCCCGAACGACCCTGTCCACCACAGCGTCAATGTTGTGTCAACCACCAAATCAGTATACAGAATAAGGTACCGGTTACATTAAAGCAACTGGTCCTTAGATAGCGGGACAGACTTCCCTCAGGTTAATAACAGGAAAACACAAGGCAGCCTTTGACAGATGATTATGACTCTAGGCTCACAATCAATTCGGGGCTCATCAGCGTAATTATGAAGGAATAACCCGGCTGCTCCGCTCTGTAGTTCGAAGACTGATGGGATTACGATCATTCTAATTAAAAATGAGCCCATGATCAATACGGCTAATCAAACAAGATGTCAGAACACACGGGCTCACTTAAGGAGCAAAGGAAAAAGCTGACATGACAGAAAGCTCAAGGCTTTCTGTTTCTGTTTCTCTCAGGACATTAAAGGTGGTAAAACCCTACAATATAATACAGAGGAAGCAAGTTTAATTCACAGCCCTCCATAGGGTGTCTCAGGAAATTATATCAGAGGCAGGTCAGGTAAAGCTCTCCCAGATAGCTATGCTCAAAGATCAGCGGCACCCTGTCTGAAACAAAAGCAGACGCGATGCTGTGCAGGGAAATTTGACGCAAGCCTTCACTGTCGGGTTGAAAAAGCACAGAGGAACAGATGCTTATCTTCCACTGACTTCCTGACACTCACCAGGACATCGCTTTTATTAAAGATGAGGAGATTGTTGGCAAGAAAAATCCAGACACAAGAGACACTTACTTTAGCAGGGGCGGATTAAGGCGTATAGGGGCCCAAGGCTAAAGTTGTCTGTATGCATAGTAGCTCATTGTTGTGTGCAAAAGCCTATGTATAGCCTAACCTTGTAAATAGATCAGTATTAACAGGGAGGGTAAAAGCCGATAATAATAATGCCTTTCTTTATTGACAAAAAACCCCCAAAACAACAAAACAGTAGCAACAACTGTTCACTACATAGGCCCTTACTCCACACACAGCATTAGGCTACATCTGCAACCATTAGGAAAAAAATACAAAATGGAACTGTATACAGCCACCATAACACAACTCCTGGCACACACCTTATGGCTGACTCTTGGGTAGAAGGCCAACTAACTAACTTGCCACCATGCTTGCCACACATACTGTAAGCTAAACAGCATCAACAACTGGACATCAGGTAGGGTCACTCACATTAGGCCACATAACTGCAAATGAACCCCAAAATACACAAAACAGTACATTCATTTACCAATGTGCTCTAACACAATTCTTGCTCTACACAATAAACTTACAGCAACAGTTAGACTAATTAGAATAGACATAGGCAAACAATTTTGTCACAGGCCTATTGCATAGGCTAAGTTCAAGATCAATGATTGCATACAGAAACCATGTTCCTACCATTAGACGTTCACCTTCCCTGCTTTTCTTGTAGAGAAGTCATTGATGAAGCTTGTGAAATCCAGTTCCCGTAGAATGTCACTCTCTAGAGAAATCAGCGTCAGGTTATTCAATCTATTTTGACCCTTTGTGAATCTCAGTCTGTTTTTAATCAGTCCCAGTTTCCAAAAGAGCGCTCGCCGCTGGCATTGGTCACAGGCAGGGTCATATAAAGCCGCAGCGCGATGTCAACATTAGGGAACACTGTCTGTAGGTTGCTTTCCCTTAAATCCTGCAGGAGTAAACTTGCAAACTTGCAAACTTTCCTTAATTCTCTGAAGTGTACAATTTCCTCAACAAAATCTGCCTCGAGATCATCTGTATATTTTTCCTGGAAAGTCGTGGCTTCACTACGAAGATTTTCTAAGGCAGTGGTTCCCAAACTTTTAACTGCCATGTACCCTCTGAGACATTCTATGTCCTACCACGTACTCCCTGCACCATAGACAGATTGCTATTATAATTAATATTTTTCTAATTATTATTGCTGCATATACAAATGTGAACTCATATTGATATACAGGCTACCATGTAGTGGCAATTGCGTTGTATTGGGGACAATTGATCTGAGTGCAAGATCTTTGTCCACATATAGTCTGTACCTGAACTTCATGTTAGTGAGACCTGATAATCTATTCACAGACTTTTTTTGTGTACCCCCTTGAATTGATCCAAGTACCCCCAGAGGTACTCGTACCCCAGTTTGACAACCACTGTTCTAAAGGAATGGATGACAGTTTGTTCAGAAATCCAAACGTTTGACGAATGTTTTTGTAGGAGTCATATCTCCAATCCAGTTCTGCAAGGAGTCGATCGATAATGGCAATGAACACAGAACTTGTCCTGAACTTGTCTTGGCCTGGTCGCACACTGTCAGGTTCGGACGATTCATCTGCTTTTTTTGTTCTTTTCCTTTGCCTCTGCGTGTCTGCTTTGTACGACTGTGAGACAGATGGAGACATGTTTTTTGCAGCATTCTCGAATTTGTCAAAATCATCCCGTAGGCTTGCCACATAACCCTTCAATGAACCGACTAAATCACCAGCATTGTTTAGATCCAGTTCAACTGCTTGCAGACTAGCACTAGTTCTGTGAAAACGTTGGAGAATGTTGTTCCATAGGTTACAAAGGAACACATTTTCTAATTGTTCCATCTTTGAGTTTAGTGACATAGCTTCACGCCGAGTCGTGACATGCTGGCTGGGATCTTCACTCAGTTCAAGCAGTGACTGTTGTATGGTCGTATAGTTTTGGCAAAGCGCTTTTGTTGTGGTTGCGTGCGCCGACCATCTAGTGTCGGATAGACTTTTGAGAGTCTCTAGCCTTTGATTTTCACTAGGCTCCGAACCAGCTGTGATGGTCTGCCAACGAGAGGTAGATTTGGACGCAAAACAGCTGTTGACACTGTTCATTCCAACTAAATTGAGAGTGTGCGCAGTGCACGGTACCCATTCAACTAAAGGGTTAACCTGTCTGATTCGAGCCTGTAGGCCTTTGTAAATGCCAGACATGTTAGCTGCATTGTCATAGCACTGGCCTCTGCAATCATTCATATCAGTGTCCATTTCCTGCAATGCAGCGAGAACAGACCGGAAAAGTGACTCTCCTGAATGATTCTGTATCGGAAGAAATTTTGCAAAACGCTCCACGACGCATCCATTCATTAGGATATATCTTATGATGAATGTCAGCTGGTCTGTGTGTGTAACATCTAGGGTAGAATCAACACTGATTGAAAAATACTTGATTTTTGATCTGCTTGATCATTTCTGCAAGGACCTTCTCTCCCATCAACTTGATAAATTCCTGGCATATTGTTGAGGAAAGGTACGATGGAGTTCCCTTGCCAGCAGTGCCAAATTTCTCCATGTGTGCTTTCAAAAAGGGATCAAATTTGTTGATGACTTCCAATGTCCCCAAAAACTTCCCATTATCAGATCTTCCAATAATTTCTGTGTGACCTCTTAACGCCAGACCGCGCTCTGACAGGTGTCTCACCACCACAACCACTCTCTGCAACACCTCTCACCAATATGCACACTCACTCTCAAACTGTTATTTCAGTGATTGGTCAATGCACAGCCCATCAGCACACCGCTTAAGGTAAGTCATCGTTGAATTTCTGTGGTACTTTGACCCTTCATGCTCTGACAAACGTACATGAGCATTTTTTCCAGTCGCTATAGCCAGATACTAATGCATTTGCCTGGACTTGACTCCCAAATAACTTGGAAACAAAACAAAAGACGGTACATTTAGATGGTGAGTAGAGCAGCCAGTCTCGTTTCACAATTTCTCCGCTGGCTAATTTCTTCATAAACAAGGACTTAGAAAAGTACCTTTTTTGGCATTTGTGTAGTCTCTCTGATGCAGCGATGTCTGCGTCTTTATTACGGCCCCACTTTATAAAAGTCGGGCCCCACTGTAATCCAGTATTTTCTGGCTTTTTCATTAATTTCGCCCCAGCAGCTAGGATCTAAATCTAAGTTGGCATCCTCTGTAGCATCAGAAACAGTAGGTGGGTCCGGAAGGAATTGTATCCTCAGCTAAGGTAGGAGCAGAACTGCTTGACCCCTCTCCCAAGCTAACTTGAACTCTAGCTTCAGCTAGCTTAGCTGCATCATCACCACCAATGTCGTTGTTATTAACATCAAGTTCAACGTCTTCGGAGAGGGAATTGTTAGATCCACCAGCAGGTTTAAAATACCCTGTCAATTTAGGGATTTGGATCAAAAGACTTTAGTGTCTTTGCTCTTTATTTTTGTTTTTCTTTTCTGAGTACCACTTTCATACTTCTCCCCTGACATTTTCTTTCATTCTCACTCCAGTCAAGTGTAGGCCTACGTGATGACGTTCATCGTCTCTGCGTGTTTATCCAATCAGCTGTGTTGCATGCGATTTTGTGGGCCAATGCAGTTTAGGTATATTCTCAAATGTAAATTTAAATAAAAATTATACATTTTTACTGACCAATGCACGTGAGGCACTAGGCTTAAGCCATACCCAGCCTGTACGTTAATTCGGCCCTGTACTTTGGGGAGAAAATAGGTTCACTGCTGATTTTTTGTCTGCTACTCATGTATTGACTGGTTTCTTCATCTTAACACCACTAACCGGACCAAAGTGGAGAGAAAACACATCCATATAAGGCTCCAGACTGTTTGCACTAAGTTAAAGTGTCTGGTCCATTGGGACAGACAGATTTCAGATTTCAGCCCTGCAAAGTGGATTCAGATTTGCTAGCAAGTTTGTTAAGTGTTTACCCAATGGATTGTTTCTCAATGACAAAAGAAGTCCCACTGCTGAGAGAACCATTACAATCTCTGACCTTCCCGTGTCCACACATTAAAGACAAGACTTACAAAACAAATCTTTATTTAATGAATGAATCTTTTTTTTTCTTCTTCTTTCAGTATGGTCAAGTATGAAATAGAATGTACAAATATTTTACATCAGTCTTTTCTTTGAAAAATAAAACACAAAACTAAAACGCAACAGAAACAAAGCAACAAGGGTTAAAAGGGATGAAACTGAACTTTCATTACTGACTACTGTCCACCTGGGAGACTTGAGTTCCAGAGGAAAGGGGAAGGCAGAGGGCTCGGAAGCCAACCCCATATCATGGTGCTACAGCTCACCAACTTGCATGTCAGCCTCGTCTGCTAGCCATGACCTTTCAAGCCTTTTCCACTGAGAAATTCTCAATCTACGGGCAACTCTATTATTTCTGTAATCACACATGCATGTACATTTTGAAGAACTGAGCTGAAATGTATATAACAAAACCAAGCTGTTGCTGGACTATTTGTGTGACTGATACAGGTGGCTAA
This sequence comes from Tenualosa ilisha, assembly GCA_015244755.2. Lineage (NCBI taxonomy): Eukaryota > Metazoa > Chordata > Actinopteri > Clupeiformes > Clupeidae > Tenualosa > Tenualosa ilisha. The sequence goes on from PYXC01002690.1 coordinate 1,093,961, forward strand.
AGTCACCATACTGTGACTTAAGCTTCTTGGAGCTCAATTTGGAACAAAACCAAGTCTGTCAATATTCTAATTTATACTGGTTTCTCTTGGGCCTAGTCATGACAGTTCAGTATCACAGCACACTGTGGTTCTGACAAGGGGAAGTTAGCCACAATATGATGGCTTTCACGATGTTGCAACATTAACATCTACACAGTCAAACTGTGAGACACTGCTTTAGCCGACACTCTGAGACTCAATCAACCAGTACCTGAGGGTTAGTTAGAATCCCTACCGCAAAGGCTCTTCCAATGTTTCTCATTTCTTTATACATTCATTATACTGAACCATATGTCTACCTATAGGCTGGTGGCATCAAAGACAAGGCTCAGGGCTCCAGCCCAGACTGTCTGGCAACAACTGCTGTCCTGTAATCTATTTTGTCTTGTCGTGGAACAGGTCAGTTTCTTTCTCATTCCCTTCAGAGTGAAGAAAGTGAAGACACTCCAACAGCCAGGTTACAGAGGACCATTTAAAGTGCACCCTTGACATCAGGATCTTTACAGGATCTTTAGAGGATGGGTGCATTCTGCTATTCAATGGAGAGTTACTCGTTCAAAGTTTGATAGAAAACAGAAAAAAAAAACCCCAGAAATAACGGACAACAGGGTCAAAATTTATAAAGACCATACAGGTCACATTCAGGCGTCAAGAAATTTACTGCTGGTAAAGAACAATGAATCCAAAAAAAGAAACTGGAGACATAAACACGAAGTCTGTGTAAAACATGGATTGTTAGCTGCTGGCCCTCATGGACCTTTTCCAGGCTCTTTGGCATTTATGAACCAATTCATTTAATATTCAGCATTTTTTAAATTGAATTTGTATAAAAGACCATAGGAAAAACACTAACTCAGGTAAAAGTTAAACATTTTCAAAAATTACCACTTCTATTTTCACCACAGAAACACCTTTAACGTGTTTGTCAACAGCTTATACAACCCCATCTAAAATATGCTAAGGAACTATATACTGTACAAACAGAAATTCTTCATTATTATTCATCTCTCATGTTTACACATTGTATGTACGCACTCTGTATCACACACACTCACTCACTCACACACACAGTAATATCCCCTGTCTTGGGTACCAGATGTCAGGGCAGTGCAGTTTGTCAGGGCCCAGAGGCTCATGAAGGTTAAGGGAGGACGAGTGCTTGGTTTAGAGTCTCCTGCCTCACATGAAGTCATTGAGCTCGGCCTCCAGGGCAGCGGCCATCTCGTCCGCCTCCGAACTGCTGCCTTCCTCGTTGGAGTCCCTGCTGGACTGGCTGTCCGAGAGTGGAGCGTCCTCTCCAGCTGCTGTGTCCTCCTCTTCCTTCTTGTCCCTGATCTCCTCCAGCTTCCTTTTCTGACCCCTGTGAATGAGAGGACAAGGAGGACTGTGGTTACGAGACTGTGGCTGAGAAGTTGCAGCGACCTGACGTTAACAGCAACTACAGATAAGGGCCTGAAGAAAATCACAGCTCCTTTGGGATGGGGTTTCACAAGACTGTGAGAGCATGCACTTTATCCAAAGTAGGATAGAGCTATCCAAGCTGGCAGAGAGCAATAATGGTTATCTTCTGCTTCGACAGATCCATCTCTGACAAGCTGAGCTACAAAAAAAAGACACCAAAGAATGTTCCGTGGGGAGAAAGAGTAGCAAAAACAATGCGAAACCAATTCTCACTGGAGCACAACTAATGGAAAAATGCATATGAACCTGGGGGCAAATCAACACAGGCTGTAAACATCTCGCCTGGGCAACAAAGTAAATAAGATGATCTCCAAAGATTTGTTTTCTAGACAACTTTTATACGGAGGCAGAGGAAATCAACTATGGTGATGGTGTTTTTGTTAATGACCCTGCAATAACAATGCACACAGCAGATCCTACTTTAGCGTTCATCCAACTTGGGCCAGCTTAATGAAATAGACTTTTGATCCTCATTAACACACAATACTTGACGCACAGTATCAGCCCTTGTAATTGATGCTCAACACATATGTACAAAGCAAAATAAGAGCAGAGAAAGACTTGGTTGTGCGATGTGCATGGCATCTCTGCCCAGTCGAGGCTCCCTAACTTGCCTTTATATGTGCCAAATGGGCTTTCACGCCAGCATCAACCCTGAAGACTTAATTGAGTGGGCAGAGTCTATCTGTTTGTATGTGTGGACACAGACACAGATCTAATTGAAAAGACACCACATTAAAAGAGAATGCATTCAACCTGAGGCATTAAGAGAGTGAGTTTCACCTGAGGGGATTAATGAGGTACAGCTCTCACTTGACTCTGTGTGTGTGTGTGTGTGTGTGTGTGTGTGTGTGTGTGTGTGTGTGTGTGTGTAGAAACTCTGACCCAACAGGCATTAATGAGGTGAAGTGTATAGTGGGTGTATGCTAAGTCCATCTCCTGTTCTGATACACATCATTACTCTCAATCTCCGGCCAGCACTTCTTCTGGTTAATGGCCTACACTCCTCTTCCCCCTGATTTTCAATCACTCTTTCTCTCTCTCTCTCACACACACACAGAAAAACATTTATAGTTGAGCATCCCCTATTGTGTGACTAGAGGAGATTGTGTATCCCTTCATTGAAGATCTATCATCCCATTTGAGATACTTCGCCAACTTGCTATTTCTGTTATAGTAACTACAGCTTAGGTCATGTCAATGCAATTTTGTCAGTTCAAGTGATCAAGCCAGCAACTGCCAAACGAAGTTAATTCATTCACAAATGCATTCAAGATGAACAGTAACTGTTGTATGTCTGCTCATGTGTAGATTTATGTGTGGAAAAAACACAGTACACCCCCTAAGCTCTTACCCTTGGAGTTACTGCCACTCTTACTACTAAAAATAAGCCCCTTATACCAACAACGAACAGAGTTCCACCATCACCATCAACTCTGTAAATTGAACTTTAAAAATATCCATGTCCAAAATGCCACACACACACTCTGAACAGTATGAGACACACACACAGTCCTGAATAAATGTGCATCAAATTGGCTGATGAGAGCTCGGCATTGAAGTGGGGAAGAGGAAATGGCCTCCTTTTTGTTTACTGGGGCAAGAGAAGGAAAAACAGGCACTAACATCACAAGGACAGAACCACAGACCTGAGCTTGCATCGATTCTAGTCTTTGGGAAAGTACGACTGAAAGACAGGGTATAATGCAGAGAGAAAAAAGACAGACAGAGAGAAAGAGGAAAAACGGAAGTACAAGTCAATAAGAGGCTGTAAAGACAGAGATAATGGGCCTAACTGAAAAATACTCTATTCATCTGCATTTAGTCATCATCATTTAGCGACAGCCATTATCATTAAGCCTAAGAGCGCCCTGCTCAACAATGGTGGCGAGTTCAAGTTGTAATGGGTACAGCTCAATGACTGTATGACGACTATTGACTTACTAAAACCACACACACACACAGCCGCTGAATAATTTTGCTTCAAAACTGCAGCAGAATGTCTGTTACTACTGGCAACAATCTATTGCTTCAGCGATTTGTTCAAAACCTCTATGGTGATGTTGGGTGCCTCATTGCTCTATGCAGAGTATACTCGGGAGGACTGTGTCGAGTTTACGCAGAAAATGTGGGCTTCAGTCAAAACATAATGAACTGTTCATCCAACAGCGTATAATCATAGCCAATTTGCTGTAACAAACTTCCTAGTTCAGGAAATGAACCCATTAAGAACTGAAGAAGAATCTTTTCTTTCTTTTTTTCATGTATAGTAAACTCTTAAAATACTGTCCTTAACAATAAGAGATAATCATAACAAAGAACTAAATGGAACAACTATTGTCCAAGCAGACAATGTTAACAGTAAACAAAAGCACAAATACACATGAAGCATCATGCACAATATGACCATGAGATTTTCCCAGTATTGGTCATAAAGGGTTTATAAAACAGGGTTAAAAAAGCATCATATATTGATCTAGGATTGTAATGTATGCTAGTAACACAGGTAATCAAGGAGGTTGGCTTGCACTTCTCCAGTATATCACGCTGATAAAGGGCTGTTGTAGGTTGTTACAATGACCTGTGATACAGATCTGTCCTGCAACTTGTGGGTGATGAACGATGTGCTCGCAAACACTGTTGACTGTACACAGCGTGAGATAATGACATGGCACATCCATCAACTCTGGACTCTTAAAAAAAAAAAAAAAAGGCACTGCAGTAGCTGTCAGCAGCACACAGAACAGCACAGGGCTGGTGTGATATGAACAGGAAGCGGGAAAAAGACACCGTGGGGTTGGAGTCTACATATGCAGCCACCCAGTTTCATCAGGGTCATTCCATGCCAACTCACCTAAGGGCTGTTGAAAATTGTTGAAATTCACATTTATTCTCTTGTCTACTAATTACAACCATGCCAAATCTCAGAACTCTACTCCAACTAGTTCTAATAAATCGAAGTTACAGGTAAAGGCAAATTCACCTGTATGCAGGCAGGCCTAGATATAACCCTAGTAATGAGTTCTAGTCAGCATTTGTTGTGTTTGTATTTGTATTTGTAGTTTTGTTTGTAAATTTCTAACCATATTTATGTAAAATATGGAAATGTATGGAATAAAGTAAATTGTTATGCTAAAGCATCAAATCTTTACATTTCAAAATTCAAAATTTTTCAATATTTGGCAGTTAAACTTTCTGAAAGTGTAGTTTTACCTTAGTTACAGTACCTAAATACTGAAAGTACAAAATGTTTTGGCTAATTCGGGGCCACCGCAGTTTAAAAGGCATTGGTTGCAAGGCTTCAATTTTTTTCTGAGAAAGATCTTTACAGGTGAGTATGGTAGCTTTTTACGACATATCACATTGACATTTTCCAGTTGTTAACTCACTTTATGACAAACATTTATTGCATTGCAAGTTTTCTAAACTTCGTTTGAATACGCAAATTAGGCATTATATACTTAGCTATGAACTGATTTGCATACAATTTAGACAAAAAATAAAGTCAGGTTCGAAATTCTTGTTGCATTTTACTTACATACTTACTGTTATTACTTTTTTTTAACGAATTTCCTGACAATTTCATTTAATTCGCAAATACAGTGAGCAACTCAGGCAACATAAAATAACAGGGATAGACATATTCCACTAAATGCAAAGCAAAAAACAAATATATTAACCGATGACTTTGCCACTTCAAGACTGAAGAAACTTAACAGTGTTGAAGATCATAAGTATGCAATATGCACTGTATGAAGTCAGAAGTTTCTTCTAAACGATGTTCTAGGTAGTTTTTATCCTTTTCTGACAGGTTCTATTGCCATTGTCATTTATGGAGTATCTATGATGCAGAGCACTTCCAGCAAAGGCACCCAACAAGTATCCTGCCTCTCTGGCCAGTTGAATGATCTTGCAGGACCATAGGGATGCATAAATGTGACCAGCATGCCACCATCTTCAGCAGATGTTTCGATGATGGATCCCAGCCACCATTTACAATCAATCAGACAAGCAATATACTTCCCTGGGATGCATTCAACCAAAGTTAATTATTATTTTTGCTTTGATGTAACCACATTTCATAGACGGCAGTACTGACATCATTAAAAAAAAAAAAAAAAAACATGACATCAACTGGGAAAAGTTCTGAAAATTGGATGAGTTGGCACAGAATGACCCATCATTGAACTCTGAGTGCACCCAACTCTTTTCTCCTACTTGCTTTTCCTTCCTCAATTTTTAAAATGGGCTCATCGAGCCGATTCCTTTGTGTTGGGCTTTAATTTTCTTTCCCTTAATTCTTCCTATTCCGACCGGTAGTATTGTATATCTCTCAAGCCCCTTATTCTGTGGTTCGTTAAGGAGTCTCCCTCTACGCCTCAGGTTGACTGTGTCTCAGCGCTCCCATGCCTCGGCTCCCAACCTCTTCCCTCTAAATGAATTATGCATAACCTCATTGTGCTTCCCACCTCTCCCTATAAGACACACATCTCAAAAGACTGAAGATGTATGACTGTATAACAAAAGGGCAAAGAGACATTTATCTGATCACAGTCATAATGACAAATGGTCTACTTAAGTGTACTCAAGATGCCTGATGTATGTAGAAACAAGTACTAAGAGCCATTTATCACCTTTTCAGTGTTTGGAGGCAGCAACACCCTAAAAAGTACACTATAGTTCCATGTATCATGATGCACGCACGCGCGAACACACACACAGACTTATGAAACACGGAAGCAGAGCAGAGCCGGAATGAAAACAGAGAGATGTTGCATAATTTCTCTGGCTGTGATGCACACTGCAGTGCGATGTCTCCGTTGACTGTGCCCCCCCCCCCTCCATCCTTATGCCTCTCATGGTAACTCAGTTCGACAGACAATGTTCTACCCACGACTCCTGCTCAAATGAGACCCAGGAAGATGACGGGGTGCCTTCGAGCAGACAAAGGCAAGAGGAGTGTTATGTGAACGCGTGTGTGTGGGTGAGGGAGAGAACAACTGTATATGTGTGTGTGTATGTGTGTCTGAGTGTGTGTGAGAATGGAACCTGGTGGGGAAGCATTGAGGTACGGACACGTGCTGAACCATATGCCAGTGACAAGAGTGGCACAGCAGAGTACACAAATCATGCTGAGAGCAACTAGTCTGTTCCCATATGTCTGTCTATCTGTCTGTGGCTTCAAAGGGAGAGCAGAATATACAAAGAAGAGAGGGAGAGGGACGGGTCTGAAGAAAAGGAATTTGAAAAAGAGAGGAAAAAGTGAGATGGGGTTTATAAGTAGAATGCAGATGATGGAGAACTAAAAGAGGACAATAAGCTGAAAAAAAAATTGAGAGGATGGAGTCTCACAAAAAGGAAAAAAAAAACAGAGGACAACGATAGGGCAGATAAAGAGAGGATTTTAAGAACGAAAAGAGACAGAGTGTGAGAGCGGAAAAAGAGACAATAATAAGAGATGGACAGGCCCAAACCAAGTGGATGTGTGCCCAGGGTGAACAAAGTTGACATGTCAAAGCGAGAGCCCCAAACAACAGAAGATGAGTCAAAGGAGCAAAGCAGAAAATTGGGGAGCGTGAAGGGCAGGGACGGACAGCTGCGTACCCCCCCCAACACAAAAAAAGAACAACAAAAAGGTCTCAGGAGGACAGCAAGACCAAGAGAGCAAGAGCAACTCACTGAACTGCAGGAAGCATCCAAAAGCCCAGTGCCACTGAGAATCCCTCCTGTTTAGTCAGATGGGAGTGTGAGGATATATCAACCCTGTCCTGTCTTGTTCCACAGACCCAGCTTTGCTCAACACAGCTTTGTCCAGCCGTGCTGTTTAGTCAGTGAGGAGTGCATTGATTGCTTATCAAGGACAGGGCTTGCGTGATAAGTGGGTGCACAAGTGGAATGAGCTTCTCTGATCGATACAAGATGTATTTGGTACTGGCTAGGGGAGAGAAAGGAAAAAAACAGGGCAATCTTGGAGAGGAAGCACTATTGTTGATATTTGTCAACTGCTGGGCCAGAGCAAAGAGACAATGGCAGAGAGAGAGGCAGCATGCTGCTTCTTGTTTGAGTGTGTGTGCTGATGCAAAGTAGCCATTCACATGGTCCTGATTCTCAACATAGAAGGATGACTATTGACATTTCTGTAACATCCGTCACACCTTAGCAGGCATGATTTGATGTGCTCTGGAACCCGATAGGATAACTTTCCCCACTGTGAATGGCTTTAAAGGCATTCCAGACAAGACTGCAATTTTTTATCTGCAGAGCTCCTCCTACGGTCACCATTTTTAAAAAAAAATATCAACATTGAACATTCTCTCCAATTCATGTGAATTTACTTGCAAACCAAAGAATAGGAACCAGCAATGACCATTTTTGTGTGTTATGTTGACTGACAAGCCATTAATAAATGATTTCATCCTGTTTCAGTTTTGTTTCCTTCTGGTAGGTGTTTCAGACCCTGCAAGTCTAATAACCATGAAATCAACACTAAAGGCGGCCAAGTGAGCCTTCATTCACCATGTAATGAGACATTTAATCTTTAAAGTGACAACGAAGTTGGTAAATTTACCTAAAAACGTGTGCCTTTAAATGCCATAATTGAAAGAAATCTGTTTTGGTCTTTTGGTGCAAAATACTTAAAAAAAATTACTTAATTCTCATCGCAACAGTAAGGCAGTTCAGCCAAGTTCGCTCACCTACAAATTCATCATGCACGAGTGAACACATACACGTCTACACTCTTTGGCCAAACTTTAATTTCACTTGCAAACTTTTAATTCCAATGCAATCTATAGCCACTTCCTGTAATTAAAACATTTGCACACCTTCCACATATAGATGGCATTCAGAGGAATTAAATAAGTCACCAAGCACACCATAATAGATTTCTGGTGAGTTTATACACCCTCATTGCCTTAATGGAACCCTGACCTGTGAAGAATAAGAATAAGTCGCTTTAAAAAGTGGTGAGGTCAGCCTTTTCTACAAAGCAGGGTGCCTCTGCTGAAGTGGGGCTTTCATTAATGGGGTAATGAAAGGGGACGGGAAGAGGGAAGTGCATGTTTTTTCTTGTTAAAAAAAGAGAAAGATGAGGGTGCTGCTGGGATGATCAAATCGGCAGAGACAGACAGATACACTCTGTGGGAGAAGACAAACTAAACATTTTTTAAAACTTCTTGCAGACACTTAAATGATTTTTGAACATAGGAGATGATCAGCCATTTAGGTTGCTAAATGGTTCTCTGCAGGGATAAAGTCAACATTAGCAAAAGCTCTTTTTCTGTGCACAATTCTGAATAAGATTCTCACTTCATTCCTGTATTCTAAAGGCTTCAGCGAAATGAGCTTGACATATTTTAAAATAATGAAAATCATATCAAAAATACTTATTTAAGAACATGTTTTTGACACACTATTCTCAAATTTGCCCCCACATGAACAGTACACAAGCAGCTACTAAAACCTAAACACAGTGTTAACAACAGAAACAACCCTCTCAGTCCAGATATGCAGATGACAGAATGCTAATATACATGAGAGTGCTGATATATGCAAATTAAATTTTCTTATCTCTCAATGATTCCCCTACTACAGTATGACGCCATTTGGAACATGATCAACTTTTGGATTAGTGGGCGGTGCAGGTTCCCTGAGGCCTGAGAGCACATACACATAAAATATAAAACTAGAAAGAGCCAGTCGAGTCACAACACATCAATTCATGTACACACTCCATCAAGTTTTCATCATGTACTATTAACTTATTAAGCATGTCAAGAGGTTTTTCCTAAGCCGTGATGAAGCTGTGAGTGCAGAGCATCTGTTTTTAGCTCTAACCATGTTAAAAGATTCAGGTTTTGTGCAAACATTTGCATTTAAATGTTTCATCTCCTTTAATTTATTGGTTATTGTGTTTGCTCAGACATAAAAATTTTAATAAAAAGTTTTGCTTGCTACACATGTTCAAAAACCTAGACCTCCACAATAAGCACTAACATTTATTGGGCGCCTGCCCAAAATGAGCATGCAGAATACATATATCTTTGTGGCAAAGACGTATATCTTTTCCAGCTATGCTGTGAATCAAAGTTAGCCATGCAGAGCGCAGGCGCTTCCACAGCTTCTGGTTGCTGGGTGATATGGGGTGATTCAGAATGGTTGATCAACAAATCAATCATTGTGGGAGGTAAGGTTCTAGCGTCTAGCTTGGGTTGAGATTAATCCTGCAGTCGTAGATGTGTCACTTTGGTGACGATTTCCACAAGGAGTGCTGGGTCCGCAAGAAGTTGGATGTAAAACATGCACATTGCTCATTTTTGCACGCAGGTCTTCATACACTCAGGCCATAACACCTCTGATATGCGGACAGACTTGGGTTACAACTACTCATGCCTTCAACAGAAATACATGTGACAAGTGCACAAACACGATCATCGACAGGCATAGATAAAAACCTTTAGTTTAAATTGACCCATCTGCTGTGCCTGTTTGGCTGTAGTGGAAACAATCCAATGGAGCAATCTCAATGACCCATACCACATGGCAAAGGAAAATAATTGACATGGATTTCCATCCTCTTGAGGCCATGGGTGCTATTTAATCAAAATAGTGAGTCTATGATTGGTTGCTTTTGACGAACTGGTGATGGTGCATTCACCTAAACTGGTTATGGGAAAACTCGTGAAAACTGAGGCACACTTTGTGTACCTAAAGCCTGAGCTGTTATATGCTTGACACATCAGGTGAAGACTTTCATAGCCATGTGAACCAAGAAATGCAATAACATTTAATAATCACCTGTAGTATTTTGTGATTTTTTGTCATAAAGACTCATCAAAGCCTCTACTCCATATTGAGAGCTGCAAGGAGAGGCCAATTGATCATCTGTCCAGCTCAACACGTTTCATGAGAAGGATGTTATTCCACCACTGACATTTGTCAAAAACACACCCATGTGAAAACGAAGAGGCATTTCTCAGAAGTGCCTCAAATCAATGGAGCATAGTATGCGCCTAGAACATTTTCTTTATGACTTTCTTCTGCTGGGAGACCCAGAGATCCAAACCCTCTCAAAAACAGCAAGGCTTCTGATGGTCTTCTATGTTCATTATGGCAAAATCACTGCAGATGAGAAATGGAGAGTCATTGGCTCCGATACCACCACTGTGGTAACCAAGACCCTGGAGCTGCATTCATACAGAGTTCATACGGAAACCTTGCCTGCACTGGATAACCAAAAGGAAATGAAAAACCAGTATAGATTTTTTAATTTGATACTAGGGGTAAAAAAGGGGGGTAGTGTAACAAAAAGATGTCACTCTGACAGAGGGGGCATTTTCAGGGATTCAGGGATTTAAATCACTCAAATTTGGTATCTCATGCATTAAAACCATCTTAACAATGGTGAGGTTTAATTTCATGGTGGCTCATGCTGAAATTAAATGAAGTCATTTTTCTACAGTGAATTCATTACATTTCCATTAAATTCCTGACTGTCAGGGGATATTATTTAATACCCACTGGTTTTATCAACACCTGTCTGGCCAAGATATCTGCCTAACAAGTTTGTTCCATCACTTGAGCGTTCAGGTAAAACACCCAGTGTTATCAACAGTCTGTGATGGCCTGTGTGAACATCTGTTATGTGTGTAGTAGTGTTAGAGATACAAAAAAGACAAGAAAATTTTCTAGTGGAGTGTGCATGTGGTTGTATGTGAAGTGAATTGTGTTTATATGAATGTTTTATACATGAGTGTTTATTTCTCCTGTGTGTGTATTGAGAGCAAGAGAGAAGATATCCTGCTGTGGATCTCAGCAGATCAGAAGGTTTTGGATTCCATGCCCTGTGGCCATGGCAGTGGCAGCAGTGGTGGTGAAATCAAAAGGCATTATTTATTATTAAGCTCCCTAGGACCTGCTGACCTCCAACACACACAAACGCACACGCATACACACACACAAACAAACGCACGCACACAAGAAAGAACTCCTCAAGTGTGTGTGTTTAAAACAGAGCAGGGGTATTCAAATCTAAGTCTGCAGGGTCTGCACACCAAAGTTTCTCTGATTCGAGGGTTTGGACAAGCACAGGTCAATTGCTCAAATTAAACGAAAAACTACTACATTTTGGTTTTAATTGTTTTTTGCCGCAGTGTCTTCAGTTTTTAATGGATGTCTAATAGGTTCAGACCTATGCAAAACCTACACCTGACTTGTCTTGCTCTGGTAGGCTGTAACTTGAAAAAAAAAACACATGCATAGTCTGCAATTGCCATTGACAATATATAATGCATAGTCATGCAATTTGTAGATATTGTGCAATAGACCTAATAATTCAGTATGCATATAACTGCAATATTCAGTACAGTTTGAATAACTGTAAAGGTAGATCGAAAATGCATTCCATGTTGTGAAAAAAAAAAAGGTTTACATTCAACTTCTGAGTGACTGATACATGGAAGTGTGCAACTTGCAGTAATAGCCTACTTAATATGCAAAGTAGCACTGCAATTCTGTTTATTTTGACTATAATAATAAAGAAAACTTAAATAAAATAAGTAGAGTAGTAAATTGCATTACTTATGCATGGTGGAAAAATAAAAGAATAGTGACTGAACAGTGCACGGAAATTCTCAAAGATTCTGGGAATCTGTTATTTGTGCACTGTGAAAATATCACATAGATGACGGATAATTAGCACACAGATTATTACCCATGATGGGTAATAATCTGGGTCCATATCCAGACAGGGTTCTGCCTATTGAATACCCAGGTTATAGACCCATGGTCTATGTTAATTAGATTATTACTATCAAGTTATTACCATGTCATAACTACTATATTACACAACAGTAAAATTCTTCTTATAGTTTAACTTGTATTTAAAAGGTCCATTTCAAGAGATAATTTAATATTTTATTTTTTAAACTTTCAACTTCAGCATGTTTGATCCTAGAGGAAAGTCTCATTAATATTCTAGTATTATCTATGTTGGAAAAAAAAAAATAGGGAAAGAGACACCAGTTTTACATAATGACTCTGGGACTAAGAGGACTGAATCTAGAAACAGGGCCTAGGACTGAGGTGTGATTATAAACGTATGTGTGATGAGCAGTCTTTCATTCTTCGGTTTCCCTCTAACTCTCTCTGCAGTTGGCCTAATTGCTCCACTGCGACTCTGCTTTAATGAAGTGCTGATACCGCCCTGTACTTCTTAGTGTCTCTGGGAACCTGACATGTGAGTTCTGAGGGTTGGATCTCCTCCCCATCCCCCTTTATTCCTCTCCTACAACCATCTTTCTCCTTTTCTCACAAATACTCAGAGGAGAGGAAGAAAATGCTGTCAGAAGTGGATTGTCATGGCATTAACTTAATAAGTCTCCCAAACAGTGCGCCCTCACTGTCAGACCCCGATTAATGCAAAGAGTGTGGTTGTGGGTAGTAGCACAGAAAGGCAGTGTAACACGTACCATATTTTCCCTTGCTGGTGCTTGTCACAGCAACAGCGCATTTGATGAGAAATGTGTCACGCCACATTAGAGGTGGGATCCTCATGTGGGTGGCTATACAGCTCAGAGCCGTTTGTCAGAATCCCATGGAAAAAAAAAACAAAAAACAAAACTATATACATACACACACACACACACACACACACACACACACACACACACACACACACACACACACCAAATTGAAAACAATCCCTGTGGTCATCACCTCCTTCCCCTGAGAGGAACAGCTTCCTGTAGTGCGACCAGCCTCTATAGGTGGTGGCTAGGCACGTCTGAAGTCCTGTGCAGGCGAGCTGGTGCCAGCATTGGGAGAATGAGCCGTGCTTTGAGCACACTAAATCCTCTCCACAGAGACACAACCCAGAGGGATGAGCTGAGCAAATGGGGGAAGGTGGTTGGCGAAGCAGCAGTAAAGTTCTGGAACACCACCACAGCTGCTGCAACACAACAGTCCAAGTGACAGTTGACCTTATCCATTCTAAGACCTATTCTATACCTTTCATACTTTAGCGTGATCACAGTTCCCATACACAAGCACGGACAGCAAATGAGAATGAGGATAAAACAGCTGCACCACACATGCAGAGAGGATGAGGAAAGGAGTCAGGAGGACAGGGGGGCTCATAGGCTGTTTACTCTTGATATCTGAGTGTGACTTAAGCAATTATCCACACACAGGTTTCAAACAGTCATGATAACAATGCAGAAGGGTGAAAGGCCATCAGCAACACCTCACCACTTCTGGATAATCAATTAGCATCCGTGAAGCCTGGCAAGTTGTGGCTTGCGGCACAAGAGACAACCAAGGGTTGGACTAATAGAGAGGGAAGAAAAATCAACAAATAAAAAAGAGGGCCGGAGGACAATAAACATCTCATGACTGTTTATCTGCTCTGAAACAAATACCCGACTTTCATTAAGGCTAATTGAATCCCTTTAGAACTTGTCTGAGGATAATGCCAACATTAGCCCACATTAGAGAAGCTCCAAAACAATTACTAGAGTAATGTCCCAGATCCATTCTGGAGGCCATTAGCAATAATTGGGAGTATTCTTTGCATCCCCTCTGGCAGGAGCAGAGTATATGTAAATGAGTCGTACATATTGCCTTAATCACCATGGCTTTCCTAACCGAATATTACCACTCAAGAGTAACATCACTAATATTAATATCAAGGTTACTATTTTCAGCCTAAGGCAAGTCTGTCAGTGAAGTCCCTAGATCAAAAAGGTCTGCTAGAAAGACCCGTGAAGTGTGAGAATATTAAACAGTTAGTTATTTGAATATGTCTTTACGATAAGTAGATTTAACATCTCTGGTGTATGCAAAGTGATCTTAGTGGGCAGGACCCAAAGAGCGACCACTAAAGGACTCCCATAAGACATCACCGCAGTGAACTGTCTGATGGGTTGCAGGGAGAAGATGATGAGGACCTTGTTAACTCAGGAGTACTTAGGAGTTATGAAAGTATTGCTCTTCCTGATATTGTCACCTACTCTAAACCCCAGTGAAACGAGGGATTTCACCCGTTTCAACAATAGGTTAATCAGGTTCAGTGCAGTTTTAGCAATGCAAAGAACAGCCAGGGGCTGGATGTCAAAGCTTTCCTTCCAGACCCAAGACCTTTAACGTCCAGTACCTTACATACACTTTGCTAAAATATTTTCAGCTTTTTTAATTAATACAAGAATCTTAAGTTCAATGTTTGGTAAAGTTTATTCCTTTCCCTTGCTTATCCTTTCAGTATCATAATGAAGTCACAAATTTTCAAGTTTGCTATTAAAGGCACAGCAGATTAATTTATCTTGGTTTGAGTCAGATATATAGGAATATAAGTGTGATAAGATAATAAATTTCATTGCTTTGTGGTTATACTGCATGTTTAGTGGAGTGTGAATGCCTAATGCCGGATGATTTGCCCTTGGCTGGCATGCTTGATATCTGGGGATCCCTACCATAGAGATTACAAATCATATAAGGGTAGGAACTGTACTTGACTAAATGACTAACAGAGGACCAAGAGTTCAAGAGGTCCATGCAAGTAATATACCAGCCTACACTACCATTAAATGGTAATGGTAAATGGACTGCATTTATATAGCGCTTTTCTACTCCTACGAGCAATCAAAGCGTTTTACAGCGTATGCCTCACATTCACACATTTGCACATTCACACAGCGGTGGCGGAGGCCGGAGCAATTTGGGGTTCAGTGTCTTGCTCATGGACACTTCGATGAGGTCAGGCGGTTGCCAAGCAGAACCCCTGCCACCTGCGCCACCACCACAGCCTACACTACCATGAAGGTGTCACTAATAGTTAACAGCAGTTCACACAACAGCAGCTCTGGTTCTGGCCAGTCATGATATATCACTTAGACTAGGAGTGAGAGTCTAAGAGGTAGTTAACCTCAGATATGACCCCTTGTGAATTTACTTGCCTGACTAGACAAGATGATACCTGCTGGTTCACTCAAAACTACAGGCACAACAAAAGTGCAATGGTCATTATTCCAACCATGAGTGGTTTATCAAATCAGCATCTGCTCATCTGTCTTATTTATTACTGCTGGGTCTAAAAAAGGTGAGTGTGTGAAAAGCCATCCATGTCACTGCCGAGATATAACTCAACGCAGGCATTAAGGACAGCAAGCGAGAGACGGCATCGGGTAATGAATCATAACACGGCTGTGATCAGCTTCCACTCTTGGTTCTGCCTTGGAGTCTGTGTCCAACAGTATATCATTTTAGTGCTCTATATGGACAATCGATGTACATTTGTCAACATGTGGTGCCAAAGGAGCTGTCAGCACTGCTGCAGGAACTTGTGCTCACACACCGAAACCTCCATGGGTTCAGAGAGAGGTTGACAGAGGGGAAGATTGCGGACCGCTCTGCACACGCCTGTGCCTATGCCTCGATAGAAAACCAAACTGTGGAACAAACAAATTCCTACGCTGACGGGTAAAGATGAATTGGCACATGACGCTGTGCCAGTGTGTCACTGGTGAGGTGGGACCAAACTCTGGCGATCGTCAGCACACTCAATTGCACTGATGTGCACCTCATTATTTCCCCCTGACAGGAAACATGAACCATGTCCCACCGCAGAGACTGGGATGGACAGCTAATAGAGAGAAGGGGAATAACTGAATACAGGATAGACGGAGGGAAAGAAACAGAGTTTGCATTGAGCACAAGAGTAAACATTTGCTGTGTCAAAGCTGAAGTGTGTATTCCTAAACATGCTTTGAAAACAGGTGCTCACACCTACATTCTAAGCTGCTGATACCACAGTGGCTATAATATGGAAGCTCAATTTAGTCATGTTGAATGAACAGAAGCCAGTGGACATTACATAACACTTCAAGGAATCCCCACAGGCTGTTTAGATGCCCACACAGGAGATGGGATGAAAAGGGGAGGAAATGAAAGGAATATCCTCTCCTTTGGTGCTGATTTTAAATTCATTTCATCACATCTTGTATGGATTTGTCCAACCATAATCCCAGCACCACCAGTACTGCGCCAAAGTGAGAGTGCCAGATACAAGGAGATAGATGGGGGAGAGAGAGAGAGAGAGAGAAAGAGAGAGAGAGAGAGAGAGAGAGTAAATACACACAAAGGAGAAGCAGGAGGGAGATAAGGAAAGATGACAAAGGACCCTTGCCAATCCTTGTAGAGCGCCGTCGTCACAGCATTCTTGCACACTGTAGTGTTCTGCAGTCTCTGATACAACACAAACCAACAAACAAACAAAGCCAAGGCAGGATAAGACTGTCATGTTTGGCCACGTGCAACACTCCATAACGTCCAGTGGGTGCATTCAAATGAGCCCTCTTTTTTTTCTGTATGCTAATTTTGTTTGACATGGCAAAATAAAATTGTTGCTTAGCTGTGTTCCAGTAATGATCAGTTCCCCCCAAATCCGCTCTGCCTTAATTATCTGTGTGCAGGTGAAGTAAAAGGGAAGGAGAAGAGGCCATAGGACTGCTGAAAGATGATTCGGGTCAGCATCTCAATTTGAAAAGGCATAATAAATTATACCATGCCAGGGTCTAAGCTTCGTAGACCTACACTACCTGCATTATGGGAAGTGAGCTCCCTGGGGCCCTGTATGATATGCATATCTCCGAGAGCAATGTAAGTGGATAATTAGATGATCGTTTCACAGTTTTATTCACCAAAGGAGAGTGGGCAAGATGATTAAAACATACACACATACTGTACACTTCCACAACTTCCACCCCACAACCCCCTTATGAATTTTACAACCATGTGTACAAATCACCTCACACATAAGCCATGTCTAAACAGTTATTACCTCTCATTTTTCACACATAAAAACAACAAAATAACAGCTAAAATGGCTTTTGCAATTCACAATATTCTTGTTTGTAAAGTGATTTTGGTCTAGCTGTAGATCACTGCTTTTTTTGGCAGTAGCCACAATGAAAGACAGATTAATCACGCTGGTCATCAACGCAGTCTGCCGAGACATGTTCCAATTTGCCTCTACTTTGGAGCTTTATTAACATTTAGCCTGGTTTGCATAATTCCAGTCTATTAATGGCTAACTGAAGTCTAAAATACGCAAAAGGAAGCCACTAGATTAGTGCACTTCAAATAGCTTTCCTCCCGCTGGTGGTAAATGCATCCAGTGAAGAGCAGGATGCTGCATGTCGCAGGGAGAAAATATATACTTAGAGTAAAGTTCTCCCACTTAAGTGCACAGAAGTATCGTGGAACCTGCCCCCCACGGTGAAAGATGCGGAAAATAACCCCCATCCACTGTCCCAGCATGCTGAGATTCAATGGCACGAAAGAGAACAGCACAGCCCCCCTAAACGGGGATTATGGAGGGAAGGAGGAGGAGGTACTCTGTGTGGGCTGTGTGAGCGGAGGGGTTCTATTGGGGTCTAGGAGAGTGTGTCTGAGTGTGCGTCTGTCCTTGCCTGATCCCCAGAAAACTTTTTCTAGAGGAGTTCAGAGCACTGCCATAGCCTGTGGCTGTAGACGGGGGGTCCATGCTAACACGAAGAGAACACGAGGGGGAGGAAGCTGGAACACAAGTACTAATTAACAAGCTCCTGCATGCAAGGGCTGACACACAGACACACACATAAAGACACACAGAGATGCACATGCGGTCTACTGAGCTCTGACCAAATGAGGTGCCTTCCTGTCAGCAACTACATATCACAAAATGGCAAGGCGCTGACCTGGAGCGCACCTTCATGTCAATATGTAAACACCACCCAAACACAAACACTCACACACACACACACACACACACACACACACACACACACAGAGGCTCATATGTCTCTGTCAGTGTAATTACATTAACACAACAAATGTAGCTGCGTCGTTGGCCTGGGTTGGGCAGGGACAGTGGTGAAGGGATGATGCGAGATGACAGGCATTAGGCATGCGCCACTTCAAGGCCATTAAATCTGCTGCAGGGCCATGCAACGGGCTGGGGAGGTGGGAAGGAGGCCCGTCACGCTCGCAATGGTTGCTTAAGGCAAACGAGCCGTGCTCCACCCACTCCCACTCATACTACCATTACAGCTGCAAGGGTCGGCTGTACAAACGAGACACGAGAGGGGGAGAAAACGAACATGAAGGAAGCAGAGAAGCCAATCAAGGTAATCCAAAGTGGTACACCCCAACGAAAGACGACTTAATGAAGAAAGAGTTCAGCAAGGCGAGAGCTAAAGAAGATGTGAGACCTAAGACCTGCTATCGACACAGATATGCACAGACTTGTGATGACCCACATGCCTCGCTCTTATCAAGCCTTG
Organism: Tenualosa ilisha; assembly: GCA_015244755.2. Classification (NCBI taxonomy): domain Eukaryota; kingdom Metazoa; phylum Chordata; class Actinopteri; order Clupeiformes; family Clupeidae; genus Tenualosa; species Tenualosa ilisha. The sequence goes on from PYXC01002690.1 coordinate 1,112,776, forward strand.
ATACCTTGCACCAGTCACCAATGGTCTCTCTCTAATCCGATCAAATCTCTATTGTCCATCACCCATAGCCACAACATCATCCAGGGATTATTTATGTGTTCATGTTCAGCCTGATGGCATCCCAAATTGTAAGAAAGTGACCAAGGCTGCATTTCATTGCTGTGTGTGAATACTTTAGAGACTAAATCACACAGGAGCCGACCACATAATCGATTGTGAATAATATATGATGTGATGTGATGCTGATGGGAGTCTCTTCAATCTCAAGGCTGCTAAGCGGGGCACAAAAACTTGGATACGCTGCTGCATGCTGAAAAATGATGGATCGCCATGGTGACAGCGGCTCCTGAGGTCTGCCGCGGTGCTGCCTGGGAGATGAGCAGGCAAAGCCGAACAGATCTGAATGGCTTCATCGCCCTGGCAACCAAGCAGACCCCTATATTACTTCTGACTTTGAACCAGGTCACATCTTTTTCATTCACTCCTGTGATGTCTCTCTCACATTGGCATATTCTTCTTGGTGCATATGCATATTCTTCTTGATGCATAACTCCATTGGCATGAACAAAGAACAAAGTCAAAAAATCTATGTTCTATAATTTTACCCATTCTAGGCTAACACATTATCTCATTATCACCCCTCACACACCCCCCCCCCCCCACACACCACACACACACACACACACACACACACACACACACACACACACACCACACTCTCCTCCCTGCCTTCTGTCTTTCCAGGCTGTTTTGTCCCCTGGCTTTGCTTGGTAAGGACCACTATAGTCAAACTTCAAAGCCCCTCCACCCCCACCTCCCAAACAAACACGCCCACACACACAAACACACAGACACACACTCAGTGCCCTTATCTCCACCTACACTCACACCCACAATCATAGCTCTTGCTCACACAGCCTTGAGTTACAGAGACGGTGAGCGTAAAGCAGGCTGGAGGGATGTGAGGGGATGAAAGAGCGAGCGACAGATAGAGAGGAAATTAAAACAAGTGAGAGAGAGAAAGAGAGAGTGAAAGAGAAAGTTCAGAGAGAGAGAAAGTGAGAGAGAGAGAGAGAGAGACTATAAGGTAAGAATGAGTATAGCAATGAGTATAAATCTGGCTGGCATGCAGACCAGTCTGGACAAAGTCCTGTGGCCAGAACCCAAGGACGCCTCTTCCCTCAACTCCACTGAAGACGATAGGTACTGACAGGTCTCTTTTCCTCTCTCATACTCCTCGACTCTGCTGATGAGTAAAACCCAACCAACCAGCTATAGGAGTCTTCAGTCTGGAAGTCTCATAAGACTCATAGTGTCCAGACAGGCCAGGTGAAAAGGGCAGGCAGTGTCTGTGCAACCCATCAGTCAACCCTTCATTCTCTTAATTTAAAAATCACATTCGTACAAAAATACGCATAGAACTCATACAAGATAATCGCAGATAATCATTCACGAAAAAGAATCTGGCAGCAGTAATTATTGGATTAACTTGGTGTTAAACAAGTCAATGAGCCAAGCTATCTATCCATTATAGTACTTGTAATGGACTATTGAAAAGATACATGTGTTTTACAAATTCTGAGTAATATGGTCAAAAGATTACTGCACTTCGCTTTGTAAGAATGTAGGCTATTCGCTTTGCAGCACAAACTACACTTTGTATCAAGAGAGGAAAGTGTGGAGTAAAACATACAAAACTGCTGCAAAAGTAATCAGCACCTAAAATGCTAGAAAAAGAGCAATCTCTCAAACTCTAAAAAAAGCAATCTCTGTTCAAAGGGAGGAGAGGCAAACCCAAAGCAATTACCACCTGCAAGCTGTTTTAAAAAAAAGAGAGTTTCAAAGAAACTAAAATGATTGTCCACAGGCTGCTGTTTTACCAACCAAACACCAGCCGCTACCTGCATGGAGAGGAGAAGGGAAAAACAGATGTATCTAGTTTCAGAGGGATGGAGGGATAGAGAAATAGAGAGAGACAAGAAAAAGGGAGAGACTAAAAACAAAACAAAGCAACACAAAATGATCCCAGATGGACTGATTATGGTATTGGATCAAGAGAATGGTTAATGCCAAGATAAAGCCTAACCTTACAAGAAGCACCTATGTGGGGCCGAGGAACAGTGGAAGGGAGTCTGACACGGAGGGAGATGAGCTTCACTAGATATGACACAGCACTGTGATACGACTTCAGGTCTTATCTTTTGATGGGGAGATGCTTTCACTGCTGAGGAAAAGGAAGAGTGAAGGAGCCCAATAACTAAGGCTTGCTCACATCTATAGTCATTACAGTACATCTGAACAGAGATAAAAGAAAACCCTTCATTATCATGTTGGAAGACACGTGTACGTCATTTCAAAGAATGCCATGAATCATGCAGTGAGCCGTTTCACTCGCTGAAATTAGTTTTCTTCATTAACTGATCCCAAGTACCAACACAGCAACACATTTCACATTGGCCTGTGTGCTGTGGGAGAGATTTCACACGGTCCGTGCATTTTTGACAAGAATGTATTCACACACACATACACACATGTACAACATGTACATGTACGCAACCACACACACACACACACACACACACAAAATAAGGTTTACACTGCATATTTCAGGGTATAAGACAGCAGAGTTGTTCCCTGATTATCTAAGCATGTCCATCAAACCCACAGGCCTGAGGAAAGGTACTCCTAATGACCCCAAGGAGACAGGAAACTTCCGGAAGGCTAATGCTCTCTCATCATTCATGCGAGGAAGAGATGCTCTAAGAGGCAGATTCCCAAACTTTTGGGGCCTGAGATTTCCCAATGAGCTCCATGGAGCCGAAGTGTGGGCAGGGGCAGAGATGGGAAAGGGAATCTGAGATGAGACATGAGAGAGGAATCTGAGGTGGGCAGTGGAGACATCTCTTACATGATGAGAAAACATTTCTATTATCAGACCAGGAAAGAGCAGCAGGTACTGAAATCAGAGTGAGAATGGAGGCAAAGAAAGGGGGAAGACAAAGACACGCACAGAATAAAAATAAAAAGATATGCAGAAAAAAAAAGAGGGGAAGATGAGAGAAAATGAAACAGAAAACCCCAATGGGCCTGATTGGCCTTTGGACCGCAGTGAGCACTGCTCAATCTTAAATCAGCCTTACACGCAGTGAAACCCCTACTCCTTTGAGATCAAAAAACAGTCGATAATTTATTCTCCCGCAATCACCAACTGGCATAAACAACACACATGCCTCAAACTCAGCAGCCTAAAGCCTATTATATTTCAGCACCGATGCGCGGGAACTGCGCACACACACACACACCTGTAAGAAACACACTGACAAACACATACACTTACACACCATGTGGAATCAAAAACCAGGATATCAGGCCTCTCCCACTCTCCAAAATGTGTTTTGAGCCGCTGCGATAATCACTCATTTCTAAATGAGTGTATGTAGGGAAAGCTTAACTGGGATTGCTGCTGAGCAAAAGGGCTGTTATGGGTTTCAACGCTCGTAAAAACACGGAGGACAAAAGCAGGGTTGGCTCTGAGGTCAGCCAATTACACTACGTTTCCACGACGCTGGGCAGATAGCTCTGCTGAGGCGTTTAGTGACAGGGCAATGCACCCCGCCTCTCATGTCATTTACGTGTGAGGTTCTGTTGGCTTTGTGTGAATGTGTGTGTGTGTGTGTGTGTGTGTGTGTGTGTGTGTGTGTGTGTGTGTGTGTGTGTGTGAGAAAGAGAATATATGAGAGAATGGGTACCACAACACATGTGTACCTATAACCATTATATATGTGCAGGTTGAGTTTTGAAGTACACCTGCATCTATGAGCATGGAGGCTGAATACCTCAAACAGGAAAACATATCTTGTGATCAGATGCTGAGGTGTAGAAATGTGCGTGAGTGTGTGTGAGTGTGAGAGTCTTAGAGAAATGAACACAGAAGCAAAAGGAGTGTGGTGTTACTGGTTGCAGTTAGTGGAATCATGTTGGTTTGCATCAGTGAAAGCCAAAGCCTACAAAACACAGAGAAAAAGAATTTCAAAAATCACACACTTACACATACCTGCACACGCTCGTAGCAAACCATAATTTTAAGCAATTAGTCCACCATGACAAAAGCCTTCTACATGACTATGGTGGGTAAAGAAACTTGACAAGTGGAGAGATGGAGAGAGAGAGGGAGAGATAGATTTGTAAAAGCATTCTCAAATGGAATTCGCACTGATACTCGGTTAGGTAGAGATTTAACTGTTCAAGGACACCAAGGAAGGGACAGGAACATGCCTGGGCGAAGAGTATTTGATGAACAACAAGGAAAACAAAGACCGAAACACATTCAAGAGGAGTTCAGGGACAGAGAGGGAGAGATTTTATTTATTAATGTATTTATCTTGCTGAGGCGGTCTTATCAACAAGTACATGAGAGTGTGCCCGCGTATGTGTACGTGAAAGAGACAGCCTAGTCAGAAGATAACAGGGTAAGGATGAGACACTACTCCTAAAATCCACCAAACTAATTCCCTCAGTTGGAAACGTGCAAAAAAAAACAAAAAAAAAAAACCCTCAAACCTTAGCAGTGTCAAGCTTAATCAGAACTTACCATAACAAGCTAACGGAAGTGTCTGCTCCTAATGAGGTGTGATTAAGAGGCCTTGGCCTAGGCTCAGGGCTGTTATTAATACTAACACCCAAAGGCAAGGAGAAGCCATGAAGAACCACACCACATTCAAGAGCACATCCCATCTCAAAATGCGAAACCTATGCAAAATCAACAAACCACATGACAAACCACATGACAAAACAAAATTAAGTTCAACCTCAGCCAGGCAGAAACAGGCGGAAATGGGGACAGCAAAGGAAGGGAGCTTTTAAGAGCTTTGAAGTAGTGAAAGTGAATGAGAGTAATTACAGAATAAATGTCAATATGACAAGAAAATTACTCTATGCTGGGCTTGAGGGGGCCACTTAAAAGCGACATCTTCCAAGTGCTTAGCAGAGTGAGGCGCTGAAAGAAGCAAGAGAACAATGGAAAGGTCAAGGAAAATGGATGTTAAGATATAGAATTAGCCGAGCAAGAGAGAAAGACCAGTGTGCCTAAATGCAATCTTGGCTAGCGGGCACCTCATGCACACCAAGAGCTGGCTGTGCTGCCACTTTATCCATTGTGCCAAACGCACAGCTCCTGCTGCTTATCTCATTAGACCAGAAAGTTTCCTTTACTCAAATGCAACCACAAACTCCTCCGTTGACATTTTATTCAGCAAATAAATAATTTGATGCCAACAATGTGGTCAGCAGAAGTGGTGGAAAGAAGGACAGAGGGAAGGCCTCACAACTTCTATTTTTGTCTATGCAAAAATTACTATATGTAATGCAGTATTACTATATATTACTATATATGTGCCTGTGACTGTAGCGCAACACATATATTACACTATATTTTACTATATTTGTACTATATTGTAATTGTAGTGCAACATCTGAAATAATGGATCCCTACAGTGGCACAGCACCTGATTGCAGGTTCACAAAACTTCAGGTAGAACTCGCTCAAGCAAGTCTGAGGTATTGACGCATTTGACAGAAGACGTCAGAAACAGTGGATGGCCATGAGAGGCAAAATATAGCTTCTGTCTGCCCACTTATCTCATTATGAGACCTTTCATGTCAGGCTTTTGGCCTCTCCTTCCCTCCCTTATTCATGTCTGTGGAGATGCTAATCGCTAGCGTGACGCCTGCCGCTGCACTCGGCATGAGCGCTTGACTGGTCGCCCAGCGGGAGGCTCTTGAGATGATGAGGGGGCCTCGGTGGCCACGAACGGCAGTTGTTGAGAACGGCCAGGGCTCTTGGCAGCACTGGAGTGGGAGATGATTGCAATCAGCGAATGGTGAACAAAGAGAGGGATGGATAAAAGACTGATGGAGGAGTACAAGCAAGGAGAGGGTCAGAAGAGGTCAAAAGTCACTGTGGTCCTTGAGAAGTTTTTCCAACCATAAATCTGTCTCATCCATCCATCGATGAATCAATGGAGTGTATGAAGTTGTCTGCTTCTCTGTATCCTCCTTTCTCCATTCTTTCTGTTTGTTTTCTCAGAAAGACTCATCCATAAAAACCAAAGTTCTTCGTTATGTATTTAACAACCTTTTTCCGTTTTCTCCATGCAGCCATCAAATCGACTGTTAACCAAAGGAGACCAATCTCTCATTCCTAATGCTCTCTTTCTTTAAGTGTCGGCAGAGCTGTCTAGTCTAATTGAGGTGGAATCAGTGAGTGTTTAGTATGACTGACTGATCTGTCTTTCAGGAGGGCAATCTTGCACCAGTGGAGGGTTTGGGGGAAGCTTTCTGAGGCTGCTGATGCCCCTGATGCTCAAATAGACCACAAAAGTCCATTGTGATTCGAGGAAGGGCAGAGTCTGTTAGTGAGGGAAGTTGTACTATGAGTACCTTGAAGTTTAAGATAATCTGATGTGCGAAGCACAATACCAAAGATCATTGAACACTGACCAAGACAGAGCAACATAATCTATCACAATGGGAGCAAATGGCAGTTGCTTTGCTTTTTTTTTTGCTTGCTTACTGAATAAATCACAAGAGGGAGGACAGTCCTTCAGAATTTGATGCTACAAATCATGAGACACCCATTGAGAATAGGAGGGAGACTGTCCAAGTCACGATGTTACAAAATGAAAAGCACAAAAACACTCAACACAAGGTCCAATGCTAATGCCAGGAAGCATAGTTTATAAACAAGAAACTACCACACCAATACTGGATCAAATCTTTCACACTAGTCCTGATGAGAAATGTCAAAAAAGCAACAACTCAGTAGTTCTTAAAGGTAGTTGTTTATGTGCCAAAATAATCAATGATGTAACCAAGGACTGATCTATCCATTCCTTTTGCATGCCTGTCAAACGGACTGGATAAGCCTTGTGTTGTGTCACCTGCTTTTGAGGCCTTAATTAGCGTCAGACTAGCCAAGGCTAGAAGAAAACAAAACAAGTGAGGCAGAAAGAGAGAAGAAAACAGCACTGATTCGAGCGCACTGAGCTAGAGAAAACAAAATTAACGACAGAGGTTACGCCAGTTGACATTAATAGTTTTTGAAATTGTTTACAAAATTCAACTAGCCTACACCTCTCACTTATTCTCTTTAAACATGAAATGTCAAGGCAGGATAACATTTTCAATTATTTCTTGGTTATTCAATTCCTTCTGTGACTTCTTTTGGTTGTACCATGAAAGCCTTTGCTTTTCCCGCTCTGACAAAGGCAACAATAATGGTGATAATTTTGTCATGCGGCGGGCAAGTATGGCTCCTGAAGGTACCCATTAGGAGGCATCTACAATTGTGGGCACACCTGGACAGGTCGGAGAAGCATGAAAAGGAAAGTTGCACACCAGGCTCTGCAGACACGTAGAGGAGTCTCACTTCCTAACATGATTTTTTTCCAGCATGGAGTTATTTGCTTTGCTGTGTGCTCAAAAATGTCCTCAACAGAAAGGCTGCTAGCCATCTGCCGAACCACCACCTCTAAGAACTTCCAAAAAATGATGAGAGCCAGTCTGCAAAGTGCCAGCTATTACTGCCAAGAAAAGCTGGCTGAATGGAAAGCATGGAAGTCATCTTTTACAGACTTCCATACTACCAAGACTTTTATGTGGGTCTTTGAGATCAGGGCAAAGGGAGAGACCAGTAATACTACTGTGCCCTCATGTAGGGGGAAAAAAGATTACCTGCTTAAATAAAGCACACCAGCTGAAAAATTACAGGGGCCAGATAAGCCCTTGCATAGGCAGTCCTGCTAGCTTACCATGGCAGACCACTGCTGTAGGACACAGGAGCAGCGGTAAAAAGGTGGGTGGACAAAGTAAGGAAAGGCTGAAGGGGATGCATACCCAACTAGTTTTGCCACTAGGAAAATAGAAGGGGGAAAAAAGAGAAAAGGAAACGGGGACAAACTCTGCAAGCACACAGAGAAAAGAACACAAATATGGCCAGTAGAAAACAGCATGCAAAGAACAGGAGAGAGAAAGGGGCAGTCTGACAGTCGTCCTATGGACACATTTGAAATGGGCTTAACCTGCATTTAGTGAAAAGGGGCAGAGAAGTGCACGGCATAGTTGCGAAACCCACACATGCACATACAGAAAAATAAATCCCCTTACTGCATTGTATTTGCTTAGCCCATCAGTCTTAGCCCCAGACTACGTGTGTGCATGTGTGTTTTGTGTATGTGTGTGTGTGATGGAAGTATGAGAAAAGTGGGGGGGGGGAAGGGAGAGAGAGGGTGGAAGGGGTAGCTGAGTGATTAAGTGATGGCATGAGATTACAAGAGATGCTATATTAGATCTGTCTAATCAGATCTGGGGTCTGTCTCTCTGGTGCTCATGGGAGGCTGAGCTTCCCGTTTCAATTTACTCTTTATTCATGCTCTGTTTGTCTACTACAAACAAACAAAACGAGCATGGCATGTGTGTGTGTGGTGTGAATTCATGTGCTCAATGAAGGCAAAGCTTCAGCTTGAATGAGCTTGAAACCATTTATGACAGTTTGGTGATTGACAGGTGATTCACATGATTACATCTTGCTTATGTCCCAGCGATGATACCACTGTTCTCAGGCTGTGTGCAACAGAAACCAAGCTAGAAAACTGGGGCATTGTGTGCATAATGTATTGTGTTGTAAACCTACCAAACCTAGTCTCTCACTCAAGTGCTACAAAAGATCCTGCTCTCTGGCACAGGTCACACACACACACACACACACACTCTAACCTGACTGTGAAGAGAGCCATTTCCAGTGAAGAAAGTCCTTGGACAGGTCTTCCGCATTTCAAGACTTGTACTGTGCTTAAATATGTAAATAAAACCCTTTCAGCTTTTTGACCCTAAGTTTGTAAATGTAGAAAAATGGAGCAAAAATTAGTAAAAAAAGATGTTGAAGGAGATGAGCAACGTGTGATGAGCAGGGTGTGTGTGTGTGTGTGTGTGTGTGTGTGTGTGTGTATGTTTCTGTTGGGAGTTCCTGTAGCCTTCGGCACTATCTGGAGCTCTCTGATGAGGGCCCAGATGGATATGTCCCCCAATTTCTCCACCTGAGCCAGACACCACAGGGCCCGGAAACGGGAGACAGGTGTCTGGAAGTGGACCTGGATGCATCCTGTTTGGAAATGCTCATGCTACTAACAAACAGGTGTTTTGGTGAAACTGGTATGTTTGGGTGTGTGTGTGTGTGTGCGCGCCTGGGCATGTGTGCATGCGCTTATTGGAGGAACATGGGCAAAAAGACTGTGGCAAGATGGTTACATAAACCCCAAGCTCTCCGTCTGTCTACTTCTGATAGCATGCCAGAGGTCTTACCTTGGCTCGCTGCCAGACAGACTGTCTCCGTCGCTGGGCTGTGTCTGGCTCCTCTCCTCCTTGTTGCTGGATCTTGAAAATTGATGCTGGTGCTCAACTGCCAAACTCTGCTGACTTGTTTGAGGCTTATCCTCCGTTCCTTTGGTGTCCTCATCTTCCTCGCCACCGCCCTCGCCACCTACCTCCATCTTCTCATCCTCCTTTCCCTGCTCATCACTCTCGTTATCGCTCTCCTCACCCAGGATGTCGTCAACCTACAGAAAGAAGACGACAAAGATGAGGAGGACGCAGAGGAAGATGCCTCCACAGTTTTAACAGCCTGACATTGCTTTTCGACTATGTGAATACTGATTTTTAAACTGACACACATCTGTAAAACCTTTCAACTAATAAAATTAGAGGCAAATGAAATATTTGCAAATTGACAGAATTTTGTGATATTTCATGTCATACTTGCAAAAGCGACCCTTAAAATGTGACGTTAGCGTATTGTAAGTGATATCAGAGATAGCATTCATGAAAGTGACACATGAATGCAAGGTCAGAAAACTATACTATTCTGGCGCCAGCAGTCAACGAGCACCAAACATTTCCACTCAACACCCACAACACTACACAATGAACACCCAGAGAGGTAAGAGGGAAAAGACAAAAAGCCAAAGGGTTAAACTCATAATTCACATTTGGCTCACTTAGGCTGTACCCCTGTGCCCTGTACTCTACTGTTTGACACCTTTATGTGATGGGTAGGCGGCTTCGGTTCACCCTCCTGCTGCTTTTAGTGGCATGTCGGCACTTTGCCCGTGGATCAGCCTCTCCAGTCCCAAAGCTTAATTACTCCACTCTCCCAGACAAGCGACAAACACGTGGCTCGTCCCCCGATACCACTTACAGCAGCGGCGAAAATGCTGGTGGACACGTTCAGTGAGTTCACAAGCAGATAAAGGGGGAAGAGAAGAAAAGAATCCATGCAGCCAGCCGAACTTTGTTCTCGCTTTGTTTCATTTATACATTTATTCCAATAACAAGAGAAAAATTCAATTAAACTTAAAAGCCTGCTCACCGAGGAGAAACGCTGAGTTAATGCTTGGTCGTGTGTCCTAAAGGGACGGTATTCCCTGGGTATGGTGGGGAATTAAATTATGCATATCTGATTGATCTTCTCCTTCAATAAAGAATTTCTGTGCAGGCTCTATATCTCATAACTTGGGAGAGTAAAAACACACTGCAGTCTATTTAGCAACATTAACATGATATAAATCAGATTTCTGCATTCGATTACACAGAGACTCTTCAGCTGTGAGAAATTGCAGGTATTTAATTTATGCTTTTTATTCTGCAATTGACTAATTCCTCGTTTAAATCCTCGGCAGCCATTCATGAATTAGTATTTTCCGAGGGCACTGGTGCACCTTTTTCACATCTCACTCCAGCAGGCTCCCTCTGAGGGCATAAACACTGCCGTGATCAAGATTGGCCCCTCCATCACAACGGCTGCGTTCAATCCACTGATAAGGTCTGGTATCGACCACTTGGGAATGTATCATTCCCACCAGGAACTTTATTTCCCTGTGTAAGCTGAAAGCCACCCATCAGGTCAGTGGATCATGAGAGAATGGAGATGGTTAATGAGAAAATAGGAAGGATTAATAAGGTTCTGTGCTGAAGTCCCTCATGTGTTGCCCATTATTGCCACATGTGCAACTGTAAAGCCATTTCTTATTTTGTGATCAACATTATATTGATTTAGGAAAAATAAGAGGCCAAATCTTGGATCCTAATAAACATGGGGAGTTGTGGTCATTATTTTTCCATTAATACAGCCTTCGCACAGCCACCTGCTAACATATCAATGCAAGGCACAACCTTGGCCCAGAGGTAGTTCTATAATTAACCAACAATCTCTATTTCCCCACTGGGAGAGTAAAGGTCAATACGAAGGTAAATGAATGACAGGAAAATGGCAGAGCACCCCAGAGCTCTTAGAAGTGTTGACTCAGTTTCAGTGGATGAATAACCATGGGGTCCACCATTGTCAATACTAAAGAATAAATACATGAAAAAGAGGCCCCTACCGAGGATGCTCATGAAGTAAACATAGCAATGCATCCCATCCCATGAAACCAATGAGACCTGACGACAACTGTGACAAGTGAGGTTCATACTGGGTGAATGAAATTACACCAAATTATACCTCATTCACACAGCCCCCGACATGCATCCCCAGCAACAGCGGTTGAGAGAGGGGTTGGGCTGTCCATGAGAACATTATTAGCTAAGGTTATAACCACAGCCTCCAAGCGTGCAGGAAACTGATGGTGATGCAGCTTAATTAACTGGTCAAAAATGTTAAATTATTATTCACCTAAATTATTTTACACTATCATTTTCCAAGAAAAACACCATGACCTCACAGTTCACAATCGATTAAACGAGTAAAAAAGCATGAAAAGAAAGTGGAACAACGTGGTCAAAACCACAACCTGCAACTAAGAAGCTAACGTCACTGTAGATAGGATAGAATAGAATACAATATTGTTTTTCAACTCGTTTGTCAATGGGACTCTCAAATTCCCATGATCAGACTGTCAGACTCATTTAAGCCATAAAATTAAACCTTTTCTCCTTACATTCATGATACATGACTACACAACTTCTGCTCAGGTTTACTTAGGTTACAGGATCACAGCTGCAAATTTCAGTCAATCTACAAGCAGTTATTACTAAAAGAAAGTCACACTTTTGTCAGGATTGTTCTGTTTGTTTAGCGAAAGCTTGAAGGCCCATTTAAGCCTTCCAATTCCCCCAGCACACAGATTTACTGAAGAGTGACCTCCCATGCATCTTAACGAGCCGAATGTCTTGTTGCTTCTGTCAGGGCCTGCATTACAGTGTTGCGTATATCATGCCGACAGTCAGGTACTGTGTGGGAGCGGCCTGTAGATCATCGAATGGCAGCTCCTCTACGACTGTCCTTCAGTCGTCAGGTCGACGCCAGCTTTAATGGCTGGCATCTATCTGTCTGAAGTTAGAGGAGACAGTTGATGCCCAAAAGAGAGGGCAATGTGTTCCCAATGTCCAGGTTGAGTTTATTCAACGCTCTGATTAATGGATTCAGAGTTTAACTAATCGCCTTTGAACCGGACAAGGAGTGATAAATAATGTGTGCGCCTTGGAAGGACAAAGGACCATACAGCGAAGGCGGCAAACAGTCAAGTCAAGCTGTTTCAATATTGCAGTCAATTACACAATGTCCTTCTGGGTGGTACAGCCTTTGCCATAAGTCAGTGGAGCCAGAAAGGCTCAAAACCTCAAGATATCTGATGACAGAGGTTTTTATCCTGATCTTAATTCTTTGACTTAAACTTTTGACTCTAGACCTCAAAACTGATACATTATTATTCATAAAAAATATAGTACAGTCCCTGACAAAAGTCTTGTCACTTATGCATTTTGTAGAAAAAAAAGCTTATAACCTGACTTTTTATTAATCCATTGGTTTTAGAAATGTCTCATACGAAAGCTAAAACCCTCCCAAATTATATACTAAACCCTAAAACCCTCCCAAATACTCAATATACTAAAATAAATTTGCTTCACTGAAGAAAGATTGATAATTTAATAAACACAGAAAAGTCAGATTTTGGCAAGACAAAAGTCTTGTCGCCTTGTCATATCATGCACCCAATCCTAGATTACAGCCTCACCTGTGATCAGTTATTGATCAATCAATTAGTGGGTGTGTAAAAAGAACCCCAGCACACCAGACCTTCACATCAACTGCAACTTGACCTCTGACAACATGCCTAAGATTCACCCTGAGACCAAAGTGTTAATTATCAAGAGGCTGAAGACCAGATCCACTGCTGAGGAGGCTGACACCTTCAATGTGTCTCAGCGTCAAGTACAAAGAATAAGAAAAAGATCTGAAGAGACTGGTCCGGCAGACCCTGTAAGACAACTGCTCGGGAGGACCGCTTGTTGGTACGAAAATCCAAGGCCAGCCCCTTTTCCACTGCAGCAGAGCTCCACCAGACCTGGTCACCTCAAGCCTCTGTGTCAACCAGAACAGTTTGTAGAATTCCGTCTCAAAATGGCCTCCATGGTCGAATCAGTGCACAGAAACCACCACTAAACAAAAGGCAATTAAAAAAAACGTGTGGCATTTGGTCAGGGCCCACAGCCTGCTAAAAGGATGGACGCTGGAAAAGTGGCAGAAGGTGGATTTCTCAGATGAATCTTCGGTTGAATTACATCACAGCCGCTGCAAATATTGCAGGAGACCTACTGGAGCCCGCATGGATCCAAGATTCACCCAGAAAACAGTTAAGTTTGGTGGCGGAACAATCATGGCCTGGGGTTACATGTAGTATGGGGGTGTGCGAGACATTTGCAGGGTGGAAGGCAATATCAATAGCCTAAAATATCAAGAAGTATTAGCTACCTCTTACATTCCCAACCATAAAAGGGGTCAACTTTTGCAGCAGGATGGGGCTCCATCGCATACTTCCATCTCTACATCAAAGTTCCTCAAGGCGAAGAAGATCAAGGTGCTCCAGGACTGGCCAGTCCAGTCACCAGACATGAACATCATTGAGCATGTCTGTGGTAGAATGAAAGAGGAAGCATGGAAGGCAAAACCAAAGAATCTTGATGAACTCTGGGAGGCATGTAAGACTGCATTCTTTGCTATTCCTGATGACTTTATCAACAAATTGTATGAACCATTGTTGAACCGCATGGATGCAGCCTTCAAACTCATGGAAGTCATACAAGATATTAAATATGGATCTCACAGCACCACTACCTAATTCACTGATGTTATGCAACATATTTTTGTATTTGAAGTAAATTATTTGTTCAATTTTCTGTAGGCGACAAAACTTTTGTCTTGCCAAAATCTGACTTTCTGTGTTCATTAAATGATCAATCTTCAGTGAATCAAATTTATTTTCGTATATTGACATAATTTGGGATGGTTTTAGCTTTCATATGAGACATTTCTAAAACCAATGGATTAATTAAAAGTCAGGTTATAAGCTTTTGTTTCTACAAAATGGATAAGTGACAAGACTTTTGTCAGGGACTGTATTAGGCACTCTTTTTTGTAGAACAATATCACTCAATAACATGGTACAATGTAGGGCAAGAATCAGAGCTTCTAGTCTCAGGTGAATTACGGGAGGCACTGAAGGAAAAAATCAGACACACCATTTTTTTTTCCTCTTTTATTAAAATAAAGACGGGATGACAAATCCCTCTGCGAATTTTTGGCCCTTTCTGCACTGCTCTCATTCAGCCTCTGAATACATCTAGATGACACATTTCCCCTGGGTGGGCTGAATCATCACTGGATTGACGATACGACAGACCCAGACAATAAAGTTAAAAGGTCAACAGTTTCTCATCAAACAGGCTGGGTTGGTGTTTGTGTGAGCATTAGGTGAGGACGTGAAAAGAAATTGATGACTATTTTTGGATGATGAGCAAAATAATCACCCCAGATTATGAAACTCAAAAGTGCCTCAAAGAACTCCAAAGTGCATAAAGTCCACAAGTAAATAAACTTTAACATAATAGCTACAAATGTCTTTCTCAGCTTCCTGAGGACAAAAACAGGACCACAAAGGTCAGAACCTGAGGAGGGAGTCCTTCCATTAAAAAAACAGCATGGAGCAGAAAGAAAGCCATTACATGAAAAAGGTGTTAGAAGCCCAATTACTTGTCCTTGAGGTCAAGTTGCCCTGCATGTTGAGAGTAAGGCTTTGCTCAGAGTGAGATTGTGATTTATCCAAAGGGACTTACAAAAGAGGATAACATTCAAGCTACAACACAATGAAAGAAACTAACAGAGTGCATATTGCTAACATAAAAACTGCACTATTTTAAGTTGAAAGTGAAATGTGTAATAAAGTGCAGTATAAAAGAGACATTAAGTATAAGTTGTTAAGTGCATTCTCAAAATTTACGCCATGTGATATTCTTGGAAGAGCTAGGTCTTCAAGAGTTTCTTGAGGGTGGAGAGGGTATCGGTTGATCTGGTACCACTTGGAAGGTCATTCCACCAGCGTGGAACCAAACATGAGAAGAGGCTGGATTGACCTGCACAAGATGTTGGCTGTGCTAGATAACGTTCTAATATGGTTTACAGCCAAACAGCATCATAGCTAATTTGCGTAAAGTAGATTGGTCTAGTCGCCTAAACTCTAATGGTAAACTGAAAATTAATAACATCTGTCACTTTAGTAGCTCATGGTGGGAAGGTACAGTACGATCTTGCTTTTCACAACGCATGATGGTTGCCATGCATGTTCTGTGTCCATTTAGTGCATCGATCATATACGTGTGGGTATCATATCTACAAGGGATGTGGCTATCGTGACAGTCAAAACATTCCGATTGGACTAGCGGGCGATTCAATCCAATAATTTGATTGGCTAGAAGGTTATTTGCGGACTGATTATCTGCCCGAGTCATGAAAAAGCAGTCCTTTCAGGGTCTTACTGTTCCCAAATACATAACAAAAAGAGTAGTTATGATTGATTTAAAATTTATATAAATGGTGAAAAAAAATGCAATGCAGACGTTTTTAGGCCTTGCCTTGTATTACCAAATCAATTAAACATGCTGACCTTCTGTTACTTGCACTACAATGATGAGTCAATGAGATGACCACATAGATTATACTGACTCTTCTAGATATGTGTGGGCTCAGACAATTCATTAAATCAATGAAGCTGACCACTGAGTTAGAAGTCTGTGGGGAAGGTCAAAAAGAAGAGAGAGTTTGAGAGCCATGTGGCTTTGGTTAGACCCACTGATGTAGGCTGGATTAGACATGCTTGAAGTCTCTTTGATGTTGCCAGGGACAAAAAAGTCAAAAGGAAAATCAGAGGGAAAACAGAGAGACACATTAAAAGCTTAATGCATGACTGCCTTCCTTCATAAATATGCACATATCTCTTTGTGAACAAATTAACATGATGCCTTTGTCTTGGGGATACGAGTACAAGACAGGCAAAGGATGAAAAAAAAAAAGCGATGCTCAGTTAAGGGACATGCAGACTGGTTCCGCCTGGTAAGCACCTGCTGTTGCCCACACAGCACTGGAGCGACACTGAGTTGAGTGCACAAGCCCTCGTGACACTCCCACCCCTGCACTGGCCTTGAGGCCAGGGCTTGACAGCCAATCAACAACAAGAGGCTACAGATAATCAAAAACAAATGGCAAAATGGCACTCAGTACATATGAACAGTTATTTCACAGACACTTCTAATCAAGCCTACTTACAGTAAAGTGAAGCTATTGAAATGGGGCTTTCAGGCCACCCAGGGACCATTAAAGAAAAAAAAAAAGCCTTTTGCTAAACTACCTTATTAGGAACCTTAGAAGCTTGGATACGGAGCCATAGAATCATGATTGAAATGTTTCCTCATGCTAAGCACAGTATATGAAGATGGTGTACTATGCCTGTGTGTCTGTGTTTTACCAAGGCTTGGTAACATGTGTCTGGCCAAGGTGTATACACAATACAAAAATCCAAGTATATAACCAACAATGAATATTTCCCATTGACATCGGGAGATGATTCCTCAGTGCTGAGCGCTGAGATCACACGATTACTCTGGGACTAGGGTGGGTCTTCAAAAGAGTGGTTGAACACATCCACCAAAGTAACCACAGGACAAAAAGTCCAACACTGGCCCTTGATCACTCGTATGCCACCTTGAGAAGCAAAATGAGCTTGTGTCTCTGAAGAAAAACATGTTTCCAAAGCTACAAGCTGATAAGAAATGGAGACGCGACTGACTGAGGACAACTCAGTTCTGTAAACTCCAAGGTATAAAATGCCAGTAGTGTCTTCGATGTAATACAGGAAACAGGTCAGGGTTTTGTTCAAAGAGTCGCTGAATGCACCTATCTGATACCAAGGCTGTCTGAAGCAGTGCTGTGAGATAGGGAAAAAAGCTGGTTTTATTATATAATTAATTTTCAATTTAACATCTTAAAATGCAAGGGAGAGACAGGGAGGTCATCAAACCGTGAGTCTACTAGTTTTTCCTTTTGCAATTTTCCTTCACTCTCTATCCACTCCCTGCCCATCCCATGCCCCCTCTTGGCTCTCTCCATCCTTCTCATTACTCCAGTTTGCACTAGGCTATGACTGATGGTATCAGCTCCTGGTGAGAGACTTGGCTTTCAGACAGACTCTCAGCCCTTCAGACAGCAGAGGGGGTTTCTTACAGCTCATCCCAGGGTGGCTTACAGCACAAAAGAGATCTGTTGTAAGATCAGAGACTCACAGCAATAAACAGAAAAAGAGAGAGAAAGAAAAACGTAAGAGCAACAGGCAAGTTTGCAGGGGTGGTTTGATTTCTAAAGTTATCACAGCTTTATCAAAAGAGAAAAAATGTAGGCTCTTATTTGTTACTTCAGGGAGAGTGATTGTCCTGCATAGGGGTAGTGGCATATTCACCAACCAACTGATAGATTGATAGATAAATAAATAGATCGATAGACATAAATAAATAAATAGATAGATAGATAGATAGATAGATAGATAGATAGATAGATAGATAGGAGTAAACTGAGTAGGAGAATACAAGACAGACAGCAAGATCTTCCTAAAGATTTTTAGGAGAAAATAAAACGGTTTTGCAGAAAGAGACCAGGTCAGAGAGTGAGGGTCGAAACACCTTTGCGTAAGAGAAACTTCACACAAAAAGGCATGAGGCTAACAAGAACAGGAACAGGAAACAGGAACAATGGAGAGAAAGGTTGAGTGTAGCTATGTCTCAGCATGCGAGCAAGAGGCAGAGAGGAAATAGCTGAAAAGAGTGTGAGTGCACCCCGCAGTATTGCGAGTATCACCAGCTCCTCCATTGTGCTGGAGGCTTGCCTCAGATCAAAGGCCAGATGCTTACGGCTGCCAGCAAGGCCAAATGCACAGCCTGCAGTTACAACAGCAATTACCCTCAGGAGTCTTGCCCATTTATTACTGTTGCTTCAAACATTCTCTCTCTCTCTCTCTTACACACACACACACACACACACACACACACACACACACACACAGATACACACATTCAGAGAGATGCTTGCTTACAGATGTGTGCTCACCGTTGCTTTCATACAGACACACACGAACAGAAGTTTGAACATCTAAGCAAAGAGGGAAAAAACAAAACCCCACCATCTGGAGGGATGCACCAAAGCCTCGGTCTAAGGCAATTTTAATGGAAAAAAAAAATTCACCTGCAGAAAAAAGTCAATGCAATATTATTATTCTTCTACCTGAAGGGACACACAACCTCCACTGGTCTACGCAAAACACCCCCACACGAGATAAAATAAATCCAGCCCACATTATTTTGTCTGTCTGAGAAAAGCACAAAGAAGCAGAAAGCAATGAGGCTGCAGGAGAAACAACAAAAACCCTCCCTGACTCATCTAACTGAGCCTTAGATCAACAGGCTAGTCCACAAACCTGTAGACGTAGCTGGAATTAAACTCTACTTGAAAGAAGCTGGCAAAGTCTGCCCACTCAGTGTCCATCATCTCAGCCTATAATAGGCCTGCATAAGCCTAATAAGTGCTACATCTGCAGAGCAAGAATAAGTCAGAGTGGAAACTAGACAGGTGATCAGTCAGCGGGACAGAGGGAGAAAGAGACAGAAGAGAGACAGCTGTGCAGACACAAGCATCAGTAATGTTACTGGTGAGTCCTGTCAGGATCTCTGAGAGCTGACACCACCCTGATCGCTAGCTCATCAAGATGGACGCAGTTTCAGCAGGGACAGACGTCGGAGTCGAAGTCGAGGACACAATAAGGAGTGACTCACTCTGGGGTGAAGAGCGCAATGACTGGCATGCGTCACAGGAGACAGGTGGCAAAGGCTGACCACAGGCCTGATTTTGGTGACCTCTGATGATAATGATGATGAGTCAGGGGTGTGAACGACAGGGGAAATGACAGCCTGTGATTATGTGGCTGTGTGGAACACGTGACCTCTGACAAGGTCAAATGAGATGGAGCTGGACAAGTGAAGAGGGCAGTGTTTCATGTTTGTGCAAGTTTTAACATTAATTCAGTGCAGGCTCTGCTTGGTGAACGATGGAAGTAATAAGCTAATAAAGCTGATAACGATAAATAATGATGGAATAAAATAATGTATAAACAGACTGCAGAAAAAAAAAATTAGTTGCCCAGGAACTGCCAGATGCCAAGAGAACAAACTGCTTTGTTTAAGACTGTGAAATCTCAATCACAATCTGCAATTGCGTATGTTACAATAGCTCAGCCTTTTTTGCAACATGTTCTTGCGCGATAGATCAACATTATGGAAAATACATGGTTACTCTCGGCCATCTCACATGGGCAAGACTGACTCACAGTTAGACTCAGGGTTAGAGTGGAGTGATGAGGGCAGACAGTTGCCTGACCACCAGCTGAGCTTGTTTAGCGTCAGCTCTGCTGAACAGTGCAATCTCGCCCTAGGGCTACACTGAATGTGTTACAGAAGCGTTAAGTCAAGTTGCATCAAAAATACACTGAAAAGACTGGTATACCTTTTTAGAACGTTTGCCTTGCTGCTGTGTCTGGTGTAGCCAGTTCCACTGATTATAGTGGAAGCTAATTGTTACAGCAGATACGCTTTTGACTTAACGGATCCAGTGTAGCCTCCCTGTAAGACAAGGGGGTCAGTCTACAGCAGCATGACATTTATTTCCTGAATCTGCCCTCTTTGAACACAATGCAATTCCTGGGGACCCAGTGCAAGTCAGAGTACGAAACCGGACTTCTTTGTTTGAAATAAATGTATTGGTGTTTGTTTGAAATAAGTAGATTGTTGTTTATGGTATTGCATGGTAAAAAAAAATGTGTTTCAGAAGGCTAAACTATGCAAACAAACTGCCCTGGTACTGTTTGGGGAGCATAATCACCAGAAAACTTGATGACCTTTGGGTACTTTGCACCAATCAAAAGAGAGGGTCAAACACTACCCTTACACCTCATAGCAGACCCAGCGAGAGAAAGAGAGCGAGAACAAGAGAACAAGAGAGATCTCATTTATTTTTCCATTGGTTCACTGACTATTTTTCAACAATGTGCTGTATGCATAGGTGTTTATGTATGCGAGAAAGCCAAGGCAATTCTAGAAAGTTACACACATTGAAAATTAGATGACAGGATGAGAGCCATTGTAGTGTTGTTATAGAGTTGGGCTAGACAGCACACTGGCTATGGCTGACATTTGTTCTCAAGCTGCTGGTACAAAGAGCAGTGTGCCTTATCACAGCCAGCCAGCACAGGTAGCTCAAAGACAGATGGAAGAGCCAACTGAAAGTTCTAACTCTAGGTGTGTGTGTGTGTGTGTGTGTGTGTGTGTGTGTGTGTGAGACTGTGGGGTTAGGTGAGGTGACTTAACTCTATGTGTGTGAAAGGCAGCAAGAGAAAAGAAAAAAATCAGTAAAAGTCTATGAGAATATGTGAGAGAGACATGCATGGCATTACAAGAGTCTACATACTAAAGTGTATAGTGTATGGCCTGTAAGGTGCCAGACAGAAAGATGGCCAAAAAAGAGGGATGGAGAACAGTGCAGAGCACTGAGGAGTAGACAGAAGGGCCAAAAACGTAGAACAACATAATAAAGCAAGCAGCTCAAACCTCCTCATCATTCCTCCATTACACCCAGCTCAACACCATCGACTCCAGCACCATCCTCACTCAGGGTTGGGTAAGGCTCAGTTTACCAGCGCCAAGGCAGTCCTGAAACCTCCCATCCAAGTCTGCAGCCCCTGGCTCTCCCAGCCTGGTGGCCCCTATGCCCATCTGCCGCTGGCACCATCTGCATATACCGTCTGTGCCAGAGCAGGCCTTCAGCCAGAGCAGGAACACACTACACATGCAACTCATCTTAAAGTGGAAATAAGACCTGGTAGGACCTTATCTGCAGTAGTGTTTTTCCTCTTAAAGTTTGTTACATTGTGTACTTCATTCTCCTTATCATACATGATTGTTAGAAAAAATGGTACATGGTTGTTTTTCTTTTCAGACAACTGGGGTGGAGGGGAGCTAGGTTGCTGGCCTTATCCGAGACAGAGAGTGCGACAGGAATGGCCCCTTCTGTGATGAGAGTGTTGCAGGTCCAATCTTCTCATCATCACTCTCAACCAAGAGAGATAGAGAGGAAGGATGAAATGAAGGGAAAGACTGGGCAGCAGGCTAAGTTACAGAGGCAGAGATTAGATGAAAGGAAAGAGAGAGAGAGAGAGAGAGAAGGTAAACTGCACTGGGCAAACTACATCAGAGAGACTGAAAGGGTAACAATGTGCAACTTCCAAGCTCTGTGTGCTGGTTTCCCGGCTTACAATGCACTTCTAATTCTGGAGATAAAGGCTGTTATATCCCATTGGTGTCTTGTCTGGCAGAAAGTTTAGGGAGTTTGTGTGTCTACTTTTCTTAACTTTAGTATCCGCCTATGTCTCTCTCTGCATCCAGTCACCAGGGGCCTCTGTGTGGGACCCAGAGGAGGTGGCAGGGGAAGGACACCACCACACACACACACACACACACACACACACACACACACTCATTAGCACTTCCTGGGCTCTCATTAATACCTTCCAAACAACACAACATAAGAGAATGAGAGGGTGGATGGAATGTGTGTGTGTGTGTGTGTGTGTGGTGTGTGTGTGTGTGTGTGTGTGTGTGTGTGTGTTTGGGTAGGAGGGGGGGCATGAGAGCAAAAGAAAGAGATAAGAGCAAAAGACAGTGGAAGCCATGGCCAGGCAGTTGGAGATGACTAAAACAACGTGTGTCTGTAGACACCAATGTGTAGTGAAGGGGCATCCTAATTAGACACCCCCACCACCAACCACACAAACACCCTACCAGAGGTCACGGTGCAGGGGTCATCCCTATGGCAATTCCCATGGCGGCCCCCCTGCAAAGTGTTGATTCTGATCTTCAGATGTTTGTGGTCGATAGACGGTAGTGCCGGGACCACAGGGGGCTCCATCACTGATGAGGCCAACAAATCTTAATGAGGCTAAACCACAGGAAGCCTGCGGCTCCAGTTGGTCAATACTCCCTGCTGAAGTTCCATTACAGAGACCTAAAACTCCATCCCAAGCCTGTCACATTAGATTACAACGACAGCAAAAACTACATCCCCAAAGCTTTCCAATGGAGAGGCTGGGGGGTGATTCTGTTGCAAGGTCTCCAAAGGAAACCTACAAGGAGCGGCCACAATAACGGCACATTAGCAGTGGCTGTGGTATGGTGCTTGCTGTAAGGAAGAGTGATAAAAGTGCATGTGATCAATTTGTCTTTGAATGACACAAAGGCCAGAAAAAAATAGGCATGACCCTGGGCTTGCAGGATGGGATGGAACAGACTTGAATAGGTTTATGGCTGATAGGTAGATTGATGGGTTTATAAATGAGAATCATGTCAAAATGAATAGAACTTGAATTGCACGACTAAACCAAAATCGACGACAGTTGGTCTTCAATCGATTCAGGGTCCACACGGTGAAAGATTTTAAATGATGGGTTTAAAAAGGCGAGATGCAATGGCAACCTAACTTCTGTGCTGTTCTATTTTTGATCTTCTCTTCAAACCTCAGAAAATCACTCAAAAAGATCACTTTCTCTAATGGCTCCCTTTTCACTTTAACATTAACACCGGGGCCAATAATAACAGTCTCCCTATACTTCCTTCCTTCCATCTCTCCCTATCTCTGGAGAGAAGACAGGAAAAAAAAAACACTCCAAAGAGTTTCATAACACAAAATCTTACCCCTCCACTATTAAATAATTAAATCCCCAGTCTGCTCTAAATAGGCATGTTTTTGGGGACGTTCTTAAAGAAACAGCTCGACTGATTAAGATCTGACGAGCGCAACAAATCAGCGCATATTAGTCTGATATAATGATGGTTTTCCACAGCACATTAGCCGATATGCCACGCTGCTGTTGGTTCCGGTGTCAAGGGGAATATATGGAGTGCCTTTGGCATCAGCAAGAGGTAGCGGTGGTTGTGGTGGTGGATGCTTACCTCAGTATCATACAATTATAATCACTGCTGTAATTCATGCATGCAGCCTCAGAGCAAGCAGCCCTTTGGCAGGTTACATAACCTAATGTGCTCCATCAGAGAATGCTTTGGGCCTGACAACTCAAAAAGGAGTTGTACTTTGGAGTAAAACTTTTTGGCAGTTTAAATGCAGAACAACGTTGTGTTCTCAGAGAGAGGGTGGGGGGTGGAGACCAGTCATTGAGAAAAGGCTGAGTGTGTGAAAAAAGGAGGGAGGTCTTCACAATGTTTTGTACAAGATGACCTCTCTTGAGGCTACAAAGTTACTGTAGCAAAAGTGGGCTTGCCTGAGTGCACGTGGAATGGAGAGCTGATGTAAGCAATGTGGGTAGCAGAAGCAAGCTCATAGCTAGTACTCCACTCTATGACACAATGGAGAAAACAAAACAAAGTCTTTAACCCATTTTCTGAGATGATTTAGGGCAGAACTGGGCCATGACAATTATGCAAGGCCAAGGCATTATTAATCTCTTGGGTAAGAAATATGAAAGCGGATCGGCCTTAGAGATGAAGAGGGATGAGAGGAGAGGGGAAGATGAGGAGGAAGGGAAGGCTTGTGCTAGCGGAGCAAATTTTCTCCCTTTGGCTGTCTTTTATGGTTTATTCAATCGATATTTTTAGGGTTTGAAATAAAAAAAAGGGAAAAGGGAAAAGGAGAAGACAGGATATCTGGGGAAGGCAGTCTGACTTTATTTTCCCCACCATGGGGATTTGTGCAAGTAAACGAAAAGCAAGCTGAAACGAGGCCACATAAGGGACAAGCTGGGTTTGGGCTGAAACGTCAATGAATATGAGAGATTGAACTCTTCTGGAGGACAGCAGCATACATACACCTAGTGAAGGACAGCTTGGTCTCCAACTACTTCCATATTATCAGCTATAGTCAGAGCTTTACACACCATACTTATTAGTATCATGCAATCTCATTATACTAGAGACTTCGCTGAAGAGATACTTTCTTATTCACTCACTGTATATCTCATATCAAAATGTTTTAAAAGTTATAAATTCATGCGCTATTGAGGAAACAAAGTGAATCGTTCTGAAGATCAACTACTGGTAGAAATAATTGGAAACTGCTTTTGTTTAAAAAGAAAAAAGTCAACATGGACTAGCTAGAGGCAATTCAAGGAAAACCTTAATAAAAATCACCTCCCCACTCCAATAACACCAACTGTGTGATTTCTTTGTTTGAACAGGTTATTCACCTAGACTGAGCAAAGTGGTTTAATCAGAAAAAGTCAAGATACAAAATTGGAGCAAAGACTGTCACTTTCCACTGCAGCTGAAAACCTTTCAATGTTTTGCATGGTGGGATGCTGTCCGACATTCCTCTGTCTCATTGGTGGGCAAGCGAGGACTGAATGATTAAAACATCCCTTTTCCTTGACTGATTGTCTCTCATGGTAGCGCATGGGCAAAAAGGCAAAGAACTATATTACCATATTGCAGGACTATGTCTCTGTGGCAAAGCATATATAACAAAAATATAGAGCTGAACGAAATGCAATAAAAAGCCTGAAGTATGTTTTAAGTAGGACTTTTCAAATCTACGTGATCTCTAGATAAAGATAAAAGATGACCAAAAGTTTTACATACATTAATAATTCTTCAAAGCTACCACCAAAACAGAAGTTCAGATAGAAAAACACCATCTTGTAAGCTCCAGACAAGTGCTGCCGCCTGTGTTTTAGGGATAGCGCAGGAAAATCTTGATTTTCCAATGTAAGCATTTTTTGCATATCAAAAATATAAATGCAATTAATATGCAAATTAATTCAAGTGAGAGAAGTTTGATTAAATAATACAGAGTACTGTTAGTAACAAGTCTGTAACATCTGACAAAGAATATCAAACTGATTTACTCCAAGTGAAAATTCAAACTAAATTTGGTAAACAACAAAGCCTATAGGCAATCTCAAGATACCACACAGGGATGGGACACATATGTGGTCACAGTGACCTTGGCTTGAGCTTTTACGCTTCAAAATGGAATCACTTCTAAGCTCAAGAGTCCACTGAAGTAGGTAAGGAAAGCTTGAGATACTTGCTCAGTGTTCAGCTAATTGTCCTGCACAGAGGCTCCGTCTATTTGTCCCCTCAACAGGCCAGACGACAGGTGTGAGGACAAAACTGGCAAGCTCTAAAGCAATACATCATATCATACATGGATGGATAACTATAGTGACTGTGCTGCTACCACCACCACAAGCAACAGCTCTAATGAGACTGAGATGATGGAGGGCCCACTTTTTCTTCCAGCCCTTTCCCCTGGGCTGAGAAAAAAGTGTCCAAAATGGCATGCATTTCACATTACAACTTTAAAAAACATTCTGCCTTATGCGCACACAGTGGACTGCCATACAGGTATCGCCACAAAAATGGCCATACCTGGAAATACAGATTTCAAAATGTCCAGAACCTGAACCTGGAGAGAGTCACGCCCAGAGCAGGAACAGCGACATCTTAATGTGAACCTTGCAAGGGAAGACAAATGGCCTCAGAGCAAGCAATTAGAAACGTTTTTTCTCCTGCCCCAAAGCAAATAGGACGTTGCAGAATGTCAAAGGCTACGCTTAGCAGAGGTCGCGAGCAGAGGATGACATTTTAAATACACATTATCTGCCGAGCTCCAATGCATTAGTGTCCAGAAAATAACGCCCCTGCTCTGGGACGTGATGTATGAGAGATGGCTTTGTCCTTTAACTAACTACAGTCTGTACATGCAGTCAATTTCGAACAGCATAACAGCTGGTAAACACAGACAATGATTCATAGGAGTCTCTATAAGTCCTTAAGCTTGTCGAATATCGTAAAAAGCAGTTTGATATTATGTTATTATCCAATTTTGTTGTTGCTCATAGCTTATATTGACATAGTAAAGGAGAACTCAAAATAAAAGCAATCTGTTGTCCTTCCCTCAATTTTCCACCATTGTTTACCTAAACAGACAAATATAACGGAAACGCAATTATACATCGCCTACTGTATGTACATGTATGTCAACATTGCGTGGGATAATGGTATAACAAGCAGCAAAAACACAGCATGTATAATTACATGTAAGTGCTCTGTACATTTTGCAATCAAAATCTCTGCGACTGAATGTGTGTGTGTGTGTGTGTGTGTCCTCGTTTCCTGAAATGTATTCAGCGTCTACCTGGCCTAAAACTCTGTGCCTCTTTTCTCATGAAAGCATGCAAACAATGGACAGGAAAAAATGCAGGGGAAAAGTCACGCGGATGAACTCCACAGAGCTTTATGGCCCAAACATTTACAAAATGCCACATTTCCACAACACAAGAGCCAGTCAATGGCCATTCACTCCCTTCCGTTCCCCTCACATCAGTATCTGCTGCACGTAGGCTGCGCTCTCATCACATCAGGTGATAACACTCTTCTATATGCCGCTGTGTTTGTGTGTGTGAACAAAGGGCCCGTCCCTATAGATAGCGCTGGTGCTGACCCAAGCCCCACACTGTTCATTTAAATCTAGTGAGACGGAGAGGACAGTAAACACATGCAGCCTTGAGGCTCAACACACCCACAGCCGCCACACACACACACTTCAGTTACTCACTCAGATTAACGAGAAGTGATTGATGCAGACTTGTCTCTTCTTCCGCCTCACTCTCCTGTTCTCGGTCTCCCTACATCTTTACACCTCTACCAGGATGAGAAATTACAGTATTAAGAGGGACATTTATCAGTCTGTCTGAGGGGCAGTGTAGCGACAACGTGTGACGAAAATAGATCTTCAAGGAAGACGGGATTTTGTCATAACGTGCCACCACAGGTTTGGGAATGACTGTATCCAGTCACATTTAAATGGTGCCTGACACCCAAAATCCCTACATCACACAAATGGTCCTTTGATAATAATAGTCCATGACACATTCAACACTGACCTGAGGCTATAAACCGATATTCAAGGGTCTAAGGGTCTTGATCAAAAGGCCAATGCACCTTCAGAGTGTTCAGCATCTGAAGACAACTCGTAACCACAAAACTCATAGCACTATAGTATATAATAGAGCTGTTCCATGGCCAGTATGCATTCCCACACTCTGCTGAATAAAAAGAGCCATTCACCATTTAGTTCCTGAAACGATCCATCCAGAGTTTGTGGATATGATCATGTCACAGATGCAGAATTTGAGCTAACGATGAGAAAAAAAGAGTCTGTGAGAGGATGACTGAGCTCCACAAGCCCCCTGTGAGAAGAGCTCTTCATGTCTCGTCTGATCTCCATCTCACACCTTTAGGCCATAAATACTTCAGGAAAGCAGCCTCAGCTCTCTAAGGCTCTAAAGCAGTGGGTTGATAAAATACACACATATGGATACTCGTGAAATGTGTGTTGCTGACTCGTGCACTTTTTTTTTTTTCGACAGAATTTTTTAAAATATACTTCAGACGTACAGTATATACAGGCTGCTGACTTTGCAGCTGTGCAGTGGAGGCAGGCTAGGAACACAAACCCCCCCCCCCCCCAAAAAACAAAACTCCCCTCCGATTGCCACCCGACTGCCTGTCCCCTTGATATTGTGAGAGTTACAAAGACATTGACAAACACAAACAAACTACCTTGGATCAAGCATGGAGATGAAAAATCTTCATGGTTGCCTAAAGAAAGCTTTGACCATGATTTCCTCCCGTGTGAATGTTAAGGGTAAGCTTCCCAGATCAGTGTTTGGACAGAGGAAGAGGAGAAAGGGTGCAGGGGAAAGTGACCCACGTAACTGGCGGGGCGAACGCCACGAGTGCTTCTGAGCTCTCAGGCTCTGGCAGCAGAGAGACAGGCCTGCGGAGTCGGCGGAGCGTGGGAGCGTGGAAATGGAAAAGAAGAGAAAACATGACAAAGGGGGAGAATGCGAGGAGGAAAGCTGTGTCAGAGTCTGTGTCTGCGCAGAGGCAATGTTTCTAGGTCACTGATTCAAGTCGGGCGGGGTTGGGGGGGTGGGGGGTTGGTAGAGGTGGCGAGGCGAAAGACAACTGTGCACACGCTGTTTCTACACTTGAGAGGAGTAAAATAGGCGGAATAATAGTGAAAAAAGCGACGCAAGAAGAGAACGAGGAAGGAAAAACAATGAAATAATTTCTGACTGAAAAGCCTGACGCCACACTTTTACTTTGCTGAAGTCATGAGCTGCATCCGTGAGCAACTGGGTTACAAAACTTTCAATTCTCCCAAGCCACTCCCACCTTGTGAACACAGCACACTTTACCTCATGCTCTTCTAAGCAGTCTGTGAGCCTACCTGTGTGTGTATGTGTCATCATCAGCCCACCCATGACTGATGTAAATGATGTGTGTATCATTCAATTGATTTAGCAGAGACTGGCGTGTCAGGTCACAACCAGGGTCACAGCCCAGACTCTCTAATGCCAGAAAGGACTTCATCAAGTGTAGATAGTGCTTCGGTGCCAAGCACTGCATCCACAGAATACAGCAAAAAACAAATAAAAAAGAAAGAAGGGAGAGAGAGAGAGGAAAGGAAAACTAGAGAGACTAGAGAAAGAGTAAGGGAGAAAAGAGAGAGAATGTGAAACAGAATTGAATGAGGGAGACTGGTGAGTCAGCGAAAAGCAACCTCATATTCCTGCCTTTCGCCTTCAACCCACATGCGATTATGCCATTACTATTTTATTCATTGACGGAGCGCGCTTGCCTGGCGGCTAGTTTCCCTTCGGAGCTGCGGTGCCAACCTTTGCGAAAGTTAAGACTAAAGTCCCACGGCCTCGGCACCTCCCCTCACCCACTTGCAGCAACTCTGCTGGTGTGGGTTAAGGCTTCTGAAACATTTAGAGCTTAAATTAAGCCATGATGAGTCCTCCAATGAGCGCCTCAGGCAGCAACAGCAGTGAAGCTTTTAATGGAGCCCAGTAAGCAGCTTGGGAGGGAAACAAGTTCAGTAGTCGTCCTGTCAGCTTTTTCATTCCCAGCATCGTGAAATAAGAAGGGATGCTAAAGGAAGAGAGACAGACAGAAAGAAATAGAGAAACAATCAGAGTTACAGTCAGTGGAGGAAACAACAGTGAGACAGACAGATAAAGAAAAAGATGACAAAAGATGCAGAGAGAGAGAGAGAGAGAGAGAGAGAGAGAGAGAGAGAGAGAGAGAGAGAGAGAGAGAGGGAAGCAACGTGCAAGGCAGCAACAAAGGAAAAGAGAGTGACAAAGTAAACTAGGGAGAATAAAAAAAAAAGAGAGATAGAGAGAAATTCAGAGAGAGTGACACTGTCTCTAGATGCTGCTCTCTGTGTGGTTCGAGTGGCATCCAGAGAGGGCATCCTGGAGCTGGTAAACAAAGCATGGCTGAATGCCAGTGGAGGGCTTCGCGGTGCCACTCTGATGTTAGTTAGTAATTCGCCGGCTTTTTAATTAGCCCTCCTCTGCCTAAAAGCTTTTTGAGACGGAGCTTCTCAAATGAGGACGACGCGGGACAACTGGAATCCCAGTCGCTCATGAATAAATTGAAGAGACTTCAGAACTTCATAAACAAAACAGCTGATGAAGTCAGACAGACAGACAGACACACACAAACACACACACACACACAGAAGAGGGTAAAGTTGACACACTCACTCCAACATGCACAAACACGCACACGCATATACACACACACACCACACACACACACACACACACACAGAGAAGAGGGCAAAGTTGACACACTCACCGTGCGCGCGCACACGCACGCATGCATACGAGAGCAAAGATGAATGCAGATACTAAACACAAGACACACAACTTGTAGGCTGTGGACACGGCGCAAGACTTCAGATAAAGCAGGCAATAATTAATACCCCTGGTAATACCCCTTTACTCTTCTCATTTGAAAGCAACAAGGCTGTGACAGTGGAAGGCTGTCCACTTTCTCATTTGTGTTCTTGGCTTACCTGATTTACATGGCCTTGGATGTTATGATGTTTAGGTGAACATTACACAGTGACAAACAGGTGCATTACTGCAAATTTACACACACCTTTCACAAGTCTACATAAATCTGTGGTGCTGAAAATCCACCATCAACAGTCAGCGTTTTATCACGGAGACTCCAGAGGAGGCAGCACAGGATGCTGCTGTGTGTGTGGAGGAGGTAGTGGGTTGTGTTTGTTGCTTTCAAACGGATCTGTGGACCTGAGTGTGTTTTTGTTGCGCGTTGTGGGTTGGGGGTGAGAGGTTTGACAGAGTGTGCCAAGAGTTTGAGGCAGCCCCCAGCCTTTCATTTAAAAGTCAAAACAGGCCACAATCAGCCTCCCAGGGCTTCAAAGGCAGCAGAGCACATGTTCTGGGGAGACAACAGACTACGGCCCCCACACGCTCAACACTGCTACACAACAGGAATGCAAACTGTGTGTGTGTGTGTGTGTGTGTGTGTGTGTGTGTGGGAGGAAATGATGAACTTTGAGCCTGTGATTGACAGCATTGATTGTGTGTGTGTGTGTGTGTGTGTGTGTAGAAGCTTGTGACTGACAGCATTATGGGTGTTTGTGCATGTATATGCAAGAGTTATAGTAATTGTTGTGTGTTTCTAAATGATACTCTGATATTCTGAATGTGTGTGCTCTGATCTACACAGATGTTCCCTTTCAAATGTCTCGCTCCATGCCCTGAGGACCCAGAGGGCTGTGATCCTCGGCATGCAGACACCAAAAAGAAAGCCCTGACAGGTCTGCCAACCATGCCAACCATGCCAACCAAGCCAGCCAAGAGAGGCGCATCGTTCCCACGTACTGCAGAGCACTCCCTCACTAAGCTCTGCTTCGTCTCTACGACTGACACACACCTCTGCTGACCCAAGCACTAGTGAATCACTGCACTTAAATTTCAAAAGCACTAGGCTTCGGCCCCTCACGTTCTCTCACCTGTGAAATATCGCTTTTTCACTCAAATGCCACCCTGATTCTCCTTCCCCTCAATCGACGCTCGCCTGTCCTGAGTCTCCGTGTCCCACGCTCGGTTTGTCTGCCACTCATCCGCCTCATGAGCGCGTTAGCCGCTTTCTCACTCCATTAAGAAGCGTCATTATCTCGGCCTAACCATCAGGTCGCTCGCCATCCACCGCTCCTCAGCGCCACTGAGGTCTACCGGTGCTGTGGGAAGAGCCAGTGGGTGGAGTGTGGGGGGGTGTGTGTGGTGTGTGTGTGTGTGTGTGTATGTGTGGTGTATGAGTAAGAGAGTTTGAAAGAGAGGTAGAGAGAGAGAGAATGTGTGTGTGTGAAAAAGAGTTAGAGAGGGAAAGAGAATATGTATGTATGTGTGTCTGTCTGTGTGTGTGTGTGTGTGTGTGTGTGTGTGTGTGTGTGTGTGTGTGTGTGTGTGTGTGTGTGTGTGTGTGTGTGTGTGAGAGAGAGAAAGTTTGAGAGAGAGTGTGTGTGTGTGTTTGTGTGTGTGTCTATGAGAAAGTCTGAAGTAAGAGAGAGAAAGTTTGAGAGAGAGAGGGAAAGAGAATATGTATGCATGTGTGTGTGTGTGTGTGTGTGTGAAAGTTTGAGAGAGTGTGTGTGTGTTTGTGTGTGTGTATGAGAAAGTTTGAGAGAGAGAGAGAGAGAGAGAGAGAGAGAGAGAGAGAGAGAGAGAGAGAGAGAGAGAGAGAGAGTGTATGTGTGAGATGGAGAAAGAGAGAAAAGCAAGACAAGACGGTAAAGTATTGCTGTGCTGCTTCCTAGGGACTACTTGCGTGAAGAGTTAATCAGGTAGCTTTTCTGGAACACAGCATCGTGGCGCTTCAGTGAACAAAATGCAATCTTAGCATGCAGAGTAGGAAATGGGTTGAGAATAAGAGTCTGTGTGACACATGCAAAATATCACAGAAAACGGTCAAGATTGCCGCAATGCCTGCTCCATCATACCGCACATGCATGCACACACACACACACACACACACAAACAACATTGGTAAGCATAACATTGTTTTATACAACTGGGTATGTGTATGCACTCAGATGTTGATGGATGGGGTACTGTCCCTTCACCACATCATTTGTCTTCCTACCTGCCACTTCTCTGCTGGCTCAGATACTTCAACTTTCGGACAACGCCTCTTTGCATCACCAAACTTAGGAATTTACTAACGTACATGAATAATGATATCAAAAACTATGAACTGGATTATAATCATAGGACTATACACTAAGCCCAACACTGACAAAACTATAGGTAAGGACTTAACAGTTGGCAGTCCATAAATGAACAATTAATAGGTCATAATTTCTTATCTACCAACAAGCAAGCCAGCGTGTGTATGTGTGTGTGTGTGTGTGTGTGTGTGTACCTCCTTGTCCATGCTGTCCAGGTCCTCCTTGCAGAGTGTGTAGAGGGGGAGGGTTTCAGACATGCTGGGCTGCCGGTTTCGTTTGGACGGGCCTGGTTGCTCGTCATCCTGCTGCTGCGATTGCCCCGCACTAAAAACCAACATACCAGATCACATCATCACAAACCCTCAAAAACACAGGGGACACACAAACACACACTCTCGCTCATAAATTAGCAATTCAGGTAAAAATGGGGTGTCAAGGACATCTATTAGCATTTAAATAGTGTTTAGAAAACATAACTCTCTTCTTGGAGTGAGGACCCTCATAGCAAAGCACTATATCTGCCCACTGCGGGCTACTGGGAATATTTGAATGTTTTGTTCAAGGACACTTCTGACACGCAGCCAGGAGGAGCTGGACTTCCACCAGGAGTCTCCTCAGTTCACATCAGCTGTTCAGTGAATCACTGAAGTTCCATCTGACTGCCTCTAAAGGAAGCACTGCTTTATTGTTGACTTTGCGGTTCAAGCATTAGGAGTTGGAAACAGAACCCCATGTTCACAGGGGATTCTTAAATAGACCCGCATCAATGCCCATTTGGGATTTTTTGCCTTGAGGTTCAGCTTTACAATAAAAGTGTGCAAAGTATTTGAACAAATTGTGTGCGAAGACAACAGCATGGGGGAAAATGAGGAATTAGAAAGGTCTAGGAATTCTGACATGACAAACAGCTTTGGTAGGATGAAGAAAGATGCGCTGTTGGCATAACTATTTCAGAACAGCCTAAACACCGTCTAATTCAAAAAGCGAATTTGTTGGACGAAACGATTTTGTACACGCTGTCTGGCTTAGCTGGCATGGAACAGATGGGCATTCTGTTCTCATCAGTAGAAGTTTTATCAAGTTCAATGAATGCATACGTTTATACAACCAAGTTTCCATTTCTTTTGGAAGTAACGGTAGCTATGGTAGTGTACATTTACATTTACATTTTCACATTTAGGCATTTAGCAGATGCTTTTATCCAAAGCATCCAAAGTGTACCTAGCTCAATGCTGACTTGTTTAATATTAAAGGTCAGAGTTGCATTTGGGTTGAAAAAATCAATGATAGGCATACTGTTTATCCAAGGAGTATGCTTATATATACTTGTATAAAACCCCTACACTAATCAGAGAGCTCTTTATGTGCAGGTGACATGATACTAAAAACATGTTATATGAGCCCAACCCACTCTCTCCTCTGGGAATAAGTGCATGTGTATATGTGTTTGTGCACACTTGTGTGTGTGTGTTTTTGTGTTTGTTTGTGCATGCTTGAGTGTGTGTGTTTGTGTGTCTCTTACGTCTAGACATTACCAAACTGAAGGAAATGTGGAGTCAAGGACAGGTGTTACGACCGCACTGTGGGGTGCTGTAAACACACCTCATTTTGGGTATAAATAAAAGGATAGATGCCAGCCATTAAAGTTTCACATTGGCAAATTGGAACACACGTAACACGGTGACACACAAAGAGAAGGGTAGAGAGAGGCAGAAAGAAAGAAAAGAAGAGAAGGACAAGAAAAGAAGAGGGAGACAGAGACTTGGAGACAACCAATGAATAAAGGAACAAGGATGCAGAGGGTGTGGGTATCAGACAGGAAATTAAAAAAGACAAAAAGTGAAATGCAGAATAAACTAAGACTGTAGTGTGAATCTAAAAGTGCTGCCTCATGCTCTTCAGGCCATGGGCAATTATGAGATTTAGCCGACTGACATCCTCCTTGCGGAGGGGGAAACTTATTAAAGTCAGTGGTGGTGTAGACACTCAGCAGTAGGCAAGCAGGCTCTCTTCAGCCCACAGTGCCCAGTGATAGGGAGGAGAGGGAAAAACTCCAGGCCACCACCAAGCAAAAAAACTTCTTTCGGTTTATTAATTCGATTTTGCCTGCGTGGCGGCTCTTATCACAGAGCAGAGCTTTGGGCTGTTGCCTGGGAGACAGCAGCCGCCACCACTGCTGCTGCCCACTCCAGAGTGGAATCTGGTAGTCATTACAAAGAAGCCAGCAAGCATGCCCTGCAAACAGTCTCACACACAGGTTGTTTCTCAATACACCAATGGAGCACAGGGCAGGGCATGTGCAGAACCCCAACACTGGATATACAACATACAACACAATCAAGTATTAGACAAACACACACACACAGACACCTCAAAACACAAATCCTCCAGAAATATCCATCTAAGCTTTATTTGATCTAGCTAGAGACACACATACACATACACACACACACACACACACACACACACACACAGAGACACACAGACACAGACAGGTATACGGCATGCTGTATTGGCAGAGGATTACAGGATCAGACTTCTACAATTCTCCTACACAAGGACATCCTGTATGAGGGAGGCTTTACTGAACTAGACACTCACACAACTCCACACTCCCTCAGACACACACACACTCTTTCTTTCTCTCTCTCTCTCACACACACACACACACACACACGGAAGAAGATTTGCTCGATCATACAGAGATGTCTTAAGCTGAATGCAGTGAGCCAAAGGTACAGCTGTAGGCCTTATATCCCAATTATACACACAGTATTACTGCAGACCATTGCTGAGCTGGAGTGGAGGGCACTGAGATGCCTACATTGGAACCAATACAGAAAAATGAAATTCTCAGTATAAAATGATAGCGATACACCGATTCAATATTTGGATCGGATCTTGATCCCGATATGGACAAAATAGTTGGATAGGGTCTCGGTAACATTTGGACTGATCCAGTCATTTTGACTTTTGACCATGACCACAACAACTCCATAATGCTAGGCTACCGTGCATGTGAATAGCCCACTGTAAATATCGTGCAAAGATGATGTACAGATGTAATGTGTTGATGTATGAACACATTGATTTATAAGTGCTGTTAGTAGAATCACAAATACGCAGGCTATGAGATTAAGGTTATTTGGGGCAGCTGGTTTAAATGAACAGCCAGCAAATGCTTTTGTCTGCTTGTCAATCCTCTAAGAGCAGCCTTATGTTACTCACCAAAAAACATCTCTGCTATTAATCTAATAAAGATTTTTTTCAAGTTGTTGTTATAGATTTATTTTCACTGATGCCATAAAAAACGTGGGAAATGTAAGAGCGGGAGAACTGGGAATCGAGTAGAACCAACAAATCGAATGCTCCAATTCACTGTAATCGTACCCCTCTGACATTCATTCCTCTCATCAATGCCAGCCTGTTTTTCAAACCACAGTCAATGGGTCTTCCTGAATACAAAATTGAAATGGATCACACAGTTCTGCATGGCTTCCCTCATTATAATCAGCTGCTATGGTCACTTTAGTACTATAGGCTTTATTATTGGCCTATGGGCTGAAAACCTGTGTAGCATACATTCTAAGCAGAAAATCCTATCAATTCCCACCCCTAGGCAAGGTATGTTTGTGATGATGTTCAGATACCTTCAATCTGACAAAATGCAAGCAGACACCTGACTGACATGGACTGGCAAGACAAAACATTTAAATCAGTGCCATTAAATTTTTTAATGTCTGCTGCAATTATTTCCCAGATCCATTGCCAAACAATTCTATTGTCTAAATAGCTGTTCCAGTAAGGTTCAGATGTTGTCTTTTTCATGAAAAGCACTTTGTGTATTACCATTTTATTTTTTAATGTATAGCAAAACATACTAAATAAACAAACATGTCTTCCCTTGCTCAGTAAGTCAACAGCCAATGGAATCTCAGGCCATTCCACTGAACTTTTAACAATGGACATGCATCAAACCATCCTGTTAAGGGTCATAAGGGTGGCTAGGCAACATAAGAATGCCATAGAACAGAACACAGAGTACACACAGTTTTTGTTCACTCTTTCATGTGTTTGTGTAGAAGTTGGCTGGCTTATTTGTTGGTTGATTTCTTTCGGTAATTTTGTAATTTGGATTTGTTTTATGGTGATCTGATGTCGTTCTTTTGGTTCTTGGCCTGCTGTTTGACAGCAAGGCCAGATGATCATGGAAAACAAGCAATTAAGAAAAAGGTGAAAAAGTACAGCCCGGGAGATTTAAGGAGAGAATTGGAGGCTTTGGGGGTGAACATCGATATGGACATGGATGGACGTAAAAAAAGAACCAAAAAAGAACTACAGAAGCTTCTCATACGGGAGCTGAAGCAGCTTGAACAGGACCGCACTAGGGCAGAAGGATTTACTCTGCCTACTGACATTCCGAATGACGTCAAAATGGTTCTGGCTGATCTTGATGAATTCTTAGACAAAGAGCTGGCAGAAATGGAGACCAATGAAAAGAGAGAGGATGATGTGAAGTTCGTAATGAATACCCTTTTGAATCAAGTTGATGAGAAAACTGATGAGAAAGCTATTGACAGCCTCCTAGACAATGTGAACTCAACTCTGGGTGAGTAAGAAAACATCAGCTCACATTAGGCATTAGAAGTAGCGTTGCATCAGTAGATATGACTCTGTAAGCTCACATTTTAACATTCAAGCTGTTCAGTATTGAGTTTTAATGAAGAATTTCCCATATGTTTAGTTCTGAAGGTGTTGAAAGACAAAAAAGAAATGGAGAAAGTGTTGATTCCAGAGGCAGGAGACTGGGAGGACAAGGCCAAACAGAAAGTGCATTTCTGGTGTGCTGGAGAGGACAAGATAAGGGCCTAATTGCTCCATCCCCAGGAGGAGGTCTCAGATGGCGAGACAGAGCAGCAGACGCCAGACCTTATAATGAAATGACTTCTAAAATAAAAAAACTACCATCAGAAGTCAAACTTCTTGTCAAATTGCTTGTTTCTTGCTGATTTATTTGTAATTTTTCCTCACCTAATGACTTATGTCATCTGTCAAATATCATTCTGCTACCTAATGGGACTATCCAGCCATTCCAGTAAGTTTTAGAAGACACATGATGACTTGCAAGTAAAAAGTACAAACTATTCACATATTCCAAATGATTTATTATAGACACAGTATCAATTTATTTAGTAAATCAATTGTGAATCAGTAAGAACTTAATCGCACAATTACAACTGCAAGTGTCAGAAGGCAATCTACTGTTTTCTATTACCCATATCCCTGTTGTTTGAGCTCAACAAGCACGGTCTGTAGAGAAAATAACAAGAAAATTTTATATAACATTGACCAAATAGTGAATCAACAGAAAACACTAACTTTTTCCTATCGACAGCCCTGGGATACCTCGAACAACAGGGCTATGAATTGAATCACATGCATTGGATTTCACCTTTAATGTCTCAAAACGCCAATGTTCAAATAAGCTCAGATGGTCATATCCTTCCAACTTTAATGTGGATTGAAATGTGTCTTTTCTAAATGTAAAAATGGCCATTAATTTCAATATCCACTGCACTTGGAACCTCTTACATTGATTTAAATGAAAAGCCCACATACACACACAGGCCTCTCATTCAGTTATGGCATGAAATGTTAAATGTCAGCCAACTCCAAATGAAACTGCACTCTGTGTCAGGGTAAGACAGAACAGTTTGCTCTCTGAAAAGCTGCTTTGTCACACTTTCTTTTGTAAACAGCGCCTTTACAAACTGAATGCATTCGGTCGTGAGTGTGTGTTTGAGAGTCTATAGTGTGCTTCTGTGATATGACTTTGTGCAGGTGTGGGTGTGTATTTGTGTGCTGAATTACCAGAGCGCACTGAGCCTTAACAAAGGCAGCCCTCGGCTCTGTTAGGCACGACTGGAACGGACGACTGGATTTCACTGAAATCAGCTTTTCATGCATGTGAACTCGGATGCAAATTCTCTGATGAAAGCCCAGGAAGTTGTGCATTACAATGCCTGAGCAACTAATCACACACACATTCACACAAACACATACACACACAACGCACATGCACACTTCTTTCAGAGAAGCAAAACTTAGTATTCATCAGTCATGAGAATATATGTGCTATATGAGTCTGCATTTGTTTCTACATACTACTTCAGCCTAGCATTTCTGACTGTTTCCATCACAGAGAAGAATCTAGCACAACAACAAACACATGGACCCACTGGCCGGTCACTTAAGTATGCACACAACAAACAACACACAAACAAGCACACTCGCACAGTTCTCTGTACTGCCTCTACGAATCTCTCACCCTCTACCCACTTCCTCTCTGTGTCCAACTCAGATCTCATCTCCCTCCCTCATTCAGTGCGGCCGCGTCTGGTGTGATTGCTCTGGGGCCGGCTGGCCTGAAGAATGGCTGCAGCATGGCACATGGAATGACCTAATCATTTTACCCCAGCCGAAGACCTCTGAAGC
This sequence comes from Tenualosa ilisha, assembly GCA_015244755.2. NCBI lineage: Eukaryota > Metazoa > Chordata > Actinopteri > Clupeiformes > Clupeidae > Tenualosa > Tenualosa ilisha. The sequence continues at coordinate 1,151,819 of PYXC01002690.1, forward strand.
TTTATGGCACTGGGACACACTCATTGACAGGCCCTCAAACATACACACAGATAGAGGAATTCTGACCAGTTGTTCATTATAGAAAATTGGAAAGAGCCGATACGGCAAGCATACGGCTGTAAATCATACTGCATGGCGTGCGCACAGTAAGTGTGTGTGAGGAGGGAGGGTAGCCAATGCAGGGCTATACAGCCATCCTCACAAATATCACACACACTCAGACTTTACACAGTAGATGCAAGAGTGAGTTTAATATTGTATCTAGCATAGGCATTAATCATGTCAAATCACCCCTCCAAAACTCAGTCATTGCTAAAATGTAACAAAACTTTGTTGTGTAAAACTTCAACAATAATGATATTCTACACCAGGGATGGGCATGATTAATTGACGGATCGAAAATTGATTAAGAATTTCGCTGATCACGTTAACTTTAAATTGATAAAACAAATGCAGGTTGTGTTGTGCAGAGCGAGTCTTGTACTCCACTGTGTGGCAGCAATTAACATTTTACCGCCCCAGGGCAACATCTGACTATAACTACAAAGCCATACTCAGTTACCTGCGAGTTTCCGTAAATTTCAAAAGTAATCAAGAAGAGGTCACTGCGAAGTGTGGCGTGGGACCATTTTGAATTAAAAAATGACTCAGTTCTCTGCCATCACAGCAAAGCCGTATACAGTATAAGTACAACTCGTCCACAACACAAATGATGTACCACTTGAACAACACACATCCAACCCTGGTTAATGTTGGTGGTGATGCATCCCACTCTATGTTTGTAAGTTATTTTTTATGAGGCTTTGTTAAGAAGCCAAATCAGTAGGTAGGCTAATCTCTCTTACCCTGTTTTTAGACGAGTTATTGTGTCCCACAGTTGACACGGCGAGGGATTCTCACTGGCGCAGGCTCTACTGATTTAGAGCACCGCAGCGCACATTTTCAAGTTTAGCCTAAGCATCAAATGTCCATTTTAACTGCCATCTAGCTGTTCTTCTCATCATAAAGATCCCAGAGGACAAACACACTGTACTTCTGTATTTTCATTGCATTTTCAATATATAAAACAATAATGAAATAATTTTAATATTATTTTATTTAATATTATATAATTTACTAATGATTAATCAAAAATGTTGTTAATTCTCTGGACGATTGACTGAGAAAATTTAATCGAATGCCCATCCCTATTCTGCACAATCTATTTAGGCACAACAAACAAACAAACAAACAAAAAAAAGTCAACAAAAGTTACGATTATGGGTATGACAGAGACACTGAAATTAAGGTTAGGTGTTAGTAGTATGTTAAGAGAAGGGGACAAACAGTGCGGGAACACACCGATTGCTCTACCTGAAAGACGTCCGCGCCGTGGACGGCCCTGGTGCCTGGCCATAAGAAGAGTGCCTGGGCATCTGGGGGCCTCTCCGGATGAGCTTGCCTGTGACGGGGTCGTACGTGCGCACCTCTGGCGGGGGCGGCCGGGGTTTGGCCTCTGACGGGCCCGGGGATTGATGGTGCTGGTGATGAAAGGATGAGGGCGGGTGGTGGCCCTGTGGGCTCCTGCGGATGAGCTTTCCAGTGACTGGGTCGTAGGTACGAAGCTCCGGAGGCGGCGGTTGATGGGGGGCTGGGTGGGGAAGGGGCGCGGAGAGGAGGGAGCCTTGAGCATCAGGGAAGAATGCTGGGCTGTTACTCCTACAACACACACACGTACATACACTCATACATACATACACTCAAAACCTGACAGGATGTCAATGGACATTATGGTGTTGTGTCTATACAGAATGTAGTAGTTAGAAACCTGTGCTGATGCATGACAAATCTATGATTAAAGCCAAGCAAATTGGTCTTTGCCCATCAAGGGACTTGATTTCTGCCGTCTCATTCCATAGCCAAATTGTTATTACAAATCCACTTAAAACAGTGGGCAACCAGTTCCTCGCTTCTGCCTTGACTCCATACATGATCGGTCTCATTCTAGTATGAGTTTAGGAGCCAAGCAGAACAGACTGCAGCTGTATGTTGAAGCTCTGATGCTGCAGTTGAGAAAGGCTTGACTGGTCTCTGGCAGGATGAGCTGGCAGTCTGGCAGAGGGGATGAGCGAGCGAGGAAGCAGAAACGAGTGAGCAGAAAGGCACAGCTTTGACACGAGTCAGGGGGCTCCCCTGCCACGGAGATGAGCTAAAAAAAAAAAAAAAAAGGGCCACTGACCTAAATTCTCTAACATACATTAGACTCAGCACATCCCTCTAGTTTTTGAACTCTGAGGAAGCACTGATGCCCAAAGGGATTTTTTTTAATCCATCCCCCCAAATTGTGTGCACTGTATCGGCACTATGCACCGAAGCTACCCATCCCCCATTCACACTTCTAGTACTTCTACAAAAATGTGCAAATTTCCAAATAGGTTTTTAGAACTGGGGCCTTTTTAATACAGCAACTGCTGGAAAGGAAGAATTTAGGCAACAGACTGGCTTAATCCCTCTACCATGGTCTTCAACTCTTATCCATCACCTCAGTCTTTTCCCTCTCTGTCTGAACTACTCAATTCATAAACATTTAGAGATAGCATGTCTTCTTTCATTAAAATGAGCTAAAGGTTTTTTTTTTTTTTTTTTTTTTTTAAGTGTAAGACCTAATGTGAAACGTATTATCCTCAATAAACTGTACAGTGTAGACTGTGATTTTTTTCACCCATTTCCCTCAGTGTAAACATGAGAACAGCGCCATGTCTACCACCCACCTCCAGGTGTTCTCATCCGGTGTTATCTTGCACTCGCTACTTGTCTGTCTGGATTTGCAGATTTGATCACAGATGCTCACTTTCTGTTCTCTGCACTGCCAAACTACCCTCCCCCCTACTTCCCCCTTCTCCTCTCCTCTCCTCTCATCCGTGGACTCTCTGCTGACCCATCTCCTTCCCTCCCTCCCTCTCCCTCCATACCTGGGTGCTTTGCTGTAGTCTTCCTTGAGGGGATAGAGCTGCTCCTCCACTTTCTCCCAGCGCTCCAGGCAACCCCACAGCCAATCAGGATTCACCACGTGCAGGTGTTTACACCGCAGCGCCTGCCGCACCTTATCTGTACCTGAACACACGGACACACAATCATGTCAGAGACAAACACACATTGGCCTAATTAACAAACTGGCCCAAAGTAAGAAAGGATGACAATAAGGTGTAAGATGATTGCTTAAATGCAATTCATATGCTTAAATGTCTTCTTCTAATTTGCAATTCATAAACGAGGTAAGCTACACTCTCTACCATTTAACATTTCCAATGGCACAAGAGAAATGCACCCATAACAACACAGGAAACATGCATTGGCATCAACATAAATTTGATGGGGTATGTGAGAACTTATATTTGTGTGATGTACCTTCGCTGTTCTGAATAGCTTGAGACAGTGTGTGACATAAGTTAGTCTATCCATAACAGGAGCCTTGGCACCCTGATGCTGTTGGCATTTGTTCACTCCAAGAAGAGGACTATATGACTGACAGAAGCCCGGGGAGCTTGTGACTAGTCAGACTGGCAGCATCTCCATGCACACTTAATCCATTCACACACAAACACACACCTTGCACAGATAGACAGACACCACTTCAGAGACATATGGGCTGGCGGTGTGCCATAGGCTATGGCTGGTTAGAAGCAGGAATGGAAGCCTGTTGAAATGACTCAACAGCCAGTTACTGGCCCTCACATTAGCACCGTGTCTATATGGTATTACTGATCTAAGTGTGTGTGTGTTTGTCTCTCTTTGGTGGATGATGATGCTAAAACATCACAAAACACTCCATGTCTGTTAGCTTCTGTTCCTCCAAAACTGAAGCCATGGCTCCAAACATGAAGAAAGAAAGAGAAAGAGAAAGAGAAAGAGAAGAGAGAGAGAGAGAGAGAGAGAGAGAGAGAGAGAGAAAGCAAGGGACTATTTAACACAAACAAATAAACCAAAAAACAAGTAATACACTGGCACACGTGGCAGCCTAAGCAGACAAAACAAAAGCGTACAAAACTCATCGAAGCGATTAATGCCTCATTTTGATGCAAGTCATTCGGAGAAGGTAACAGCTTGAGCTGAACACAGATGGTTGGTAAGGAGCAAACATTTTAGAGGGCATATGAATGATGATAGTGCTTTTTAGCTCATTTTGACACACACTCTCAATCTCTCTCAAAAAACACACACACAAACAAAAACACAAACACTCATCAAGCAGCAGTACATACTCAAAGCAGATACAAGTGCACTAATACAGACACAGGCACAGTACTACTACTTTAGGTTATGTTTATGTCAGTTACAGACACAATAACGTAATGAATTTGTTAGATAACCATAATCAGTGGTACTCTTAGCCTAATAGGCCAGACTATAACATCAAAAAGTATAGTCTGGCCACGACCGATAGACCAGGCTCAATCCTAGGGGCAGAATCTTTCAAACAGCCTCTGCACGCAATAGGATAGCGCTACGACCAATCAGAGCAACGTCAGCAAAACATAAAATACGGCCTTCTTTGAAACAAATTACTTGATTCTGCTCAACCTTGAAAGAAAAACCCAAGTCTAACTCTTCCATAGTCGATGCCAAAGCCGTTCCTTGGCCACTTGGTTGTTCTTGAAACTTTGTTCTTGAAGTGTCAGGAGCATCAACAACAGTGTCTCTACGGGGAAAGTTACTTTTTAATCAAACACAGCCAGCCGCCACCACCAGGTGTCCTTTATTAGCAAAGAAAACAGGCAGCACCGCAGTGCACCACCCCTCATTATTCCCAGACAGGGACGCCTGCCCAGTGGAGCCAAACGCAGAGAGCTAAAATTGAAGACAGAGTCTGCTGCACCCTTCTGCCTCGATGATGGGGGGGTAGATGTAAATCTTTATGGAAAAAGATAGAGCAAGCACTGTACAGTGTGTGTGCGTGTGTGTGTGTGTGTGTGTGTGACAACACTTTCGCATCAGGAGCGGTGCGAGCTGCCCTGCGCTTGCCGCGTAGTCGGCTCAAACAGTTGTTGGTGCTTCGATGCCTTGCGGTCACAGTCAAAGCTGAACCGTGTTGAACTTTGACTGTGGTACGCAGGACATGGAGCTGAGCGGTACACTGCTACTCAGTGGCGTGGCAAATTGTGCATGCGGCCGCACAAACCATTAGAAATAATGGGTTAGAGAGCCCAGCGGTGCCACCGCCATGTCCTGTGTGTGGGCGCCCTGAATGAGAGAAAGTGAATAACAAGTGGAGGAAGGATTATGGAAGAACTACTGTAGAGATAAACGAGGAGGAAATCAAATGAGGTTGAGGGGAAAAGTAGTGCCTGAAAGATGTAGAGTAAATATTGTGTCAGGCTGGAGGGTTGCTGATTGATTAACTAATTGACTAATTGAGACAGAGAGAGAAAGCAATTGGTTCACTGAATGTTTTTTTTTTTCTTCGTTAATGTGGTCTAGTGTCATCAATCTGAGCATTTCTGTTGCCTGTGGATTCACGTGCATGACTGATTCTTGGTATGAGGCTGTGTTTCTACATGCACTTTGACTTTGAGTGATGGACAGACATGCATTAAATCTAACAAACTCGTGTAAGCTGTCAGGGAATGGCAAATGTCACTCCACTCGAACTCTTCCACATTATCATGGATGCAAGCGTCCAGCCATACATCAGCGCTGCTATGGTCTATCTGGCTTCCTCGCTCTCTCAAACACTCGCACACATAAACATACCTAAATGTGCACTCTCGCGCACTAAGGCCCTGACAATAGGCTTGTCTATATGGTAATTAAACACTCTAAAACACTAAGTGGCACTGGCCCTACAGCCCACACTCTCTCTCCCCCCTCTCAACCATACACCCACCCACCCACCTACATACACACACACACACACACACACAGACACTCTCAAGCTAAAGTGCGCTTCCGTCCCCAGCACCGCTCTCAACCCACAATCATTTGATTGCCCGAGTGTTCTTTCCGAGCACCGGTGCCACGGCAACCAAACGTTTTCCCTGTCCTGGCCGCGCACTCGCCTTCCTGGAGCCCGACTGTGTTCTAGTCACGCTGTTCCACCCGAGAGACTGAGTGCCCGCAGGGGCTATATTAGTCCTTTGCTCTCAGAAGCTTATGAAATAGCCGTATGACTCAGAGTGCAAGCACTTCAGGCAGGCAAGTAAATATATATCATTAACCTTCGTCAAACTCGTCAAATGTCTTTGATGGCTTGAGACAGGGGGCTGATTTAATTGAATGCTCAACAAGAGCCTAGAAGTATAACACATGAACATAATGCAGGACCACGAGAGATACCTTTCTCACTATTATCAGTACAGCGCTTTTCGTTAGCAGATATGCCTCATCACTTTTATTAAATATTCACAAGAATTAAGTTCATAAAACTATGTTCATGCATTCAGGTTTGTCTTTAGCCAAGAGGACATGTTCTCTTTAAAAAAACAAGATAAATGTCTTAAGACGCAGAGACGCTTTGCACATTCTCAGACTCCTGTGCTGATACCTGGATGTTTACGCAACTGTTCGTGACAGCTTGAATCGCTCAGTTCCTCTCAGTGTGAGGTGGCATTGACCAAGGAAAGAATATGTGTGTGTGTGTGTCTGATAAATTTTAAAGCTTGCTTACTACTGTGCTTAAGAAAGGCAAGATGATAGCATTGTCATTGTAAGCACCACTAATCTTCCACATTCAAGTATAATCACCAGGTAAAGCTACTTACAGCTGTTTCCACTCTTTTGAAATAACAAAGTGCTACGGCTTTTTTCAGAAAGGGGAAAAAACTCATAACTTCATTTTTCTTTATATCCTGGCTTTGAACCCTGCCAGCTAAGGCAGGTTCTGCTGTTCGCACTGCAGACTATTTCAAAGATTTATACAGCCCTGGTTATTCAAAAATGTTTGGTGAGCATGGATGGGTTTATTTTCTTACCTATATCTCAATTAAGCTGGACATTGTTTAAAAAAAGGAAGAAAGAAACATCTCAGATCTTTGCAACAAACTGAAACCATGACCTCTTAAACATGGCCCCACATACTGAGAGTCGTTTTGTAACTGTGCTAAAGCTAAGTGTATTTTATGGTGCTACTTGTGTTGATGTTTCTATCAATGCATTTTAAGGACTTATACTTAAATTGTATGTGAAAGTCAAAATTTACTGAAATCCACATTTTCATCTGACCCTTGTCAGACCTGGAGTCAAGCACACAAAGACTTACTCATTGCCCCTAAATAGGAGGCCAAAGCCAACCTCATTACCAAGAGGTGCCATTTTGAGATTCTGACCTTCTTTACTTCTTGCTATTTCTTTTTTTTTTTTTTTTTTTTTTTTTTTTTTTTTTTTTTTTTTTTTTCTATTATAAGAGTTCTCATTTTTATTCTGACTCTAACTCTCACTCCTGCTCTTTCTGAGAAAGCCGTCTTTCTCTTTGGCCCTTCTCTCTCTAAGTTTATGCCTTAATGTTAAATACATCAGCCATTATTCCACCAGTTCATACATCTCTCTTCTCCTGTGCCACGCCACTCTTATGCTTTTAGCTGGTAAACGAATTGGTAATATTCAGACTCAACCTGTTCGTTTTATGGTGCCAGATTAACTGTAGTTTCTCACAATATTTATTTACCATTAATACATGCTTCTGTCTAGACGCGAATTTAAGGGGCAAGGCCTAGGTCCTTTGTTTTTCGTCCTACATAAGTGCTGGGCATTTTTTTTCTCCTGTAATAGATTTGAAGACAAATTCAATATCGATACCACTTACATTACCTTAACTAAACTTCCCACATAAACCTGCTGGCTACATACTTCAGCTGTGTACTATTAATGCCTGACTGATCAGAGATGGTGATTTAAACTTGGAAACATAAAGATTGCCATGCTTTTGACAATAACTGTGAAATTAGGTTCATGAGAAACACATCATGGAAATCTTTTATAGTATATGTTTTCACAATATAAGATGTTGAGTCCAAATATTTTTAATGAAAATGTGTGGAAACGTCTACATGATTCTCCCTTAATATGCGCCTGCTTTGGTCTTCATCAGGTAAGCAATCAGTGCCTACACATTCTGGAGTGACCCTTCTCATGACCTACTAGCTTGTTAGAGGAGAACAGTGCGTCAAGTGGGATGCACCCAGACATCACACAGAGTTAATAATCACCCACTCGTCTCACCTGGGAGAAGACTCAACATCAAACACACACACACACACACCACACACACACACACCACACACACACACACACACACCACACACACACACACCCCTTGTGATCACACAGGCATGTCTACACATGCATAATGCTTACACATTCGCACATTTCACACATAAGTATGGTCAAACATATCCACAAACATACACAAGCACAGACACATGTATGCCGTATGTACACACACACACACCACACACACAAATTTTGTTTCTAAGAGTATCATCATTAAGGGGAAATGAGTGGAAACGGAGACCCTGCTGAAAAACTATCTGATGCAGCGTAGAATACAGAGGAAACTACTGATGTGAGCACAAGATGTTCACAGTCACACAACGCTCACCTCAAGTCTTTCATGCCGTCTCACAGACAAAAAGCACTGCCTATTCAGAAGTGATTGCTGATGAGGGTGTATGTTTGTGTGCGTGCGCGCGGCGTGTGTGTGTGTGTGTGTGTGGTGTGTGGTGTGTGTGTGTGGTGTGTGTGCGTGCGTGCGTGTGTGTGTGTGTGTGTGTGTTCAAGCGTTCAAAGCAGAGGAAAATCTCCTGGCTCATTTGGACTTGCATGTGACAAGTTTATGCAGCAGTCCATGTTGAACCTGCACCTCCAACATGATAACACACCTTTAATTAAAGTTACTGGTTGAGCAAATTACAGTCTAATCTCCCATTTCCATTCATACATCACTCACACCTTATCATCTGTTTATCATTTCTGGTGAGGAACAGCTATGACTAAATGAAATGAGATGAGTAATAACGACAGGGTAGTACTAATGTTGTGACCATCACCTCCCATCAGCCTTTTCTTTTGCATTTCCTCTCCACTCCAGATGGTGTACCTCTGCCAGATTAAAGTAATTTCAATGAAGGGCCATAGACCTTCTGTTTTAGACTGAGCTCATGCTGCCAGTAGGAAACAGGTGGTGGACTTGGGCTATAGTTGGGCATTTACTTTGAAGGACGGCTGGCTGGGTATTAATACATGCGTGAAGTGCATCTACATTTTGGACTTTTCTTTGCAATGTTTACTAATTTTTCTACTTAGTCTTACGTGGTTTTGTATGGAGTAATACTTGCGTCTCAGGCACTGGATTCTGATGGTTTGGATATTTGGGCCTTAAAATTCTTTCCATTCTACTAGCCAACACTGGCAGGTCATTTATGGTGTACAATAACACCACAGTACAGTAAAGCTAAATAATTTTTTTTTGTTTTTTTTTGTTGTACAGGTGCAAAATGTATGCAAATGTTTCGGTGCTGATTATCAGTGCGCACACACAGATTGCACGGTGGGTGCCTTGACATACGTTTTGTTGTGTTGTACACCAGAATGTCTGTGCGTAGGAGACAGACTCACCTGCACGGGCAGCGATGAGGTGTGTGGTTCGGTCAGGGTCCTTGGCGTTGAGCACCAGGCTCTTGGCCATGCGTGCGCCCAGTGCCTTGGCATGGTAGAACTCCCGCGTGCGCTCCATGGGGTAGTTGGTGGGGTAGAGGCCGCTGAAGACCACTGTGGTGCCCGCCAGCACGCGGCCCTTAAGCTCAGGTACTATCTTGCGCATGTCGGGTGGCTCGCTCGACGAGCTAGAACTCCCGCCGTCAGGCAGGTAGGCATCGTAGCGAGCATAATACTCACGGTGGATCCTTGTCAGCACTTCCTCTAGGTAGATGAGGTGGTCGTCGTGGTCACGATCTTCCTCCTCCTCCTCCTCCTCTTCATCCTCCTCCTCGTCTTCGTCATCTTCGTCATCCGCCACGTCCTCGTCATCATCAGCGGGGTCATCGTGGCCATGTTCGGCGGAGTGATCTCCTCCCGCTGTTGCTTCATTGGGCTTTAAATTTTTATCAACACTCTCCGAACTGTCGCCGTTGCCCAGCTCCTTCTGCCCATCGAGATCCTTGGGATCTTCTCTCTTCTCCACAGTTTTCTCTTCCCTGCCGCCCGACACATCGCCCTCCTTCTGAGACGTGTGCTGGGCCTGAGACGACGGGCTTCCACCCTTGGCTTCCGATTGGCTATCGTCGCTGTCGCTGGACAAGTTGAAGTCCAGGTCGTTCGTCGCCGCATGGCTCTGCGCGTTATCCAAACTGGCGTTCCTTGACTCGACTTCTTTGGGTTCTGACATTGGTTCCTCTCCCGGTTGCTGTGTCTCCTGAGCACTGCTGCTGCTACTGGTACCGCTGCTGGTGGTGGGGGTGGTGGTGGTTTTCTTCCCTGTCTCCTCTGCGTTCGTCGCGGTCCCTTCACCGCTGACTCGTGACGTGGCCCCGCCCTCCGCCTGTCCCACCTCCTCGCTGTCGGGCTGAGTCCTGTCATTGGCTGTGGCTCCCTGAGTGGCGGAGGCTGAGGCTGGTGGCTGTGAGTGCCGGTCCCGTGCTCGTTTCCTGAGGCCGTTGCTCTGCTCCTCTGACGTCGTAGTAGGGTCTGAAGGTTCTGAGCCATCTGCTGGCTTGCTGGCCTGAGTACCTGATGGGCAGAATTAATGAATGATTACACCACACTCCCATGCATGCTCCTATGTGTGTGTGTGTGTGTGTGTGTGTGTTTGTGCATGTGTGTGTTTGTGCACGTGTTTGGAAAGTGCTTGTTAAAGGAAATGAGTATGTCAGAAAGAGGATCAAAGAAAGAGAGAAAGACTGAATGTGAGTGACTGAAAGACAGAATGTGCTGGTAAGAGTAGGTGATAGAGAATCTGGTGTGTGTCTGGGTAAACGGCTGTGAAATACATTTAATTAGACCACTCGTAAGCAAAGAACAGACTGAATGGGATGATAAAGGTACAGAACCAGACAGAGGGAGGGAGGGAGGGAGGAGGAGGGAGAGAGACATGAGGGGAAAGGGAATTGATGGATAGACTTACCTAATGTTCTCTAATGTCTGTGTGTGTGTCTGTGTGTGTGCCTGTGTGTGTGTCTGTGTGTGTGTGTGTGTCTGTGTGTGTGTGTCTGTGTGTGTGTGTCTTGTATGAATCACGCAAAAAATCAGCTGCAGTCTGTGCTTCATCTGTTATCTCCCACAGACCTTCAGCGGTGGTTGCCAGAGCAGAAGGGGCCGAGCTCAGAGATCCTGTTCTGACTGAATAATGTATTAACTACCTGCTTATTAAAGTGCTCACACAAGAGGTCAGGGACCCCTGCACCTCTCTCGCACTTCAAAGAGATCTTGGGACCTTCATGCTACATTTCTAATCTACTCTGCATTTTTCTTTCCCACTTATAGCATCTGAATGAACCTCCGGCGGTCTCATATATATGATGCTTAATCATCAATGTCTCTTGGCCTCACTGAGGCCTCCTGATGACCAAATGTGTGAGGAAGAACATCTCTGCTCAGTCTAATGGCTGAAGAAAAGGGAGTGACGGTAAGCCTCCAACATGCAACCAAAGGAGGAAAGCTTTCTGTATTTTAACAGTCTAAATTTTTAATTTTTATTTCCCTGACTATTAATTACAATGCCACACCCAAGTACTGAACGCATGTTGGTCGACAAGTTTACAAAATCAATGAATAAATGCTGTTTATGGTCAAGACATTACAGAAAACTGCCTAGACTTCTGCACCACTGAATTCATTCACTGCAATCTCAAATGCTTCATTGCAGCTTCAAGGCATGTGGGTGCCTTGTGCCTACTCACTCTCTCCTGAGGCAGAGAGTCTGACACACACACACACACACACACACACACACACACACACAGCTAGACTGGCTGTCTCACACTCGCCTTCTTCACTTACAGCTCACCTGTCCTTATACTAGGCGCCACTGTTTGGACCGTACCCACAGGTAGTTCAACATATGTCAAATATTTGACATCTACTTTCCCTTTCCTTTGTGCCCACGCTCTCTGTCTTGCTCTCTCTCTTGACTACAACTTTCAGCTCTGTGCCATCATTCTGTTGGTTTGTATCATATGCCAATGTAGTATTCATTGTTACACTGTGGTCTGAGGTATATCCCCCTCAGTAACTCATTTTTCACAAAACAGCATTTTTACATCGTACAACATCGGTTATGAATGAATATAAATAGGAAACATTCAGGTGCAAGTTTGGGGTGCATTCCTAGGTCATACCTTTCCGGGTTGCTTCCCGGGAACCCGGTGGTGCGTTGATGTCGCCCGTCCCCTGGAAGTAGACGTACTTCTTCACTGTTACCAGGTTCGGGGCAAACTTCCACACATCCTCACGATCATCTATGATACACACCATGGAGTCACCCGAGGGGAACAGGTTCCTACGTGAGAGGGGGAAAACAGCAGAGGAATGTCATCCATTCGCTGTGTCTATCTCGAGGAGCTCAATAGCTAGTACTGAAAACAATATTGGCATGGACAAATCAAAAGGTAAAAATAATACAATGTGTGTCTGGACTTCAGCTCTAATGAAATCTATCCCTCGGTCTACCTGCTGGGTAAATGTCACTAATGACTAAATACAGAGGTCAGTCTATGAGTCTTCTACGCATTACAGGTCCTTCCTCAAATAAGGTCAAAGTGGCCTTTCACAGCCTGACCTAACAAAGGGCAGACTGGGCAACTCATGCCCTCCCTGCAGGCCAATGACAAGAGCGCTGTCTGATCTGGGCTTTGTCAGGACTTTAAAAGGCAAAAGGGCAACATCAATACCGTAGGCTCTGCTGCTCCTAGGCTTTTCATCAATAACCTCTGCAACCTCATAAAGGACCTTAAGGCTACAGACAGGAAAACCACTTACAAAAAAATGTCTAAATCTTTGTGTTATTGTTATTCTTTGTGTTATAAAATTATTCAATGGGTCTTCAATAATAAATACAATTAAAAAATACAACCTAATACCATCTAAAACTCCAGCATCCACAGACATTCATCTGACTCTCTTATCCACAGACATCCATCTGAATGCACTTACAAGCTTAGTGCCTGCTGCTCAACAGGGAGTCCCTACAGCCCCGTGGAGGCACACCTGCGGTTTGGCCCAGAGCCCGCTTAAGCCAGAGGGCGGCCGTGTTCTACAAGTGAGCCCGCGAGCTCCACTTCTCACCCCTGATGGCGGCGGCACGCTCCACAAGCCAGGGGCGCTACCTTCATTAGCATGCAAATAAGGCATGGGGGCGAATGGAGTCAGCGCTGATCTCTGCTGAGGAGAATGGCGGCAACCGAAGGCTGTCAACTTTACATTCTTTCAAGAGCAACCCTCCTAATCGCAGTGCTTTTGGCTAAAGCTCTTTGAGTGAAGATGAACAATCCAGTAGTCATGCACTGGCAGGTGAATAAACCCCCCCTCCCCGCCCAAAAAAAGAGCACCCCCAATGTATAGTCAAACAAAGGGTGCACTGTTGCTTGGGTAAATTAAAGCCTCCCAACGCATTATTGGCCATTCCTTGGCTGTTTTCTTGGTCTGTGCTCATATTTTTCTCCACAGAGTTCCCCCTACAGTTTCGGAATAGATATTTTACAAAACTGTAGCGCCATAAAGCAATTTGTTACTTCACAAGACCTGAGACCTCCACGAGACTTGCCTGCGACTCGCCAGTCGAACCTTGCTTAACCTGTAAATTAAGGATAATTAAGCTAAAATAGTTGCACAGGGCCTCCTTAAAGACTTATCATGTAATAGAAACAGGGCAAAGTGAATGTATCTCTGGGACTCTGAGTTTACACTACATTGTTTTCTTTCATTTTAAAAATGCTCAGGGAAATGCCAATGAGAAGGCATGCTGTGGGAGGGAAACCCAGAACGGTAGATGCAGGACAACTGCAAAGCTATTTTTACCAGTAAGATTTCAACTTTCTGAAGACTAAACAACTGACAGACTGATTGACTGGAGTGTGTGTGGTGAATGTGGACTGTCAGACTATAATGATGCCCAAACTCCATCACTAACAGCCAGAAGTTGCTTGCGGATTCTCTAAAAATATTTTTGGGTTTGTGTGTGAATATGCGAAGGGAACAAACCTTAAGTTTCCTGTTTTGGAGTATGGGTCGATGCACTCGTCTCTGGACAGGATGCGGTGAGAGAAGAGTTTCTTTTCCGGATCCAAAAATCCTTGAGATGAGAATAAAGACAGAGAGGAACAAACACAGAATTAAGTATGTAGAAACTATCAAAGCATACACTCCGCAGCACAAGTACTTGGGTTAGCACCAAACAAACAAAACACCATTCTTTCCAATCACTTGAATCCATCCCTGTAAAGTGCCTGTCCATTTCCATTTCTGGGGCCCAGGCGAGGGTGATGGTGCACTCTGGGGCTTCCCTAACCACTGTCAATGCCAGACAAAAGACACTCCACTTTGCACACACAGCTTCCTCTAGTCCCTCTGCAGGTTCACATCTCAATATGGAGCTCTTGTGTATTCATCCCCAAAGCTTTGTGATGCCTCTCTTCCAATCTTTTTTTTCCTCCTTATCTCTCTCCATCTTTTATCAAGCTGATAAAAGGCTCTTGTAGGAGACAATGTTTCCATTTCCTCCCATCTTGTTTTCATTATTGTAGATGCATTTTTCTAAGATAGTGTGTGTGTTTGCTTTCTCCCATGATGTAAGTGGGCTTCTGGGGTGCTTTCAGAGTGATTCTCATTATAAACATCAAGGGCAGCAAACAGGTTCTTGCATCTTCTCCTCCCTGTCAGCAGCAGCTAATGTGGCAGGTAGCGCACACAATTGGCACCCAGACAAAACAAGATACTTTGAAGCAATAGATGCACTCAAAAAAAACATGTGTCCGCAGGTAAACACACATTATCTGTATTTTAAGTTGCTTATGCTGACATCCATAACAGATAAAAGACCAAGATTTTGGAATAAACATCTCAATATGATGTGTGGGTATTATGACAACACTCACTCCATTACACCCACTTCCTAATTACAAATCTAGCCTGCGTCTCCTACTTATTTCACAACATCTTAACACTGGCCACAACATCAGTGAGCTACAGCGAAACACAGGAGACTACCACTCTCTCCTACACACAGTATCTCATATCAAATGTCTACTCGTGGAAAATCGAATCGTAAAGCCCCAGGAGAACAGATAGATACTGCCCTCTAGTGGTCACACCACATCATTCATCTACTGTGAGACCACTTAAAAAAAAACACACTTTTTCCTCCTGGGTGTTGAAAGATGAGCCGGAGGGGTCAACTTGGTGATTTTCATAAATGAAACAAACACCTGTTTGAATATACATGTGTGAGCAAGTGTCCCGGAGCAGTCAAGACAAGCAGGCCGAAAGTCCTTTCACTAGTTGGCAGCTTCTCAGCTTATGGATGTGTGATGAAATATTGGGATATTTACAACACTGACACATGTTGTAAAGTAAGTGGCAGCAGTGGGTTGAGTTTACCTGCTATGGTATGGGCGTAAAGCCTGCTGCCAAAGGTGAACACATGGAGCTCATAGAGCTTGGCGATCTTTTCCAAGAAGTCCTTGCAGTGCGGACGCAAACGGGTATGAAGCATGGGTTCACCACGACCTAGCTGAAAGTGGAAGATTCCCTACAGCAGAGAGAGAGAGAGAGAGAAAGAGAAAGAGACAGAGAGATTAAATGAATGATACCAGGCTTATAGCAAAGAAAATGACTACCTTCATTCATCAGAGATCTGGAAGCCCTTCTATATAATCATCTCTTTAACATCAACCGTCTGGTTCATACCCAATACAAATTCAGACTCAGTGCCAAAGAATGTTCACTGCAGAAATAACGAGAGAATACAGAAACTGGAGAAATTCAGACCAATCAAATAAGAAATCAGACTGGAAACAATCTTCTAATGCACATAAAAGTCCAACTTGATAGAAAGGGGAAGATTTACTCTTGATTTACATGGGTGTAAAGCAAGTTATTAAACCAATAAATTAAATCAAGATTGAACTAATCAATTAATTAAAGCCAATTCAGAGATTATTTAAAAAAAAAGAAATAACCTCCAACCATCAAAATAAGTTGGGGAAGAGAGCAAGACAGAATGGCAAGAGAGGGCCAACTGAAAACCCTTCTAAACTGCTAAGCTTCTCCACCAAAGTGACGCTGCCATTAGTCCTTCAGAGCAAGATGTCTCACACTACACGAATGAATACTGTGCTACCCTCTTGTCATTGAATCTCAGTAAGTTCAATGAACTGTTTAAGCTCTCCAATCTCTGTATCCACAATGGAAAAAGAGAAATGAAATATCAGCATGCCTTCCAGTGTACAAACATGCATGCCCTCTGTTCCACGCCAATACAAGTGTAGCTCTTGACTATGACTTGACTATGGGACATGAAGGCCACACCACATAAGAGAAAGCCCATTCTGAGGGTAGGATATTACATCACACTTAATCGTGAAGAGGATGAATATGAGTTTGTTCCCTATTCGCAACAGCTCAGTATTAAACATATTATTATAAGAGGCCCTTACTAGACACCCATGCCAGGACCGACTCTCCTTCCTCGAGGCCCTGCGACTGACCCCTCCTCACGATGGCACTGTCAAAATGGAGCCTCCTAATGGTACACCAATGATCCATCTCACTTACTGACTTTAACATTATGTCTGGCTGTTACTACACTGTCCAGCCAGAACTTTTGACAACCACCTTTGGCTTGACTACCATATCATTTTGTGGGACAATATTTTGGAATTATTATGATGCTCATCTAAAATCATGGACAAATTGTAGTTTGTCATGGTAACTACTGATTGTAGTTTTCCTGCATGACCCTTAGCAGTTGGGTTGGCCCATGGAGCCATGAATCTGTCCAAGGTTTCTACTACCACAAGGGAGTTTTTTCCTTGCAACTGTTGCTTTTGGGTGCTCCTTGCTGGAGACAATACTATTGTAAAAGGCGCTGTAAATACAATTGTGTTGAACTGAATTTCATTATTTCAGAGGAGGCTATCTACTGCCATCAACTGGCAGCACTTTTTGCTTCCATCATGCTGTGTCGGAATAATGTGTTGGTATGTCAACTTGCTTACAGTTAAAAACAACAAAAAAGGAGCTTGTAAGCTCTTGTTACCAGTCTTTGATTTCTTATACAGTAAGAGCACACAAACTTTCAAATCTTAATCCACTACTGTTTTTCCTGTTCACAGGTATATGGATTCATGCAGGTACACACATGATTTCCTTGCATGAGTAAGTATGATGTCTTGTTAACCTCCAAATGACACCTGTGTGTGTGTGTGCGCATACCTTATTGGACAGGCGTCGGCAGTGCTGCTCGGTGGTGTGGATGAGTGTCTGATCCAGATCCACCATCAGAACCAGTTTCCTGTTTCGATGCAGCCGCTGCTGGTCCTCGCGACCCAGAAGCTCTGCTTGCTGTTTAGAGACAGACAGAAATAGGGGAGCATGGTCAGGCCAATCACTTACACAAGAGTGGTGCAGTTTTACATCAACTCAAATCTGGCGAACGATGGTCGCTCAAAATAAGAGAGAACTGAGGTAGGCTTGTTTAAGGCACAAAGTAGCATTTCAATATCCCTACCCATTTTTACTGAGTTCTCAAATCTTTGTCAGGACTTTTTACAGACACTTAATGAAATTTCCATGACCTTTCATGACCTACACAGGCTGGACCTAATTGGAGAACCTTTTTTAGTTCTTTTCTTGAACAATAGTTAGCCTAGGCTACATCAAGTTAACTTTTTACAGTGTAGTCAGACAATTAAGCGTTAGCAGATTGAGATGTTAACTGAATGAAACAAAAACTATTGTGTAAAAACAGCTTAGCATTGCTGTTTTTTATTTTGCTTTCCAAAACTTTTAGTGGAATCGTTGAATTTCATGACTGGTCTAGAACTGGGAAATGGGACTTTAAAACTAGGCTATACGAATTTTCCAGAATTTCCATGAAAGCACTGCCTTATTCACAAATAGCCAGACACCCAAGAACCAAAATTACACTCACCTCTAGGAAGAACTCTGAAGTCACTCACACAGTCAGCCATCAACAAAAGCAGATGATCAAACTAACAATACCAGACTAGTTGACTCTTATGGACTATCTAACCAAAACTAAAAAACTGTTGATTGGTCATTAACACCACTGATGCTGAAAGTAAAATCTATGTCTAGTATAGTAGAAGTAGTAGTCCTTCACTAGTAGCTGAACACATCAATGCTAACCCTCCTTGGGTGGACTGGCAGAGCGGGCAGAGTTACCCTTGGGTTACACCGGGTGCATTATGGAAGTGTTACATACATTCATTACATTAGTCGAATTAAAATACAGTGAGAAGACAGGTCTAATTGTTTTTGAGAATGTACGCAGCGTCATTGTGTCTAGTGCAGTCAGTGCCATTGATTATCATGGAAGCTAATGACTGCAGCATGATATGTGATGTTAACTTAACACTTCAGAAACTTAACCGGTGTTGCCTCCACGTTAGGCTTGTGTATATAATATGGATATTCTAATGAACAAAACCATCTTCTGTTTGTTCAAGGTAATGAGCAATTGCTTTAATGATGAGCACAAGTGACTTGATTTGAAGATTTAGAGAATTTCCATTCTGACCGGAAAATTCACCCACGCAACTGAAGAAAAACAAGTTATGCAGGTGCTTCCATAATACATTCCACTGTATCAGACAAGCAACACACATACATATTAACACAGGATAGCTCCACATGTGCTCAAGATGACTTGAGGACGCCCTGCACTGGTCAGTCCTGAAAGTGATGAGCCGCCACACTGACCTCTGAGCTGACCATCAACTCTGGAACGCTGTGCACCATGGAGACGGTTGCCGTAGAGATGGGAGCTTGCTGCTTCCCATTCTTGCTCTGCAGCCTAGGAGAAGAAAGCAGGTGAATGAGAAAAGAGAAAAAAGAAGGTCTGAATGATACATTTTTCATGAATATGGTAGCCATGTAGAGGCATAAGCAATATAAAAACATGTGTGTCAGCACCTACTTGAGCACCATGAACAAGAATGACAATAATGATGGTGGTGGTGATTATATCTTTATTTTAAGCAGCTGAAGCATTAACAAATACATGGCATGAAAAAGTAATTATGACACCTGGCCATTATACCTACAGCTCATTCATCCAGAAGTGCAATTATAGGGTTAGGCTGATGATGGTAGTTCATCCTAAAGATGTTCAGTTTTGAGGTCAGAACTCAGTGTGGGCCTGGGCCAGGCAAGTTCCTCCACACCAAATTTACTCAACCACATCTTTGGACACCCTATGACTGTACTACGCTTGAATGCCCTGAGCTCTTCAGAACCCAAAGGTTTGTGAATACAGACTATATGACCAGGTGCTTGGCTTTATACACCAGTGACAATGGGTCTGGAAGAAACATATTAGTTTTGTAATAATGCATCAAAGTAATTTTGTTTATCATTATTATTATAGTTACATAATAATAACAACATGCTAATGTATGTAAATCCAAGTTCTTTCATGATGGGTTCTGTGTATAACCCTTACGTCACACTTTGCATAGGAAAAGTACTTGTACTTTCAAAACAAATCCAACATTACCCATTTTTTTGCAGTGCAATCTATGTATACACCATGGACATTCCACACTATTTTGTGGAACTTTTTGTGAAAGCAAATACTTACTGTGCAAGATCTTTTCCACACTCGGCACACAGGCCCTTCATCACAATTGGGTGGCTGCATTCCTCTATTCGTGCAACGACCCCACTGAATGTGTGAGAAGGAGATGGAGAAAAAAACAGGGATAAGTCCACAGTCATTTTGGTTTTAAGAGGCACAGAATTTGAGCTGACACAATCTAACACTGCTATTTTAAAATTGCTAAGGTTAGAAGGGCCAAAACAAAGAATGTTGTGCCCCCTGGTGTTGATGCAAAGA
Organism: Tenualosa ilisha; assembly: GCA_015244755.2. NCBI lineage: Eukaryota > Metazoa > Chordata > Actinopteri > Clupeiformes > Clupeidae > Tenualosa > Tenualosa ilisha. The sequence goes on from PYXC01002690.1 coordinate 1,171,860, forward strand.
CCGACAGGAAAGTGATTTAACTTTCGACGAACGACCTGCTACATCCAAACAAATCTTTCGTGATAATACATAGTGGCATTTTCACATACATGATGCAACCGCACATGAAGTCATTGCGTAATTACACGCGATGTTAGGTGTCAGCCAACAGTGGTTGCTCTTAATACTGTTCATCACTGTTTAACGAGGATAACCAATGGCAACGTTACTGCTGTGCTAAATTACTACTGAGACCTCCGTGCTGAGTTCGCAGTCAGAGACTAGCTAACTTACGCTATCAAGCTTTCACAAGCACAGCTGAGCGTCAATACTGGTCGCGTGCTTCTTAACTTCAGTCCTTTGACATTGTTGTCCTCACAAATGAACCAGGAACAGCATCTGTATGTGTTTTGTATATTAAACTCCACTTACAGTTATTTCTAACTTCTTTAGTAAGTAAATTACAAACCAGCAAAATAATGCCAAAATCATCTAAAGGAGGGAACTCACGCGCGTCATAACGATATTGGCGCACGTTGTAGTGTTGTCCTACACAGGCAGCTTCTTGAACAGACTGAAAAAACGTAGCTTACCGGCAAGCGATGCATTCACACTTTTTATCGCTGACAGATTTTAGAGGGTCTGCAAGACATCCGTGTCTATACTGACAAAATCTGACTCGTTCTTGATCTTGACAATTTGCTGACAGTGAAGTCCGTAAGGTTCTGGCGGGGCTAAGCTAACTACAAGCTAGCTAGGTATCGTTGTGCTAACTAGTTAGCTGGCTGGGCATGCTAGCATGCAAGACTAGATAAAGTTACACGAGATATCAAGCCCCCACACTCAACATAAACCAACAACACACTTAGTCTCTGTTATTAATATTTTCATTACAACTGCACAAATACGTCGGAAGAAATGTATCCTTTGCTGTCTAGCAAGTATTACCCTAGCAACTTACCCAGGCGGTATGACCTGTCCAAGTTGACAGCACAGCTCCTTCACTACTCCTGCACGATCCGATTTCACCTTCTTTTCAGGCAGCTTGTTCGTCTGTTCCCGTGTATCTAATTCAGACTCTTCCACCGGTCGAATAGGGGCGCACAGTGCAAGTACAGAATCTACATTGACAAAAGATCCAGGTTTAACTTTCCACTCCAATAACCGCAAAGGACAGGCTCCTGTTGGGCAGCGGATCTCCGTCACTCGCATCGTGGGGCCCTCTGAAGCTGCAGCACCAGCACCGCCGCCTGAGTCTGCAGGGTCCTCCATCTGCTTTGCAGTTTAAATCCCTTTAAACTTAAGCCAGCGGGGAATTCGAAACCAAGTTGTACACATACATAAAGAGTACAACAGAGAGCAATTGAAATGTTCCACTTCAGTATAATAAGGAAACAGCAACCATAGAAAGTGCACGACTACAGCTTTAGCACTCTTCGATGTAGGATGGTTAGAGGTTCAGGTTCGTTCGCTCTTCCCGCCCGTAAACAGGAAACACAAGCGTGCATCCTACAGCTAGGTTCTACAGCTTCCGGGAGACTTCGAATAGCTCGTTAAAGGTCCTTTTAGAATATTTTATTGTCTACTTATCCTCTGTCTGCTTACTTTCTTGCCAAGTGACTGTGATTTCCACCGCTCAATCAAGTCATCTGAACAGGTGACTGAATCATTAGCAAACATAAAATTAATAGTTAGAATTATGTGTTATATGTTCAGATTAAAAGAAAACTTCATCCTTGCTTGGCCACCCTCATGAAAAAAACCTGCACTTGTGTGACAAGATAAATTCATTTTTGTTCTGCTCCCTTGGCGCTCTGTTGTGGTCACATGTCAAATTTTACCATGGAAGTATTTGTTTTTGTTGTTTTACTGTAGTCTATCATATTATTATTTATTCTGTCGTCTATCATATTTTTTTGTCCAGCCTGTGCTGTGAGACCGCTACAGGTGATCCAGAATGCAGCTGTACGTCTGGTTTTTAACCAGCCAAATAGGGCAGGGCACGTCACGCCTCTGTTCATTGAACTCCACTGGCTACCCTTAGCGGCTCGCATCAAATTCAAGTCACTAATGTTGGCCTACAGGGTCATTGATGGTTCTGCTCCCATCTTCCTGAATACTCTCTTAAAGCCCTATGTCACCTGCCGACCACTTCGCTTTTCCAAGGAACGTTTTCTAGCACGACCAACACCGCGCGCAGGTCAATCCAGACTTTTCTCATGTGTTGTTCCACGCTGGTGGAATGACCTTCCAAGTGCCAGATCAACAGATATCCTCTCCAACTTCAAGAAACTCTTGAAGACCCAGCTCCTCCAAGAATATCTCCTGGCTTGAATTTCTGTATACCAGGAATACATTTAACCTCTTATTCTCTCTCTATACTGCACTTTTATTACACTATTGCACTTTTAACTTGAAATAATGCAAATTTTATGTTAGTAAAATGCACTCTTTGTTAGTTTTTCATTGTGCTGTAGCTTGAATGTTGTCCACTTTTGTAAGTTGCTTTGGATAAAAGCGTCTGCTAAATGTATACATGTAAATGGAAATATTAGGGCCCTAGAAGACATATTCTTTTTCACTGAATTTTTAAAAACATGCACAACCAAAAGGTTGAGGTGACTGTACAGTGTAACAGTGCAAATGAATGGGCTACTATCTCATATATTACACATTTATACTCAATGGTTGTATACATCATTTCCTAAAAATGCCTTCCACACCTCAGGAAAATTCACTTTAAGATAACATGAATCATTTGTTACATTATTACTGCAATGTGTGCTTGTTTCACGAAAGGTGAAAGGTTATATTGACTCAAGAAATGCAAAATGCTAATAGCCTGCAGTCTATGTTGTTTTGAAACAAGTAGAGTGATTTCAACTACTGCAATGAGTCGGTTACTTTTGTGAGGAAAAGCAGCATTTGTGTCTTATTATAAGTGAAGCCACAGATGACAGTAATGTGGTTTGGCCTATGGGATTGCTTATGCTGAGCTGCCTTGTACTTTGCTCCACCAGAGCACTTGACATGTAAGTAAATGCCTACTTAAAGTATTGGTATATGCTCTCACCTGGAGGAAATAATGTCCATTCGTAAGTTTTATTTTAGATCAAGTAATGTAGTAGTTTTTATATATAGGCTGTGTTTCCATATTTATTGATGCAGTTATTTTCTTACATCTACAAGGAAAGTTACAAGCATACAAGGGACATTTATTGTAACATGCATGTAGTTACTGGAATGTGAGATTGTTTCTCTAAAAATGTTTTTCAGGAAAGTTGAACATAACAGTGAGTGCAGAGGCTGTGCCTTCACTGACTATGTGTGACAAATAGATTGTGAATGTACCAAAGAGAGGATGCAAAGACACTGTTGTACGCACCCTATTGGTTATGGTAGGTATGTAAAGATATTCAAATGGTGACAGAACGTTAATTATTAACATTTTTTGCAATTAATCATTGCAAAAAATGTGAACAATGATTTGCCTTTAATTTGCAGATGGATGTTTTTTAAGATATGGGAAACTCTTCAATAACATACTAAAGGTAGGTAGGCTTCAACAACACCAATCATAGTGATTGCACCTAACCATAGAGATGAGATGAGTAGAGGTATTGAGGTTTGTCATATAGATGTTTGTTGATACGCATATGTCAGCTTCACAGGGTGGCGTGAACAGTAATGTGACAATAACTGCGTATGTCACTGTGTCAATGTTGGAACTGAACATGTCAGTGATGGTAGGTAAATATGCATCTCCAAAACTTTATAGCATAGAATTAGCATAGATACTCGTTTAGTCAAAATTACCCTGTCTCTTTTATTTCCAGTTCGATAGCCTGTCCTGTCTGAAGTTCTCTATTAGCAATCTTTCAAATTCCTATTCCACAGCTCCTGTCTGAAGGCCTCTATTAGCATTTTTTTAAATTTGTATGCTACAGCTCTGCATATACCTTCAGCCTGGCTGGAGAAACCGCTATCAGATCTCAACTCAGGGGTGCCGCCAGGGGGGGAAAAGTTAGGATGATTCCAAGGGCCTGGCACTGATAGGGGGCCCTAGAGAACATTTAAATATTATAATCAATGTTTGGGAGGCCCAAAATTTCTAGCGGCGCCGCTGTCACAACTGCTGCAGCAAAAAGACAGCGTAGCCAAGTCAGATGGTAAGGACAATCTGCAAAGCAAACAACAACGAACAGTAATGCAGCATTTCGTCTTTCCTTCATAAAGATGGTTTGATTTAAATTGGTATGTCTCTCCTCAGGAAATCACCTGTACTAGTCCTTATGAGACACAGACTCCCTAGCGGTGGAAACGATGTCTGGTGAAGCAGCAGAATCCATATGGAGGCTTTTTGTCTTATTTCTTCCTCAGTCCTTTGCATAGCCTATAGAGGCATCTCTTGTCATTGTACACTCCAGTCATTGCTGATTGCAATCTTTGCATGTTCCCAGGATACTGTAGAGGCCCTTCAGACCTTGGCTGTATATGCAACTAAGGTCTTCAAAACTCATGGATCCAGCACAGTGACACTGCAGTCAGAAGATGGAGCCCAGCACCAGTTTGTTGTGAACCAGGACAGAGCATTACTGTACCAAGAGGCATCTCTAAAGGATGTGTCAGGGAAGTACACTATAAAAGAGAAGGGCTCAGCATGCACCTATGTACAGGTCAGTTGTGAGGAGTGGATTGTAGTTTAACGGGAAGCTAACCCCCATATCTGGTTATAACGTGTGTATGTGGATAAGAGGGTGTGTATGTGTGCACATGAGAGAGAGAGATAGAGAAAACCTCCTGTAGCAATGCTTGCCCTCCTTGCCTACAGTTGTTTGGTGGAGCTTAGAATATAGTGGTAATACTCCATTAAAAATGCCATAGGATTAACTGTGTCAAAACTAAATGAGACCGTAGACCTCTGCTCCCACCAAAGGCTTAACCCAGGAGTGAGTCATGGTGGCTGGACAGGTGTGCTTTTACCTTTAAGCCACAGGAAGTGACATCACTAAATCACATCTACCTCTGAGTCAGTAGTCTCCCTACTACATGACCTTGCTTATGCTAACAGTCGTCTCCTCTTTCACTGCAAAATCTGTAAAAAGTGGAACTGGTGAGACCTCCATCCCAAATCCTGTTTTAAACATGTAAATCTTTCCCCACACTAGATGGCTTCCTTCTACAACATACCCACTCCTACTGACCTTTCAGCTTTAAATAAAAAATAAAATATTCAAGTTCAAGTGCACCCACTGACTGAGAAAGACTGCAATAAGGCTGAAAAGTAAACCCTCAATGTAAACATTACAAATGAGTATGTATATCATTTAATGGTGTATATGGTGTTCTGTATATACTGCAACCTTTCATAAAATACTGAGGGGTTATTTTCTCCCTAAAATCAGACTTAAATAGTGCTAGTTCAATTCAATTCAATTCAGTTTTATTTATACAGCGCCTTTTACAGTAGTATTGTCTCGTGGCGCTTCACCGAAGGAGCACCCAAGAGCAACAGGGCCAAGGAAAAACTCCCTTACATTTACATTTAGGCATTTAGCAGACTTATGTTCAGTTAATCTAGGAAGAAACCTTGGGCAGATCCACGACTCAAGGGGCTAACCCAACTGCCAGGGGTCATGGAGAAAAATTACAATCAGTAGTAACCATGACAGACTATAAGTTGCCTATGGTTTTAGCTAAGGTTCATAATAGTTCATAATAGAGTATTATCCCACTTTTACATTACATGGTAGTCAGTCTATAGGTGGTTATCAGGAATTATGGCTGGACAATGTAGCAGCGGCCAGGCATAGTGACAAACTCAAAGGAGTGAGATGGGTCATGGGGGTAACAGTAAGGGTCCATTTGACAGCGCCATTGTGAGGGTGGGTCAATCACAAAGCCTCAGGAAGGGGAGTCGGGCCCAGCATTGGCGTCCAGGAAGGTCCTGTGTGATGGGGAGTCGGTCCTGACATGAGCCTCCCGTAGTGTTGGTTGTAGTCCACTCAGGAGGGGAGGGTGAGAGGAGTCCGCCGGAATGAGGCAGGGATGACACTCAGCAAAGATAATTGTGGACAGAGGAAAATAGTGAATTAGGCCAGGCTCACACATCAGAAAGCAAATGTGTAATTTGGGCATACATATATGTGTATAAATATATATAGTATTATATAAGTATAAGGATATAGTATATAAGTATTGAGAGAGAGCTGAATAAGAGAGAGAGAGAGAGAGAGAGAGAGAGTTGTACTGCATGACACATGAAGGTTGTGTGGCGGCACTAGGCTATAGCAGCATAACTAAGGTATGATGCATGGTAACCCAGCACCACTTCAGGGATGGTCAGTGGCTGCCATGCCTCGCAACTGGGGGCAACAGCAGAGGCAGTCCCTTCCAAAAGACCCATGAGAAATGATGATTTGCCATGCACCATCCCTAACTATGGGAAACAGTAAAGAGGAAGGTTTTAAGTCTAGACTTAAAGGTATTGAGAGTGTCCGCTTGTCGAATGTCGGGGGGGAGATTATTCCACAGGAGGGGTGCACGGTAACAAAAGGCTCTTCCTCCTGTCGTAGATTTTGATATTCTTGGGATTACAAAGAGACCAGCATTTTGGGATCTTAGGGTTCTAGAAGGGTGGTAAGGGACAAGTAAGTCTTTAATATATGTTGGTGCATCGCCCTTGAGGGCTTTGTAGGTTAGGAGGAGTATTTTAAAATCAATTCGACTTTTAATAGGGAGCCAATGTAGGGAAGCAAGGATAGGAGAGATATGTTCATATTTTTTAGACTTGGTGAGTGTTCGGGCCGCAGCATTTTGTATTAGTTGTAGGTTTTTGATGCAAGTATTGCTACACCCAGAGAACAGAGCATTTCAATAATCGAGCCTGGAAGTAATAAATGCGTGTATTAATTTTTCAGCATCCTCAAAGGATAGGAACTTTCTAACCTTAGCAATATTTCGTAGGTGGAAAAAAGATGTTTTTGAAATGTGTTTTACATGACTATAGAGTAGTAGACTAGAGAGAGGTCCTGGTCAATAATTACCCCGAGGTCTTTAACTTTTGCATTACATGACAGTGACAGGCCACTGAGTAAGTTTTGGTGATGGGGTAGAGTGTTGGTCAGCTGTTTAGGGCCAATCATCATAACTTCAGTTTTATCAGAATTTAAACAAAGGAAATTATTAGTCATCCAGGTTTTGATGTCTAGGAGACATGCATCAAGTTTAGTCATTGGCATGTAGTCATTAGGCTTCATAGAAAGGTAAAGCTGGTTATCATCAGCATAGGAGTGGAAAGTAATACCATGTTTCCTTATAACAGATCCTAAAGGTAACATGTACAGGGAGAACAGCAGGGGACCTAGCACTGAGCCTTTACTTTGGTATGGGTTGATGACTCATTATGAGTGTGTACAAACTGGTAGCGACCAGAGAGGTATGATTTGAACCAGGCTAATGCAGTGTCTTTGATGCCTATCATGTGTTCAAGTCTGTGTAGTAGGATACCATGGTCAATAGTGTCAAAGGCAGCACTAAGATCCAATAGGATTAATATTGATATATATCCATTATCAGATGCGATAAGGAGGTCATTGAAGACTTTAACTAGGGCTGATTCTGTGCTATGATTAGTTCTAAAGCCTGACTGGAAGGTTTCCTGGATATTATTGTCATTTAAGAAGCTACAGATTTGCTTAGACACTATTTTCTCAAGTATTTTTGGAACAAATGGGACATGCCCAGCTATGAATGAGTCATTTATAATTTTAAGAATCGTCTCAGCCAATAGAGGGAGAGCTGCCTTAAGAAGATCAGTTGGGATAGGGTCCAATAAGCATGTTGAGGCTTTAGCTGAAGAGATCAAAGACGTAATTTCTGATATATTGGTGGGTGTGAATGAATCAAAGTAGGCTACAGGTTGACTAGAGCTAGCTGTAACCATTACATGTGGTCCAACTGGATTTGAGGTTACAAGGGAGTTGTTTATTTTAAGTCTAATAGATTACATTTTGTCATTAACATAGTCCATGAAGTCCTTGCTGCTTAGAGTTATTGGAATGGAATGGGACACCTCAATCCTGCTTTTTGTTAAACGGGATATAGTGTTAAAAAGGAATTTTGGATTATCTTTATTATTGTGTATAAGTGAGGAATAATATGCTGATTTGGCATTGTTAAGTGCTGTCTTGTACTCTTTTAAGCTATCTTTCCAAGCAAGGCGGAACACTTTTAAACACAAGTTTAGTGGCATACCATTTCCTTTCAAGTCTATGAGCAGCTTGTTTCAGTAAGCGAGTCTGTGTGGTAGTGATAGTCTGCCACTAAATACACTGCTTAGAAAAATGTCTGGAAGACTTCAAACACACACTGAATTTTAATGGGCAAAATATTCAAGTTATAAATCATTACTGATGTATAATGTCTAATGTGTTAAGAAGAAAACATAACAATGGTCAATGTAGAGCAAAATCATAAACCCACAGAAGACTTGACTCAAAATCAGTCAGAAAAGCAAAGTGAAAAAAATGAAGTTGCAGGTTGGTTGTGACTTGTATTAATTCAGTTTGGTGTTATACTTTGGTGATTAAATGTCTTCTTTGAGTAGAGTATTTAATGTGGTATATTTATTTGTGGAGAGACTTTATCGTTCTATGGCATAGATGTGCGAATGTTGCCTAGATTCACAGAAGACTCAGACGCCATGAAAGCAGTACGTCCTTCAAGTTGTTATGCATTTACATTTACATTTAGGCATTTAGCAGACGCTTTTATCCAAAGCGACTTACAAAAGAGGATAACATTCAAGCTACAACACAATGAAAGAAATAACAAGGAGTGCATATTGCTAACATAGAATCTGCACTATTTTAAGCTGAAAGTGCAAGAGTGTAACACAGTGTAGAGAAATTAAATTATTAAGTGCATTCTCAAAATTTACGCCAGGAGATATTCTTGGAAGAGCTGAGTCTTCACGAATTTCTTGAAGGTGGAGAGGGTATCAGTTGATCTGGTAGCACTTGGGAGGTCATTCCACCAGCGCGGAACCAGATATGAGAAGAGTCTGGATTGACCTGCACAAGATGTTGGCTGTGCTAGAAAATGTTCCTTAGAGGAGCTTAGCGGTCGTCGGGTGACATAGGGCTTCAGAAGAGTATTCAAGTAGATGGGAGCAGAGCCATCATTCACCCTGTAGGCCACCATAAGTGCCTTGAATTTAATGCGAGCAGCCAAGGGCAACTAGTGAAGTTTAATGAACAGAGGTGTAACATGTGCCCTATTTTGCTGGTTAAAGACCAGACGTGCAGCTGCATTCTGGATCATCTGTAGTGGTCTCACCGCACAGGCTGGTAGGCCTGATAGGAGGACATTGCAGTAGTCAAGATGAGAGATAACCAGGGTCTGAACCAGGAGCTGGGTTGCATGTTGGGTTAGGTATGGCCTGATCTTCCTTATGTTGAATAGGGAAAAACGGCACGACCGAGCCACAGAGGCAACGTGATCTGCAAAGGTCAGTTGGTCATTGAACATGACACCTAGGTTTCTTGCCACTTTGGTGGGAGAAACAGACAGGGAGTCGATCTTGATACTGATGTCGTGATGTATGGCTTGTTTGGCTGGGAGAACCAGCAGTTCAGTTTTGGAGAGATTTAGTTGGAGATGATGTCCTTTCATCTATGCAGATATATTAGAGAGACAGTCCGAGATCCGTGTTGACACCGTGGAGTCATCAGGCGGAAAGGACAGATAGAGCTGGATGTCATCAGCATAGCAGTGGTAAGTTATGAAGTTTGTTGAAACCTTTCATTTTGCAGTCCTTGTTGTAAGATTCTATGGAAATATCTTTACACCTGCAAAGCCACATTTGTGGATCGCATTGATTAAAATGATGACCATGTCCTTATTTATCTAACAGAGGTGAGGTGAAATAAATTGATATGAAGCTCATAATGGTCAATTTCACAACCAAGAATGTCATTGCATAAAGTAAATTCTATGTAAAATAATTCAGTCTAAGAGTAAACCAATTTGCGCAGACTTAGTACTAGGACTTAGTATTCATTTTTAATCCATTGTATTCAAAGCCAACATAAAGATTAGCCTACATATAAAGATCTACAGTAGGCCTACATAGAATAGTTAACCACACTCAGAGAGTGACTGATTTTCTCTGTCAGATGACATGGCAGAAACAGAGTACTTTTTTTTTGCTGATTTTTTTTGGTTTGTTTATTTAAATTGAATGCAAGTGCATATTTGTGGCGTTTACAATGTGCTTTCCTTGTGGGTTTCACATTTCAGGTGACAGCTGAAAAGACACAGAACCACAGACGTCATCTCTGGGATGCATAATGGCATTGCCTAAGCTACATAAAACTATCCAACCAGTTTTTATATTGTTCACAGAATAGTAAATATTTCAAACACAAATATATCATAGAAAAGTAGAGAAACATTTACCCCTTCTTATTAAAACAAAAAGCTGTGATTATCTAGAACACATCATTGTGTATTGTGTATGTGTGTGTTCGTACACATATTTGTAGCTTTATGATAAAATGACGCATTACAACCTGGGGCTGCTAGATGGCAGTGTAATTCGTTGGAAAGGAATGTTGGTTATAGGAATCAGTGATGAGTAAATAAACTATGTAGCCTATTTTGCCTCAGGCCTATTCTTAAAAGTTTTGCATTGTCCTAGATGCTCCTAATGGACATCAAAAAATGTCCCTTCCCTTAACGGCACGGGCCGCGCATTTTGTACAACGGATAAATTCATTGTCGGACCACACGTCACGTGATCTCCTACGCATGCAAGTAGCCAATGAATTTACTTTGAGAGCTGCAGACCACTTGCGCCGTGACATTCATGGTAACACAGTACACAGAATATCAACTGAGGTCCGCCGTTCACTGTCCATGGCAAAAATCTGACCGGAACATGACTGCAGAAACATTCAGAGCTGTAAGTTTTTCAGCCTCTGGTAATAATGGCACGGGTATGGGGTGTCAGGTACAAATAGGGGTAAAACGTAGTCTACGTGTTAGGTCATTAACTTAGAGAATGACACACGGCTATCAATGTCATAACTTGTCAGTCATGCTAGTCAGTGCCAAGAGTAAACGTGTTATGAAGGTTGATGGTTTAGTTGAATGTAAACGTATGTCTTGTTGGTGTCGAGTTCACTGTGCAAATCCAAGCCACATGGGTAAGTTTAGGTCCTTGGAAACAAACGTTAGACTCTTCAACGACCAGAGAGCTGCAGCTGGATGAATGTATAACCCTAGCTAATGTAATTCGATGTCCGATCGTGAGATTTGTAAGTTAAGTTGCAACCACGAGGCATTTTAGACCGGTTTTGTTATTTGTTCTCTAAGCGGCGTCAAACGGGAAAATAGACTTGTTTCTCTCTTGGCATTGTTGCCAAATTCTTCTTAAGTCTGATGATCTTAAATAGAATTAAGTCTTACGTCTCAGGTTCTATTGTAGTCTGCGAGGAATGTACAGTTATCCCTTTACACACTGCTACAATTCTGTTGGTCTTGTTACATCGTGGATGTGCTAGGAGCCCACTGGTTTGAACGTCCCTGACATATCACCCAATGTATAAATCAGGCTGGCTGTTTAGAGACATGCCGTTCTGTAGTCAGCTAAAGAAAACAATCCACTTGACAAGATTGTTGTGACCTTGATGAGCATCCACACTCATGCTGGGAGGTGGGTGATACCAACAAGCACTTGTCTTCATGCTACCAAATTTGTAGGATGTACTCTAGGATGTTAATAATCATAAGTGGTTTTACTACAAACGATAGTTTGTATTATTTCATAGTTCATACATTAATCCAAATGTGCTCTACATGACCACACAAGGCAGTCATTACAAGATAGTCAGTCTCTTAAACTATGCTTTTGTATAGCACTTATTTGTTATTGTTATTTGTCTTGTAGGTACGCTTGTGTCGGCATCACCTGTCCCTGTTAGAGCGATCCCATGCTTCCCATCATGTACAGCTACGTCGATCTCTCCGCACACACAGGTAAGAGTGAAGCTGTGTCAGTGGAACAGCATGCATCATTCTGCCTTGTGAAAGGCTATAGACTTGCTGATAGACAGTTTACTGCTTCAGTCAACTAGGCCTGCTCGGGCTGTGGACATTGTTGCTGGTATCTTTGTCCACAGTGACAGTGTCTAAAACACAGGCCACAAGGAGTTGAAAATTGTGAAATCTTTGCAGGAACTAATTTTGATAGAATGTAATGACACAGGACATAGGACTGATTTGTACCAATGTGTACCAAATCAGTCAAATCGATCAGATGCATCTCTACACAGTTTGGAATTCACAGTATGCACATGTTATGTCTGCACCTGGGATAAAAGTGTCTGTCATCTTCCATCCTGCAGAGGAGAGAGGAGTCGGGGAGTGGTGAAGAAGATGCTGCTGGGTGTTGCTGTGGGCACACCACTAATGGTTGGAGTTAAATATGCTGTGTCTGAGCCAAGGGAGAGGAGGAAAATGAGGATCTTAGCTGAAGGCGTGGGACGCTTCTGTAGGTCTGTTTAGATGTCTGTTGGTCGGTCTGTTTGTCTGGCCATTTTTCTCTCTTCATTTGTTCATTTGTTTGGTCTTTCTACGGATGTTTGTTGGCAATTAGCCATAAACAAAGAATTTAGTCACCTGCTATGAGGTTGTCATTGTTCTTTAACCATCTGTCTCTTCTCTGTAGATCTTTGTACGTTGGAATGCTGATCTCAGTAGATTACTGGTGGACCTCCAATGTTACTCTCAGGGGAATGGATGAGGTAAGCTTGGTCATCCCAGTTAAGAGTCACAGGCCATTGGCATTATAGTATATTAGAAGAATGAGAAGAACTAGATATTGTTTTCCTCGCCCAAATATAAAAAAATATCATTACTACAGATGGAGCAAAAAGCAACAACTAACTTACATGTATTGTGTTTTGGGCGATACTCACAAATAGTGAGTGAAACCACAACTAAAATGTTTAAATACTTTAAACAGGCGAATCACTGTATGCTGTATGTGTACTCAGCTTAATTAGACTATTGTCTAAATTTGCTCTAATAAATGCTAGGTCTGTAGCAAACAAGACCTTAATCCTCAGTGATTTCATTACATGCTGACAGCTGAACTTTCATGACCCAGGGTTGGTGATTTGTCCTCCTTTGTTGAATTATGTCCTTCCCATTGTGACTTTTTAAACTCTCCCAGGGTTTCAGGTCATGGTGGTGGCCTTGCTACAGTGTTTAAGAAGTTGTCGAAGTGTAGCTTTCTGCTCACTCAAACTTACTCTGAACTTTGAAATCTTCCAACAGTATTTAAAGCTTTATCAACTCTCTCTTAAGGAAGCAATTATTTTACGCACTTGATCAGCACTCAGGATACTTTTTCATTTTAAACTCATCACAATTAAAATTCATGTACACCCTGTTAATACTTAAATTACCTGTTATGATTTTCTAGAATTCTTCATTAAAAAAATCATCAAAATCAGATTAAATATCTCACCTGTGATCTCTGCTCCACCGAAGACTCATGAGGCAGTCAGCCCTTTTCAGCTGTTCTCTTCGGTGTCCTCCTCTCAGGCGTTTGATATAGTGTCTCACTTGAAGACTTCCTTTTGCCCCCATCCCCCTCTGTTGCTAGCCTTGGCAATGCACTTGGTCTTCAGTCCTCAAACCTGCAAAGCGTAGTCAGAAATCTGGCGTTCTACCAGACAGTTCCTTCAATTTCAAGAAGCAACTCCTACAGCTCCTACACTGTGCACCCATGTTACTCAGATTACAGAATCAGTCACTCCTTACCTTCCCATGTTCACGGCTCAAAACCAGTGGTGACTGAGCTTTCTCTGTTTCTGCTCCAAAGCTTTGGTATACCCTCCTTCCACACATCAAATCCTACCCCACAGTTACCTCTTTTAAAGCCAATCTTCAGACCTATTTTTTCCTCACTTGCTTTTAATTCAGACTGACGTCTGGTTTTATTTATTTATTTATTTTTTTGTTGTTGTTGCTGTTGTGCCTCCAACTACCACACATAATCTTGTGTAGTTGTATGGTCTATTGTGGTGTTATTGTCAATGTTATGACTCCTTAGCTAACTTCTTGTGAAGCACTCTGGGTCAACCCCTATTGATTTGCTATATAAATAAATGACTTGGCTTGACTATTGTATCAAGAGTGAATGTGTTGGTGTGGTGATGTAATGTCTGCCCTTCTCCTGTGGTTTGTTGTTGACCTCTCACGTCAGAACAGCCAGGTGTACCTGGAGGGCATGTCGGCGTGCCACCAGCGGGCGGCTGACAGCATGGTGGAGGGTGCCGTGCAAAATGGCGGCCTTTACATAAAGCTGGGCCAGGGACTGTGCGCCTTCAACCACCTGCTGCCTCCCGAGTACATCCGCACACTGCGCATCCTGGAGGACAAGGCCCTCAATCGCAGGTACAAGGAGGTGAGCACTTTCTCCAGTCGTGTCTGGTGGTTACGTGAACTCCTGTGGCCTGGTGGAGCCAGGTTTTGCTCAGCCTAGGAAAAAACACAGCAAAGTGTTTGAACAGACACAGTGTTGCACAGAACACTTTTATTCACAAAATAGGCTCTCTCTTTTCAAAATAGTAAGAAAAATGCTTAGTGACATCAACATAAATTTCTGTAAATACTTTCAGTTAAGTACATTTGTGGATAGAGCCTTTTTACTGTGAAGAGATGGCACCTCTGACAGGCCTACCAAATATGAAAGTATACCACAGAGTCTGTTGGGCAACAGTGTGTACTGGTACAACATAAGCATGTTTAAGCCACAATTGAAATGATATTGCATTGCCACACCTTGCCATTGTGGTTCTATTGGAAATTAAGGGAAGCCATAGCCCATTCACATGAGAAACAGCCACTTCTGTCTCATGCTCTACATTCTATCAACTAAGAATCATCATCAGTGGAATGGATAGAATTAGATACAGAACAAGTTGAGTAGTGCTCAGCTGGGATTCTAAACTGGCTAGTGACCAACTGCATTCAGTCATTAGTCAGGTTTCCAGGTTAGTGTATGGCTTGGCTTTTGTTTTGTCTTTGACAGGTGGATGCTCTTTTTCTGGAAGATTTCAATACAACTCCAAACAAGATGTTCCAAAACTTCGACTACGAGCCGGTAGCGGCCGCCAGTCTTGCCCAAGTCCACAAAGCAGAGTTGCATGATGGGACACCAGTAGCAGTGAAGGTGTGTGGTTTGTTTCCTTCCTCCACTCTCACAGTTCTCATGGTCACGCTAGTCATGCGTTGTCAAAACTTTAGGAATCATTTTATATTTCTTTTGTTTCTGTTTTTTATTCTCTTATCCTTCTAATATGTCTAACCAAATGAATTGAAATGCTTGTATTCCCACATTGCTGTGATTGCAAATTCTGGCAAATTCTGGTTGGATATAGGTAATAGAAATAGATAATGGAAATAGGTAATTGGTAATAGGTAATGGAAATAGGTAAAAGTCAAGTGTATTTCTAGAGTGCAGTTTAAAACAACCCAAGTAAAAAATGAATTTTAATAGATGAAACGTGAAGTAAAATGACTGTGTTTCATGCAAGATAGATTAAAATTGAGAAGGAAATGAAGTGTGTCACAAGTGTGTGTGATACAAGTGAATAACTTTTGCAGGTTCAGTACATAGACTTGCGGGATCGCTTTGACGGGGACATTCGAACGGTTGAGATCCTTCTGGATATTGTGAAGTTCATGCACCCCAGCTTTGGTTTCCGCTGGGTCCTCAAGGTCAGCCTGCCAACGCGCTTCACACTTTTCCAGAAATCCTTTTCAGGACAGCGCACAACAGCAGCTACTCAGCTTTAAGGCTACTTAGTTGTTATTACAATGCTATCACAGTCATGCTGTTGTTATTAAGCATGTTTAAAAATGACTTCTTCAGTCATTTATTTTCACAGGTTTCAGTTTATTATTTACTTGTTTGTTTGTTTGTTTACACTGCTCTGTTCTTTAGGACTTGAAGGGCACCCTGGCTCAGGAGCTGGACTTTGAGAACGAAGGCAAGAACTCTGAGCGCTGTGCAGAGGAGCTGAAGCATTTCAAATTCATTGTGGTGCCAAAGGTGTTTTGGGATTACACCAGCAAGGTGCTGCACGCACTCCAGAGACGGCTTAAACACATTTTTACTCATCAAGGCTGGCACATTTATCTTTTAAAGTTGATGTCATTACGCTTATGCAGTGACAGTAAATTCAATTGTATTGTATTCTATTCTATTCTTGTATGCTTTGTACCTGTCAATGGCAACCTGTGGACACTGATGAACTCTGAAGAGGGTGCTGACTGCCGAGTTTTGTGAGGGCTGCAAAATCAACAATGTTGAAGAGATCAGGAGGCAGGGGCTCAGCCTGAAAGATGTGAGTGTATTGATTGAGTTAAAAAAATAGAATGTGAAGTGTTTAAGTAAATACAGAATATGTGAAATTAATTCCCTTTTTTTTTCTCTCAGACAGCAGATAAGCTTATAAGGACGTTTGCCGAACAGATCTTTTACACAGGATTCATTCATGCTGATCCACACCCAGGCAATGGTAATGACTGTGTGTGTGTGCGTGTGTGTGCGTGCATGCACCAGGGAAAAACATGTTTTACTTACTGATGATTATGTAGGTAGACGGTTTCCATAAATGTAGCAACAGTACTTGATGCTAAATGTTTGGCTGTAGGCCAAGGCTGTTGAGTTGTGTTTCCACATGCATGGAATAACAGCATTTAGAGCAGAGTTGAGTAAACCTGTTTTTGTTTGTTCATTTTTATTTATTTATTTATCCTTATTCCAGTTCTTGTAAGGCGAGGGCCAGATAAGAAAGCAGAGCTGGTTCTCCTTGATCACGGCCTCTATGAGTACCTCAGTAAAAGGTAAGTGCATGTTGTAAATAGTACGTGTCCTAATAGTTTATAGAGGCTGTCAAATGGTTATGACTTCGGTAAGGAATTTTTACTTGAGACCGAACACATGTAAGCAGTTGTCAAGAGACAATTACTTTTTGATGTGTATCAACATAAATGAGTCAGCTCTGAAATGCAGTTACTTTTTGCCCTAAAGGCATTAAAGATAGTGAAGCAGAGGATTGTGCAACAGCATGAATTACATGCTGGACATACACAGACTGTCTTCAGCCTTGAACTAATGCCTAGGCTCTCTCTTTTTCTCTCTGTCTCTGTCTGTCTGTTTATCTATCTATCTATCTGTGCCTGGTCCTTTTTTTTTCATTTTCACTTTACTGGCTTAATCTCGCTAGCGCGGCCATGCCTTGCTAGCACTTCCGCTTGATTATCATCTCCCTACAGTGCTAATCTGGATTTAATCTTATTGAGTTTGTTGTGTCAAGAGGCATGTTAACCTGTCCAATCAATGAACAGAGGAAGGCAACTTCATCAAGTTGATTAATAGTTAAAACCTAAGGGGGTGGGGGGGTGGCCATGGTGAGCAGCCATTGTCTCTCACACCCCTGACCTGTTTCTCTCTCTCTCTCTCTCTCTCTCTCTCTCTCTCTCTCTCTCTCTCTCTCTCTCTCTGATAGTGACAGAGTAGCCTTATGCAAGCTATGGCGCTCTATCATTCTGCGGGACGATGCAGGCATGAAGAGGTACTCCAGTGATCTTGGGGTCAAAGGTTAGTGCTAGACACATTGATCACTTAGTTGCACAGCAATGTAATTGTGTTCATTTTGGGGTCGAATAGTGCATTGTGGGGTTAAAGGGAGCCATGGTAAATGACCAGAACACTGAAAGGCTCCAGATCGTCTCTTTGCATAGATGTCATTGATTAGTCCTGGATTATTCCCAGATTATTCAGGTCAGTTTAGATGCTCACTTAGTAGACAAGGTTTTGTGTGAAATCTTTTTTTTTTTTGTCTCTCTCTCTCTCTTTCTCTCTCTCCCTCTTCTGTCAGACTATTTCCTGTTCTGCGAGATGCTCCTGCAGCGGCCAATCAACATGCGGGAGCTGGGCCTGGGGAATATCCTGAGCCGGGAGGAGACGGCGTACATGCGTGACATGGCCGCCAACCACTTTGACAACGTCATGCAGGTGCTGAAGGCCCTGCCGCGGCCCATGCTGCTGGTGTTCCGCAACATCAACACGGTGCGCAGCATCAACATCACTCTGGGTGCGCCTGTCGACCGCTACTTCATCATGGCCAAGAGGTGAGAGGACCACGGCTGAAATGTGCTGAAGAGCTTTTAAGATCAGGCATGAAAGGGAATCGGTTGTGATTCAATAAGAATTATCCGCACATATATATATATATATATATATGGAGGATTCATATTGAATCACAAATGATTTAATATAAATATATATGTTCACACACACACACACACACACACACACACACATACACACACACACACTGCATATTCATTTTTATTTAATTTTATTTTATTTGTCCTCTTTAACTAAAACAGGCCTTGGTTCCTGTAATGTTAGTGTGTCTGCCATGCCATGCTATTGAGCCTGTATGTGTGTGTGTGTGTTGGTTGTGTTGACTGTAGTGCTGTTCGAGGCTGGGGCAAGATCCAGGCTGATGACACCAGAATGCTGCCCAGATTCAGACTCTTCCGCTGGCTTCTGACCACTTGGGAGGGCATCAAGTTTGAGTGTGCCCTGAGGTAAAAGTAGTACCCTACTCAGCAAACTGTACCATGGTCTCATCAAACTTTTCACGTTGAACAGGTTATTAATATTTAGGCCCTGTTTACACTTACCTAGATATTTTTATAAATGCATATATATATATTTTTTTTTTATCTGTTTGGGCCTTTCATTCACATGTAAATGGAGTTTTAACCACCTCAAACGGATATTTTATAAAAAGCCCTCCAAAGTGGAGAATCCAAAATCCTGGATAATGTGTGTATGTGTATATATATATATATATATATATATATATATATGTAAATGCAATTGAAAAAAGAAAAAATATTCAAAAAATATTATAAAAATATCTACATTGCCTTATATTAACCAAATCAATCACATAGTAGTTTGTCTGTACTAATAACTTGAGGGCTTGAATGTGTTGTCTCTTTCCAGAACAGAGATGGCCATGATGAGTCTGACACGCTCACTGCTGCAGTTTCTGTCCTTCTTCGGTCTCATCACCTTGGACCAGGAGGTTTTCCAGTACCTGAAGTGAGATGGGCACAGCTCTCACCCAAACACCCATACTTCCTACCTCAGCAGGGGACCCATCCAGTGCAAACACACAACTCTAGTGGCACAGAAGAATGGAGGGAGGAAGATCAGCTCATGGAGACTTCATTTAATGTCTTTTAGGCTTGTTTTTTTTTGTTTTATTTTTTTATTTTATTATCATGTATAATATACTGGTGCTGTTTTCTATCATGGACCCTCTTAAGCCCAGGTTTTTGGATGTTTCTGATGTCCCCTCCCCACTGTAGATAACATTCTAATTTTACATTTCAATGGAAAAAAACGAAACAATGAAGGAAGAACGCTTACAAAAGAAGTTATCACTACCTTCACAACATTGTTGACATGAAGCAATACTATTTATTTTTATTAGTCCCCTCTGACGCCAATATTAATGGACTGAAGTTTAGTCTTACATGAATTATTTTACTCTTTTATAAATGTTTTTTTAATTCCTTGCATAATGTATGTCTGAATACTTTCATTATTAAATGAAACAAATATTTCTCAAATTTGTTAATTAATGCCATTACTTGTACGGTAACTGAAAGTTGATGATGTGCACATAGTCTCGTAGCAGTGTTTTCATAGGTTGATGCTTAGCCTTGTGTGTTGTACAGATATCATCATGCTCATGTTTTTTAAAACTGAACATCAAGGAAGAGAGGAATAACATCAGATGAACACCAAAGCACACAACATGACACAGCTGCTACTGTCAGGGGAACATGTGTATGTAACGTTTTAATAAGTTTATCTGCTGCCGAAAATTAATAATTCAGCTTTTTTTTTTTTTTTTTTAAACATGTGATATACTCTATTTATGCACAATGTGCAGTTCCATTTCGCACAATAAAATAAGGAAAAAACATTTGGACCAATGCTGTATCTCTGTAACAATATCTAAAGCAACAACAAAGGAACATCTGTGTACATATCCCAGTGAGGGCAGGTATTAAAAGGATCCTTGGCTAGTAAGACATGTTGGCCTTAGAAGACTGACGTCATAAACAGCTATATTTAACAGGATTTAAACACTCCAAATGCTTCTTTTATTCAAACTTTAAGGAAATCCCTTAATTTGAACAGCTAGTAGCTGTAGTTTTCTGGGTAAAACGTGACATCACTTGATTGATATTGAAGGTGTCTGTGCAGCAATAGCGTGATTGCTGCACCTTTATTTGATTTAACCAGGTGATGTCACTTTTTACAACAATAGCAGTTCACGAGTGAAAGGATTTTCTAAACTTTTAATAAAACCAAAGACATTTTAAGTGTTTTTAAATCACGTTTATGTAGCTGATGTCAATGTCAATCTTATAAGGCTGTGTTACTAGCCAGGGATCCCTTTCAGGGATATGGTTTGTTCAGAGGTTTCCCACTGAAAATAAACACCTTGGGGTGTTGGGGTCTTTAGTGGGGGTCATTGATGCCCTACAGTAAAAGTACACATCCAGTCATGTTTGATGTTTCTAGAGCCAACATCTACTATACTCGAGGTGTCTTGATCACTGGCATAACTAGACAATTCACGTGTTGTCTCAATACTACACAATCCCTATAAAAACTAAGATGGGGTTAGACTGACTAACCTTGTGGGCATTATCTAGAATTCCTTTTATGACAAGAACTTGCTACATGATACACACACTCATATAAGAATGCAGGACCGGAAAGGTAGTGGAAAGTTTTGTTTTTTACAGAGTTCTGTGAATACTCTTTAATCAGCCTACACAAGAACTGAGGAATGTTTTTTTATTTGGTTTTGTTTACAAAATATTATATGAAACATGATACAATCTTCAATTACCTTTTTTGAGCTTTTGTAAAAAGACATATAACAAGAACAAAATGATTTTATCCCAAAACATTCGCTGACTTAGTATTACAGAAAAACTCTTTTTTTTTTCCAACTGGTCTAGTATTAAACTAAACACAAGAATTTTGAAAACAGCGTGGTGGATAAATCTCCAGAAACAGGCTGGCTTTAGAAGTGAGCTGTAACTCTGTCGATCTCCAAAAGATCCTCCAAAATCTACAAGAGAAGACGTGTAAATTCATTAGCACTGGGAATATACAAAGACCTAATGGTACATTTTTTGAAAAAATGTATGTTTTTTTTATGAAAAACAAAGAAATGAAGTGCACTTCTGCAAACATTTTCCAAATAGAAGCGAGGAGCAACTGTCTTTGCTTACAATGTCTGAGGTGGTACCAATCTTCTTGGCCAGCTCACTGCGTTCCATTGTGCTCAGGTACAGGTACTTGTTCAAGAGTTCCCCATCCAGAATGTTCCGCACAGGATTCTGTAGCGTCCGTCGGTCGGCGTGTAACATTCTGTCCACAAACAATGGACAGGTCAACACAATAAATATTACTCTGCGCTGACAAACATGGACCAATCTACTGAAGTAATAGATCCACATGGTGGTATCATACACAAGACTGTAAATACTTTTGGGAGGCACAGTGTGTGTGTAAGAGTAGTGTGTGGTTGGCACGGCGTGTGTGTGTGTGTGTGTGTAGGAATCTTTGGTGACTCATAGTTTCTGTGTTACACAAATGAGTAAGAATGCTCTTGAGTTTCAATGTGTTTGTGTGTTTGTGTTTGTTCGTACCTGTACACCTGTATTTACGTCTGTGTTTGTGTGCGTCAGAGAGAAACAGTCAGAGAATGTGCGTGAGCTTGACAGTGTACCTGAATGCTTTAGGGTTGAGGCCAGCATGGTGAGGCAACATTGTGGTCAGAGCGTTCTGTAACATCAGCAGACGGCGGTATGTCTTCTCTTGCATGGGCAACAGCAGCCCAATACCGCCATCCAATGTGGCTGCATGAAAACACACACGCACACAAAATAAATCACACTGGAAAGGAAGACATAATAAACCTTGGCATGCTTTATTCCCCCACGTCCGCGTTTAGCGTGAAACGCTACCAGCGACCACTGAACGGTTAAATCCTGAGGCTCATACTGGAGCTCCTCTGAACTACGGTGAGTGACAAGCACCTGAAGTGCTGAGAGCTTCACCGCCAATAACATTACACCCCATTACTCCTCACCTAGGTGAAGCAGTGTACAGGTGGGGAGCTAAAGGCGGGAGTCAACATTTACAGCAATGCTTTAAAGAGACACATTAGCGTTCATTATATTCTGACGTTTCCGATTCTTAGTTTTACAGAAAACTCTCAGCAATGCTTTAAATAGACACATTAGCATTCATTATATTCTGTAAGCCAGTGAGTGTTCGCTGAATGCCATAGCATTGCCACCTGACAACCAACATGCTGTGGCAAGTCTATGGCTTTGGATAGAAGTGTCTCACTTTGCTTTTCCAAGTACATAATCTGCAATCTAGAACAGGGGGGCCAGACTATGGCCGTGGGGCTAATTGCAGAACTCGGCTTTTTTTCATGTGGCCCGCCATGAAGTAAAAAAATAAAATGTAATATGGCCCTTTGTTACATTAACCTAATATTATATATCCATCACACATCATAATTTCAGTACTGGTGTGACATGTTTGTCAGTAGTTTCATTAGACAGTGTTTCATTAGACTCGGCCTACGAGTTTTCTGATCGAAGACCCAGTCGGTCTTTTACTTAAAACTGGTGCCTTTCATTTTGCACTGGCCCTTGGCAGCTTCAATTTTTTTAGTATGTGGCCTGCAAATAGAAAAGTTTGGCCACCCCACTCTAGAAAATAAGGTCACCTTTGGTGTTTGGAGGTGCCTTTGGGGGCGGTACCTTTGGGACTAATTTGGCCATGTCAACTATAGTGCATATCAACACCGAGTGACATTTCTGAACATGTAAGCCCATGCAAACTCACCAAACCAGGTGATGTGCTTGTTGTCCCAGGTGAGGGTTTTCTTACTGCTGGGGTCCAGTGCCCCACGACAGGGCATCCTCCACAGGGCGTTCACGTGCGTGCCCACATTGAAGTCTGCCCGACGCAGGAGACGCATGCCCCCAAAGCTCTCTTTGGCTACACAAAAAAGAGGGAACAATACATAATTAGTCACCTAAGACACGACAGCCTCTATGACACAGTTAGTGTGCACTTCAGCTGTGTTCATGCATGTGCTGGAAATACATTCAAAACTGGCCTCTGCATGAGTTGAATGATCTAACTAAAATCAAGATCTCAGATCTTAAGTCTGACTCTGAGAAGAAGAAATGAAATGTCTCTAAGATATGAGAACTGATACTCATCATTACGCATACCTTCTGGGAGATACATGTAGACCAGCAGATTTTTGTCCCTGTCAGACACTAGAAAGAATAACAGTCAAGAGTAGACAGGCAATAAGTCAGTTAGAGGAAGAAGCTGTGATGAATCTCTTTGAAATAAAGTACTGCTGACCCCACAGACTAGGACACTGAGATAGCACATACCGAGGAAGCCTATCTGGTTGTTGTCCACCATGAACTCAATGCTGTACACCTCCAGAGGCTTTGCATCCTGGGGAAAAAGGGTAGGAAAGTTAAAATAGTTTAAATTTACAAACATGTTTGAGAAACAAACTTGATATGGACAATGACTAATGACTGACATTTACAGAATGTTAAAACCAATGAACATGAAGTCAGTCAGTCAGAGTGACATTCAAACAGGAAAGTTTATTTATTTATTTCCTTTAAGTTAATAAGATGCATTACTTTTCCTGCATTCAAGCACAAAATTAGGTTGTTTTCATTTCAGAATAACAAAGTTCAGCATAATCCACCTGGCAAGTGAAGCATTTAGAAACATGGGAAATTATCTCCAAAAAAAAAGTGTAGTATAAAAGTATATAACTTTTTGTCCTCATATAACCCTGATATTAAAGCACTAACCATAATAAACACAGGACACTACAGTGGTCAAACAATACCTTACTGTTGCATTTCAAGAACATTATCATTTTTCCTCTTTCCTCTAACCCTAGGTTACCATATTAGAACTGGCCTAAGTAGCTCTCCCTAGCCTTGCAGATCCACGTATTGTGAAAGGCTGTCAGAGGGTGATTTCACTATAAAACAAAGCCTAACATTTTAAACATTTTTAAAAAAAAGATTAAAACCTGTTAAATTGTATTTTAAAAATAAACTGTTCAGTTCATCCTGATGCTGTTTTGAAGTTCGACTTCAGTTCTGAAGCAATATTGTCTTTGCCAGTCTCCCTATTAGGATCAGTGGGTTCTCGCGTTCTCTGTTCTACGTTCTCCGGGACTGGGATTGTGTTTGGTTCCTTGTTCCTTACCCTGCTGACCAGCGAGAGGGTCTTGCTCTCCTCCTGGTAGCGCAGCAGCGAGACGCTCTTCATGACGTCAGCGGCCAGGATGAAGTTCTTAATGCTCATCATCTGGTGAATGTAGAGCTGTGTGTCGATGAAGGCCATGCCTGTCAGATCGTTATCCTTCAGGCTCCACAGGAAGATCTGCACATGGACAAGAGAAGGACGAATGGATGGATGGAGAGAGAGAGAGGGAGGGAGTAATAAAAAAAGAAATACAGAGAGAGAGGGGGAGGGAGTAATAAAGAGAGAAAGACAGAGAGAGAGAGAGAGAGAGAGAAAGAGTTGGGCAATCAGCATAAAGGTGTGTGTGCATGTGCGTTACTCTACAATTCAAAAATAGTATGTGTGTGTGTGTGTGTGTGTGTGTGTGTGTGTGTGTGTGTGTGTGTGTGTGAGTGAGTGCATACGCATTCACTTACTTTCTGTCCAATGGCAGACACCAGGTAGCCACTGCAGTGGCAGAGTGCAGTGACGGGTCCTTTCTGCTCCTTCTCATAGAGCACCTTAAACTTATTCTTAGTCAGGGGTTGACCTGGCTCAGGTACCACCTCAATCACATCCAGGATCAGGATCTACACACACCACACACACACACCACACACCACACACACACACACACACCACACACACACAGGGAGGGGGAGAGAGAGGGTGAGATTGAGATAGAGAGATAGATAGATAGATAGAGAGAGAGCGAGAGAGAGAGAGAGAGGGATGCAAACACAAAAGAGGAAACCTGAGAAACCAAGCTCTATTTACTGACACAAGGCTGTGGAATTTCACAGCACTTAAGAAACAAGGAAAACAAGTCAGTGAAATGTGTGCATGCGTATGTGTGCGTGTGTGCGTGTGTGTGTGTGTGTGCGTGCGTGCATTACTCACTCTCCCCCTGCAGGTGACCTCCTCCCCCTGCATGAGACAGGTCCCCAAAGCGACGTAGCCCTTCAGACCAGACACCGTCTCTTGACTCTTCAGGGCCACAGTCTTCATACAGGTCACATGCTCCCACTCCTCCAAATCAATACTGACCACAAACACACACACACAGGTTATACACACTATCCACTGTGCTGATACACAGATCAAAACAGACAACACTAACACATAAATATTTAACACTTTCAACAGAAGACTGATGCAACACAGACACACAGGATCATGCCATCAGGAGGATCTCTTGCTCAAACAGATCAATACTGGGTTATATAATGCAAACACAGCAATACAAGCTTACTTTAGAAACAGACACACACACACACAGTCAGAAACTTACCGTGTGTTTGGGATGGCCTCCCAGCTGACAGGTGAGATGAGCTGAATAGAGAACTTTTCCTGCTGAGGGTTGATGTACCGGTCATCTGCACACACACACCACACACACACACACACACACACACACACACGCACACACAAAGACTATAATCAATGACTATAGCCCCTTTTACACCGCCAAATATCCTGCGATTATAACCTGAATGTAGCGTGGCGCCTGTACCTTTTACACTGGCCAACAAGGGCTAGGGTATCAACTCGACCCGCCTTGGTCCCTACTCTTACGCGGGCGCGGCTGATGATGTGTCGTGAGTGCAACCCACTATCGCTCGGTTTCCACGGTCGCCAGAGCTTGGCTTTCGTGGATGGAAGACCGAATGGAATCGGAGGACACGAGACCGCCGTGGTTAGAACTACTCGCGCTGCATGACCTAGTAGGAAGTGTCTGTGTTTTTCACATGTTCGCTAAAGTGAAACAAGCAGGCCTGATACGTTACATGGGCGCACAGAAAGGCATATTTCTTGCAACACATTAATGTAAGAAATGACAAAATGAACACACAGCATTTATTTTTCAGCTTTCGCTTGTGTTGCAAGCAATCGCCGGTTCATGGATGCTAGAATTTATGTACACCACCAGATATTGCTGTTTTTCCCCTCGTCAGGAATTTGACCAGTGCTGCATGGGTTTAATGCCATTGTACACTCAGTGCTATTGGCCTCCCAACTCCTCTCCCAACTCAGGACCTCGACTTGCGTTTACATTACTCAACTCGAGATCAATACATAATTTCAGCTCCTGGAGGATAGCGGTTTCTAATGTAAAAAGGGCTTGTGAACACAACTGCATGTGTAGACCACTAATGTGTTTCTGTGTAAAAGTGTATGTGTGTGTGTGTGTGTGTGTGAGTGAGAGAGAGAGAGAGAGAGAGTTTGTATGCATGCTTGAGTGTTAATGTGCGGGGTTAAGATTTTTCCTCACCTCTCTCAATCACCTCATACTCCTTCTCCTCTCCAGTCATCCTGGGGATGCGTGTGCAAGGCTCCTTCACACTCGAGCACACTGCATATACCTGAGACAGACAGACACACGAGACAATCAATGGCCTCCATTTTTACACACCTACATTTAACCAACACCAGGCCAAATATATACTCTGGACAATTCAAACCAGAAAAGTGGCCATATTACCTAACAGTGAGACTTTCACTGTTTCAGAGGATATAGATTTATGATGTTATTATGTCACCTTTCAACAGCACAAATTAAAATAGCACACATTACCACACAGTCACACAGTTTGTTGACTTTAGGTAGGGCTGTTACCTTTGACTCCACATGGTAGGTCACATAGTGGACTGTACACCGTAATGGAATCTTCCGGACAGGCCATGGAGCGTCATACGAGAGGTAGGTGGGAAGGACGCTGATCCTCAGCTCTCCCTACGAGAGAAACGCACACATTCACCCACACAAAGACGCACACAAACACTCAGAAATGGCTAATTGTTTTAAATCTAGCTGAGGATTAAGATACGAATTGTGATTTGTGAGGCACTGCACTGCACTTCATACTGAATTTCAAATAAATGTAATATTGGATAATAAAAAATTTATATTTCTATACATATTTCTATATATTTCTTTTAATATTTCATATTAAATTGAACTGTGTATGACCTTGTGCACCCTATGAGCAACACCTTAAACATGCCACACACTCTGCATGCATTTGGGCATTTCCATGTTTCCGTGTTTTCCCAATGCGAGTGCAGCTGGGCAGCAAAGGCACCTGTTTGTTGAAGTAGAGGAAGCCCTTGGGGCAGTTGATGTTGTGGAAAGGGGAGAAGGACTCGATTGGCCCATCGATGGTCATGGGGTGGAGCCTCATGGCACCGCGGGACGTCACTAGCATCCAATGAGGGGACGGCCCACAGATAAACACCTGAGAGAGAGAGAGAGAGAGAGAGAGAGGAAGGAGAGAGGGCTCACTATGGGGTTGGTTTATGGTTGCTAACCTCTCCTTGTCAAAAGCAGCAGGTATTATATTCCACATATTCTACTTATTCTAGATATCAAATTCTACAAGAACTCCCAAATACTCTACATGCACTCTTACTTAAAAATCTGTCCTACACCTGTGCTACCTAAGCAAATAAATCAATCAAATCAAATCAATCGATCAAAAAAAACTGTGGCACTGCTTTAGATACCAGAAACTAATTGACACTCTGATCACTGACGCTTGTGGTCTTACCCCTGAGTATCCAGAGATGTCCCTGAAGTATCGGAACCTGGCCACGCGACCTTTGAACCCTGACCCCTCTTCGCTGGGCCCCTCAGCCTTCTTGTCTCTCTTGGAGAGCTTGGCCTTCTTCTCCCGGAAGTTGATATTGTGTGGCATCTGTACACATATTGTTGAGTCCTCTTTAACAGTCTTAAACACTGACCACAACAGCAGTAAGGCACCAACTGAAAATGTCTCCTTGTGTATTTAAATATCAGTAAAAGGTAAAGAAAATCTCTAAGTTTCTTTGTGTTAGAGTTGGCAGCACCTTCATAATCTGATTACAATGCATAGGTGTGTTATTCAGTGTGTGCTCATGTAGTATTCTGACGAGCTACAACTATTCCTTACCTTTTTAAATCGCACTTTCAAATTATTTTGTGCTAGTTGCTGGTCATAAGGGAAAGCTTCATAGATAAGAAGCTCCTGTTCAACATGGACCTAACATGTGGACAGAAACACAGGGGAAACAAAAACACTTCCTCATCTGTATTTTACACATTTTAGTTCTGTTTTTCTGAGCACATTTTGAAAAAAACACGTAAAGATGTAAACCGAGGTTTTACACTCACCAGCAGGTAGGGCCGACTGTGATTGTAGCCCAGTGCCACCAGGGCCACCTCCTTCACCAATGGGATCTCTCCCTGACGAGTCACCTCCTCCTTTTTACCTTCCTGTGTTGCTGATTGGCCTGCCGAGCTGTCCACCAACACCCTTTGACCGACTGGGAAGTTTTTCACTAAGAAGACCAGACGCCAGTCGGGAAGTTGGTAAATCTGACCGAAGCATAACAAGAAATGTACATCAGAAAAACACAAAACAACGAATTCATGATGGCAAAATACATTTTCAAGTCCTTCAGATCTTGCTAAATTCCTACCTCCATGACTCCATTCTCTCTAATTATCATGCACCAGTGCGTTGGCTCTTGCTGCGGACTGTGGACCCCCTCCTTCCCAGAGTGCACTGCGGCCGAGGTGGAGTTGCTGGGCTCCTCTTTGGCGGGGCTGGTGAGAGGACTGGACTCACCGTACAACATCTCCTCCTCATCATCCACTGTGTTGCTGAGCACAGAACATAAAAAAGGGCCAGAGAAGGAGACACAGGAGGAAGAGAGCGTTAGCAACCATCTCTTTTAGCAGTGTATTAATAAGCACTCAGTCAAACTGAATTGTGGAATGTGCAGAGAATAGGAAGAGTATAGTGGGGACTGAGACACTAATCCCTCATAAGTACCATCTGGAATACAACACTGCTGTCAAATCATAATAATTTATAAGATTAACACTTGCTTAACTTCTAGCGGTGTGTATGTGTATATGTGTGTGTGTGTGTATATGTGTGTGTGTGTGTGTGTATATGTGTGTGTGTGTGTGTGTCTGTATCCTTGGGCTGGTTTACCTCATGTCCTGCATGACCAGCTCAGTCTCTGGGTGATTCCTCGTCCCCACCTCCTCCTTGGCCAGGAAGCTGATCTTGTTTTCCGTGGTGAAGATGCCGCTGACGTCTCGGTAGGCACACAATGTGATCACACGGGATTGCTATGGTCACAAAACAAAACAACAGTTCAGTTCAAGCCAATCAACCGCTATAGGACAGAAACTGGACCGAAAGTGAAAATGAAGTGGAATAAAGTGTGAACACGGAGGGACATCAGGGGAAATGGAGTGACTGGGATTCGGACCGTATGAATCTGAGGCTTCTGCAGAGCCAGTCGGTGGGTTTTGCCCATGTAGGAGTCGGTCTTCAGGGCAAACATGGTGACCACGCCCTCGGCCGTCATGATGACCACATAGGGGTCAGCCACGGAGCACTGCACTATGGGAGAGCCCAGATCCACCGGGATAAAGTGAAGCTGGGTCACTGAGAGAAAGACAAGAAAAAAGGATGAGGGAATGAGGGGGGAAAAAAGAGAAGAAAAGAGACAGAGAGAGAGAGAGAGAGAGAGAGAGAACTGTAAAGAGGAAAAGAAACTAACTGAGTTTCAGGAAACTTTGCTTTCAGCAGCCTCTGCAGGCTAAGCAGGAGATGAAATGGACCATTTGCATGCTGGGTTAAGTACCTTAAACACCTTAAACACTGAACCACAATAAAAAGCTAACTGCCCAAATTGGTTCAGTAAAAAACCTTGAAAAGTTCTTTCAGACAGTCCCTTTTTTCCAAGAATTTAACATGAAAGCTTTAAAGTGGCTGACCTCTCTTCAACACTGGGGCAAAAACAGACCTTAAAGCAAGAAATATCACAAAAGTGCATTAAATCACTTTTGAATGACATTTTGAGGACGTCAAACACTGGCTAACTGCCTATTTTTCCATTTTAAATGGTGTGGTCCGAGACTGAACTCAGGCACCGTGCCTAAACATATTAAGCCCTGGCAGTAAGGGGAGGAGAAGCGAGGCGAGGCGAGGCGAGGCGAAGCTAACGGTGCATCTTACCCCCCTCCAGCAGCCTGATGCCCATAGGGGACACCTGGATGATGTACTTGTTGTCCCCGATGTTGCCAGCGAACACAGTGGGGCCCTGAGTGGCAAAGCCGCTGGTGTCCAGCTCCATGATCTCCTGCCCCGTCTGCAGGATCTGAGGACGCACAGAGTGGAAAGGTAGGTATGGAGATACACACACACACACACACACACACACACACACACACACTGGAGCACAGAAAAGCAGAAAAAGAGTACACACACACATACACACACACACACACACAAGTATGTGCAATCACACACATCTGACTCACAAATAGAAAACAAAAAAACAATGCACACACAGAAGGATAGAAACAGATACAGACACACACACACACACACACACACACACACACACACACACACACACACACACACAGATACACACTTGCAGCTCATGGTCTTGTAATCGCTCAATCCTATTTCCTGCTGCCCAGCAAGGTGTGCTGGTAGCCCTACTGGGGCCTGTCTAGCGCTGCAGTGTGCTGAGTAGTGGTCTGCCAGTCAGACACTTATTTCCAGGCTGCTCTGCAGAGCATGAAAACAGCTTAGTGGTCCAATTACTCCTGAAATGTCTGCCAGTACAGTCCTGTGAAGGGTGTGTGTCAGTGTGTGTGTGTGTGTGTGAGTGTGCTTACCATAGTGGAGTCCTCTCGGCTCAGGATGAGGAAGCCGTGTTTGTTTTTCTCATCCTCGACGGTCGGCTCCTGCTTCTCCTCCTCGGCGTTCTCTCCGTCTGCCTCCTCGGTGGACGGCTGTGAGAGAGACAGACAGATGAGATGCATAAAAGACACTAAAGTAGAGCTAAAACTAACTTTTTAAAAACTAAAAAATAACAACTTTTACTTTTCCATAGTGTGTGACCAAATTTGAGCATCTGAATTATTGGCTGTGGAGTGATGGAGGCACTGACCTGCTCTGGCTTCTCCTCACTAGATATGACCGTCCACATGTCATGGCAACCAGGAAGTTCAAAGGTGGTGACCACCTGTGGCCTGACGCTCCTCTATGGGAGGGCAGAGTAAGGAGGAGGTGAGGGTCACAAACACAAACAGGATAACATAACATGACATGACATGACATAGCATATAATAGCATATCATAGCATAGCATAGCATAGCATAGCATAGCATAACATAGCATAGCATAACATAACATAACATAACATAACACAACACAACACAACACTTGGGGTCTCACACTCCTCTATGGGAGGGGCAGAGAAAGGAGGTGGTGAGGGTCACACACAAACATAATCACATCACACAGATCACAAAAACCCATAACTACACAGTCCACTAAGAATGGGTGGTTTGTGTGACGTACAAGCCCTGTCATTCACTAGGAATTCTATGACCAAAAAAAAAGTTGTGTGAGCATTCTGTATGTTGGTGAGCATTCATACTTGTGTATATGTTATCAATGCTAATCAATCCATATCAATACGTAATCAATCTTAGGGACTGTTACAGTGTCAGCGTTATTAAGCGAGGGTGTGTGTGATGCTGAGGACACCTCAAGTGTGTGTGTGTGTGTGTACACCTGGGGGCCTGGCATGCCCCTGTGCCTCGGGTGTTTTAAAGGCTTCTCCCACGGTCTTTGAGGGAGCCCTGGTAAACCCAGATTTCCTCTCGCACACACACTCAACCTGCGGCAGACGAGCCTCACCACCGCAGGTTTCTGTGCAGTGCTCTCTATGACACTAGCTCTCTCTCTTTTTCTCTCACACACACAAACACACATGCATGTGCAACACTGTACATCTTCACTCTTGTACTGACAATGCTTGTGCCAACACACACGCATGCACGCACGCACGCACATACACGCACACACATTCTTACCTGAAGGACAGAGAGAGCACCATTCTTGCCGTAGCCAGAGCATACCACTACTTCAAGGTCAGGCTCTGGGTTGCTTTGGAACTGTGGGTAGACAAATACTTAAACAAGTACCAAAATCACAAAACATTTGTTTGAAATTCCTTGGTAAACTCACTGTTAACACTGATGAAATAATATACTGGTACATTAAATTGGTACGTGCGCATGCACACACACGCACGCACGCACACACACACACACACACACACACACACACACACACACACGTCACGCAAGATAAGACAAATTAACCAAACACATAGATACAAACAAATACCTCTTCTGATAAGAAGGCAGGCTCTCCCATGGAAGCATTGGCACAGGGCCCGATGTTTAAAATGCTGTCACACACCTGAAAGAGACGTGACAGTCATTAACCCAGACATGAGCCACTGCTTTCCTCTAATAGCATATCTTGCATTTCCTCCTCAGATGGCTTATGCAGGTATGTGCAGTTAACTGACTAAACTCTTAAAGCTTACAGTCTGCTGTTGTCATAAGCCTACAGTGTGTTGCTGTTAAGTGATCCAAGTTGGACAAAGTGCATAGCGTACAAGCCCTCGGTCCTCACAGGGCAGATTAACATCAGTGACAGGGACTGACAGAGTGTTGAAGGAAGTGAAGTGAGATAATAGGTGTACCTCAAAAGAGTAGGTGGCCAGCTGAGTGCCTGACTGGGCCTCGCTACCATACACCTCAATCTCATCCAGTTCATCTGGCATGGACGCCTTAGCTGTGGGAAGGCAAAACCAGATTATGTGTGTTAAAAAAAAATCGATTGTCTCTCACACACACACTCACTCAGCACACACACACACACACACAGACACACACGCCTTTGGTATGTACC
This sequence comes from Tenualosa ilisha, assembly GCA_015244755.2. NCBI lineage: Eukaryota > Metazoa > Chordata > Actinopteri > Clupeiformes > Clupeidae > Tenualosa > Tenualosa ilisha. The sequence goes on from PYXC01002690.1 coordinate 1,205,106, forward strand.
TGTCCAACTGGCTGTAGAATCCATGCGCTTCTTCTTAGAAGGTGGTTCCTCCTGAACAGACAACAGAAAACATACTTCTTAAGCCACTATACACGCTGTAACTGAATTCAAGCACACTCCTTTAGCCACTACACACACTGGAACTGAATTCAAAAACACTTCTTCAGTTACTACACACTGGAAGTGAATTTCAAACACACTCCTTTACTAAGCACACTGGTACTGAATGCAAATTCAAGACACTCTCGCCAAGTGAAAAGCTAATTTGAATCCAGAGACACTTGCAGAAGCCTGACCATCTTTCCTATGCAAACAGACTACCAGGAGGGGCTGAAGAGAGGGTGCACCCACCACTTTGTCCTTCTCTTTTTCTTTATCTTTCTCCTTGTCCTTGTCTTTCTCCTTGTCCTCCTCCATGGGAGCCTCCTGCAGTTTCTCGGTGTACTTCAACAGCAGGGAGTTGCCCAGCCGGGAGCCCAGGAACAGATAACCAGGCTCCATGGTCATCATCTGAGGAAGAAAAGGAGAAGAGGTCTTTTGCCATTGGTGAATCTCTACCGGCAGACACAGAGAGGCTCAAGGGTCAAGGGTCAAGGGTCAAGGCTCTGCCTTAGAATGGTCCACGTCAAAGAAGGAAATAATAGTAAACAGCATGAAAGGCAGTGCATTGGCAGTGGCACGTGAGAGGACAGTGGCAGTTTTCTGAGAGTAGCTACAGTTTTGCTATGCCACCACATGTGTGTGTGTGGGGGGGGGGGGGGGGTCTGTGGGATGTGATGGAGGGAGTGGGAGAAGAGACAGAGGTAGAGAAAGAGAGGAAGCGAGAGAAGGAGGAGTAACTTACACAGGTGGTGAGGACGCTAGCAGCTGCCTTGTCAAAGTGGAACGAGCGCACACTCCTCATACCGTCAGTGATGAGGGTCAGAACATAACTACACACACAAACACACACACACACACCACAAATAAATAACACATTTGGAACAAAGAATGACACACTGAGCATTACATGACTGACATCACTGTCAGGGTTGCTGAAAGTGGTGCATAGATATATTACATGATTGACATCACTGTCAGGGTTGCTGAAAGTGTGCTATTATGTATAATCAATGACCAAAAAGAACTTTCTGTGAGTTACTTTGGTTTCTGTGGTTGTGGAAAAGCTTCACTCACATCTCTCCACCTTTCAGGGAGATAACCATCTTGTCCGAGGCGATGAAGGTAGCCTGAGAACAGTCCAGTGTGATTTTCACCTCCTCCTGAACCTCTGTGTAGAGCACACACACATGCAGACAAGGGCAGTGAAGTCACTGACCATGACCAGCTGAGGATCTCTCCACAATTTCTAAAGTGTTTCAAATACCTAATGTTCTAAAAAACACAGTACTATATACACTATGACAAAGTTATCATAGTACATAGTGGAATTATTACTGTTGGATACAGTGTAACTATCCAACAGTAAGTAAGAGTTCAACAACTAGTCAGCTAGTGATACAATGATATCTACCCACCTGCTGAGGCATTGCTGCAAGTCCATATCAAATACATGCATGTGCTAAGTATCAGTCAATTTCAACTGTAAGCCCTGGGCCTGCTAGCCTGGTAATAAAGCCAGACCTTCATTCTACACTTTTGTTTCATACAGAGGGTTTGGACATCCGGCAGTGAGATTCGACTGCTTGCTTGAGGTGTTTAAGTCTAAAAAGATTGGATCAGCCCCTGACTGATAGCTTGCCTTGACTGATAGCATTCTAGCTCTGCATTCACAATACTCTGTTTGCTGATTTGACAGGTTAAAATGCCCCCTGTGACAATGAGCTCAATGGGATCACATCCAGACTAGCACTGTAGGGAGATGATAATCAAGCAGAAGTGCTAGGAAGGCATGGCTTGGCTACGGGCCTGCTAACTATCAGTCACTTTTTAAGTGCTGGGCCTTTTTAAGTGCAGGTGTGTGGGCATGAGTCCACTCACTCAAAGGGAAGGCTGTGGTCCCGTTGGTCTGGCTGTTGAGAGAGACGCCATATGGGGGAACACTCTGGTTCAGGTAAAGCAAAGAGTTCACAGCAAACACAACCACACCACCTAAAATACAAACACATAGAAACCCAAACAAATGCAATGGGTCATTGCCATTTTCAGCACACACACATCAAAACTGACAGAGATTTGGAGCTACACATACAACAGTTCCTCATAGTCATATGAAGGTTTGAAAAAACAAACAAACATATCTACTTGAGGTTTTATTTATTATTCATACAGTGTGGCCACTGAAGATGTGAGACACACACACAGGGGACAAAGTGGTGGAAGAAACATGCACATACCGATTGGCTTGGGCACTGGCATGACCTGTGTGCAGTCAAAGGGCAGGTTGCTGAGCGACCAGATGACAGGGTGCACCTTCTGCATGATGTTGAGGGAGATGGCCACAATGCTGCACGTGTCCTGACGTACTGCTACGCGCCTGTCACACAGAGTACACCACCACAAACATCACTGACATTCATTGGTCTTGCATAACGGTAAGTGGCCTGTTAAAAGCTGCGCAGTGTGTACATTGGTAAGCCTCCCTCCCAAAGCCTGACCAGACATGCCAGCAATTCACTCATTCTTTGTTTGTCTGTTTAAGTGTTTGTGTATGTGTGTGTGTTTCTGTATTTCCTTTTTTGATGGTTTGACTCTCTCTATAACACATAACAAGGTAAATGAAGTTACCCAGGCCAAGTCTGGTTGGGCTCATAGAGGATAAGGAGAGTGGGCTCATAGTAGCCATGCAGGAATTTCATGTCAATGATGTTCAGCAGCTTCTCATCAAGCTCCCGCACATCAATGATGTAACTGGGGAGAAAACTGGACTTCTGCCTGTAGAGACAGAGAAACAATGAGGAAGTCAGAGGTGCACCACTGCAATCTCGTTCAACACATACCAAAGCAACATACACACCAACTTGTGCATTTAGCTTACGCATTCACTTATGTCAAATTGAAAGAATCAAGAATTAATTTAGGGCAAAACATTTCATTAAAGAACAATTGCTCTGAAAGTTCAACCAACCCCTCTCCAACAATTCCTTCCTGTTCATCTGTCAAGGTGTCCTTTCTGAATGGGAGTACCACCAGCCGGGTGCCGTAAACCAGCATCACCGCACAGCGATTCTCTGGGTCCACGCGCACTATAGGAATGTGTACATTCTGGACAAAGCCATCCTGAACAAACAATCAAAAGAAGAGTTAAGTCCACCTGCTACCATTCAGTGTTGTGCTCAAAGTACTCTCTAACACCTCATGGTAAAAAGTTTAAAAAAATGGTATCTTGTAATGTTTTCCCAACATTACTTTACAGTTACACAAAACAATTCTAGAAAAATAAATGTATGATGTCTGATGGGTAGAAGTATGCACAGTGTACCCTAAGCTCAGGCTCTTCAAAATAATGCAGGGAGAGTGTCTTTAGGTCATGGGTCCCTGGGTCATACTCCACAACTGACAGCTGGGGAAAACATGCAGGTAAACATGTCAGGACAAAACTTTGAGTGCTAATATTCAGCATCACTGCATTATGTAGGTCTATAGTCAGTGCAACATGGAACAGCAATGCAATGGCAATGTGCGGACTTACTTTTGCATCTTTAAAGCTCAAGAGAAGGGCATCTCTGCTTGCACCAACCAGCTGGACGCTAGCCATTGACATGACATTGCCAAAGAGAGAGAAGGAAGCCACCTGTTCCAGCTTCTCCTTACGACTCTTGACATCTAGATAGTTTATCACAGAATCGAATTACATCTCACAATTTAACTTAAGACCTCAGTCTGTGTAAAAGGCCTATAAGCATCTATCTGTTTTATTTTCTGAAGTAGTTTGAAGAGTTAATGAAAGAAATTAAGAGAAACATGTCAGATGAATCACCTGCACACTTACCCGTGGTCTTTTCTGTCTTGCTGGTATTCTGAAATCCAAAGAGGGACAAGCAACACAGTTAGACCTTATCATTCTAATTTTAACCAGGTAACGCCAGAGTATCCACGTCGAGAATGGTTTGAAAAACTTATTACAGAACTCACCTCCACATCGTGAATGATTCGGTAAACATAAAGCTGTGACGTGCCTGCGACCACCAAGTTTTTCTCTTCACTCGATATAAAGTTACAGTAAACAGAAAATTCCACCGCCGTAGGAGAGTGCGCCTGACGGTACACGGCATACATCCTCTTGGCTCAATATAAGCACCTGACAGTAGGAATAACGAGATGTGATGGCTAACATATATAATATAGATTTACCCACAAAAACTACATATGCAGTATGCACAAATATACTTTTGTACTTCTACCTAGCACAAGGTAAACTGGCTTATTGTTCGTTAAATGACAGATCCAACACCCAGACTACAATGAAATCTAAGGTAACACTAGCATAATTAGCTAGCAAGCGCGGGTGTTAATCTATGAAGTTATAACCAGTAAATGTTTACAAAGTTACATAGGTCAAATAACCCTCATCCACTCCTACTAGAGAACAGTTTATTAAAACAAAATAAAACTTGGCGTCTTTGCCTAACAACCCCTGGTATGCTAGTAGTCATGATTAGCAATGGTCTCAAGTCTGCATGGTAACGTTAACTTGGTGCATTGATCCAATCCAGACACTTAACTACAGATAAGTGCGTCGTACCTATCAATGGATTTTAATGTTCCCAAACAATAGTATCGACTAGGTAATTTCACATTAACATTGCTGCATTCGAAGACGACTTGACTGTATTTTGTTAATGAATTAGTTGGTTGCTTCGCTTCTCGGCATTCATTCATCACATATCCCACAATGCAACATGTTGTACCCTTCAAATATGACCGTTAGGGGAACAACAGATTCCAAAGAAGTGTTCCAACTACATCTGGGAGGATTGAGAAGGATGTGATCAAGGTTCTTTGATAAAACCGACCTGACATGCGAGAAACACATGTGCTGTAAAATAATCGCTTAAAACATAACTGATGTGATATTTTATTTCAGAAGCATGATTCTGATGAACAAATAAAATGAAACTATTTAAGACATAATACAGATATATTCGTACAACACATTCAACCTAAACCCTTATTTCAACTGATAATCTTCCTTCACATTCATCAAAACTTGGTATGCAATTAAGCCTGTGTATGAAGTACACAGATCACAGATACCTTAAAAAGTTGGGATTCAGTAGCCTGCATGGTGTGTGCTTGTGTGATTAATTTGAGAACCACATCAGGCTTGCGGTCAGTTATCTTGAATCTTGAATGCAAATTACCTTTTACATTACTTGTGTGTGTTTTTTTTTTAAAAAAAAAACAAAAAAAACAAATACATGGTAAAATAATAAAAATGTAGTGCAAAGCCCTTTCTGTATACAGGTCACAGCCATCCGTTGCATTTCACAATGGTCTAAGTCATTGTTCACCGATAGATCTTCTGGCACGTGACAAGATACTCTGGGTATGCTTGTGTATCGTTAAAGATGACAAACAGTGTTGGTGATGTGAGTTGATCCGCCACACTGTCATATCTCAAGGGAATGGTGGAGCTTTCCTTCAGTGGTGCAGTTTTCATCTCATGCTTCCCGACAGTGTAGTCTCCTGTCAGGACTTTCGCCATAAATATAAACTTGTGTCCATCGGCATTGGGTGGAGAGTATGTGTCTGAGACAGAAAGTGCAGAGTTGACAGCAAAGTAGACGCCCTGGCCATACACAGTGGCTGTGGAAGAAAAAGGACGTTAAACTTTATATTATATTCTCAGATACAATAGATAGAATAGTTAGATTAATTAACTAATTAACTGTACCTAATAAATTAGGCTAGTATAAGCTAAAACTAATAATTAGAAATTATTGACAGACGTATGTCTCTTTAAAATTAATGACTATTTCAAAGGATTAAAGTTTATTATAAACCCAAGAGTGAGGTGTATCAAATCATTTAAATTCAAATAGAATAAAAACAGCCACTGCAACTGCAAACACACACCATTTTTCCCACAGAAACTTCTGTTGAAGCCATGGACACAGATCTCCTTCACGCTGGTCTCACTGGTACCATGGAAGAGCGTGCGTTCCACCTGCGGGGCAGTGGAGTTCCGCTCCATGTTGGCTTTCTTCAGCTTGTACTGGTTGTGCAGCAGCGAGTTCATCAGCTTCTCCACCTACAAAATGCCACTTGCATTAGATCACCCAGTTCGTGTAAGGGCTTTTGTAACATTGCATGGAAATTTTTAATTTGTTTGGGGAAAAAAAGGAAGGTGATTGCTTCAATAATACCAAAATATATGCAATATATACCCAAGTCCTTTAAGTAGTAACGGTAAATATTCTAAATTGTCAATAGAAAACCACAAATTAAGTAAATTTATTTGAAATTCCTAATAGATAAACAAAGTGTTAAAGTTTTGTAACATTGTATGACAGAGGCCTACTTTAATAATCTTGATTCTGTTGTGGAATTCCTGGATGGTGTCATAGAACTCTTTCACCACGTCCTGGAACTCGTCCGAGTTCTCGTCCACCGGGCATACATCAGGAAGGCTGGACAGGAGGCTTAACTCTTCCTCTGAAGCAGAACACAGGGGTTAACAAATACTTACGTCAGTTTCATGTTAAGAGCAGCTATGAAACAATTATGTTGACAGCAAATTGGACATTAGACATCCCTACCTGGAACAATCACATTGAGGTCTGCCAAACTGGCCAATTTCCTGGTAATGGACACAGACTTCCCAGATGCTACATTAATCTCCTGCATCTTCTCAAAGTCAATGACATGAGGTTGATGATCAAATACAATGTCAATTTTCTTCTGTTTCATCTTCCATGCATTTTCAAGGTAAACCGTGGCCTTGGGAGGATATGGTATGTCTGCTGCAGCGGACCCTTGTGCATGCCACACCCACTGCACCGTCTTCAGGATCTCCCTGTCCGACATTGTGTTGCCCATCCTCCTCGCAAAGTCTTTAACAGTTGGCACTGCTTCTGCAACAAAGTCCTTGAAGCCAGAGATGATGGCTGTGGTTCCCTCGACACGGATTTCCACGGCGTGCTTCCTCCTGATAACGTCCAGGCATCTCTGGTGGTGTGCTGTCAGGTTCTTAAGGTTCCTGCTCTCCACCTTCTCCTCACACTGCCTCAGGCCTGCCTTTTTCCCAAGGGCAATGTCAGTGCGGATCAGGTCATGGTCGTAGCTGGCGAACACCAAGATCTCCGCAACGTTGGCCGCCTGGATGGCGTCCTGCAGAGACGCCGCCATGGCCTGCTTCAGCTGGGACTCCTCACTGACTGGGCCTACCCTGGCATTAGCAGCTCTGAAGTCCTGCAAAGACAGTGCCAGAGCTTGCTGTAATTCGTCCTCATCGTCCTCCTCTGTGGTGGAACTCCTGGTGGTCTCCATGGAATACTGGATGGCGAGGGACAGCCGGGCGTTCTCGTCCAGGCTGGAGGCATTCATATCTTCCAGGGACCGCTGTGTGGCCAGACCCAGCTCGGCATCGTCAGGCTTAGGCAGAGCACCAGCCTGGGGGCTTTCCTCAGTCTGCATGGCTGATGCGTCTGTGCCATCAAGTGCTTCCCCAGTGGCTGTGTAAAGGTCCTCTTCAGATGACATGTTTTGTGTCGTTAGGCTACCAGGTGTGTCAGACTGGTTGACATCAATAGCAGACAAAAGCTGCTTTGCCTCTTCTATGCGAGCTGAGTGCACAATTGATGGAAAAAAAAATCAGATCCAAATTAAGATTTGTGACATGTCACATTTCAAATGAAATCAAGACCACTTACATCTCTGATTCAATGGATCATCTTGAAGAGCAGATGGTTTGGAACTGGAAACTGAGGCATCTCCTGCCCTCTGAAAGTTCTCCTGGGCCATTATTTTCCAACCAGACACGAAGATATCCTAATGACAAAATATGTGGCAGAACAGTTCACAAATCCAAATTACAAAGACAGCAATCAACTCAATTCCCAAAATACTTGCAGCTCAGCAGGTATGAATAAGTAAACTGCACCAAAAGCAATACGATGCCAGACCATAAGTTACAGAAATACCAACAAACACAGAGCAAATTAACATTAGGTTAAAGTCAGAGATCAGAAACTTGGCTTCAGAGAGACCCACCCTCCACTGATTCAACATGTATGACTAAAACTGATGTACCTGGCTGAAAAGTTGAGCCAAAGATCTTTGAATACTGACCAAGGCAGAGCAACATAATATGTTACAATGGGAGCAAGCGTGAATAGTTCCGGTGTGCATAAGTGGAGTGTCACATAATGTCACAATATAAACTTTTCAATTATTCCTGTATCAGCGTATGCAGGCTAAAATAGAACACTGAACTTAACGGACGTTTGCGCCTCTCTCGATCCGCTTTTACCCTCTCTGGTTGAGATCATTAGAATCTGCTGGTATAGGGTATGTATATGCAGTAAATGCAGTGAAATCAGGACTTGCACTTTCTGAGGCCTGGCTTCCTATCTCTGGTTAAAGTATCAGTATATGATGACACAGAAAACATGATGACTGTTCACCTCATCATCCAGGGGTTCCCAGTGAACCTTGTCCATGCAAATGTACACCTGGAACTTGGCCTGCATCTCAGCCAGGATGCTGGAGCCCTCCTGCTCCACAAGGAAGCGGGCCGCTCCGGGCTGCCTTACAGTGATAGTCCTGGTACAGATGGATTCCACCACACTAATCAGGAGCTCCTCAGCCATCTGACACTCCGCTGCTTTACCACTGATCTGGGAACATTGTGATATGAGAGCAGAATCATCAGATATTTACAAGATTATACATTACATGTGAAATAAAAAATATATAATTATAAAAATATATGATTGTGTATGTGTATATATATATATATATATATATATATGACATGCTAAAACGTCTAAATCATGGTTAAAAAAAACTTACAGTTAATCCATCTCCTGTTTCCAGAGGGAACAAGGTGACCTGGTCAATATCAGCCAGGAGCTGCTCACAGTGGATCTGCAGATACTTCAGCCTGCCCGGCTCCATTGAGATCACCGTTTCCCTCTGGATGGGCTTGATTAGGAACTGCTTCACTCTTGTCTGAGCCTCCTCCTCCATTCCCTTCAGGGACACCACACTGATTTTCGCTCCTGCCTCGGCCACACTGGCCGAACAGAGGTCAAGGGTCTGGAGGAAGGTGGACCATTCTTGGGAATACAGATTGCACTCATAGTCTTTCAGTACTGGAATTCTCACCTCGGAGACCAGAGACTTGATTGACTTGCAAGCCTGGTTTGCCATACTTAATGACAGAGACGTCACCGACACCATGTCGTCGGTCACAGTATATGACAACAGCAGTCCCTGATCTTTCAGTGTCTGAAGGAGCTTGGCTTTGACATCCTCTCTAGCTAAAAACTCAGTCTTCTGTGGCTCAAGTAGCAAAGGAGACTGAGCTATTCCACCCAGGAACCCCAAAATGGAGCTCTTGAGCTTGTCCATCTCATGCTGGTCAGGTGCTGATATAGACACACCGTCTTTGGTGATGCTCAGTTTAGAGCTGGGATGTGCCGTCTGGAGCTCTTGCAACTCACCGCTCACCTCCAGCAGAGACAATTTGACTGGGTCGGAGACGGCGATGCTATCATTCACAGGTCCAAGGCTCAGCCTCGGAGCTGGCTTGGGCTTGGCGCTAGCAGCTACTGCTGCTGCTGGGGCGCCAGCTGCAACTGGAGCTGGTGCTGTCACTATGTTGACTGCCTCCGCTGCTTCACGACCAGGGCCTAGCGTTAGGGCCCTGTCTATACTAGAAGGTCCAGATGAGGTGGGGGAGGCACTGGCCAAGCTGGCTGGGATTGTCTGTGGGCTGAACTGTGCATGGGCAACCACAAGTGGAGTTGCTTGTGAGAGTGGGCTGGCCGGATGTGTAGATTGGGGTGTGACAACTGGCGTTGGATCTATCTCCATGGGAACAGCACCAGAGGTTCCATTAAGGCAGAGACTGGATGGGGCACTGCTCTCTGGCAGAAGAACGCTGAAATAAGGCTTCACTTTTAAGACAGAATTTTCCAGTGTGTGGATCCTTGTTACAACTTTGTCTACCGCTGTAAACAGACACATACACACACATACACACACACGATTTTAAAAGAATCCTACAATCCACACCTACAACTACAAACAGTACTGAAAACGGAGAGACTTGAAAGATCTCATAATCCAAGTCTGACCATCTGTCTTACATTCAAATTCCTTGAAGGAGACTCTGGCGATGCCCTCTGCCATCATTTCCACATTGGTCACTTCCTCGCACCCACCTCGACTGCTCTCAAAATACAAGTTCAGCATTTCCTCTGTGGTGCTTGGGTGAAGGTTCTCTACCAAGATAGAGTCAGTGCGTTCCAGTCTCTCTAGGCTGAGCTTGGCTCCATCTAGAGGTCTCCTGGAGACTTTGGCAGAAATACTCTGAAAATCTGGTGTTTGTAAGGTGAGAGGAACAAGTTACAACAGTTTCCGATTAAAGTAGCACACAGCGCATTCCTTAAACATGCCAAATAACAGATGTATCTAAAGAGTGCATTAAAACAATGTTACTTCTGAAAATATATTGATAATCCAGCATTAATCACTACATCTGTGGTAGATTTGCTGTGTTCATCTTCAAGTAGCTGTTTATGTAACCAAGGTCATCACATGCGGTCCAGCCCTGGGCCCTACGACCTCACAGAAGAAATCAGATCAGGAGTCAAGCGCACTAGCAAATGGTGACTAGCAGACCCTTGAGGAGATTTACTAAAATTCTGCATTCCATTCCAACAACTGTTTCAAATGCACCCCGTAAATATCAAGGACATTTTTCACCAAATGTTATGGAAGTGTTTGAACATAATTGACCCACATGCTAATATTTACTATAAAAGTGCTGGCCAAAGAAAACCTTCACTGCACACAGAATATGACTGATATACATGTACAACTATTATTTGGACTAATATTGTTTTCATGTAACATAGGCCATAGTGTAATACTGTCAATGTTTTAGAGTACATGAATAGAGTTAACGGTGTAGAATGGTTAACCTTCTGAGAGGGGCTGAAGAAACTGTATTAAGACCAAGTTCTTCCCAGATGAGGGAAAGAGCTTGTATTCTTCGGTCTCCACTCCGATGACATTCTCCACATAGAGTTCTATCAGCTCTATGCTGGTATCAGGGTTCAAACCCTGCAACAGGAATCTCTGAGGATCACTTGGGGCTTTACGCTGAACTTTCAGGGTGGCCCCACTAAGGGTGTGGGAAGCTTTGGAGAACACCCTTGCAGCAGCTGTTGACAAATCACAAAAATATGAGACCAAATACAGCAAAAACAATTACCTGTTGAAAATGACAAGAATAGTTCTACAAGCAGCATGACTTTCACTATTGCAGGTCATAAACACATAGGCACCACCTACCTTCAGGATCATCAAACACAATTGTGGCTTTTCCTCCCTGTCTGTCAAAGGATGTGACTGCACCTCCCCCTGACCGTTTGTTCTCAAAGTACAGCTGAAGTAGATCATCATCAATGGAGGCAGGAATATTGATCACCTCTAAGGTTCGTTCCTCCAGGCTGTCATCTCCCATTCTGATAAACAAGGAGCAAAAAACTGTAGTCTTTCTGGTGTGGCATCCTTAATTTCCTTCTGGATTAATAAAGTATCTATCTTTATCATTGCAGTGGCTTAAAAAAGTATAACAGCTGTTCTGTGATCAGTATTACATCCTTCAGTGTACCCAACCCATTAATAACTAGAAGTTTAATCAACAGTACTCTCCAAAATAAAGGATGATCACATGATGGTTTAAATAAACTCGTATCTAGTAATTAGCACAAATTACGAATGTCTGGGTTGCACAACAAAACGATGCTAGCCCATAATTGATCTCAGTGCTTGCAGTGAATATAATTCGGGAAATGCACTTGATGTAGTTTACATTGTTTTTATTATTAGACCTAAATCAGGTTAATGGCACTATCCTTCACTATTTAAAATTACACATACAATCCTCTAGACTATTCTAGAAGCAAAAATCAACGCTGAGGACGTCAACAACCTTTTCATAGAATCTATTCAGGACCTCACAAACCTTTTTGATGACCACATGCAATTAAGCGGCCAAATTACAAATATGTTTCATCCAATATAACAAACGAATATTTTATAATGCCTTGAGTTTCCAACGACAATGAGCTAGCCTACTCTTTCATCAAAAAAGAAACCGAAAGATGTACACAAGCTAGCAATATTGCATGATAAATAGCTTGACTCCTAAATAATTACGCGTTTTTGCCAACTTCATCATTTAGAACGTGAAATGTTGTGCAGCGATCTTGCAGAGTGACTGTTTTCCATCAGTTTAGCGATATATTGAACTCACTTGAGTTTGGAAGTCTTCTTTCGTTCAGATCATGGCGAGTGTTTTCATGCCTCACTTCCTGGTTCCTGAAACAGTCAAGTGCAAGGTTCACATGTGTCCTCAAGGCTGTGCGAGGAGTGTACTTAGGTACTTTACGCACTTGTCTGTCTAGTAAAATATCGGCTAATGATAAATGAGCGAATGTCGAGGATTAGGATAAGGTATCTTTAAAAGAACAAAAATTTAATCTCTCTCCAAACCAGCTACAATTGTATGAACAGAAAGACTGTATTTAAAAAAAATCAAAAACCTATCTGCAAAACTGCCAAAATATTTATTTTCTCTAATAGGCCTTAAGTGAGCGGAGTAGCCAACAGGCCTATGTGTTTCGGGATCCAAAAACATTGGATATCGCAATTTTTTGAATGAGTTCGGCCAGTATTTTGTCAGTGCCAAGTGTGCCAGTAGGTGCCAGTATTTGCTACAGCCCTGAGCAGAAACAAGGTTGCATACCTTATCTACCCACTGCACAGGATCTTGAGTTTGATGAGGGCATTTGGGATAAAGTTCTGTATCAAAGGCTGTGGATAGGTTATATATATCCAGCTCTTATATTGTGTTGAAATAGAAAACAATTAGAGACTATTGACTACATCATTTTATATTGATGTTAGATCTTCAATGAATTCAAAACAACATTGAAAACACGCTCACATCTCATTACATAACCTTTTGTACCGTTCTAACGGTTTAAAACCAGGCAATGGCTGTCCTATAAAATAGCTGATTATGACTTATGATTATGAAGTAATGTGATATCTTGGCGATTTAATCATTATTTTCCGAAGTGCATTTAGAAGTTTTGAAATATGTCTTGAAACTGTTATATTGCTATGTATTTGCAACAGTAAGATCGCAAGTGTCTGGTGTGAGATTTATGGTGTAAGATACACTTTTGTGACAGAAAAACTTGTAGCACCAAAATCTACTAACCAGGTTATTCTGCACTGATGGGAGGCATAAATACCTTCAAACTATCTCGCCTGTATGTTCAACCTGGTGCCATTATTTGATTTACTGCTTTTTTATCCTGTTGTTGAGCACTTTTTCATTTTAATTTATTCTACATGACATTATTTATGGACGTTACAGTTCTGACTTTATACAGCATATGTGAATTTCTTGGGTTACTACTAATGTCTGGTCAAAATGTTATAACAGACCCATTGGAAATACTTTTGAATAATCTCTGCTGATGCATTCGGTACTTAAATGGCCACACAATACAGAACTTATATAAAAATACCAGCTGGTGTGAAAGTAATTACACAGGCTACTGATACATTAGCAAACTGTGATGACAGAATCACACAAATTGCAAGACTTGTTTTATCATAGAGGCCTGCAATACAAACTACTGACACTCTTGTGGTTAAGCTCTTATCTCAGTGATTATAAGGGGCATCTACTCATGCTAGCTAGCCTTTATCTTGTTTTTTTCTAGGACAGTCGAGGCTATCCAAATATTGCACTGTTTGATGTGATACTACTTCACATGGCTTACATCAGCCTTAATTTTCAATCTGATAATTTGGAGAACATCAAAAGTTCAAGCAGAAATTTAATGTAATTGCAAGACCACATTACTCAGGAGGCGCTAATCATACAGAAGAGTACTACCAATTCTACAGGCTTATATTGGTTTGCCATATGGGAGTTAAGAAATCGTGAGATATTACACAGATAAGAATGGGTATGACATGGATGCAGAGCTGTATTTGTGACATAAATTTTGATATAAATCACGCTAATTTTCTCATGAGCGTCAAGTGTCAAGTTGCATGCACTTCACGTCCCTTGGATTAGGCTAATAATAATGACAGTTCATATGCAGGATTTTCGAACTCGGACAAAATCTAAGTATGTAGCTTATCAGATTTTAAATATTCGGCCTATGATTTTAAATTGCTTCCAGTTGGGGGTGGCCAGTGTGGTGGCCAGTAAGGTTTTTGCAGTGGCCGTTGCCACCACTGGCCACCACATGGTGGCGCCACTGATCTGTAGTGCATCTTAAAACTCATAATTTCTTTACCTGACACCCAAACATGGTAGGCTACCCTATTACAGCTCTTGCTACTTTTGACCCCGTCTTTGTACCCTTTAATAAACTAGTGCCTCCTCTAACTGCAAGGTCCTGAATTCAGCCTACATCATCACATCCGCATTCAACATGGACCTACCTACCTGCACACATGTAACTGTGCTACCAGTTTTCTGGGCTGCATTGTTTGTACATGCACTGCACTAACACATAATCAGTAATTGGATTATTTTCTGTCAGAGGAGTATGATTTGGTGAGTTGATAGATTACCACAAGATGTATATGGGAAGCACTAATAAGCTGTTTGTTTAGCAGAGTTGTGTTAATTAGAATCAGCTGGTTTAGAGAATGGCTGGGATCAAATATATTTGAATTGCTGCACTTGACTGTTAGAGGGCAGTATTGGATAAGTACTTGGTACATTACTTCAGTGTCTGATGATTTTCTCTTCCATTACAGTAATGTGTTGAGCTATTAGACATTTGTTTATTTTAAAAGGATCCCCGACTGCTAAGGCCTTATAAGACTGACACTGGCGTCGGCTATGTTTAACATGATTTAAAAACACTCAAAATGCTTTGAGTGTACTAAGACGTTTAGAAAATCTCCTCATTTATAGAGTTTAACTGTCATTTGCATTTTACATTGTTTAGGTTCTGAGTAAAAAGTGAAATCACCTGGTTGAGTGGGAGACTATGGTGTAATGAACACTTCTGTTCAGCCTTTTAACCTGAGCGCACCGTGAATCAGGTGGACAATGTGGAAGCCAGTAGGCCTGCCAAAATTTATGTGAAACAGAAGATGATCAGAGGAGGAAAAAAGAGAGAAACAATATCACTAGTGTCTATGTATTGCAACAGCTTGGATGCGGACCAGCGCAACCTGGTGATGTCATGTCAGAAGGCATGAGACGTAAAAAACATTGGCGGTTTAGGAGTGAAAGGATTTTCTAAAATTTTCAATAAAACCGAAAACATTTTGAGTGTTTTTAAAAACGTTTATATAGCTGACACCAAAGTCAATACTATAAAGCCGACATATGTTACTAGCCGGGGATTCCTTTTAAAGTGTAAAAATGAAACCTGCTCCATTACCCAGTTGTTTAAACAGCAGAGAATGCCACAACGAAGCAAAATGATTTGTAGGGTTAGAAAATATGTCATTTTAATATATTTTTTTAAAATGATAGTTTCAAACAAACAATTTTAAATACAATTTTATGGAAATAGGCATGATGATGCTTCACTGACATTTTCAGAAGACAAAAGACTTCTATCAAATATAGAAAACTGGGGATAACATTTAAAGGCACAGTACAACTTTGCCTACAAAACAAATAGTACTAAATGAAATAAGGCACTTCATTTAGTCAAGCACTCATTAGTCCAGTATTTCAAAGACAGACATTTGGTTCTTCAAAAATGTACCTTGCTCACTCAAGGCTTCAGTCAAGGGCAGGCAGTAGTGGTGTAGCCTACTTGATGGGTTTGTTGTACATTCTTTCCCCATCATTCACATTTAATGTCAAAGAAATAAGAGAATTTCTGCCAGAGCTGAGAACATGATGAAATATTACATAACCATATTGTAGCACTCCTTAACATTGGTCTTGGATGGGTTTGTGCAGGCTTATACTGTAGATACCAGGCAAATACAGAAACTGGTCAAAAGCTGAGCAATGGCTGTGTTTCATCACTGGACATTAAGGTTGTGTGGACAGGACTGGACTGGCAGCGAATGGAGGCCAGGTAGTGTGGGCACGGCACACTGACATTCTGTCCATCGCCGTGTGGCTCATGTCTCACACCTTGGACCTACTATGGTGATCACAGCCATGCATGATAGTTGGCATGCAAGCACGCACACACACACACACACAAACAAACACAAAAGTACAGAGACATGCCAAACACAACACACTCTTTCCAACTCAGTGACAATCCCACAATTCTCATGGCCATCTGGTCACTGTAAGCAGGTCCAGTGAGACATGGCCTTCTGTCAGTCACGTCAAATGGAGTAACCTAATTTCTTTGCCAAGCCAGGTTCACTGTAACTATCATTAAACTATTGTTCCACATTGATGATGTTAAAACCAACACTATTGTGCCACTGTTTCACAGTCGTAGTTTCAATTAACCACCTTTAACACAAACATGATTTATATCAATATTAGAGTGACACACTCATAGCGAGCAGAGACCTTTATTTGACTCCTATGTAGAAGGAGCATGCAGCTCCCTGTTTGTGTCCTGCTGATTGTTTTTCTCTAGACTCAAGTTATGTGTGGTTTCAAACCAAGTAATTCGTTTCAAATTGCATTGCATGAGGACATACTATAATGTGGTTCTTCAGGCATTGCCTTTGAAATAATGGGAAAGGAGTCAAGTTCTGTTTCCTGTTTGATCATAAATCCTCTTGGCACAATCACCAGTTCTATGTGAAATATTTTTTTGTGCTCTTCTTGTTTGTCACAGTGCGCGGACTGCGCTCTGAAACTGTGATGGCATCTCAGTCATCAATCCACCCTTGTGTCCCTTGCCCTCCCGTTGAGTGCGACTTCAGCTCCCTTTGAACAGCTTGATCTTGTGTTTGTCTGCCAACAGCATAGTAACATTGTACTCAAAATCTCCGTCATGGACGCCGGTGTGTCGGAAGGCGCCTCCCAAGAGGTTGTCTTCCCAGTAATGGTGCCAGTTACCATACTGGTCTGCTCCAAAGCCATACACACGCACCTACACACAGGAAAATCAAGTCAGTTCATGACGTCTATCTTTCCTGTCAGCACTGCTAAAACAGTCGTCAGTAATTGCCCTTATCATAAATGTGGTCACGCCAGTGCTGTCATTAAGTCACGGCTGAGGCATTTAGAATACTGCTGCAATGAATCACATTTAAGAGCTAAAACCAAGGGCTCCAGTTCAGCCTTCAAGTGTCATGACTGATTACTGATTATAATATCTTTACTGAACTGAATTTGTAGTGTGAAGAAAAAAACAGGCACACACACACACACACAAACAAACAAACAAACAAACAGACAAACAGATAAAGACAACAGGGAGGAGAGTGAAAACACAGAGAGCTCTGCTCACCTCATCACACACATGAATGGCAAACATGAGAGCAAGGAACCCTGTGGAAGGGTATCTGCCATGGCCCTCCAGCCAAGTTTCATAGACATACTTGAAAAAGCCGGGACTGTACACCATCACCTGCAGGAATTTACAGCAGAGCAAAGTCCATGTCATTAGTACTGGAGCTTATTCTAACCTCAAAGACAGGCTTTTTGATATCACATTTATAGATTCCATTTGTCTAATACTAAAAAAACATCTAAAAAATGCAACCGTTAAACATATATACAAACAAAAATGTTACTTTAGAGTAATTAATAGAGTAATTAATCTCTCCAAATACCCAGTTCCCAGCATGGTCTCACCTTTTCCTTGGTAGCCTTAATGTTTGCCATGACAGGTAAATATGTGCTGAAGAAAACACACACACACACACACACACACACACACACACACACACACACACACACACACACACACACACACACAAAGACATCTGTCATTAATTATCACAACCGACCATTCTCTGTTGCAATGCTCTCTTGTAGTGGATACTTTGTCAGAGTTGTCTTTGAGCTGTGAGACAAAGCACAATGCTTTGTCAAACGGCCACGTTTGTTCAGAGCTCAGTGTGTTTGCCTTTGTGTGGCTAACAGATCTCATCTGGATTTCAGAGCAGCCCCACCACCCTAGCAGACTCAGCCATCAGACCACAGACACATCCACTTCTCCGACATCTAATCAGGGAGAATGGCTGCTAGGAGCTGTTGGACAGCTTGGAAAAAATGACAGGAGGTGTAGAAGCCAGATGATCATGTTTGGTAAACTTAGCAGCAACCAAGGCTAGGATGCTAAAAAGCTGTTGCATTTGAATCCTTCAGTACTACAAACACATTGTTGACCTAAATAGCACACAGAGTGCTCAGTATAGCTGTAAAAACAGCTCTACGGCCTGTCCTAAAATGACTCTGAAAGGTTTCAACTTTCCAACTTGCAAAAGTATGTTATTTATTTGCCTGTCAGATAAAAGTTTGGTTGCAGTGGTAAATATAACACTCTGCAAAAGATTGCAATCAACTCTTCACTGGATTACTGCACACAGCAGGCTCCTAGGCACATTCCTCCAGGTTCCTATTAAGGTGCAACACCAAACTCTGATCCTACACACTTTTTTTGTCAACTTCAGCAAAAAGCTCTTCATGGTCCTCTAGCCATCCTGTCAGTGTTTGTGTTAAAATAAATGCTCCTTACACAATCCTGGGTCTCCATATATGGGAAAAGATTAAGCAATACACAATTGAAGCCATGTGTGGAGTAATTTCATTGGCTGTTGAGCCAAAACAGCCTTTCACAAAACCAAAAAGCCACCTTTAAAGACTGGATGGATAAAGCCCACAGAACTGAAACATTTAAGCATTTATGTGAGACATGGAATAATGTGAGATATGTCATAAAGTGAGACATGGAATAATGTAGAGACTTCCACACTTAGCAAAATACTCTGCTAAATGCCAGGGTCCTAGGCAGCATCAGTCAAGCAGTGGGGGTGGGGGTTGGGGTTCTGAAGGCTAAAAAGAGAACCTTTAAACCTCTCGCATTTGACTGTGTGCCATAGACAAAAGGCAAAAGGGCCAGTTCTAAAGTCTAAAAAAGGCAACCCTTAAGCCTGTTCCCACTCACTATGTGATGGTGCCAGTGGTCAGGGCACTGATGAGCCACTCCAGGTCCAGGGTCTTGAATGGGATGAGAACGAGGCTGGTGCTGTTGTTCAGGTCCACAGCGCTTTCCGGGTACATGAGGTGATGGGTGGTCCTGCAGCCCACGTCTTCCTCAAAGCCCTCGGTGGGAGCCTGGTTCATCCTAAGTTGAAACATGAAGAGCCAGAATCATGATGAATTACATAACCCACAGAAACATGCATGACATACACACACATTCTACATGTAGCCTAGTCAGTAACAATAGTATATGAAACATATGAATATGGAAACAGGTATTTACAGGATTTACAGAAAAATAACAGCATATATGCATGTTATGACAGCCATATAATTGACCATGTACATTTTTTTGGTTGCAAAAATGTGTCAGTGACACGTACTCCTTTCACTGCCAAAATAACTTTCTGTTATGAACAGCACAAATGCTTATTAACATGGATATTAGTAGTTTGAATGAATTAATTCTATTCCTAAAGCACTGAATACAAGCAATATCATGAGCCATTGCTCAGCAGCCTCTCTCACAACAGAGGAAGACAGACCTTGCATTTAAATTTACCCAAAGGAACACACACTGCTGTGATTCTAATGACCCATGGCAACTTCTGTAAAAAGCCATCAACCAAATGTGGAAATGTGAAAAAAAAAACACTAATATAAATGCAGGTTTGTTACACACATTTTCTAAATGTTGGTTCAAGTGCATTTTTAATTACCAGAAATGTGAGCATTAGTACAGAGAACATCTTTTTTTTTTTTAGCTCAATCGTGCTGCAAAGGAACCTGTGACTTTCCATCTGTGTGTTGTTTAGGCTGACAAGAGAGTTTACTGCCTGTGGAAATGCATATGGGATGATTCATAGAGGTGTGAATGCTGGCCATTGTGGCAGATGAAAGCAGGTTTATGTTAGGACAACGGATGGAAATGATGTAGCCTGGAGCAGCGATTAGCCTAATTAGCAGTGCATGGAAAGCAGGTACAAAAACAGCATGTGGGACCTGATGACAAAGTCGCTAGCATCAATGAGAGGGCCGTAGTGAGAGTCCTTGAGATTCCCGGAGTTCCCCACCACAGAGCAAGTCCGGCAGCGGCCCGGTCCGGAGTCCATGTAGAACTCCTTGTCCGGAATGATCTGAAAGAGCTTATCCACCACCTCACTGTAGTTGGCTGGCTGCTTCTCAGCCTGTAGCCACTGTTACAAAACACAAAGAGAGCAACGCTGTCAGGGAAATACATGTGAAGATGCATTACACTATAGCAATATAGGCGCTATGCCAGGGCAAGGTACCAGTAATAACTGCTGGAACAATATGTGAACAAGGCAATTCTTCTAAAGTAAAGCAATGTTCTCTCTCCAGAGGAATGCCTTGAATTTTGAGGAGATGTCCTGTACTATGAATTCCTGCAAGATAAATTATTGTCTAGAGCCACTCTGCTTGGAACAGGTCAAGGCACACTCTGGGTTTGGTCATCATACCATTTGGGACATGTTTCAAAATGCAAGTAAATGGTTCACCAAAAAAACTCAGCCTTTTCTCATTATGATCCCCACTACTAGAGCTAGGGCTAAAACTATTTGCCTCATGGGTCTAAAATTAAAAGATGAATGATGGTTTGAATGATAAGGACTGTCCTTTAAAATGCTGAATACAGTAGTGTCACGCCTGTGAAGAGTATCTGTCTTCACAATGGTATTAACACTGGACAGTGATTGGCAATTACACCTGCTGATACGTTTTTAGCTTGGGAGGTGGAACACACAGACTCTTATTACACAGTTTTATCTCTCTTCTAACACAAACTCTTCTCGCACTCTCTCTTTCACACACCCACACCACACCACACACACAGTTCCTTGAAAGAACCGCTCCCCCATGACATATTTCCAATTAAATCCAAAGCGACAGGTGCCAAGCTTGATCACATTTGGAAGAGGCAGGATAATAGCCTTGTGAGTCAATTCTAATTAGAATTAATGTGTTACTTTACCAGCCGTTAAAAGGGAAAGAATGGACTCAGGGTGTCAGTGGCTAAGATAACAGTGGTGGAAAAAAAAGAGGCCCCTTACCTGCCACCACCTGTAGGTGTCCTCAGTGAGCATGCTGCCCTTCTTAGACATGAGCGGATGGAAGGACTGGTTGAACCTCTCGGCGAACCAGGGGTCGTCGTCCAGGTCAGCCATGCAGCGTCTGCAGCCGCAGGGTCCCCTGGGGAAGAGGCTGCCCGACAATCGGAAGGCGTACTTGAAGAAGTTGCCAGACGGATCACGGAGGGTGTAGTTGAAGAGCACCATGGTGAATGTAATGATGCAGAAGAGGAGGGTCAAGGCCCGGACTTTCCGCAGCTTGAGCAGCGCCATGGCGCGGTGCGGCACAGTGAGGAGCTGCACTCCGGACAACCAGACCCCAAGGGATGAGGGAGGGAGGACAGAGAAGGAGGGAGGGAGGGAGGGGTGCTGTGAGGGAGAGTGTAGCAGAGAACAGAGAGCTCAGGGAAGAGATGGGAAACAGACAGCACCAGGGAGAGATCACATTGTGCCTTCACACCAGGCTGTCCATATTCCCCACTCTGCAAGCTGGCGACAAACCCCCACTGCAGTGCCAACCCTCTGTTGGTGCCCGCGCTGCACTCTCCAGGATAAACCCACCAAATCCTTGCTGCGGAAAAGTCTGTGTTTATACCTGTAGTTGGCAGTAAGGATCCTCTGAGAGATTTAAAAACAAGTAGAAAAAAAAATGCCTCTGGTGTTAATTCTCCCTCAGTAAAGCCTGCTGAGCCTTCTCCAGCGCGCAGGAGATTCTCCGACTGTTAATCCATCATTAATCATCAATCCCAAAGAGCTGACGGGAGCGTGCGCACAAGCCAAAATTTCAGCGTCCACATTTCCCCATCGCTGTTTTTCTCAGGCCCACCCAAGGGGCCAGCCTTCCAAACAGACTTTTATCAGACTGATAGTGGTGTGACCGTACCACTGAGCATTGCGTCTGTTGACTTAATGAGGTCACTAACCACTCTCTCTTTCTCCTTCTCAGCAATCATCCACCTGGAAAGAAAACAAGTGGTATTGGTCAGACATTATTTCTTTTAGTGTTTTTAATTCATTCAGTATGTTAGTATAGTATGGGCACTATTTTAATCCATGATTGGTGATATGGATACTATTTTGATCGATGAAGAAAATGCATGCTCTGTATTTTACCCATCCATGATACGGATCACAAACACACACACACAGTACAGAGTACAGAGTAGTGAGAAGCAGTGAGTACACACTAAGCCAAAACTGTCGACAACAGTTTGCTTCCAATACCAAACCTGATTAAAAAAATGAACTCTGTTCCGACACAAAAACAAATACCAATTTTTTTCTTTTTTTAAAAATGAATGAAAGTCGCCGTGGGAGCTCTATAACAGGCTGTTGGACAGAAGGTAGGCCGCCTGTGCTGTCACTATGGTAGATCTCTAGTTGTGCTTGTCAGGTAAATGGGCACGTTCCCTATGGAGCCTAGTGACAGATGAGGTCACTTTCGCAGCAGTGGACATAAGGAGGGGAGCATTTATTATATGGGCTGACACCGCATCTGCATTTATTATAGAAATGGTGAGCATGTGGCGGCCTGGCATTCATGAGGGGTGTGGAGGTGGGGGTTTGGATAGCCAAGGGCGATGCTAATGCAAAGGATGTGGTTCAGACTGGCACCAGCTAGGAGGGGCCTTTTGAAAGCAGACACACATACACACACACACACACACACACACACACTGATTTGCAGAACTGCGGGAAGGTGACAGCGAAACGGATTCTTCCAAAAACAGATGGTCCCTGTGTGCATCTGACAAGGCGCAGGCTGGTGTCACGTCACCCGACCTTGTCCAGGCGGAGGTTGCCTGCTACGCATTGATCAAAGTTTAGCCTCGCTGATGATCAGCGGTGCAGCATCTGTGCAAACTTGTGATCACTGAGCCAGCAACAGGAAGAAAGAGAGCAACAAAAGGTGAAGGACAAAAAAAAGAAAAAAGGTCAAACAAGATAAAACAGAGGAAAAGGGAGGACAATAACAGGAGGAAGAGGAACAGAAAGAAGTGGAGGAAGTGCTCACTTGTTACATTCTTTCGCCTTCTGTGTTTCTTATTTTGAAATGATCAGGCGAAAGTTTTTTGTTTTTTTTTTAAGAGGCGCACGAAAAATTGGTTTTGTGTGTGTGTGTGTGTGTGTATATATTTTTTTTTTTACTCAGCGAGAGCTGTCTATCTCCTCTGTCTGCTGCGTGTGAGCAGTTTGAGGCCCCAAGCTGTTGCAGTAATGATTACTGGAAACAATTTCTAAGCCCGCCTTTGGGCCTCCACAACAGAATGCTGAAAACTGAAAACTGGGGCTGAAAGAGACCATACAAGGCCAAGTGAAAGGTTTCCAGAACATTCTGTCATGCTGTCCAAATAAATCACCAGGACATCTGTGGTCTGCATGAAAGCACCACACTGAGTATAAGAATGGACTCATATTCTGAGGGGTCTGAAAATTGCTGAACATTCAGCAGTGTGAACTTGGGGTGTGAATCATTAAGAATGCCATAATTCAATTTCATTACCTGTCACAATTAGTTATGGTCATGATTCTTTGATACCATGGAACTCTGGGAGATATTACAATATATAGGCATTCTATTGATTGTTCTGCTGGCTTTAGAAATCTGAAACCTAAAAGAAAATGAATTCAGATATCACCTTCATCATATATGCATAGTTTTAAGGTACGTTAGCCATCCTAATTAAGAAAAAGATTATTCATTTTGCCATCTGCTGTAATTTCAGGAAAATATATCAGCTTGCCCCCAAAAACAATTTCATTCAGTTGATTCAGACACACACACGCCTCCTCACTAAATCGACCGTGCATCCTGCATGAACCATTTCCTGGCTGCCAAATTAGCAAGCAGTAGCTACCAACTCAGTGTGACCCTTGCACAGAGGAATGCCATCAGATTCTTGGCACTACTGTTGCTAACACCCATGCAGGCCACAGTGCATGACATGCTAAAATAAAAAAAGTATACCCCTTTCAGGTTAGTGCTGAGCTTGGAGTTCCTTCTGCACACACTGATCCAAGATTTTAGGATCATTTCCTCACCATTTACTCCTTTGTGCTCAAGCCTTCAAATCTTTCCAATCCCAAGGGCATTGATCCAAGCTTGTTCTTGAGGTCTGCTCTGCTGTGATATATCATTAAGAGTGAGCCTTTTACACAGCCAAAAAAGAAGGTCATATTCACTTGATCTCCAACTGGGTTGTTTACCAGAACAGGAAATCGATACGTGGCCCGCTAAGCATACAGCGGGGGTCAGGCAAGCGAGACCTTTACCCATTCTGATGGTCAAGAGGAATGTTCGAAGCAGGGAGAGACGCACACTGGCACAGTCAATTAAGATTCTGACTTTCAACGTCGGAATGTCTCGGGCTGCTGGAAGCTGTGGACGGGAAGGTCACTCCATGCTGCTCACTTTGGAAGATGAGTCTGAAACCTGGACATTAGATTTTCTTTTCGTTTTTTTTTTTTTTTTTTTTTGAATAAAGTAATGGGGCAGATGGAGAATGGAGCTTACCCAGCATCCTGGGACCTCCCTGTAAGCGTATTAAAGCACAGTAATCTACGATGAATAATGGCCCAAACATGAGGGAAGGAAGAGAAAACACACACACACACACACACTCATAGAATGAAGCAGGGAAAGTTGCACCAGCCTGGGAGATGAAACATGCCCACAGTTAGGATCTAATGAAGTGCTGAAGGGCATGTGTACTAACCCTCGCCATGCCCATGATTACATCTTCTCAGCTGGGCATTTAGTGAGGGAAGGCAAAACAGAATAATATCCATTTCATTATTCATTAATGAAAAGGAACACTTGAAACACTGTGACGGGCACAGAGAAGGAGAGCTGACTGTCGGTCGGCACAGGCTAACAGGAAGATAAACACATCTCTGATGGCCTGGAATATATTTTTTTTTTCTACTCTCCCCCCTCCTCTCTTCAAATTATGTGCATATAGATATGGGATTTCTCTCTGTTGCTGGCTGTCTCTCTCTTTTTCTCTCCTGCGCTCTCATCTGGGTGCAACTTGTAGAATATAAAACAGCAAGGGCTTCCTTTCCCTTTCCTCATCTCCTCATCCATCAATCAACATTTTCCCCACCCTGATCTCAAAAACACACACATGCACACTCACACACACACACACACACACGCATGCACATCAGAGAGAACTAGGCCATTTAAAGTGTTCCGCTCGGTCAGCTTTGAAACCCCTTTTTTGTTTTGACATGTTCTACGCTTTCCCCCACCCGTTTTCCCCACCTCAATTCCGTGGGTGCCTTTTTAGTCACATTAATATTTAAGGCTGAATAAGATATTCCAGGGGCGCGCCAAGGGAGGAGAGGTAAACTAAGCTGGTGGGATAGCTCTGACACAGTGTATGCAGCCTCCCATAGTCAAGGTATTGTTACCGTTCACGAGGCCCGGCATCCCATCCTAAGGCTACTGTTAGGAAGCTAGCAAATGCCGTTTGAAGAGAAGGAGCAATTTAGAACTCCCTGGGGCTTTGTTTTGCGGAGCTAAAGGTTAAATGTGGAACCGTGTCCAAACAAAGAGCCACTTGTTGGAAAGAATGCTTCCTCTGGATTGTAAACACTACAATTGCCTAAAGCTGCCAACAGAATTCCAGAGAGTTCTTTGTGGAAACCCTAATGGTTCTTTCTACTCTTATTTTCATGTTCAACGTACAGAACTGAACAAAATAATACAAAATAAGTAAAATTTTGACATTCAGTTTGAAACGACACTATGTGGAGTACTGGAACTATGTGAGTGTCTGCCTTGAATGTAAACTCTCTCTCTGTTTACACCCCAGCCATAAAATATTCTGAAAAAAAAATAGCACAGTTTTAAATTAGCTTGACTATACATAAGTCTAAATTAGAAGTGAACTATTCTGAACCATTTAATTACTGTAAATGACTGTAATTACTTTCCCCTTTGGTAAAAGGAACTCTGTTCATCACTTCAATTATAGCCACACCTGTGAGGCAAGGCCTGATTTACCCAAGGGTAGAGTCACATATGGTAGGCGTTGCTTTGTCATCTATCTTCAGACTCCTTGTTAGACTATGTAGGCTGCATTTCCCCTGCTTCTGAAGAAAATGGCAAAATCCTAAGTGTGTTGTTTGAGTTGAGTTGTTATTTATGTCACAAGCTTCCCCATAGTAAAAGCAGTAGAGCACAGCATGAAGTTCCACGGATGTGAGATGAGTCATCATGACCCTGCAGGACTCTGTGGTCAAATCATGTGTGAAACGCAGAACATATCCCCTGTGTGCCTTTTTGCTAAGGTGTTCAATAGCTGTCTCTGTTGTCAGGTTCTAATTCCAGAATAACTCCTCGCAGTCCATTATAACTGAATTACAAGTTACAAGATGGCTTCTATCTGCAAACAATCACTTAAATCTCTGCACTTAGTCATGCATACCTCTATAGTGCTGCGCCATCAGACCGTGCATTTTGCAAACGACATTTCCCAAACAGCTGTGATTCCATTATTTACTCATTTACAAATAGTAATCCCGAGCCATTTGCACTGAACCCACTGGATTATGGAGCCATAAACCGATTTGAAAGGAAAGAGGGTCTCGAGTATGAGCTCGACTCGATCCTTCCCAGGATTTGGAGATCTTTGTGATGGCTGTGATTTTTGCGGCCCTGCCGGCAGGCAGCCACACACACACACATACACACACACACGCTTTGTGTAATTGCTGGGTTTAATGGCAGTTCCTACTGTTCCAGGCTCATCAATGACAGTAACGGCATAATGTCACCATTACTCTGTTGTCGCTAAGGTTTGCACTTATGGCTGTTGTAAAAATTATGTGTGCGTGAGGGTGCGTCTGTGTGTGTGTTAGCACGTTCTGTGGGTATGTCTGTGTGTGTGTGTGTGTGTGTGAGAGAGAGAGAGAGAGAGAGAGAGAGTGTTGATTGTGTGATTACGAAGCATGTTTTGTGTCTGTGTCTATGTGTTTGTGCACACGTGTGTGTGTGTGTGTGTGTGTGGAAGTAGGAGCAATTGGGGAACACAGACTACAGGTTAGACTCTAAGGATAGAGCAAGGACATTACATCTCATTTCCTCTTTGAACTTCAAATTTCTCTCACTTGTGTGTGTGGTGTATTTTAATATCATCATGACAGAGGACAGAGAAATGAAAATATTCCATCAGATGCCAGCTTTGTGTTGTTACCACGACAATTAGCTTCCAATAATCGATGGAAGACGTGACAGCGCTGTGTAAAGATCTATTTTCCTCTAAATGTATTTTAACATGATGTGACCCTTCAATAAAACCGATGTAGCGCTGGGCTACGACTGTGATCCAAATCTGGAATTAAAACAAACACACTACTGAACAAAGGTTCAATTGACATTTCACTAAGAAAAACTCTATTGTTTGACGAATAACAGACAACAATAAGGACGCAAGGGTCTGACGTCTCTAACAAGAATACTGTGATTATTGAAACTCACTGTCAAAATTTGCCCTGAGACTGAAAACATATAATATGCATTTGTAGACTTCCACCTACGACCCTCTTACACACACACACAAACACACAATTAGATATCCCAGCAATTTTCTCATTAAGTTAAAACGCTGTGTTTGCTATTTATGTACTCCTTTGCTCAGTCCGTGACAGAACTAGGCAGGGACCCTTGGGTAAAGCCCCACAAACATCATGGACATTTTTGAAAAACAAAAGGCACCAAGCATAATAGGATTAGTATTAACTTTCCACAAGAAGGCTTACAGCCCTGTCAGATCACTGCAGCTGAACGGTGTGTCGTGGAGACCGCCTGTTTGACATGTGCTGTTTGTAACGTTTTATTTAATTCACTCTGGCTTTTTTCAAAACACTAGTCATAGAAAACCAATGGTGGGATACGTGTTTTAGACACATATTGTAATAGACATAGTCACTCAGACAGACAGAAAAAATACATACAGACAAATAGATAGATAGAGAGAGAGAGAAAGAAAAAGAGAGAGAGACTGAGAGAGAAACAGAGGATAAACTCATGCCCATAAGGCTGATAGCGTGTGTCCTGGGGTCCCTGCCAGCACACACCTGGACAGTTTCACAGCGCAGAACAGGTGGCGCACAGTTTCTGGGCCTGGCGATAAGGGATATGGCTCATATGTCCGAGAGCTATAGTTCTACACACCTCTAAAGCATGACAATTAGGCACTGCTGCAAACAACAGATGAGGAGATAGAGATGAGAACAGAGAAGGAGAGAGAAGGGAGACAAAGAGAGAGAGAAAAGATGAACGATGACAGAACAATCTGTGTGCCATCGCGCCTGTGTGCCATTGGCCCTGTGGACTCCTGTTACTAGCATCTTGCCGCTCACGGTGCGTTGTCGTCGGCCTTGAGCACGTTTCACACCTCACGCTAAAAGCCCCTGGAAGGCTCCATTGGGCTTCTGCATGCAGAGGTGACAATCAATGCTGCTCGCTGGAGAGAGCGAGAGCTGCCACATGACATCTGCTGAAGGGAGAAGCGTCTTCCACATCTCCCCACCACTGTCTGCCTCAATACAATTTACAGGATGACAACACAGAGGTAGTTTAAACTGTGTGTGTGTTGTTGTGTTTGTGTATGTGTGTATTTGTGTGTGCGCACGCGTGCGTGAGTGTGTGCAGTGTTGGTGTATCAAGGACATCACATCTGGCCATTACTGGGAGGGGGGTTGGTGCTGGTGTGTGTGTGTGGGGAGCATAGTGACAGAACACAAACCGTCACTCCATTCACGGCAATCTATGAAATGCGCACATGAACCTTGAATGGCCATCAAAAAGGGATGAAACATCTGCCACTATTTACACTCTTTACATAATGCATTCCTCTTCTTCATGCAGGCCAGCTGCAGAGCTGCACATTTCAATTTATTTCTTTATTTATGACAGAACACGCCCTCCCCCTGCCCCCTACACACACACACACACACACACACACACACACACCACCCTATGGTCCAGCTGCAGACAATCATGATTAACATGGAGATTTGTTGGCAGTCATAGTGCAGCGGTGTTTTGACAAAACTTAAGTGAGGAGATTAAAACTAAGCGCTCAATGGCGAAACAGAGTGGTGTTCGTTTCAACATACAGCCCTATACTGCACTGTTCTATAGGGGCTGTCGGGAGGATGGCGTAGTGGAACAGAGTAGCCCGAGCTCTCACTGGAGGGTGGGAGGTCTTTGCACATGGAAGCAGATGAGGGGTCCCCCACAGGAAAGGGGCCCGTGGACTGTTCCTGCACATGGGGGCCACATTTTAATGCTGCCCATGCCCCCCCACCCCCCGCTGTCTGCATGCCAAAGCTATTGAACAAGTCTCAGCAGCCTGTTTTAGAAAGCAGCCACCTAGCTATTCACACCTCCCCTCTCTGGGAAGAAACACACACACACACACGACATACATAAGCACACACATGCTCACACACACACACAGATACAGACCACAAGATAAACAAGGTAAACATCAGTCCTTTAGAAAACAAAATGCACTGAAATACACTTTGGAACAGCACTAGGTTGTAGTGAATCAGCTCTAGTTTGTAGAGAGGTCGTGGATACACACATGTAATTTAAGACTTGGCCCCAGAGACACCAAACTCGCCTTCTCAACATGCTTTTTTTCCCCCTAGGTATCGATGAAAAAAAGGAACTCTGCAGGCTGGCTGGAAAGAAGTCCTGCAGGTTTTTGGTGTGCGGCCAAATCTTTAAGTGGAAACAGAGGGCGAATCTAGCGAAGAGACAGAGTTTTAAAAGCACATTCTGAAAGAAACGAAGGAAGGAGCGAGGGAGGGAGGAAAAGGAGGAGACATGGGGAGACAGAGGAGAAGGGGCTTGGGTACGAGGGGTTAAAAGAATGTGCCTGGGACCCCTCCTGAAATAAATAAATAAAACATCTGCAAATATTTCTCTGTCAGCACTGGGGGTAGAGATGGTGGCCTCAGGCGGCTCGTCTCTGCACTCCAGCGCAGCCGACCACAGCTCTGAATAGTCCTGGGCCTGAGTGAGTCTCTCAACGGCACAACCATGCACAGCACACTGAGTAATCATGTGCTGCTGAACTGCTCTGGCAGACGCCATCATGTCTCTCCCTTTTTTGGTGAGACATCCACAACCACAGAGGCATGGCTACATGGACTCTGGTCTGCTTCAGGACTGCTAGTCTTTAATTAAAAGCACTCATCATCTCTCCTGTCCTGCCTCAGACAGGAAATGGAATATGTATGTTTACAACCCCCCCCCACACACACACAACACATCTTCTTTCTCTTTTCCTGCATTTCTTTGATCTTTCCGAGGACGGACTGTGGAAATCAAGAATTTCTTGCTCCTCAGGCAAATGCACAAACCTCTATGTTATACAAATAAGCACTGAGTAAGAGAATACAGTCTTATGTCTGGAAAATATGAGAGTCTGAAAAAAGGAAGGGATTTCAAGTGATGTCCTTCTCATTCTATGAGGGTTCATCAGTTTCTCACCATGAGCATTCAATAATCATAACCAGACTTGCGATAAAGAACTATTTTTATATAAACTGAAATAGGAACTAGTTACTCAGTCATGTAAATATCTCATTACAAAGCCCCTTCACACTCTGAAACACCTACCACATATTTCTAAGGTGATATTTCTTTCATTCCTCTAGCAACATCTGTGCTATCAAAGAGAACTCAACAGATGTCTGGACATCCAAAGTGTGCAATGAAGTATTTATGACGGCGTGGCTGGTCTTGAAGGAATGAATAAAAGGAGACATAATCTGCGGGTGTAGTTAACACCAGACTTAAAAGAACAAAAAAATCTCCATTTTATAACATGGGCTTTTGTTATTGATACCAATTAACCCTATTCGATTGTATTGCGCAACATGTCTTATCAGACCGACCTGTATGTTCAGCTCTAGTCAGTAGTTTATAGGCTATAGAATAGGGTTAGTAGCAGCTACATTCTAATGCATTTTCAAGACGTCTGTCTCGCTCGTCCATTACATGTCAACAGAGCCACGATGTCTATTCCGAACACAAACTAAACCGAAGCTTATCAATTAAATGAGTTTAAAGGCTGTTGCATTTGACAGTAGGCTAAGTGTTCGGGATTTGCTCAAAACGAGAATGTTGTGTGGTGGAAATCATATCCAGTAACTTATCCACACAAAGGTATATCAGATCTTTCCTTTTTGACAACTTATCAGTCTATTTTTTTATTATTTGGAAATGGTTTATGTGCAATGTAGTCTCGGTAAAATAAACCACAAAATTAGAGGTTACATGCATTTCAGTGTTGTTGACTTTTCTGCTTCCACATGTCGTTTTCAAATAAGGCTTAGTGCTACAGTGCGTTATCGACAGAACTTGGGTAGTTATTTCTAACATGCGAACTAAGTGGAATAGACATTCACACGCTGGACAAATGCAGGCTATTAAAATAAAGACAGGTCGAATTAGTCTGACCTAAAACATGCAGTGGACAACAGACGAAAGGCAATGCCGGTCCAGGTCTACTGTAAAGGGTTTGGCTACTTACGGGAAATCTCCAGCGAGCGCATGCAGATGGACGCAAAACCGTTATCTTAAGGATTCGCTCTGGCAGCGGCTGGCAGTACAGCTTTAAATGTTATTTTGTCATCTGTCCTTTAAAAAGGAAAAAAGCCTAAAGACAAGGCTGTCAGGGCGATGAAGTGATCCAGTAGTAATCCTTAGTTCACAACACACCCTCTTTGTCAAAACAGACTAACGGATAGCTCCGTAGGGGAGATTCACAATGTTCATCGGCTTTGCGCTGCATCAAACAGTGGAGACCACCGCTCTCCAAACGGGTTCCTGCTCCACTATGTCCCACCGTGGCCACGTGGATTGAGGAGACACAGAGGAGCGACGCCCCTCTTGTTCAATCTAAAGTATGGGATAGCCCATTTCAGAGCCTGCTACATTGTTTTAGGTATTGTCAAGGTGTCCTTTTTTAAAATAACTTCATCTTAATCATAGCCTACCTCATTAAAAAGGATGATTCACGCTAAATCATTAACTGATACGCTGATAAGATAAAATAATTTGTCCCACACTAATGTTCGGTGACGCACGTCAAGTCAGTAATTTACCACCATATCAATAAATATTGTTGCTGTAGGTAGGCTGATGCAAATGTCCTCGACAGAACCTTTTGAATGACATTTGCGGGATGACAAGACAGGGCGAGGGCCCATATCCTTGTTTGGTCAAGGAGGGTCTGAAATGTAGCAACACCATTCGATTTGCATTAGCAGTCGAAAATTTGTAAGCTTGCACCAATGACCTCTCTTTGTAAGCGAAACTGTGTGCAGCCCCTCCCTTATCCATTTTGCCGAATTTCGCCCGAGGACAGGTAGACTACTCCTTCCTCTCTTTTGACCTCCCTTGTTTGTCCTGAAATTCAATAGAGTGTCCTCATTCACAGGAAAATTCACCAACATATTCTTCTTGACGGGCCTATCAAGGATCATTGCGTCATTAGATGTGACTGTTTTGGGATACGACTACCTGACAGATCGACCTATTCAGCATTTGAGTTACCATGTTATTAATGAGGAAACAATTCAATTTCAACTATCTGAAGTCACTTTGCACTTTGCACTTTGCAAGACCTGCAACTGCTATGATACATACCTGCAACAGCATTCAACTGCAATGCAGGATGGACATGAATAATTGACATGATCTCAGGCAGGCGACAGTGGCTATAGGCCCACAAAAAATATATATGAATTGATAGGTATAGGCTGCACAATCAGGCCTAGGTAATGCCGTGCAGATATGCTTTCATAAATCATAAATAATCGATGTAGCTGATTAGCCATGTGATTCATCAGGATTACTACCCTTAACTAGCTTATTCTGGTGCAGATGCAGTTGAACAACCAGTGTACAGATGGCCAAGTCAAATACTGTGTGTGTATTATTGAAAATTTCTACTTCATATCAGAATGAGGCCTTTCCTGGGACCCAGACCCACATCATTGAAGAGTGAATTCAGATTTGCTAGCCCGGGTGTTTTACCCAGACTACATAAGACCCTAAAAAGTCCCAGCAATCTACAGCCACAGCAGGCCTTCTGCCTGTTACTCTCCAGGTAACCTATCCACTGTCAAATCTTGTCAGAATTCAACAGCAGTCTGATATTAGATTAAGATTCTCAGAGTTTGTGAATGCCAGAGCTCACCCACACATATATTTCTCTCCTCACTGAAAAACCATCCTAGACCTTTATTTGTGTATGTAGTGTGTGTGTGTGTGTGCGTGCATGTGTGTGTGCGTTATATTGTGGCATGTGTGATGTTTCTGGAAGAATCCTCAAAAAAGAGCTCCGGGAAGTATTTAGATGATGAATTCAGATAGGCAAATATTAACCTCAGAGATAACCTGACAGTGTGTAAATTTGGGTCTTCAGTTGACTGAACTGAACTCAACTGAAGTTTTTTTTTCTTGACTTTTCTTGTGTGCTCCAGTGCTGTGCAAAAGCTTTTAGTTTCACCTTTGTTGCTCTAGGCAGAAGACAACAGCGAGCTTTCTGATGAACAAATTACTGTTATTTTGAACCAGTGAAGTTGATAATAATAGTAATAAGCCTGGAAGGAAACATTTGCCCTGATTTCTTCCCTTGCCTAGCCTCTTGAGTGAGGGCAGGACGATGTAGGTGATGAGTGACACTTTGTATTGGTACCCTTTAGACCATGCAACACATAAATGTGTGCATAAAAGTGCAGCTTATGGCATTCTGCGTAAAGAACACGCGCTGTTGAGCAGCTGAGGTCTACACTGCAGCACAGTGAAGAAGAAGAAACATGGGAAAGGGTGTCCTATGGAGCATGAATTTCATTTCTCCTCTTTCCTTTTTGTCAGATTGTCACCCACAAGTGGGAGCCTAACATAATCCAGCACTGTCACTGTCAAACACTCCCATCAGAAAATCCTCCGTTATCTTTGGCCACTGAGCTGACTCAGGCCTTGAGCTGACCAATCCCTCCGTAGCTCTACTTCCTGCTAACTGACAGGGATTTAGCTTCTCAGAAAAGGTTGACACTGGACTTAGAGTGGTCAGACAGCATCTCACAATCTCTTTCCTGCTTGGGTCAAGAAGCTATGGATACCTGACAGCCTCACAGTGGTCTCTTTTTCTCGAAACTCAAAAGCAGCAGCTTAGGCTCTCAACAGACTCTTTAGAGTCATATTTTTTTACAGCCTTTCAGTGACTGGACCCTGCACAAGTAGCATGTCATTTTGCCTCGTTCACATACAGAGTGCTGTCCAGGAGAGTTCTCTCCACTCAGCCCTTGCTACTTGTTGCAAAACACAACTGGTCACCATTTCTGTTCATATTCATTGCATTCAGTTCATTGCTAACCTTGACTTTGAATGTCCATCGAGAGCCAAAGCCAATTTTCCCCCACTGCATATTTGTTATGAGATGACTGAAAGTGGGAATGTCATGCTGGTAGGTCTACCTGCATCTTAAATAAATGGATAGGCCTGGTCCTTCTCACCTACAATAGGCCATCTTCCATATAGCTGCAGGGTAATTGCATTTTCAAATACAATGTTGCTTTGCATTTAGATTTCTCAGAGACAAAGACATTGCATATGGATCAATCAAGGTCTCTCTCTCTCTGTCTCTTTCACAAACACTTCTCCTCTGTCTCTACCATGATCGAAAATTGCCAGCAGGTTTGCATATCTACTTCAGACTCAGAGGATGTGCCAGGAGCCTTGTGTCTGGCTTATATGTGGAATGATAACAACTGTAAGTGAAGGAAGACAGAGAGAGAGAGAAAAAGGGAGAGCGTGTGACAGAGACAGCATGACAAGCGAGAGACAGACACAGAAAGAGAGACAAAACAAGACGGATTTTCGTGTAATTCTCTCCCTGAGACATGTCTCATTTTTTATTATTATTTTTTTTTGGAGTGAGCACCAACTGCGCATGCCTGGTTCCAGCCAAAGCGTGTGTGCGTCAAATATCAATGTCTCCCAGCATGTAGTCAGCAGCCCTCAGGCTATATCCTTCTCTGTGAGAACCAAGGTCGTCGAGCTCACCAACACATCCCACCACGCCATGCAAAGGGATTACTGTCTGTCAAATGACTACGGCGAGCATTATTCCCTGTAGACCCCCACCCCCTTTTTCTTTATCAAAACACATCTCCAAATGTTCAAAGCGATATGGAGATGAATGGCCAATGGTTTGGTGCATAGGCTTTCCAGTTTGTATTGTGCCAGGGTACATGTCTCCTGAGCGCGACAGGAACGAACATGAAGAAGATCGTCAAAAGTGTCTGAGGAAAGTTAATGGGCTGCATTTAACCATCAAGAATGAGTCAGCCAAGGATCCTATCAGCCAATTTGCAATGCTGACCCCCTTATGACTGCGATCCTCAGTGGTCCTCAACTGACCCGATAAAGTGATCAAGAGATATTAGGTGGAGATATCTTGAGGATTAAGTCGTGATGTATCATACCTAAATCAAACCAAGGTGCACCATGATTTCATCTCCTTTAAGTGAGGAATTAATTCAATGATTTTCAATGATTTTTAGCATCTTAAAATAATCCCAAAATGACACTGATGTATAATAATAAATGACAGAATTGCAGTTGGCAAGTCTCAGGGCCCTGCCTTTTCTGGGTCCTATTTTAGTCGTTACACTTGAACAATACAATTTCATCTTTCACTGCCTCGAGTAATACATAATTCATCTGATAAATTTGTTGTTTAGGTGGATGAAATTCCATGCAGTCCTAAGTCGTAAATGGCACATCAATAAATGGTTATTTTTCATTTCTTTGGCTTGTGACATACACACTTCTGTGTGTGAAACAATGTCGTTAAGGGGCCATGAGACAATTTACAATTCTACGTGTCTTACAAGAAAAAAATAAACAAAAAGAAACCTTGGTTGCGACGGACCAGTGACAAATTGCTGTTCTATCAGCATGGCAGTGAATACTGTAAAGTGCCTCAGTGGGATGGCGAGCCAGTGGTAGAAGGCCACGCTTTGTTACTTCGACAATAACCTACTGGGATTCGGTCCCCAGGGGCTACGCTCTGGCTCGCTGCATGCTCAAAACACCCTCATTATTTCTGATAGTCCCTATGGAAGAATCCTCCAGTCTCTTCCCATCACGGCCTTGCCGTCTCCCAGCCTTGGATTGTCCAGAAAGGGAAAACCGAATCCGACGTTTAATCGCCTGTTTACACGACTCTTGTATTAGGAGCACGTCACGGCTCTGTGTTTGTGTTCACAATCAACTTGCTGTGAGGATTATAAACCTGTAAGCAGACATTGCCAATTTGGCAGAGGCCCGTCATATGCCTCTGTGTGTGTGTTTGTGTGAGTGTATGTGTGTGCATGAGAGAGAGAGGACCCCCAGACGTACTTTAAAGATGGGATTATCAAATCAGTGCAGCCAGGAGGAGGACGATCACTCCACCGGGACCCGTCTGTTCCATCAAATTTTGGTCCAATTAGAGGCTGCTTTTCCAAGATGCGAAAGAAGAGGCAAGTGGGAGAAAGCAAGAAAATGAGAATGACAGAGAAAGGGGGTGGGGGTAGAAGGGAGGAAGAGACAGTGACAGATAGAGGGAGAGAGAGAAGAATTGCAGCTATACGTGGTCCTCCCTTCCAAAAACTACAGAGAGAGAAGCAGCCAAGTTCAGGCCAGACCATTTCACCAGGGACACATTCAGCACAGCGAGAGTGAGAACCAACCTTCACGTCCAACTGGGAACACCATACACATTGTCGAGGTAGACATTCATAGCTTTTGTTGGGGGGGGGGGGGACGAGAAAAAGAAACCTTGATTAGATGCACTCTTGTTTTGAATGAGCCAATTTCACCATGTGCTTGTACAGCCAAAATTAACATTTAGGCCCCTGCTATTTCAGTAAATGAAAGAGGGATCTTGAGGGTACTTCTCTCACCCTTGTCTGACACAGCCCCTGTGAATCTTTTGTGGTATTGTTTAATGCAAGAAATGGCAGTCGCTCTGCAATGAACAAGAAGGGCTGTAGTGGAGGGACCAAAGCACACTGCTTGTAACCTCCATAAAGCTGATACCACTGACTGACTGGCAAGATTTAGTAGTTGCAATTACTCTAAGCTGTTTGTTTCACAGGGTTTTGAGTCCTAATCACACCCATAAGCTTTCTGTTCAAACTGTCTGAGGCAATAAAAAAAAGTTTTTTTGTTTGTTTGCTTGTTTATTTCTCTGGTGTCAGTTGTAACTTTTTCGGGGGGAGAAAAAACAAAACAATCTCTGATCAAATCTTTTCAGTCTGTGAATGGATAAGCAGAGTGCGAACAGGTACATTTCCACCTTGTTCCACAAAAAAAGAGTGGTTATGATTCAAAGAGGGACATCCTTGGGGCGACCTCTGCTACTGACTCAGTAGCTGATGAGTATGCAGAGACGAGACAAACAAGCGCTACTCCTCCTCTAATGAATGAGAGTAATCTCTCCCCCCTTCCTCAGCACAAGCACCAGCACCACTGGAGCCCTGCCCGCCTCATGCTGATAAAGCAACGAGGCCCAGAATACAATGAATACAAAAAGGAGTTGAAGTCCTACGGACACCAAAGGGTGTCCCATTTCAGACCCATACACTTGTGGAATTCTGAAAGAAACAATCTGTAAAGCCTGTAGTCTTATATGTGTGTCTCTATCTAGCATTTATTATATAGTATTAGATAATAGGTTTCAAGTGACTTCTCCACCATTGAGAATCCCAGACTAGTACTGTCTGGCACATTTTTATCTCACTGAGTCTGGCTTCTCTCAAGGCACGTAGGTGGCTAAAGTAGTAAAGAGGTGTTGGGTAGATAAAGTAGATAGTAGGAATCTCTGACCAATTTGATTGGTTAAGCTGGACCAATGATATCAAAGTTAACTAGGAGCCCATGACAGAGCTCGGGTTGGAAATGTTTCCGAATTGAGAGTATCCATAGCCTGGGTAAACCCATACGAACCTGCCTGCAAGTCTGAATTCAATCTGAAGGTCTGTTTTGTGTAAAGCCTATTGCAGCTCATTTCCAGACCACCAAATCCAGGAAATAATCATGACCACTTATCTGGCATGGGGGTGGGATTGAAATGCTGACAGATAGGGCAGTGCATTCATCTAAACCAATGATGGTGTCAGTATTTAACCATAAGGACATGGATTGAGAATACAACTGCATTTAAAACCATCTCTCTGTCTGGTAGTCTCTGGTGCAAATTTACACCTCTTGTCATGATCAATCTTGCCAGTCAAGCCAACAACAACAACTAAAAAAATGATCTATTTGGCTATGTTTACTTCAGGGTTTCCAAGCAACACAACAATAATGGTTCAATTATTTTTAGAGAGAGATTTTGCCAAATGCCTCTACGCCTCACTGTACCATTAAAATTACTTTTGTTTGCATCAGACACTCTGCCCATTTGAACAGCAATCTCTGTCAGTCCATTATAATTTCATCATTAGTAGTAGGCCAACAAAATGATCCCAAGGACAAACTAGGACATAAAACTGCATAAGACACCTCTGTGAAAGCCATTCTCACAGATCTGTGAACAGTTCTTGCGCCACTGACAGTCAGTTAGAGTCTAGATAGAGCTGTACAGACCCCCTGGGGGGCTATTGCAATTGGCAGCTTGGAATGAGTGCCTTGACAGGTGGTGGTTTAAGTACTCGCTAATACTGTCAGTGTGCCACGGATTTCTGGACTTTTTTCCCCCTCCCTTGGTGGGCGTCGGGGGTGAGATGCTCCTACCGAGAAGATCGCTTTAAGAGGTTGGAAAGGTTCACGCCAACCACAGAGCTCTCCCTTGTCCCCGAGCTCATCATTCCGTAGTCTATTTGACAGGGAGCCGTCAGAGTTGCTGTCAAGGGAGGAACAATATTGCAACTAATCAGTTGTGGGCTCCTCATGAACCCAAGTGATCATTAGGCATCAGTCTGCCATTTATCTGAGTCAGCATGCGCAATCTGCATTAAGGGATCATTTGAGGAAAGGAGAGAGAAAAGAAAGGGATAACAAGAGACTTGAAATTCAAGGCTCTGACATTTCAGTCAAACTTTAGTCGTCACAGGATTAGCATGTCGTCTATGGCTCTTTGCGGGACCAGGTAACTGTTCTGGAAAGAAGATTCAGATCATTCTGGTGGAGGTATCTCTACAGAGCTCCGATAGTCTGCATTGATTATGAGACTCCCAGCCATTCTTATGCCATTGAAGCTCTGCAATGCGGCATCGTATTTGTTCTAGCCAAAGCAATGATAATGGCTGTGGTATGAAAATGGGAGCAGCAATCAGTTCGGTTTTTCTGTGACAGCATTTCAGGTGCGCATCAGAGTAGGTGGGAGACAGCAGTGTCGACTGGCAGCATTCATGAAACATTCATAGATCATTATGGCATTTACTGAACATGGCCTTTCATTTCAAAGGATGCAATAGAATATTGAACTGTAATATTTGAATTGGATGCCATTTGGCCATGACATGTTTTTTTTATTGAGTGACTCGAAATGTTTATTCATTGCTGAAGCCATTAATGGACTGAGGGGATGAACTTAAGTAAATAAAACACTGCTGTAATTTCCAACATCACGGCTGGAAATGTTGCTTCACATGTTTTTGATGAAAGTCAGAGACATGATTAACGATTATTTGAAAATTAATTTAGTGCTCACTGGGCTATTTTCCTGGACGGGGATTACATTTATATTTCTGGACAAAATGGAATTTTGAATGGCGTGTTTCCATGGTACAACACATTAAATCCAGAAAAGGACTTAGTGCTGCGTTTTGATCTCACAAATTATATTAAGACACAACCCATCCCGGCTTATTTAGTTTATTTAGGTGTAGGTGGGATCTAACTACTCTATGGGAAAGCAAACCATTTTCTGCTTCTTCTACTGTGTCTCGGACAGAGACAGACACATGGACTTGCATTAACAAAGAGTAGGGGCTCAATACTACGCTCAGTTTACATTATGTGAAGACAGACACAAAATGTTTAATTCATGGCCCAAAGTCATTGAAAAACAAGACAGGAAAAGCATGAGGTAAGTACTGGTTTGTTTTCTATCTTGGTTGTCATCTTGACAAAACACCCATTCTCCTCACTGAAAATGGTTCACATAGTATAATATCCAGTCTTTTATTTCCCATGACCCAGTAGGATCAGATACTTTGGTTGAACCCCAACATTAGTTGACTGTGGAGCAGCCCCATCAGCTAGGATCCTGTGTGGAGATCCCTTAGCATTTAATTTTCCTCATGCCTGTCTGTACAATGCATTTTTGTTTGATATTGATGCTCATTTCGTAACTGTAATTATCTGTAACCATCCTCCATCTGGGAAAAGCTCCTGCCACCAGCAGATGCCAAAGAGAAAGTAATTCTGCAAATGAAAGTTAATAATACTCAACACCTTCACAAAATATAGTGCCGGCATGAAATGAAACTCTCAAGACAGTATCCCACCCACAGGAAATTTGAGATGTACTTTAATTAAGCAGACACTCTTCCTCACAAAAAAGGGAGAATAGAACAAAAAAAGAGGTGCGACAAAATCAGAGGGAAAAGGGCCGGGGGTAAGTGAACCTAAAACACTCCATTACGACTGCAGAGAAAACATCAAAGTAGGTTTGACACCGACACTTGGGAGAAGCCCATTTTACAAGGCTAACCAGCAGTCTGTGTACATCGCTTTTCCACAGTGGTGCCAAAGGAACTCTTGCTCCCTCTCTCTTCGTCTTTCTCTCTCTCTTTCAATTAAATATGTGTTGTCTCACAAGCATCTGTGCTCTGAGAGGCTTCTCCCTTTGGTGTGAGGTGATGGCAGGCTTTCCTCATTCTAGTAGATGCACAATATGCTGCATCCATCGTGAGTGAGGCTTGATACATGCACTGGAAAGTTGTGTGTTATGCACAGATAATTCATAGCTGTACTTATCTTGCTCCATGTTGACATAATTTTGTAAGCCTAGTCTTCAGCACAGAGTCATCCTCTTTTTGTCATGCAATGACAAGTCAGTCAGTGCATAACATTATGCACTATTTTGTTTTGTTTTCATTATGTACAGTTTGGTTTATGTGTTTTGCATCTATTTTGTCATTCCTAATAGATATCTTGTTTAATCTACAGTAGGCTATGTCTATGTAAAAGACTCAGAATAAATTGGTGGGATGTATGCTGAAGTGATTCACACTGATATTACAATGGTGCATAGTTCATTTTATTCTGAATATTTTAGAAGAAAGGTGAATATAAAAATTATGTATGAATGCAATAAATGTTAATTAACTTTAATATTGTATGCTCCACATTTCATCCATATTCCATCTGTAATCATTAAACATTTATGATTCATGTTTTCAAGGACCATAAGTACTTATACAACTACATAATGCAATGTAATTCCTGCATTATGCATGCGGTGCATATATGCCTATAGAATATTTGAGACATATCACATAATATATAGGCCATCATTGCACACAGTCTTCATCTATTATGAGGTATGGGACTGTAGATACATAGAGTGTACCTCAGCATATGACAGGGTTTTATACATGTTGGATTACCTATTTCCCATCTGCTCCGAGCAGGTTCACAATCACAGTACATCTAGCAGAGGACATCCATTTTCAGGGAAATGCGTAAATCAGTATGATTGAACAAGAAGTCTGACTGACTCCATTTGTTTTTTGAGAGCGGAGCCAGCCTGCATCTGTGTCTATTATTTTACAGCCCTGATTCATTCATGAGCTGCATTCGGGGTCGCAGAGGTGGATGTGAAATTCCTGAGAAAAAGATTTTACAATTTTCATTGTTGAACGTGAAAAGCCCATCATTCTGCTGAGTTCAGATGCATGCCAGAGGAGTTCAGAATAGACCATGTGCCTGATGCAAGTAATATTTTGCTAGCTTTCTCTGCTTCGGAAATGGCATTTCCATGCGCAAATACACATCTCTACCTCTCCAACTGTGCTGTCTCTTTCCCTCCCTCCCTCTCTTGTTCATTTCGGTTCAATATTTGCTTTGTTAACAAGATAAAATTCATTTTTATTATGAATGCTTGAAAAATTACTAGGCAAAGGCTCCAGAGTGAACTATCTTTGGGCTCTCTATTACACTTTTAATTTTCATTATTAGTTCTACCCCTAGGAGAGACATTTTATAATAATATACAAAAAGTCAATAACGAATGGCAATAACCCCTGCAACAAACAAACAAAAATAAGTACACATACTCATAGGTTCTCCACTCTGCTCCACTTCTCCACACTGTGGGTGTAACATGGAGATCCAATTTAGTTGGTTGTAGGTGTCATACTACTGCATTCTCTTAGATTCTGTTAACATGTGGGTTTTCAATGGTCCACAGCTTACTAGTGGCCTGCAAAGGCATTTGTGCTTGTCTCCAATTGTATCAATGTTTCTTTCATTATTTTTAATCAGATGGACCTCAGGTTGCTTTCTCAGTCAGAATGGTGTCCCTGGATCGCAACCCTGAAGTCATATATTAGCATATTTATTAACAACATATTAACAACATGCAATTGAGATCTTATTCTCTCCCTCTTTGCTTACCACTAATGGTGTGGAACAGGTAGCACAAGCTCATGAGTTGCAGTTTTTTGAAAGGGCACGTCCAATAAAGTATGATAACCAATGGTTTTGTGAAATGTCTGACTGATGAATGAGCAGCATCTCCGCATATATGTCTCAGAAGTCTTGTATCAGTCATTAAAGACAAACCTCTCCCACATACTTTCCAGCATCCTCCTCTTTCCACAGCCTACGCAGACTTCACAACCCACGTGGTAGACACACCTCCTCACAGTAAAAAACACACAAACATGAGGAGAGTGAATTCTCTGGAAAGTACTCTCTGAGGCTCTAGATATATACAAGTCCCAAGGATTCTTGCATGGACAGAGACAGAGAGGAGAAAGCATTTGGCAGTGATATGTTATAGTTACGACTGGTTTGAATCCTGGACCTAAAATTGTGCTTTGCCTTGGTCTTGCCAATGCCAATTTAGTTTAAAATCCAAAAATGTGTTTCCATGATGGCTTTTCAATAAAAACAATTTATTAATATCTGTCTGAGGGAGTTTATGAAGAAGAGGGATGATTGTTAAATTCTTGGCGTATGGTACTGTGGAATCTTATTGGAAGCTGTGAGGCAAAGCTCAGAGACACAATTATGCTTGGTACATTATGATTGATTTGATTTTCAAGCTCACATACTAGACAAATGAAAATGATGGATGATCATCATGAGTAAGACG
This sequence comes from Tenualosa ilisha, assembly GCA_015244755.2. NCBI lineage: Eukaryota > Metazoa > Chordata > Actinopteri > Clupeiformes > Clupeidae > Tenualosa > Tenualosa ilisha. The sequence goes on from PYXC01002690.1 coordinate 1,248,863, forward strand.
CACAGCATATTCCCTGGTGTCACTCTCAAACAGGGGGATGAAAGAACCACATTTCACACTTGCACTCCCTGTGCTGCAGAAAACTTTCAACTGGCATGGGTTTATCAAAAATGACTTTGATTTGAGAGACTGTGATACAAATGCAGCCGAACTGTCTCAAAATGTCTTCAATATGTCTGCACAAATTAAAATAATATGTGCATATTTCAATTTCATACCAGCCATTTGTTAGTATTTACAAATAAATTCTACCCATAATAGACCATTAAATATGAATATCTTTAGTATTACCTGCTAATTACAGCTTATTCATAGTAAGTTAGCTTTTGTATATGAATTATGATCTCAATATGCTTTGCTCAGTAAGGGGGCTTATAAGGTGGTTGTACAGCAGGAACAGTTATCTCTAGAATAGATAGTCCAAGTCTTCATCAAGGCCTAATAAGGACTTATTTGGACACTAGTTGGACTTGTAGCTTTGGATTTTGTTCCAATGAATAGACCATTTTTTCTTATTGAAGGGGAATAACTGTTCCTGTTCCTGTCCTGTACTACCACCTTATAAGCCCATACTAACCAAAGCATGTTAAGATCATAATTCATATACAACAACTAACTGACTAACTACAAATAAATAGTAATTAGTAGAAAGAGTTTTTATTGGATAAATTCTTTTTAATGGTTTATTATGGGTAGATTAAAGCCAAGCAGAAAAAGGTATTAATAAGTGATTTGTATTAACTAACAAATGGCTAATATGTAATCAATGTGCATGTTAATAAGCAGCTAGTTAATGGCGAATATGTCTGTGCTAATATAATGTTACCTTCTGTACATTCTATACATTATAACAATCATCACACTGTCTGTTCTTTACTAATTTCAGACTTCTCTCTGCAATAGTGTTTTTGAGGTTTAATCTTTCCTGTTCATCTCCATGCGAGTCCAAATGATTTGGGCTGAGGGTGAGCTTCTGTAGAGAGGAACTGCTGCTGTGCATCCAGAGTGGGGCTCTAAATGCTCAATAAATCATCTCACTGCCTTCACACAGCAACTATGGGAGGTCCTTGACAATTATTTGACTGTATACATCCCTAAGAAAACTATAAACACAGCTTTGTTTGCACTGAATCTCAGTTGCTTTACATTGGTTGCCACCTTGAAACGGAGGAAATTGTGGTTGATGTACTAACACAGTAGTTGTCAAACTGGAGTACGAGTACCCCTGGAGGTACTTGAATCAGTTCTAGGGGGTACACAAAAGGGATTCTCTGCTCTCACCAGCATAAAGATAACATGGAGAAAGATCTTATACTCAAACTATCCCCAATACAACTCAATTAACACTACATATATTATGTGTGTTTATATTTTGTTAATGGAGCCATAATTATGCAAAAATCTACATTGCTATAGCAAGCTGTGCATGGTGGTAGGGGTACTCAGCAGGATGCCAGAGTGTCTCAGGGCATACGCGACAGTTAAAAGTTTGGGAACCACTGTACTAACACATATAGATTGAAACCAATATAGATTGACCCAACCAGTGGAAATATATATAACAGAATCCAGTATGTAACAATTTGTGTGATTGGCTTAGACCCCTGTGGTAATTATTATTGTAAGGAATATAGAAGTATGTGGTATTTAATGTTATATCATGATAGGTTTGTTAAGGTTCGGACATTGTTTATATTAGTATAAGAAAGAAAATGTTGTTACAATAGTAAAAGAGACAGAGAGAGAGTAAGATGAGAGCAAGCAGAGTAAAAGGGGAAGTGAGTCATGCTCACACACACACACGCACACACCAGATAGGGAATTTAACAGTTCCTGTCAGCGAGAGAAAGAGGCAGAGAGAGAGAGAGACTGCACAAGGCTCTGTAAATCACTTGACTGAAATGATGATATTTAAAAGAAATACAGACTGTCCCATGAAATTAAACTATGTTAGAAATAACCTGTGATTAAGTATGAGAGCAATATGAGGACGACCGTTGCGAGACTGATGCCATTCATCAGGAATTACTAACAGTGGAAAGTACACAGTGATTACAATCTAAAACCTTAGGAAATACTGTAAAGTACACAAAAAAACGAGAAAAAGAAACCATTATTTATATTCTTTAATAAAATAAGGGAAACTTCCACCAATATGAAATAAGCCAGAGGTCGCTGACTGGTCAAGGAGGGTGTCAGTAAATGCCCAGAGAAGACATCTCAATCCTGATTGACCAGTAAACGTCACCTTGACATAAGGAAAGTTGGAGGCCCATTGAGCTCTGAACCTGCATTAAGGCTTAGGGGCTGGAAAGGACGCTTCAGACGATCAACTCTCATCTGGGGAACAAGGGTAGCATCTTTTCAGCAGTTTTTCACTCTGGTAATGCATTGGATATACTGTGTAGCCATTGTCTCTGCATACTCTGTGTTGACATTGTGAAATAAAGAGGTCTTTGTCACAACCACCTTCTACTTGTTGATGTTAGTTTTATTGCTGAAGAGCATCGTTTGGATTAATGCAACAGTGTGGCCGGTGGATTATTTGACCACTATTATTGAAGTTTCCACCACACCCCCCTTGATGCCCCCTTGAGACATTTTTGTGTTTCTTTAAAGAGGAAGGGTGGAGCTATTCAGCTATGTCATCAGTACGTACATACTTACATCTGAAAGAGATATGGCACTTGAGATGAGGTTCACTCCACATCTCAGGCAACTTTTTTTTTTTTAAACAAAAGTTTTGTTTTTTATTCAGAAGCCAGACATCAGAGTGCTTAAGGGTGGAAATGAAATAAGATAGCATAGGAGGCCTTATTTTGCTTGCATACTTTCACCATTATAGGCCACTTCAGTAAATGTCTCTGGTTAACAGTTGTGGTGTTAATGTGACAGGGCATTATGCCATATTTAAGCTATACTCTAATGAAAAGAGTATGATCTTGGTGCGGTGTGTGTCTGTTATGTTGAAATAGTGCTGTTTGGGATGTGTGGAGAGCAGGTAATGGCAGAAAACCTGCACTGTGGTACATTTAGATTAGGTATGGTTTTGTTTGCAAGGGTTGGTAGGTAATCTGTGTCTTCATGCCTGTCAGCTCATCATTTCTGCATGGACATTAATGATGCATTTTGTCTGTCCTTTACTCAGTGGTCTTTCAGACTTCTCTCTGCAATAGTGTTTTTGAGGTTCAATCTTGCCTGCTCATCTCCATGTGAGTCCAAATGATTTGGGCTGAGGGTGAGCTTCTGTAGAGAGGAACTGCTGCTGTGCATCCAGAGTGGGGCTCTAAATGCTCTATAAATCATCTCACTGCCTTCACACAGCAACCATGGGAGAGGCGTGTGTGTGTGTGTGTGTGTGCCAGACACATTTTGCTTTGCAAATTCCAGTTACTGTCAGTAGCCCAAACCCAGTGGACAAATATTAATAATTACATAGTAGCCCTTAAACAAATGGCAGTTCCTTGAGAAAATATAAGCATCCTGCATTATTGAGCCATGTATCCTATCCTGAACACTTGTGGGTTCCAGGTGTGTTTTCTTGACTCTAACAGGTTTGGTCTCTATCTATTTCTCTATCTTTGCAGCAACTAATAAAGTGAACCAAGTCCTTGTGGTGATTATTATACTCTTGTGAACAACAGTGCCAGCCTCAGACAGATTTGACGCTGGGGTAATTACCTTAACCCACCACTAGTCAAAGCTATGGTGTGTTTTGTTTAAATGGGTGTGGCACATAATGGCAGTCACACAGCTGTACTTTACTGAGACACAGTGCGTCTCTTTAGAATCTTTAGAGAAAGAGGCGCAAGAACAATGCAAGTCAGTTCTGTGGGAAAACTTCCAGCCCTCAGTGGAAGTAAAGTGAAGGGTTTTATTAAGTTCATCCTTCTGTCAGTGCGAAGATGTTTAATGTATTATATACACATTATGTACATGAGAAATGTTTTGTGTCAATAAAGAATTTCAGTCAATCAGTGAACTCCATAATACAGACAAAAGTGTTTAGACATTGATCTTGATCAATGGGTTTGTGCCATCTGTTTCATTTCTGTGGCATTTTTCCTGGCCAGAGCTATAAGAGCTGTAACTATGGAGTGCAAATGTCCTGAGGCAACACTAGGTAATCTATGCATCGACATCGGCTCACCAAACATGACTTGCCAAGGATGTATAGGACTTCAAACAGCTGAGCCTTACAAGGCTCACACAACAAGTCCAATCTGACACGAAAGAAACCACTGATACAATGCAAATCATTGTTGACATGATCTCTGCAATCCATTCTGCAGGAGTGGTGTCAGTTGACTACTGCACAATAAAGCACAATGGACCTGTGGAGTTGTGTGCTATTGAGTGACAAGGACACTTTACTTCCATCTGGGTCTGATGGATGCCAAGAGAACATGACTTTGATGCATGACCATGACAGAATCACGGTTAGTGCAAACGTTAAAACTGCTGAAACATGAGTAATGGGGTTGAGTTGAGTTGTTTTAACTAGTGTGATTAGATAGTAACTAACCAACGTCATGAACCAACGTCATGAATCAAGCCTGATGAGGGTCTGTCCGTCTGCTTCAGCACAATAGTTTTCCGGTGCATTAAAAGCCAGGTGCATCCTGACCTCTGCCCTGATGACAGGTTTGGCATGAGTTAGTACACTGACAGTGAGATAGGCATTATCACCCTACATCAGTGAGCCAAGCATTATCACCCTACATCAGTGACTAGCCTCACTCATGGGCGATTGTAGGGAATCCTTCCCTGAAGGACAGATGCTGCTGTCACAGCATGGAGCACACCAGGCAATGGTTTTAGGTGAATTTATCAGCTCCATAGTGACATGTTACTATTTTTTTTCAAAAAAATGGTGACCGTAGGGAAACCTCCAGAGATAAATATCACGGTCTTGCCTGGCATGCCTTTAAAGCATGATGGATTGTGTCCAGATGGTGACTAATAGTCACCTTGATCATTGTGATGTGTAGGTGACCATTACTTCTACCCATTTTCATACCATATATACCAGACACGGTACCAAAGAGTGAAAGAAAGAGAGTGAGAGAAAAAGAGAAAGAGAAAAAAAAGAGAGAGTGAGAGGGCACAAAGAGATTAAGATTAAAAGAGAGGATTAATTTTGGATTAACTATGCAGGACTCGTTCCTATCATAAAATCCATATTTATCAGTTGCATGTTGATAAAATTGATTGTCAGATTGTCATATCTGAAAGATTACATACCACCTGTTCCCTGGGTATTTTTCATATGATCTCATTTGAAAACAAGCGTCATCAAAACAAATACCAGCATTATGTCACTATTCACTATAGGGAGTAGTTCTCAAGCTCTTATGCTCTGTATTATTCTGGTGAAAGAATTCTATCCTTGTGACGTATGACATGGCTCCCTGTCTACATCAATATTTGATCCACTCTGCGTATCTCATTGCCCTTTATGTTGATCAGTCAGCGGAATGCATCACCTGACACAGTCCTGTTGCCCCAGGCTGATGCCTGCACTAAAGGTGCCATGAAACTATGAGTTAGGTGAGGTTGTGTGAAAAATAAATACTGGGCTTTAGAGGCTTTTCCTGGTTTCAACTTCAGTTTTCACAGCATATCTCTGAATAATAATATACGAATATAATAAATGCTTATATATATATTATATAATGATATATTAATTCATATGACATATTCAGTATATATAGGACAGAAAGATGAATATGAAACCTACAGTATACCAAAGGCATTTTCTGTGGTAGAGTCTAACCTAATCTTTATGGAGAATGGAGAGAGAGGAGAGAGAGAGAGAAAAGAGAAAGAGAGAGGGAGAGGTGAATGAGACCTTGATTGTTGTTAGTGTGTTATTTTAGCACTCTGCTTTGTCTAAATGATCGACAGATGCAGGACATGCTGCTGAAGGTCCTGGAAATGTGTATATTATAAATGATTTGTACCCCACTGCTATAAAAATATGCTAAACATACATATGCACCTGGACCACACACATACATTATGCATGGCTTATCTCAAGGTGAGTTTGTCTACTGTTTAAAAGCAGCTTTCATCCTGGCGAGGGGATGTGACCTGAAATGCTGAGGTTTTCTGAGAGGAGATAGAAAATATTTATGTATCTGCTTATCACAGTCAACACGAAAGAAACACTTTAGAAATGCACATTTTCTGGTGGAAGTGCCTTCATTACCAGCATACTGTCTTCCCTTTTCAGTAAGAGACAAACAAGTGACCCTGTGGCACTGCCAAGTTTTTATATTAAATGCCTGGAAGAAGGCTAACACAAACCTTTACGTTATGGAAAGTGAAAGAAAAGAGGAATGATAAAATAATAAAAGATAAGAAAACAGTTAAAATGGTTTTAAATAAATTATACTTAAAGGATGAATTATCTTTCATATCATCTCATTAGCTTTTGATTAAGATCTTCACTAATTTGCATGTATTTTATACATTTGTAATACACATGTCCAAGAAAGTGTGACATGATTATCATTTTAACATGCTTGCAGATGCATTCAGTTGAACAATAAAACAGTGACGTGAGTTATTTTTCATGTCATTGTGGCCTGCATGTAAATAATAACTTTGATTGTATTATTGTAGTTTATATTTTAGGTTTCAAATAAAAAATTTGTAATTGTTTGTTACATTGCAGTGCCAGCCGCTTGATACAGCTTTAGATGACTGAGACAGAGCATGTGCTTCTCAGCTCTCTGGGAGGCAGCCATGGGAAGTGACAGGAAATGACATCAAACCGCACACTAGCCATCCAACCACAGATCACAAAAGACACAGGAATGTTGGGGGGACTCCGCCCATAGCTTTGACAGTAATGAGTTAAGGTAACAGCTGCTATGAGGTCTAGCATCCCCTTATTTGTTTTATCAGTTGAACAACAAAACTCTGTAGATCTGCTGCAAATGAATATTTATTAAAGGACATTGTTCTTTCAAAATCTCCCTACGCGCAATTTTGAGGTGAGGGATTTTATGAATCGTTATGTTTTATCGAGCCATGCCAAACAGAAAGCCAGTATTGTCTATCTCCCTAGCTACCTCATGTGTGATAGATAGATAGAGAGATACATGATAAATGTAAGAAACATTTGGAGCATGCAAATGGGTATAAAGTAAAAGTGTTAATGAATTCAAGTCTAAGGTGTGTTGAATGTTCTAAGGGATTCAGTATGTGCAAACGTCCAACTCAATATTTCAATTTTACAACATATAGCAAAAATAACATGATGGCAGATCTGAAAAACAACCACTCAGCTCAGCCCCCATAGGTAACCTTGCTTGCTGGCTTAGATTGCTGTTTAGATTAGTCTGTTTGCAGTTCAATCTCTTGACTTCATTCTCAATAGATGAAGTCAATGGTGGTCACAGAGGCTCCTATAGAAGACCTTGATGTGTGTGTGTCTGTGTGTGTGTGTGTGTGTGTGTGTGTGTACATGTATCATGTATGAGTGTTTAGGGCGTTTGGTTTAGGAACAGCAATCACCACTTCATTCGGTTTATCTTCCTCTCTTTCCCATCAGAGCTCTAAAGCCTCCCAGTGGCAGGCCAGATCTGAGCCGGGTTACAGCTGGAGGTCACACTCGCCGGTGCTTTAAAAGCAACTTACCCACAGAGTTTTTTTTTGTAGGATTATAGCAGAACTGAACTGAAAAATCAAACTGATTTATTTTTCTATTTCAGATATTTTGAAGGCATTGTGCATGTGATAGCTGGTACTCTGGCACTCTGGAGAAAGTGAGATCACCAAGATACATGGGAAGTTCTTTTTTTTAATTACTTGTCAGAGAGAACAAACATGGACCTTTTATGCCATTTATGGAATAAAATATTAAAAGATTTTTATTAGCAAATACAAAGAAATACTAGTTATATTGTAAAATACTACCTATATTGTGCATAGAAGAAGGTGTAAAATGCACAGTATATACCATGCTATACAAAGTATTAAGGCATACCATACTATGCATTTACTTGAGATGACCCACATGAGACTGACAAAACGACACAACCTGTACTATACCCATGAGACACCTGGTGATCATCCAGGAGAAATCATGCCCAAGACACACACACATCTGCATGTTGTAGTGCCCATTCAACTTATCTCAAGGGGAAGACTCCCATAGGTTTGCAGTGAGCGACTTGCCCCCTTCTTGCCTTGACGTTGGCCTAATGGCATTAGTGCCTTGCCACTGAGAGGGCTTGACGGCCGCTGACGGTAATGTGTTTCGACTGCCGGGGGCTTTAGAGGTGAGGCAACGGATGATCCTCTCTCCGCTTAACGGGATCTGAAATACACTCTGAATGCTGAAGCACCATGCAGCCCTCTGCCCCAGGCCATTTTTTATACTCCGTGGACGGATGACCGCTTTAGCATTAGCACAGAAAGGCACAGGGGCAGGAATGAGGCTGACCAGCTGAAGGGGGAAGTAAATAACTCACTCTGAAACTCATGGGGGCAGTTACTATTGCAAAGGTGTGACTTGTATAGATCATAAAGAATGTTTTTCAGGGTGGTTCAGCAGCAAGGGAAAACAGCCAGTCAAATACTATGTGTCGATATTAGACAGAAAATGGTCTGCTTTTCCAGAAGCGTCACCAGTGCCATTCATGCCATCATGATTGATGCGTTGGAGAATGAAAAACTCATTGACTTACACCAGCTGACCTTCCTTTAAAAATGAAATGAAACCCAGTTACAGCCCTCAGATTTCTAATGTAATAGTAGGGAACTTCTTCAGAAGTCAATTGATATTGATGTTTTTATGCAGGATGTCCACATTCTCTACTGTGTCAAAATGAATCTCGAGGATCAAGGATCAAGGATACTTGTTAATACATGCAATGAAAGCATGCACTTTGTATTTAAAGGATGAAAGTATGGTTTCTTTACTCATTCTTCCTCCTTTGCTAAAAATCACATGACAGTAGTCTAAATGGCAGACAGTCTAGTGCTTCACTTTTTTCTGTTGTATGAACCTCTCTCTGTCCACATCCTCCTCTTCCTCCTCCTCCTCCTCTAACCACCCTCAACCGAAGTCAGAGTATTACCATAGCTCAGGAGGCTGAGCATTACCATGGACTGCTTTCTGTTTTCTTGGCCCTGGCTGACTCAGAGGCTTAGACTCCAGGATCAGGCTGTTCACTCAAACGCCCTTGTAGATATGCTCGTTAGTAAATTGGATGACTGCCATTCCAATCATTGCTTAATTGGGAGGAGCTGGACCTTGCAGAGTTCACAAGTTTAAGTATGGTTCCCTCACGCCATGCTATTTTTCTTCAGCCCTTGCTCTGCCAGTCTGATAGGAGACATTATCTTAAAGGCACAGCGCTCCATCAGAAGGCACAGTTTAGGCTGACAATAATGTGCATGCACAATGGAGCAATGGAGCTCAAGCAAAGTTTCACTCAATTTGGTTATTAGCCAAGAAAGACCTTTTGAAGGACTGATAGTTTTTCAGGAGAGGGAGAGGCATCACACAAATAAACACTTCATTTAACAGAGCAGTTGTTATGCTGCGCAGTAATGCATCCTCTGAGAACCGCTCATCACTTGAGCTGTTTTTCCCCTCCTCTTTCCAAAATTAAAGCGTACAAACATGCAGTATTGAGGGCTGTCTATATTCAAACTGAATGTGTGTGTGTGTGTGTGTGTGTGTATGAGAGATGGAGAGAGAGAGAGAAAGAGTACTGACTGTACTTAAACCTGCCTCAGTTTTCTTTGTCTGTTGACTGACTTGCTGACGGGTTGTGAGTCACACAGGAGACACTTAGAATCAAAGGTGGAGCTGTGCAAAGTCCCTGTATCTTTAGTTCCTGCTTACACCCTCCCCTCCCAATCCTATTTATCCTATTTAAACAGTTAGTCACACTTGCTGTAATGAGCCCTCTGCTACATTTGCCTCTGGAATAGCATTTCAATTCATCATCTGTTCTCCAGTTACGAATCAATTAAAGAGACAATTGTCCGTAATTACAGCAACAGTTAGTGCAGTAATCAATGGCACAACCCCAGCATCCCCCGGCACTATCACCAAAGATCATTGAATACTGACCAAGTTAGAGCAACATAATACGTTACAATGGGAGCGAATGTGAATAATTCCAGTCTGTATAAGTTGGAGTGTCACATTACGTCACATTATTACCTAGAGAAATGTAATATTGATTTCTAAATTGGCTGGCAGGGTGTGTGTAAATTCTGTATAACGCACACCTATGAAGTAGATCTGGTTAAAAAATACCATAATAATTACTGTTCTATATCATGCTTTTTTGAATGGTAACTATAACAACCATAGTAAATGGCAGTTGAACTTGTCAGTAACAATGTAATCAGCTGTTAGCTATAACCACCGCTGAAAAGAAAGAAGTACAGAATTGAACCGGTTTCTTTATAACTGAGCTGCAAGCTTTTGTATGTTTTAAGTTGACATCTATTCCTTACACTCATTAGTTGCAACCAGGTGATAAGCGGGATAATGGCCTACGGCGGAGTGAAGTTATTAGCCTTGGTCATTAATTCTATAGAACAGCACACCTTGTCAGTCGACATCCCTTACATATAAACTTTTCAATCATCTATTGTATCAGCGTATGAGAGTGCTACGCTGGTCTGCATAAAGCTGGTCTCCCTCCTTTGATAGAACACAGAACTAAACAAATATTTGCATGTCTTACTCCACCTTTACCCGCCCTGCTATTACTGTCCATCTAGATGGACTGCTACCAGTACAAGAGGAGAACAAGTGGAGGTCCAGTCAATCTGAGGAGCTGAACAGCAGTAGATTGACTTTCAGCTGTTGTTCTCTAGCAAAGAGACTGGCACAGCATCGTGGGGGTAAAAGAGTAACTGTAATTGTTCCGAATATTTACACCATCAATGAAGACATGCAATATTTCAACACTGCATACAGGATCGCACATAAATACTTTAAAACATTCAATCATGCCACTGTCACCACTTTACTCCTTGACTAGTTATACTAGTTATTTGGGATCCTCTCTCACTCTGGGTTTACACACCCTTGAAATTTTGTTTTTTTAATTCGCACGAATCTAAGTTTACTCAGGCCTTTGCTTTATCTTATATCAATGATTTCTTGAGCTCATAAAACAATGACATAGGTACTTAAAGTACATCCAACTTCTATTTCAGATAATTATTATTTTTAAACTAGGAAGGCAGCTATTGATTACTTTGCATACTAGAAAAAGAGTCAGAGATTTGTTCCGCATCTAATGTAGATCAGAGTAGGCGTCAGCATACAGGCAAATTCAGACACAGGTCAGCAGGGCACCAGGCAGAAGAGTTGGCAGCTCTCCCACTGGCAATACAGTACTTCCACTGGATTTTTAGAAAGTCTCTTAATCTTTTCTAGTATCCGGGTCACGGCACCATCTTTTAGATTTTGGTGTTTTTCCAGTTTGACTTTACACCTGAAGTCACTGTTCACCTTAAAGTTGCGTTGTGTTTTCTTCCCTGCAGAATAGAAGATTGGATGACTCGGTTACGTTGGATCAGGATACACCAGTTGTTGACTGAACATTCTGTACAGACTTGGCTGGATAGATAACTTGGAGCAGTACACTGATGAGGATTATTCATTTGACAGTTAGAAAGGAGAAACAAGAGATAATATAAAATTACAAAAAATTCTAACAATGTGGACAAGTTGGAGCAAGGATAACAAGCCAGGTTTGATGTCCATGTTACCTTAAATAGATATGTGTGTTACAGTAAATATCAGTCAACGGTCAACAACACAAGAATAAGCCTTCACATACACTATCATGGTCGGCTACAAAAGAATGCTTTACTTTTCAGCCAAGCTCACCAGAATTTCTTTGCTCAAACCTACTGAACACAATTACAGACACAGGGGGCGTGCTTTTATCAAAGGGTGGGGTAAAAAAAGGGAATCTTTTATCTAAACTCAATAGAGCAAGGAAGCCACCATCACCTTTATCTAACCTGCCAAAAAAGAAAATCTTCAGAGAGCTAAACTCCAGTCCTCTCCATAATTTAATACATCAGGGAGGTCATTGTTTTTTCTCTTTACAATGGCTCCATCTCTGTTCTGCCGAAAGCTCAGAACAGAGCAATTGTGTTTACTTTAGTTCGGCAGACCAATTTGGTTGCTTGTCATTAAGCTGAAAGAGAAAAGGCTGTGAATGGGCTCATTGGTGGTACTGTGTGTGCGTGTGTGTGTGTGTGTGTGTGTGTGTGTGTGTGTGTGTTTGTGAATCATCGCGAGGCCCCTGAAGGCAGCAGTAATAACATCATCCACCCGCATTACAGTACAACAGCAATGGAGGTTAACTCAGCTGTCCAACCATTGGTTTTCAAAATTGGTCACACATGTGATTACGATGTTGTGCCTGCTGAGAACTGACGCATTTTTTCTGTTCAAGTGACAGAGAAGTAATCCGCTGACATTGTTTGAGCAGTCATGCGTGGCAGACACAAACTTCAAAGTCGAGGCCTGAGTGAGTGCAGGTGTGGCGATAGCTGCCAAGAGCTTAGTGCACTCACATACTACAAAACTCTGCATAAGGTCTTCATCCATGTGTCAACCTTCAACCTCAAACTGTACTTCTTGATCAAAAAAGAAAGGAAGATAATACGACGACTGAACTATTTTGTTGTGATCCATGTTAGATAGAAATGGTTAAAATGTTAGCACGTCTGAGTTTGCAACGTTATTCTTTGCAGAGTGTGTGAGTCTCTCTTCTCGTTAGCTATGTGCTGCACACATTTTGCTACACTATTTAACAAGCATGAGCTGGGTAAGAAATTATGTTTTTATGTGCCGTCATGGATGGGAAGACTAATTTATGAGTAGGTGGGAAGAGTTGCAGAAGTAAAGCCTACTGCAGCTTTGCTCAGTGGATATGATACAGACAGACTTATCTTACAGGCTTTGCTCATGTTGTCAATAGGGGTTGGCGAGGGCGGGAAATTACTTGCTGCTCTTGCCACAGCCTGCCATTTTTCTCATTGGAGAATTTGAGGAAGGCTCCTCCACGAGGCTTTTGTTCAATTTGTTAGGAGGAGTCAGAGTTGTGTCTTCCTGCCGGGCCAAAGTAAATCAATGTCAATCTGATGCAGGAAACTGGGGCTGCCATCAGATGCTGCCCCCGAGCTGCACAGCTGACTCAAACAATTGAGCCCCAGGCTTTTAATGTGAGCAACAGGGAGTGCATTTACATATAGATGGCCTGTGTGTGTGTGTGTGTGTGTGTGTGTGTGTGTGTGAGTGTCTGTGCATGTGACGTGTGCATCACATGTATGTGTTTGTGTGTCCATGTATGGGTTTGTACGCATGTGTTCTAGTGTGTGTGTATATGTGTGTGTGTGTGTGTACACGTCTGAGGACACACAGAATGAAGTTAGACTAAGTGGAAATGAGGCGCATTCCCTTTTCCAGATGCCACAATTCTCTTACAATTACCACAGACGCCAGTTCAGTGGTTGCAGGGTTGGATTCAAACAACCCTGAGTCGTCTTGAACCTCATTCACACTGAAGAGCGAAAACAGCTACGGAATGATGCAACGAATCCTGTTAAAGAAAAGGAACAAGTTGAGGTTGGGTAAAGTGGAAGGCCACTAGAATCAAGGGGTTGCTAACAGGAAAAAAATGTAGTGCTGGTCTTGAGATGCTGGAGGTGCTGGACCCTCTCTCTCTCCTGCTATACTCTCTCTTTATATATATACAAACACTCTCTCCACTCCCTCTCTCTCTCTCTCTCTCTCGTCTCTCTCTATATATATATATATAAAAAGAGAGAGAGAAAGAGATTACCCCCGATCTATATATATATATATATATATAGAGAGAGAGAGAGAGAGAGAGAGAGAAAGAAAGAGAGAGAGTGTATATATATATATATATATATATACACTCTTTCTCACACTATACACTCACTCTCTCATGCTGTTTCTGTAATAGACATTGATATACATACACATACAAATCTTTGCTAAAACATTCTAAACCTTCAATATATGTGCCAGTACATTAAAAAATCTGGCTGAAGCAGAGATGGAGGGGAAAAAATGTCATTCCAGCTCAGCAGGCCAGCCTGGTTTCTAATTAAAGGGGGTCATGTTCTTGGCACTGTGGCTGTGCACTGGGTGGTAAATAAGAAAAATTAAACGACAACATTCTTCCATTGCTTGATGGCCTGAAAAATCTCACAGCTTACATCTTGACAAATGCTGGCCATGTAAGGTTTTCATCTGGAGAGGAGAGCTGAGGCGCAATAAAAAAATAAGGCTCATTCTTGTATTTGCCAGCTACTTAATTGGATATTTTAATGAGTGAAAGCTGGCGAGTGTTATAGCTCTTACCCGTGTGTGCGGCATGTCAGGCAGCGTTACTACATGTCGGCGAGATAAACTCACATCATAATTAATCCCACTGGCATTCTCAGAAATCACCAAAAAAATGGAGGGTAATCAATTACCCCCGATCCATTCTTGTGTGTCCCCCGACAGTGTTTCTCCCTTTCTTCAACTGTGCATTTTATTGGTAATTAAAAATAATCATTACATCATCACGTTCCTTGGGTGTTTCTTCAACCATTCTCTGAGGCTCTCGCACACACAGTGCACTTCGGGGGAAAGAGAGCCTATTATATTTGCAACGGAAATGGGATGGTGGCGTTGGTAATTATGCACGTGTATGTTTCCTGAAGAAAAACCTGTGGTGATTCCTCTGATAGCTCAGGCAGGGCCATCTGGGAGTGCATTTGTTATAGTGGACAGCATGAAGCCCATGACTGATGAGTCAAATGGACAAACCGTCATTGCACTACAGCACAGCAAGAAGTCCATTCTCTTACGTCTATTGTATTCACTATAAATATGGATTACTTGTTTTGGATTGTGTGGCGCATGGCAGACTGCCAGAGGCTGTGTACTACTACTGAGAGGGCTGTTGTGTGGCTGCTTGCCCTGGTGGGTATCCACGGGACACTTATGGAATCAACACAGTTAAATACAATATTGTAAACAGGGCCTATCTATCATTATGACTATGGTGTATAGGCACAGTCAACATATTTGATCAACACTTGAAGGGACATGAGTAGGAGGTCAGGTAAAGAGGCCTTTATTTGTGATCTCCTGCCAGGCAAGTCAGTTTCAGCACCACAGTGTGGACAGCGCCAATCTGGCAGAAAGATCTAATTTATAACCCTGACCCATAACAAAACTTTTCCTGGTAAAGTTTCAAAGTCTTAACACAGATGATTTCGGGTCTATAAAAAATATTCAAGGGCAATTTTAATGCAATTTTAATGTCAGTCATAAGGCAACTTTTTTTTTTTCTCCAGACTGCACTTTAATTAAATTCCATATCAACTGTCAACGTAGCACAAAGTCAGCAGGGCTATTCATCTTGTGATCAGGGGCTGTGGGCACCTGGTCATCTGGTTGTCTGGTTCATGTCTCTGAAAAGAACAACCCAGAAGTGAATAGATTGGGGAAAAGGTGTATTTTGAGTGAGCAGAATTTGCATGCCAACTTTAATGAAAGAAAGTGTAATAGAGTTTCCTGACATCCTCTCAAACAATCCGTATGACTACTATCAACATGTAGCCACAGCGTTTCCAAACGGTATGAAGAGGCACTAAAGAGAGTTTACCTGATCTGGTATATAATGAGCACCAAAAAAAAACTGATTTGCACACAAACTGCCAGCATGATTATTTTCTGCCTTTGTATTACACTTTAAAAAAAAAAACCTTTTTGCCTCTTTGAGTAAAGGATTTCAGACAGGAAACTGTTACTTTTGTCAAAGGTTGTGAGGCAGCCGTGCAATCAGTAGCGCTTGGCGATGTTCCATGCAGGGTGTAATGTTCTCTGCTAATGTCCTAGGGCAACTCGGTTACAGCAACAACAGGTGTTATATGCCACATTCCCTCTAACTCAAACTGACCTTTTTTCAAGTTATTTTGAGTTGGTACTTCCGAAGGAAAAAAATCAAAAATGTTCTCACTTCATTAAGCTGCAAAAACCTATGGCAGCTAGCTATTTAAAGTATGAGTGGCCTTTACAATATGCCATTGTCAGTGTCTTACACCAGATAATGATCAGTGCTAGTGGTAAGACTGTGTGACTCCTTTGTCAGCATGCAGACTTTTAGCTACCATGTTGCTAAGTGCAAACTGTTGGCTAAAGGCAAAGCAAGCTGCTTCAAAGCTGCAGCATCTTACAGTATCTTAATGTGATATTCTGTGACTTGTTGCCCTTTCAAGTCTTTCATGGGGGCTGAAACCACATGACTTTTTTATGGTCATGTTATTGTCTGTGCACAGTAGTGACATAAATACCTTGTCAGTGGCTTCCCATTTTGTTTTAGCTCAAGGTCCAGCTGACTCATAAGTGGTACTGGACTTAAAGGTTCCATTCAGAGAGTCCAATAACTCACCCAGGCATACTGCCTGCATTTAAATCCAGTCCTCGGGTATGGGTCGAGTTCTGTTACCCCGTGAGAGCAATACACAAAGCTGTGACAGCAGCCAAAAGACTCTAATGTTACACAGACCAGTCATGGACTTCACAAACTCTGAGACTGGCAGAGAGCTTGCAGTCAAGTCACAGGTAGACACAGTACAGTACAATGAGATTTGATAGTCCACTGTGTAGAAAAACTCCATGCCATGAAGTATTTTGCCTGAGCAGATGATTCAGCGTAGTGGTTGTGAAGATTGTCACACCTTCCCCTACATTGTTGTAGCGTGCCTGGCACCTTCATGGCAAACAGTCAAATGTGGTAGCGTTGTTGTAAACACAATGAGCTACTCAACATTGTGTGAATACAGAAACATAACAGGCTCCTAACTTTCCACCAGGTTGTGCAGTATTACACTGATGCAAGTTGTGTTTGCCAAGAGTTCTAGTGAGACAGTGTGAAGTGTTAGCTGATTACAACTTTCTCTTCATGTATTTTCCTCTTAGATATGGCAAGAGAAATAACGTAGCTGTTTGTCAGGCATGGGCTTAGATATATTTAAGTGTTCAAACACTGCTGATACATTTTTCATTGCATATTTAATCAATAAGAGTTTTCTCAGTTACATTGAGATCTCTTCCGTAAGGCTCTAAGCTAAAAAAGCTTTAACACACTCTTGATGTGATGCCTTTAGAGCAGCTCTGTTGATGACCAGAGAAAAGACATTCAATGCAACTCTTTGACCATAAACATCAGTAGAAATGTGCGTCAGATTGTGGATTAATTATCACAGCATGTTAATGTGAGCCTTTCCTGTAGTGTCAGCGGTCAAACCGCTATCTTGTGGATGATTCATTCTCTGAAGCTTTCTTTCTGTCTGCAGACTCACAGCAAAAAAAAAAAAATAGAAAAGAAAACTGTGTCCCTCAGCAGACACAGATCAATTAACCAGTCCAATCTGGTCTGAGCCTTTGATATGTGATATGCTGCAGTTTTTTTAATTGAATGCCAATAATAACCCTCCCACTCCCCATGCCACATAATACACCCACACACACACACACACACACAAACACACATCACCATTACCACCAGCTTCTCTCTCCTAACACACAGATTCTATCTCTCTCTTTCACTCACTCTCTCTCTCTCACACACACACACACCACCATTCTTTCTCCCTCGAATAAACACTGACACAAACACACACACACACCGCCACCACCAGCCTCTCCCTTATATTTACACACACGCACACACACACTCTCTCTCTCACACGAACACACACACACACACACAAACAATTTGCTGCTCTGCGGTACAAATACATTTTTGGGCTTTGTGGGTTCTGCACTGCTTGCTGATTCAACATGTGACTTTCATTTTCACACAAAGAGACACCCCCCATACTGAGGAGGGGGAGAAAGATCTGAGATTCAATTTTCCAAGTAGATTGAAACCCACCACAGATGTCAGTGCAGAAAAATAACTTTGGTGAGGCTGTGAATGAGGACGGAGGGAAGTGTTTGATGGGGGATGAAATGGTTGGGTGTATGACGGGGAGGTGAATGATGACAGGATGACTGTCTTCACGCTGTCAAAAACAACACTGTGACCAAGAATGATAAACTCTTTCTGAAGAAGTTACTGTTTCACTCTACCTGCGGGTTCTTTCAAAACTGCCTGCAAAACTTTTCACAATTTAAATCTGGTCAGACATGGAATGTCATAATTGCAAGACATTCCTTTCCATTCTTTTTGAAACATAACACACACATGATACGCATTCACATGCACATGTTTCATTTGTATTTCCTCTAAGGCTGCAAGTGCAGATTACATATACTGTGAAACATGCAAACCAAAACAAAACAAAACAAAACAAAAATGACATGCGTTTTGACCTGCAGTATCTAACTGAGTTCATATGTGGAGTTGCAGATTGAAGTGCTAATTGTCAGCGATGTAGAGGGAGGCAATTGTAATTGCTGTGCTGTAGGGGGGTGGGTAGTTAAAAGGGCCTAGAAGCTGCACAGTACACTGCATTTACATGGCCTGTCAACTGCAAGCTCGACAGCTTAATCTCCACTCTCATGTCTGTAAGGACAATGGGCTGGGCGATGAGAGTGTCAGATATGGTGTGTCTGAGCAAAAAAAAAAAAATACACACACATTTTCTATTACAGTGTATACATTGCCACCACGTACGCCTTTTACAATTTACAAACATTTACAATTATCCAACACCAATCTTGATGAAGACCAATAAACCTGGGGAGTGCTTTGGATTTCTTTGTAGTCACTGACCCCCATAGGTTTTATTCTCGACATCAATGAATCACTTAATATGCTGTTGAGGCATTTTCTTTATCCCTTGTTGAGATCCCTTTGTGTTTGCTGAAATTATTTTATTTACTTGGATGACCCAACCCCAAGCAAGTAGATAGTCAGCGAGACCGGGAAGAGAATTGTTCAAGACCTGCCTTTTGTTTAACCATGTCAAATGCATCAATGACTTCATACAGTGAGCTTTCATATAATTGTGTTTATTTTTAGGCCTATTTATTTATTCTTGCATTTATATTCATTTCTGCCATGAAGTTTTATCATCATGATATCTCCCTCTGTGGAAATCTCCAAGAGGAAATATGAGCAGTCAGGAAATATGATACTTTTCACTATTTCTGTTTCATTTCTGTCGAAAGGTTTGTTTGTTTTGAATCATTTTTTTGTCATCTGACATTCTTTTGAAACCCCACAGGGCACCTCATGCAGAGAGAGAACTCATTTAGCACATTCTTTTTTCACTGTATCATTCTATCCCTCCCTCTAACCACCACAGTCTTTTTTTCTTTTTTCTTATTTTCTTTCTTTCTGTCTCTCTCTCTCTTGGCCGCTCCCCTCTTGCTGTCTATCCGTATGTTGCTCATTTAATTTCAAGGGTAATCAATAAGTAAACAGCATTCATAACCCCCCCTCTCTCTGAGTTTATTACAATGAATTATCCTCAACATAATTTAGTTGTTTTTTTGTTTTTTTTGCAGACGCAGTGTAGATATGCCACTTCACTTTGCATTTCTCTCTGGAGCTGTACCCAGAAAGCTCATAAGAGGTTACCAACAGCTACTCAATGTTTATGTAGAAATCCATGCAACAGAACAGCTATCTTACATATCCTGCCTCTTCCTGTGCAAAATAGCGACCATGGAAAAATCGCTTTAAAACACACATAAAATAGCTTCAGTCCTTACTTTCTATAATCCAAGGCTATTACAGATAGATAGATAGATAGATAGATAGATAGATAGATAGATACTTTTTTATTCCATAGGAAAGTTGGGAAGGAAATATTGTAAGGCCATGGTCAACATGCATAATATGCACTAAGCAGCTTTAGCCTAAAACTTTCCTTCTTGCAACTGCATCTGGCCTTTCTTTGCTTTTGCCCTTCGCTGCCCGAACGGACAGAGTTATTATGTAAATGGCCATCTCCTTGGCCAGCCAACCACACCATCATCAATCAGAGATGGGGGCGGGGGGTTGGGTGGGAGTGTGGGTAAATAAGGCTAAAAGCAGGAATTCTCAATGGGCCTCTGGGACAAGTGGTGAAAGAGTGTGAGAGTGATGGAGGACTAGAAATTGCCACAGGGCCTTGAAAAAGAAAGGAGAGAGAGAGAGAGAGATGTGGGAAAGGAGAGAATGAGTTTGTGATTGGGGAGATGACTTTAGCTGGCTGACACACCTGTTCCCCAGCAAGCTGGAATTATCTTTCCAGGCAGGGGCTACCCAGGGTTAGAGGCTCCAATAGGCCTTCTCATATCAGTGAACGGATCACCCATCCAGTTAATGCCTAGTTTCCCCTGAAAAAAAAATGTCCTCTTAAAAATGTGAAGTGAAAGTAAAGCTCAAGTATAACACGGATAGACATAAATAAAACAGATTACATTAGTAATAGTCATGTAGATTACTCTAGGCATATTACTATGCCTAATAACATTGAAAATAGGTGAGTTATAATCATATATTAGACATTTATATATATATATATATATATATATATATATATATACATACATACAGGATTCTGGGCGAAGCAACCAAATTTGACTGACAAATGCATTAGCAGTTAGAATATCTCCAGGGATTTAGACTCTGTATCATGCCCTTGGTAATGCTCTTCAAATAGTCTCATTTGATAGGGAAATAAGACAGACTGAACGACTGCAAGCACCAGAAGAATGGAAGCAGGGAACAGAGACAGAAAGTGCCTAGCAGACAGGTTGAGTAGCCTACCGAGAGATTCTTTCTTCCTTGTCTTCCCTCTTCTCATTACACAAACAGGCAGCATAGGTGCTACATGAAGACAAAAGGCATTTGGCATGGCTGTCATACTGGCAGCTAAATTCATTTTCATGCAGAGTTGATAAGTTTCTCTCTGTCTTTCAATTAGCAGCAGCCTGATCTTGCCTGACCCAATTCTCATGCACTTCATTGATGCTCCCTCTGTAACAGACGCGCTAATAAATTCCCTGAGGGTTTGTTAAGGCAACAGCCTAGCAGTACACACAACTGTTGCACTCATAAGAGAAATGTTCAACCCTTTTTGACCATTTTTGTGATTGCCCAGATGCCCATGAAACCACTAACCTCATATTTTGCCATTTGAAACCCTTAGGGTACCATACAGGCTTACTCTAACTTACCTTTAATAAATCTGTGATCAGTGATAAAAATCAGTGATGAAAAAAGAAAGCAGAGGGCTGAAAGCCATCCCTGGGAACCTGTCTACGAGAGTCATGTCTTCATGCTGTACATAAATTCTGCACGACCAAAGAATCTGTGTGTGCATGTTGTTCTTGGGGTCAAAGGTAACAAGTTGCACTGGAAAAAAGCATCTGGTCAGAAACACCTAAACCTAAATTTTAAAAGTGATGAGTGGCTTACTTTTCAAAACCTAATGAATATAAACTCATATATAAACTAAATGCTGATACATGAACTACTAACAAAAAATATGATATTATAGTACATACTACCACTTCTGCAGAAGGTATGCCCTCTAAATATTACATATTAATGACCTGAATTATTGAACTTTTGGTTTTAGTTAGTTAGTGCAGTTACTTAGTTATGTGTTAACAGGCTTTGGAAAAGGTTGTCAAACCAGCCAAGAACTGTGTTGGGCTTTCGTAGGGTCCAAATCACCACTGTCTCTAGACATTCATTCTCAAATAGTCCTCTTAATGGCACGTAATTTATCATGGACACAAACGCGACGGGAGCTGTCACAGCAGTCTGTCTGGACACTACGAGTAAGCGAAGTACACAGCACACAGTTTACCCAGAGAGCCTAGTGTCCCCCTGCTGTTTTAGTCAGATTGGCTCACGCGTTTGAAGCTTTCTGTCTGCTTAACAAGTATGACCCAATCTAAGAAGCAATCTTCCATGCCCATCTGAAGCCCAATAATGCTGCTATCATCTGTTATCTCACAACAGAGGCCCAATTAGTCTCCATTGCGCTTATTTACGAGGTAATGGCTGAGGCGACACGCCATTGAGCGTAAATGAAGGTTAAAATGTCAGGAGCGCATCTAGGCGGCCTGCAACTCCAAGGCAGAAAAGAGGCAGCAGATTAAGAGGTTCAGGGAGATGAGATGAGCGACAAAGAGAGGGAGAGAGTGAATAAGAAGAGTGGGTGAGGATGGAGGGTGTGGGGTGAAGGAGTGAAGCTAAAATGGAGGGCTGTAACAATAGAGGAAGAACAGAATATGATCAGTGCTTTTACAAGCAAACACAACAGGATCCGGGACCTCAGATACTGAATAATGCTGTCAAAGCCCATTCTTTGAACCTCATTCATAGCTGAATATCAGATGGTTTGTGCAATCTCTCTCTCTTTTTTTCACACACACACATACACACACACGGAATCACATTCACACAGACACACAGCACCACATACACATACACATACACACACACACACACACACCTACATATACCAACACACATACACACTGTTCTGTCTCTTTTTTTCACTGTCCCTTTATTACTTAAGCATGTAAATTGATTGAGAACACTGCTAGCCAGCAACAAAAGCTTGACTGAAGCGGATTAGGCAGCCAAATTTTTGAATAGCCTCTCTAACTCCGAACACTGTCGTTATCTTCAAAGGGAGCACAGAGACGGAGGTCTGTTTTCAAAAGGACTCACCTTGAGATAAAAGCAGTTTTTCTCTTTCTCCCGTCATCACCTTATCTTCCGAGTCATTTTAAGTCGAGGATACATCCCAGACAAATCCCTTTTCATCTGAAAACCCATATTTTCTCCTTTTACTGTTGGGTGTCAGGTTGTGGGGAAATGTATTTTTAACGCCATCTGAAAAGAGACTTTTGCATCCTCGCAAATGCCAGGAGTGATGTGGTCTCGTGAGATTCAGCACAAAATGGCTCCTTTTCATACCTTTGAAATTGGCTTATAATCTGTTTTTATCTATCTCTAAGGCCCCAGTGTAATGCAATGGGTTAAAATGCATGGCTGGCAAATTTCATATTTATTGCAGTGATGATCTCTCAGTCTGACAGGCGACACTGTGACACAGAGAGAGAGAGAGAAAGAGAGAGCTGAGGCTGGGGCTGAAAATAATACTAGAATAATAATAACAATTCTGTGTGTGAATACTTATCAGTAGTCCCTGAGTTTGAAGTTGTTCCACTTCCCCTCGCTGGTCCTCTTTTAGCCATAGCTCTGAATGGACAGCCATTTCAGCCTTGACAGCATCTTCTCTGAAAGAAAGCGCTAAGTTGAGTTTGCCCAGACTTGCAATGAAAATGCTTCTTTAGAGTGGGTAGTTTAGGGCGCAATTTCAGAATGGAAATAAAAGAAGAAAAAGAATTTGCCTGCAAATGTCTTTCATTTTAATCTCATTTCTGAACAACGCCGATACAATAATAACATGAGATATTTTGTATTTCATACTGTATTATATGTTTCCCCCAGCACAAATTGTATTAAAATGGAATTTAAAATTCAAATAAGAATAAATATGAATAAAACAAAAAACAACTACCATTTATATTCAGGACTGCGAGGCAAAGAAAAAAAGAAACTAAACATTAGATCAAGCTGCTTCTCGACAATTCAGGAGCATAGGCCCAGTCTCACACTGTATAATGAAGTTGAGTGCAATCTTTTCCAGCCTTGTGAAGCGCGCCGCTGATGCCGCCTCAGCCAGGTTGTCTCCCCGCCCGCTTCCTCTCGGAGCTAAGCGCTCAGGCGCTTCTCCTGCTGAGGTCATCCGCTCTGACAGAATGTTCCCGCCAATGGTCATGAATCATATCTGGGCTGCCACTCAGGCACCCACCCCTTTCCTGTACCAGACACACTTCATGCCCTCGCGCACAGAAAGCCTTGGTCCCACCAACCAAATAACCCCCAACCTATCTGACACACACTCACACACACACACACACACACACACACAAATCCGCAAAAACCCATCCTCACTCTCTTTTCCTTAGTCATCTTCAATTAAGAAGCACCCCACACTTGAGACTTGAGAAGCAAAACACTCGTCTGAGTTTTATAACCTTTTTGTTGTACTGAACCCTCTCAACAAATACAATCTGTCCACAGCATTACCACCATTAGGATGCAATTTGAAACTATCCACAGTAATATGGCAAAGCTCCTTAACCATGAGGCATCATTATGTAGCCCTGGGGACACTAAGGGCCCAGAATGGAAGCACATGATGTGAATCATCCAGACTTGCTCAGAGCATCCTGGGATGCTGGGTTCAGTCAAGGGAAAAGGATAAGACTCCCTGGGTGAGTGGCAAATGTGTGAAATTCAACATAAAAGTTCTCATATCTCAACAATCAGTGCTAATGAGAGGGGATGGTCTAATGGTATATAGTATATTAATACATATATTATGTCCAGTTTATGTTTACCATAAATGTGGCATAGAATAAATTTAGAACTCTACATACAGGCTGTCATTTGACCTTTTGTGATTATTAATATTTTGGTTTGAGGGATTACAGGACTATTGAAGCCTGTTTCTGCCACACAGAAGAAGAAAACTGCATATATCTCGTCATTCTGAGATAATGTGTTGCCATTTTGAGATAGTATCTCATTGTTTTGGCAGTTTCTCATTATTCTGAGATACCATAATTATTGCAAGAACAGGGTTAGGACGGAGTGCACATTCTGTTTTGCTGTCCACGCTTGCCACAGTTGTCATAGCAGTCTATATGCCAAACATATCTGGCCCACAACTGACATAAACACAGATAGTCTATTTGTTAGCTTTATGTGCATAAACTGGACTGTTCATTTGCAGGGCACATCTTATATCGGGGCAGATGCCGTGAACTGTGTTTAGGCTAGGCTACTGGCTGTGGGCTATACGCCCCCGCCGATGAACTAATTGCAGGCTGCAGGTGAGTGAGACACCTGCAGCCTGTTAAAGGTGTGCTACTGAGTGTGCGGTTTGAAACTGTGTTTAGGCTACCGGCTACTACGATTGGTGTGCTCCACACTGGACTAAGCCAGTAGGCCACTCCTTGGAAGCGAGGTCTCACATAATAGCCTATGTCCTACCAGCCTCCTGTAGTCACTGTTTGTGTTGATTGTGTTGATTGTGTGTATTGTGCGTGCATGTGTGGTGGGTATAGGGGTCAGTTAGCACCAGGCTAAGGTAAATGGCCAGTCCTTCCCCCTAGTACAAATCGGCCATAGAGAGGACTGCGCAGCTGGCTGTGTAAGTGCAGGGTGGTTGTGCGCGGGTGGTTGAGCTGTATTAACTAATTCTTGTGAACAAATCGGGTAACGTGTACCCTGTATTTGTTTGTGTCTATGTCTCCGCTCATCACTTACAAAAACAAAATTGCATGCCCTTTCACAGGCCGCTTGTTGTCTTGCACAGAGAAGTGAGGTGAGAAGAGGGGTGCGAGTAAGAGCGCGCTTTAGATTTCGCATTAATGTTGCAAAGCCTATAGCTTAAAGCAAGTGGTTAAATCAGGTACACCACGAATTAAATGCTAAAATAGGACATTCCGAATGGGTTTAGGGGGCGTTCGGCATATATAGGCATACAGACTATATTTTTTAAATTGACATGCATGAATTGGAACTTACACTCGGTGTTGATACAAGACTGCCATGCGTCTTCAAACGGTGCGAATAGCACGGTTATGTATGAAACGAAATGTTAGCGTGCAGATAAGACATGTGGGGCAAGTGAGCATGCAAGGCGTGTCTTTTGCGTGTGTCTCACGCTAAATGCTTTAATTGCGAGGGTTTCTCCAACTGATTTTAAATGAAACATGGCCAGAACTAAAGGGGCCGGGCATTACTGAGCCTCATGGTAATTCGAACCCTGCCTACGGTGGGTGTGTGTGTGGAGGGGGAAACTCTCAAATTTTGTGTCGGCGCAACAAAAAAAATTACTCACCTTGGTCGGATAGGATAGTTTCACTGTCGTTCCAAATATTACAATACTTATTTGCTTGACATTTAATGGTTTTATTTTCTACACCGATATGGCCTTTTTTCACTGGAAAAATTGCACCTTTGAGATCCCTCTCTATAAACACCACGTGATGTTGCACTTTTGCACTCAGAGCACACTAACTTCTTGTTAGATAAGTGGGTATGTTTTTTTTTTTTAAATATTCATATTGTGAGATACTCTACAATCTGGCAAATTCTGTTCTATGTGAGTGTCACTGCTTGATTGGTCTGTGCTGCTAGGCTGGGCAGGGCTGGGCTGCTGATGCTGCGAGCTTCTCAATGAAGCGAGAGGAGGATAGCAAGGTTGAAATTTGACTGTACACCATAGACTCTATGTAAAACCTGTGCACACGATTTGTTAACAGCATTGCACGATGGTTGATATGAATGTGTGTTTTTATTTTCATTAATTTATCTTAGGTGTGTTCAGGCCCACATTAACCACTGGGGGCGTCTAGCCTATTTGTCTCACAGTAATGAAATATCTCAAAATAATGAGAAACTATCTCGGAATAACGAGATGTATGATCAGGACCACTCATGGTATCATACACATATTTCTGGTGTCTTAGATAGCCCAAGGGGGAGCCTTCACCCAAAGGTCCTGAGAAGATGACAGTAAAGATTCTGTTCTCTCACATGCCAATGTTTCCCCTCTCATTGCTGAGACTATAGCGGCCCACCATAGTCTAAATATAGGCCAAAAATATTTCAACCATATCTGATATGTAAATGCTGATGTTTCAGCCTCTTTTATTTGCTGTCGAAACAGTGGACATGAAGTTGTATCAAATAAGTGGGACCTCTCTACTATAGTCTCGAAAAATCCTGTGGGAAACACTGTATGCCTATCACTCAAAAGAGCTTATTCTTTCAAAAACCACAGTGCACCATGGAATCCAACTGAGATCATCGTAAAACATGGTGTTGTAATGAGACGCAAGCCATTCTCAGAACGAGTGCCATATTGATCGAGTTTTGGTACCCGAGTCACGGTGGAAAGCTGATCCTAGATGGGATGTCACAATGACAAATGTCACACCCAGACAAGATTCAAGGTAACAAATAAGATTTTTGTTCCCATAGCAGCAAGACTAAACAGGTGCAGCTTAACACTTTTGATGATTTCTTGTGTTTGTAAAATGTCAGTGTTTCTTATCTTGGTTTGAAGAGTCATCAAGCTTTTTTTTCTGGATAGTCTGGGAATTTTTGTTGTAATTGTTGTTAATGTTGGTTTAATTAGAATTTTCATTTAAAATTGCACGTCCAAAAAGGCTTTGGGGGCTTTTTTCTCTAAAATTTCTCAATTCAATGTCTTTTAGGCAACATTCTTTTGTCAATGCAAAGCAACAGTTGTTGACATTTTACAGTAAACACACCTTTGCATTCTCATTATTACAACATGAAATTAGGCAGATAGTCAATGTTGTGCTGTCAGTAAGTATGACCTTCCAACCTTTCTGTGAAGAACTATAAGACAAAGACAAAGACAAAACAACAACAACAACAACAACAACAACAACAACAACAACACTGTATCCATTTGCTAACTGCAACAAAGTAGGACTTTTATTATGTATTTACAGTATCTGTGTACAATATGTATTGATTGTCTGTCTATGTGCTATTGTATTGCAGGGGGGAAAATCTGACACTTTATGACATTGAAATTTGTTCTGACCAGCATGAAAATGATTCCAGGCAAATGGAAGTAGACTTGCTTAAAATATATACTTGCAAAGTTGACCTCAGCATTTCATAAACTAACAGGTTTCTTTTCTCACATGCTGTCTTCCCTCTTTGCTTGGTCCTGTACAGTTCTGTCCTTGGGTTTTGGCTACGTAACATGTTTTTCAGTGCTACTCAGGTGCTTTTTTGTCATTTCTCATCTTCTAACCGTAACTTTCCACTAAAACATTAGTGGTCCTACCATTGAAAAACTGTGCCTGAGTGATGCCAACTGCCATCTCATATACATGTTGGTCATCGACTTTTTCACTTGAGTGTGTTTAATACTCAGACATGACCGCAGATGTCATGGAAATGTACACAAATGACATTTTCACTGCCTTGCCAATTTGAAAGGAAAAGGGTCCATTTGCATTCTGTCTGATCTGACATCCAAGCTGTACATTGTCATGTGTCCCCAACCATTCACACAGTATGTAAACATGTCTGGTCCTAGAGTAAGAGTCCAGTGAATGGTGATGTTTCCCACTGTCATCAAGTGACATAAGGAGTTTTCTTATGTCTGGAGCTCTAAGCATCCTCCAGGAGGCTATAACTGTCTAGTGTATTGGTATTCAAACTCATTTTGCCCTATTTTTGCATGAAGCAATGAAGCCTAATCAATGCCACAAGAAAGAAAAAGATGGAGCTATTTCAACACCCAAGTAGTAGCCCAAAACAGGCTGACATGACCTATCAGAGCAAAGTGTTATATCAACAGTCTTTCTGCTGTGGAAAATTGTTAGACTTTGTCTGCTGTTAACGTAGCTTACAGCAGCATTTCTCAAACTGTGGGGCACAGACACATGACTGGTTAAGGCGCAAGATTTTACAACCCTTGAGACTAATGGCCACACTTTGTCCCCGAATTCACATCCATTCTTCTCTGCTAGATCACTCACACAAATACCACGCTCATATCACTCGAAGCTGCACAACCTGAGCTTTCCAACTGTTACTCGCCAGTTGCAGTGATGAACGGTTCACAAGAAAACTAGCTTTGAATCTCATGATCTCTTAACTCAAATAATTGGCATAGGCTACATCTTAACAATATAATCAGGGGAACTCACCAAATTCAATGCTCTATGATTAGCAGTGCAGTAATCTGGTCTTGAAATCACATCAAATTTCTGCATTGTCTCCAAGCCCTACCACAAAATAATGTGTTTCCTTTTTATATTAAAAGTTGTTTTCAGATTCTGTTCACATATAGCCAGGGCACATGTGGACATGTGATTTCAGTACCTTGTCCAGCAATAGAGAGGATGTCCCTGTGTCTATTGCACCCCCATTCTAAAATGTGAAAATAAATAAAATATTCTGTCAATAGTAGGCTACATATATCAGTATGTCACCATCATCTTATATTGCTAGACGCCAGAAGTTCCACCCTATCCAAATATGAAAGGATAATTCTACTGGCACCGATGCTGTGTCATTAAGGAATTCATCACAGTCTAACTGTAACTGTCATGTTCTGTCGCACATCTTCCCAGTGTGTATATGTGTGTGTGTGTGTGTGTGTGTGTGTGTGTGTGTCTGTGACTAGAATTTGTTGCAATGGAGCCACAGCCACCACGGCAGCAACAGTGTTGACATGCGCGGGGACGTCAGTTAATGGTTCTGCCTAGGCGACACAGGCGGTTGGTTTTTGAAGGGCTGCGGCAGCTCATCTGTTTTGACTGACTCCTCGTGTCGCCGTCGCTTTTACTTCTGCCAGGAGGCTGTTTTCATGCTGTAAAACAGATCATTTACTCCCTCAACCAACCCCCCCCCCCCCCCAGAGCCCCACCACCCTTTTCCAAACCACCCACCACTTCCCTACCCACCACTGAGTTCCGTGGCCTGAAAGAGGTAATAAGGTGCCAGCGTAGGGAAAGAAAGGGAGGGTGGGGCCAGTTCTACTCCCGCGCACACACACACAGGGTGGTACCGAGGAACTGCAACGTAATGGGCTGTGGGAAACACCTGTGGGCGTCCTCAACTCGTTATTTTACTTTTTCATTTTTTACTCTGGCTTGCCTCCTGTGTGCCAATTACGCCTCATAAAAACAAGTGGAAATGTCAGACAGACGTAGGAAGCTGCGAAAGTTCGTTTCTGTGCATCAGATGGTTTGATATGGATGTGCCGAGTGATTACAGGCAGAACAAGCACAGGCAGTTTAACAGTCTTCTCTTTTGGCCATGTTTGGCCTGTGCTTGTTTTTCAGACAGACTGCCATCTTTCCAGAAGCATCTGTCTAGAAATCGCCCCAAAACCCTACTAATGTAAAACTGAGTGGAGTGATCTTGTGCAAAATGAGAGGTGAACATGTTGTGCAGTTGGCCTCCTCAAAGAATGTTCCCCTTGAGGTGGGAGTGAGTGAACTCAGTAAGTTCAGATAACACAGACATCTCCTCACAGACATGGCAGAGGTTTGATAAGAGCCAGCAATGTGCTGCTGCTGTGGTGCTGACATCTCACAGGGGGAGAGAACGCCACTGCACAGTCCCTGTCTGTCAAACGCTTCATCACACTGATCTGACCAGGGCAGAATGTCCCTCGGTGCTGGAGAGCAAGCAATTACTAGGCTACATGAACACATGCAAACACACACACACACACACACACACACACACACACACACACACACCCCACACACACACACAGGGCGAATGCAAACACTTACACAAACACACAAATACTCACACACGAGCGCAAATGCACTTGCACATGCCCAAATACACCTACATCCAACACATAGTGCAAAAGAAAGTACTGATTGCTTGACTTTGATAGAGCTGAGTAGCTATAACAAGAGAGGCAGTATTACGTATGTAATTTAAGTCCTTCTTAAGAACAAACTGTGTATAGTACAGTTTAAGACAGGAAAAAAATTTATTAGCACTATTTTTCTCTTCACTCCCCGCCTGTCGCTGCCTTTCATACCCTCCCTCTCACACACACACACACACACACACACACACACACACGCCCATAAGCAGCATGTCATCTCTAGCTCTCCCACCCACCACCACGACCCACGGGCACTGAGGCAGAGAGACGGGCCTCAGCACAAATTGCACAGTATGTATGCTGACAAATCACACGATCACAGGATGAAGGACCACTGGGAGTCAGATCATACGTGCTTCCACCCCACCCACCTCCTCGCTCTAACATCTTCCTGCATGTGTGTGCAATCAATCACCCTCATTCACCAACTGTACTTGCAGAGGAATTTGTTCGTAACACCCCCCCCCCCCCCGACTACAAATCTTTCACAAAGATTCTAGCATTCTTCAATGTTATCTTATCTGTTCGTCTCCAGTATTTCAAAGAACTCTCTTAAGAACAAATTTTAGTTAATTCTTCTGAAGATGTGGGTGAATGGGGCCCAGAGTTCCCACGATGCTGCCTGGCTGCTGACAAACATATGATAGGCCAAATGAGGCATTTTACATAAAAACAACAGTACACAGAGGCATTTTACATAATAACTGCAGTACATGGAGCCCTAACGTATGATTTGTCCACATTACGCAAACTGCAAAGTGATCTAATCTAGATGAGAATGTTCCATATGGATATATAAGATATGTTATGTAAAGAGGAAAAACTGCAAGAAAAAAATATGATGACAATGATGATAATTATACCCTTGTTTTTAGCTCGAGTGCCCAAGTCTGAACATAAACATTGAATGTACTTTGTATATAACTGTATCAGTTCTCAGAAAGTGTAAAAGAATACAAGGTCTGAATTTGATCAGTGAGTAAATGGGCAGGGCAAGTGTGAGGGTCTCCAGTGATAGAGAGAACAAAGACAAGCAGTTGGACTGCAAACAATTCCAGGGTTCCAAGGGCAACCTGAAAGGCTTGTGTGCTTTTTCTCTCCTGAAAGAAACACTTAGCTTTCGAGTTGGCCGATTTAAAAATAGGCTGAAATTGTCGAGCTTGTTTTCATTGCCTGCACTGGTTATGCAACCTCCATTTCTGCAATGCAATGCAAAATCCCATGCAGAGAAGCCATGCCAGACTACTTTGTCTCTCCTCAGAACCCCCCACCCTCTAATGAATAGACCTTGCCTTCTATGGAGCCCACAGACAGAGAGGGTTGCTCATCTGGTGATGTGTGTATCTGTGTGTGTGTGATTGTGTGTGTGTGTGTGTGTGTGTGTGTGTGTGTGTGCGCGCGCGTGGGGTACTTGTGTGGGAGTAAAGCAGTGGGAAATGAAGCTTTATCTTGTGTCTGATGAAACCTGCTTTGTCAAAATGCATTAGATGTAGGTGGTATGACTGGCAGCGCTAGTTATCAGCAGCAATGCAAATAAATAAGGTCTTGCATGGAGGAAAACAAAACAGGACAGCAGAAGAAACTTTTATTGATTTCTTCATTAAAGCAGCTAGCACAGGGTGATGATGCAAAATTACAAACAACATAGCAAAATGGACTTAATCCCTTTGGTCTTGCATGAATCCATTTTATTTTGTAATATCAATGCATTTCGACAAGATAAAGGAATGTTAGCCACTGACGACACGAGACAAGCACATCAATTTAAGATTCTGGCATTTTGGTAATGGAACATATCAAAGAAGTCTTTTATCTCCAATTGTTTTTCATTGTTTTTTAGTATTTTACTCACATGAAAGGAGTTTAACATTCTAAGACAAATTCAACTCATGACCTGATGATGTGGGAAATGTTAATTGCACAATATGCTTGCCAGCTGCAACATTTCCTTTCACATCTTTCTGGAACACCTTTCATGGAACACCTCCTTGCACTAAGAAAAGGTCTTAAGACTAATGCAAGGACGCATTCAATCATTCATCCGCATCCTGATGATGCGGATGAATGATTGAATTGGCTAACATTTCATGCTATTTAATAGGTCATCTCTCTGGATCAAGATGTAAAACACATTAACCACTAGGCCTAAAGACTATGCTTAAGAATATGGAACATTCTATTAAGCGCTTCACAAATCAGTGTTTGATTTTTTTCTCACATTGCTGAGAGGGTGTTTGTCCTATGCTGAGTTCTGTTAGGTCATCACACTTTGCTATGTAGTTTTCAGATTAAAAAACAAAACAAAACAAAACAAACGAAAAAAAAAAAAAACACTGGCTGGAACATGAGTGCACAGAGTGCAGTTGGCAAAGTGAGCAACTTTTTCCCCTTTTTTTCTTCCAAAATGCCTCCCTCAGCCCCACACTTTGACTGAAATGCTTTGTGATGCCACTAGCTTGTGTGACTCTCCAGTAACCCCTTTCTTGTGTTTGTGTGTGTGTGTGTGTGTCTATCTGTCCAACGATGTGTGTATCTGTATGATGCGTGTGTGTGTGCAACTCAGCTCTGTTCAGCCTATGCCTTGAGCAGAAGCGAGCTGCTGTTCGGTGTCTCTCTGCAGGGTCTTGACACAGACTCTGGATGAAGCCCCCTCTCTCCACTGCACATATGGCTTTTTATTTGATGTGGCAGCCAGTCCTCTGGCTTCCACCAGCCATTCAAGGTTGCACACACAGCGTCTGAAAGGCGGCAGTGGCTGGTTAGGGTGCTTACACAGCTAAATAGAACACTACTATCTTTTAAGAAAATAGGCTTCCCCAAATGTACATGGCATCTCTGTGTACATGGCACTGTGCAGGAGAATACTTGTGTTACGATGCATACAATAAGAAATCTCATGTTTTTATCCACACATATTAGACATATACTAGTCTCAATGAAAACTGAGTTCAAGAATTGACCATGACTTTTTCTTTATATAATTTTAAGGTTAGCAAATTTGTATGTAAAATCTAAGTTTATTGATAGCAACATTGTTAAGCCAGCACATAGGAAATTGAATTCAATTCCGTCACGTTGTATTGTAAGAGAATCACAAAACACATCTCCTTCCTTGATCTTGAGACAGATCTTGAGGTTAACACAGTTTTAGTGCAACAAGTATTTCTATGATCTCCTAGCTGCCACAGTGGATAAGAAATGGATGCTGTAAACATTTAGGTGTCTGACACGCATAAAATCCTAATGGCCATATCACATTTGTTAACAGTCATTTGTCATTTGGTGGTCTTCGCCATTATTCTAATCACTCTTGCAGATTTTTCCATCATTCATTCTTTTCATGTTATTGTTGTTATGCTTTTTACATTAACGGCCACTTTCCAAATAAGATTTTTACCAGCACACAACATTACAACGGAGGCAACCCTCAGTGCATGTCAGGTCTTTTATGGTGAGCGCTGTCACAATCAAAGAAAGTCAACAAGCAGAGGAAATGTCCAGTTTCTTCAACAGAGGTGTCACTCACAGACATTCCATTTACACCCCTCCACCCCCCTCTGCAAAACCAAAGATGAAAAAAAAACCAAAAAGCCCAAGTGTGGTTACACCTGTGATGAATGAGCAGTA
The DNA here is from genome assembly GCA_015244755.2 of Tenualosa ilisha. Taxonomy (NCBI): domain Eukaryota; kingdom Metazoa; phylum Chordata; class Actinopteri; order Clupeiformes; family Clupeidae; genus Tenualosa; species Tenualosa ilisha. The sequence goes on from PYXC01002690.1 coordinate 1,283,021, forward strand.
TTTGGGGAACTGACAAATGGGGAGAGTGCTCCGCAAAGCCTCTCTGACAACTCCATCAGCCCTGGCGATTACATCAGCATCCATCCAGCTTGTGGCAATTACACTATCACTCATCTCCCTAAAGCAATTACATTACAGCTCATCAGGGCCAATGACGATGGTAACCCCCTCATCCCCCGCACCCCCAATCCACCCACCCCTACCCCCACACCCTGCACTTGTGGCTCCAGCATCCGCAACTGTCGTCACGGAAACTGGTGCCATAGCAACCGTATGTGTGTGTGTGTGTGTGTGTGTAATTGTGCATTTGTGTGTATTGTGTTGTGTTGTGGTGGGATAAGGGTTGGGGTTGAGATTCTGTGACCCGCAAACAACACTAATGACAGCCCGGGACCAGGCAGTCCCTCTCCGGATGGGCCCTGCAAGAAGGACAAATGATGTGTTAATTAGGGTTGTGAGTGTGATTTGTTTGTTTGTGTGTCTGCGTGTGCGTGTGTGTGTGCGTGTGTGTGTGCGCGCGTGAAGGTGTGGACAGTTCAAAAGAAATACATAAGTGCAGATATGTACACAGCTTTCATTCTTAAGGAGAAAAACAAGCATTTAGACAAAAGTACCGACTTTGTTAAAGCCTCCTGTAAACTGCAACATCAAGCCGGTCATCCTTTTCCCCCTGTACTACTCAGTCTAAACCATTTTCAGTTTGAGTCATCTTGTGAAAACTGTGTTGTCTCTTGCCACGAGGAGGAGGGGCAGGGAAAGGACATTGAAGTCAGCGCTGAATGGCGTAGCTGCGCAATGCAAATGCCTAACTCTCTATGAGACCTTGGTGTTCCTTGCGCTTAGTTTAGTTCGGCCTTGTCTTTCAGAGACAGACAGCTTCTCTTTGGCACCAAGGGAAAGCACTAGATGCCTGTGTCCTTGCCCAGGCTGGTCAAAGGCTTCAAGGGAAAAAGCAACATCAGGTTTACCTGAAAATGGACTGGAATTAGGATTGTAGCTGCACATCCAGCCATGACAGCGACATTTAAAAAAAAATAAAACATTGAGATATAACAATCAGACAAGTACATGCTTACATACTCTCATAGATTTGTTTTAATACAAGCCATAAGACAATTTTCCAACTGGTTTTTCTTGGGTAAATATGTAGTCTACTGATACAGTATATTTGTGTGTTGCGTGGAGAAATATGCATGGTGTTGTAATATTCTGACTGAGTTTGTTTCCAGATTAATGAAGAATTACGAATCCTTCAGTCATTCCCACCTTTGAAATCTCTGGTTGAGAAACAATTGAAAGGTGGCACTATAGGCCTGTAATCTGTGAAGAGAAAATGAAATGCCTGCCTGCTACTGTGTCACATATTGACCCACCAAGGTAATTTGGTAGGTTTGAGATTCAATCCCCTTGTCAGTTTGCTGGGGTCTTCAAACATTGATGGTTAAAGAAGGAAATGCTGAATTAAAGAGCTACATTAGCTTTCAAGGAATTCAGTTTAACCTCTCCACTGTCACTGGACCTACATTTACTTTGGACCAATGAGACAAACTTCCTTAAGGTTCTTAAAAAATGAGGACATGACAAATGTTTGGGGAAGTTGAAACAACAACAACAAACAGGTGAAATAAAAAGCCAAATGTTAAAATCTTCCACGTGCTATTTTGATATCTGCACTGTGGCATTCGGTGCCATTAAACACAACAAAGTCGTCTTTATGTTTATCTTACATGCCCCCTATATGTTTATCTTACATGCCCCCTATATGGTCTTTCCCGTATAGACATGTTGTGTCACATGCTGTTGTTCTGTCTGTTATAGTTACTTTCTCCATGTATCTTACCTTTACTCTGCCAATGCATCATTCTTACTCCTCATCTCTGGCTTCAGACAGAAGACCCTCCTCCCCATTTCCATTGAGTTCCGCCTCAGGTTTCAACCAAGGGAGTTTTTGCCTCACTGTGTTACTCAGAGTTTAAACCCTCTGGCCACATACAGAGCCCCATGACAGTGTTCAGTGCAAATACTGATATGCAAATAAATGAAGGGATAGAAAGGCTATTACTTGGATAATTAAATCGCTGAATTGCTTTAAATGAGCACATTGTGGGATGTATGCAGTGTGTGAGTGTGAATAAAATGTGCATGAATGCAACAATATAAAGTTTACAAATTCACACTCCAATTTTGCAACAAGAGAGGACAGTAAATGGTGTGTTTGTCAAGGTCGCTAACTGAGATTAAGAAGGGTTTTGCAGGGGTTGTGTAGTAGGCGAATATGCAGGCAGAATCAAGATCTATGCATATACCCCTCTGTTCTTCCTACTTTCCAAATAAGATAATTGGATAGGTGTGGCAAATTTCATGGCATTTCTTCCAAACATTTTAAAATGTAAAATGATAATAAAAAAGCTGTTGTGGGACAGAGTCAAACATGGGTCCACACAGTTAAATGTGTATTAAGGAAATTATTATTTTTTTACCATTAATCTATTTGTCTCCTCTAAACTTTTTTTTTTGAGTCAGAACAGTATTGTATACTTCAGGCATGCAAAAGCATCACTGAAGAATAAACTTAGTTAAGTTCAGATCCAGGGCAGGAGTGCACATCATGACAAAGCATGCAAACACCAACCCTAGCTGGGTAATCCAGATGAGGGACACAGAATAGTAAGAGCGGAACCATAACAGGAAAACGATGGTAGCAAGGCAACAATTGTCCTTTTGCGTTGTGTCGTCGCAGAACCATAAATCAGCCAGAGAGCTCTGTCCAGGGATGAAAGAGTTTCTCTTTGACACACAGCAAAATACAAGCAGCATAATGATGGTTGTAGATGCTTCATCATGGCATTTTTAAAAGAGCTGACGGACACATTGAATACAGAGAATACAATGAAAAGGCCAAACCACGGTAGATTTGAAGCAAGCTGGAGTGAGCAGAGTGCAGAGCAGAGCAGTGTGCATGGGATGTGAGTATAGGGGGGGGTGTTTAAAAAATCATGTGGTCGGTCACCCTTGGGCGCCCTGTCACAGGCAACCTGTGGCAACTACACTCTTTCATGTTTGTTGTGTAGGAAACAGAGCGGCGTCACTTTGCTGAAGCCTGCGATAACCAGGGACATTCTTTCCTCACAAAAAAATAAAGGAGAATTCTGGAACTTTAAATGTGTCACTAGTTGTGATTAACTAAAATGTTCTATTGTGATTAATGAGATTAATTTTTTAATGGACTGACAGCACTGGTTTAAAGACTTCTTTCCCAGGAAAATACAGTAAGACACTGATACATTGTCGCCCCCTAGCAGACAGCAGAGGAAGCAACCAGCTCTCAACTCTCAACACCAGAGCTTTCTACTTACAAATTTAAAATGATCCATTACATGAAGATGAAAATTCAACATTGTATATAGCCCTGAAGCCAACAGGTCCAATGACTAAAAAACTTCTTTTCCTCCTGGCATACTTCAGAGATAGTTATCCTTTCCGTCATCTCATTAATGGGAGAGGCAAGTGAACACCTCTAATCTCTCTCAGACACAGAACTGATTCCTCTCTGACCGCAGGCTGTTAATGGCACAGCCACTTCAGCTACAGGAATCAAAGGACCTCAATATTCCTGATGCATGATCCCTTATGAATCCCCCCACCCCCAACAGAAATTAAAAACTTGTCATTAGCTGACATGGGGTGACGGCAGGATTAATAAGTTAATCACATCCTGAATATCCGGCTATTGTCTAATATTGGTGAACTCCAGGAAGTGGTGAAATTTCTCATTTGTAGCTGAAATGAAATGAAAAGTATCGGTCGGCAAAGGGAGAGTGGAGGGGTGGGGTGGAAGTTATAAGCCAGGGAGAAGCCATGTGGGGTAATGGGGTAGCATCATAGAAATGACACAGCTATTACCCACCGGATTATCAGCAACTGCATGCATGGAGCTAAAATATGGGACCACACCAATATGCAACACTACATCTGAATTTATCCAAGCATTTAGACTAGCACTGAAATGTGCCTTGCAATCATCGGGCCATTGTCAATGTGTGTGAGGTACAGATACAAATTAGAAGTGTGTTATTCAGAGTCTAACACAACACACAAAAACAATTTTATAAAAGCTAGAGGTTCTCCAATCTTCAAAACCTCTTCCGAAAAAAGGAGCTCTTACTTTATCAAAGAAATCTTTGTTTGTTGCTGAAAAAAATGTTCTGGTATGTGCTCTCTTTTTGAAAATCCAATTGAACATAGGGACAGAGAGGGACGAGGCCAGGGACGTCCAGCACAAGAGAGATGAGGCACTTCTATGAGTCTTGATTTGAGGAAAAATGCTTTAGTATTTTGCCTCTGTCTTTTTCATGGGTCCTGTCTCTGCTTATGTCATATGTCATTCATCCCCTCTAAAGATTATATTTTTTTCCTCAAGAGATGATTGATTCTCAACAGCATTTCACCTGGGAATGGATGAACTTTTACCATGGGGTCTCCCTTTGCCTTTTGTAATATATTGAGATGGAACAGTGCGCTTTTCTAATTGGTGAAATTTCCATGACTTGCTTCCAGCTGCTTGATCCAATAGGAGCGACGATGCAGTCATTTCCCCATGGAAGCCAGAAATAGATCACTGCTCCAGGTAGCGATCTATTCTTCAGCACATGTGGAGTACTGCACAATGTGAAATTATTAAAAGGGATGAGTGCCCTGCATTCCACTAATTCAATCCCTTTTGTTTCGCAGGGGTTAAATGTAAACAAAGAAAATAGACTACACAACAAGCACTACACAAAATCTTTCACATGCTCAATTATTTTAAGCCTTTGTTGAATTACAGCATTCATGTAGCTTTTAGTTTTTGCCACATTTATTATATAGACTAATGTTTTATTAAACTTGATACTTGACTTGGTGTAGTTGCTACAGGGTGTCTATGATAGGGGTGCCTAAGGATGACCAACCACATGATTTTTAAACAAAAATACACACACACACACACACACACACACACACACACACACACCCCAAGCGCACAATTTCTGCACGCTCACACTTGCTTCAAAACCTCTGTGTTTTGGCCTTTTCCTTGTACTCTCATTCAACATGTGTGTCATCTCTTCTATAAATACCATTACGAAGCACCTACAACTGTCATTATGCTGCTTGTATTTATGTCAAAGAGAAACTCTTTTATTCCCAGACAGACCTCTCTGGTTGATTTATGGTTCTGTGTTGGCTCACTGCAAAGGGTACTCGTTGCCTTGTCACCTTGTTGAGTGTGTATGCATTCGCACAGCACAATTCACCAAATTGCTTTGAGTGGAATTATCTACCCTTTCACCACGCAGTCGGATCTAGCGAATTCCTTTGTTGTGCTTTCATTTTTTTAACATTAATATTAAAAGAGACACTGTTTATTTCAACAACCTCATAGGTATTACAACAAATACATCAGAATTATTTACAAGGTTTCTGGGTCAGCTTATGTTCTGTTAACAAGCAAACCTCATGACTGCCTAAGTACTGCCTGCTAACAAAGCACTAAATTTAAAAATTATTGAAATATAGGCACAGTACAATCAGGAAATCTTGCCACTGAATTCAAAACAGTGTCTTACATTTTTTACAAAGTCTATACAGTGGACTAGCATGTTGCTGAAAGTACCTACAGTGGGCTGCTGAAACACACTGGCAAACAAAACTAAGCGAGAAGACAAACTCCACCAATCACAGCCCTTGCAGTGTGTGTAAATGAGGAGGGCGATAGCGGGTGTGAAGTATGAAGTGTGAAGTATGCGTTTGCATGATTAATTTGCGTTTAAAAAAAAATACATTAATCACATGCATTAACACATTCACATTGACTAAATCAAATGTAAAATGGCCCATTTACTGTTCACTTAAATAACCTTCAGTTCAGTCCATGCTGTCCTATCTCAGTCAAATGCCGCTATTGGATAATAGCGTCTGATAAATGTCTGTCAAGTGAAACTGGACTTACGCTGTGTACACATGGGACTGAAATACGATATCCATTCTTATAAAGGAGAAAGTAGGTGTGATTCAATCTATAGCCCTTATGTTTAAGGTCACCAAGTGCTGCCTGTAGTAAAAGAATGAGAAAATGTGACAGCTTAGAAAACTTAGACAGAGTAGCAAACCGGCAGCTAACACTAATTGAATGGGGCATAGGAAAATGAAACTGAAAGTGAGTTTCTATGCCCAATTAATTTTGTGTTCGCTGTTGGTTCACTATTCGGTCTATGTTGTATCAAATTTTCTCATTCTTTTTCCTACCTACAGCACACGGTGACCATGATCAACAGGACTGTGGATTGATTCACATCAGTTTACTCCTTTGATGTACAGTATATTCTTATATCTTAATATACACTGCTCAAAAAACACATAAGGGAACAGATAATCATTAGAATGTTATTCCAAGTCAATTATACTTCTGGAATATCCACCTGCCCCATTAGGAAGAAACACTGATTGTGAATCAAGTTCACCTGCTGCTGTGCAAATGGAACACACAACAAGTAGAAATTATGCAATTAGCATGGCAACCCTAAAAAGGAATTGTTCTGCAGGTGGTGGCCACAGACTATTTCCCCGTCCTCATTCTTTCTGGCTGTTTTTCAGTCACTTTTGCATTTGCAAGTGCAAGGTGGCATGAGGCCATGTCTGTAGTGCCTACAGACAGAGGGAGCCACATACACTACTGGGCCTTGTTTTGATGTGTCTTGAGGAATTTCCAGAGAAGTTGGATTAGCCTGTTATCAATTTTTCCACTTTGATTTTGAGTCCAATTCTGAATCCACACCTAATGGCTTGATTCTGATTTCCATTGATCATTCTCATGTTCTTTCGTCTCAATGTACACCACTATGGAATGAAAAAAGATTTTCAACTGCAATATTCCATTATAGTTCTAGGATGTGTTGTGTGTTCCCTTTGATTTTTTGAACAGTGTATATCTTAAATTTGATGAGTTTCCAAATAAAGATGGATCCATGCATTCAACTTGTACTCTACGTCTAATCTTGACTGATTTGTTTCCTAAACAAGTTCACAGTGAACGCTATGGATCAAATATAAATCTACAACATTCTTAAGCGAAATCAGTTTTGGAAAATGGTCTGAAAACTGTAGACATTCATAAGAGGGATTGGCCACTACTTAAAGTGATAGTTTGGATCACTATAACAATCAGTTGAAAGGTGATTGTTAAAAGTTGAAAATTTGAAAGTGCTCGGCAAAGATATCGGGGCTTGTGTGCTTGCTTGTGTGGGGCTTGTGTGCAGTGCTTTCCAGAAAGTCAGCCCTGTTCCTTGTTGCCTTCATCTGTTCTTATCCTAAATGTGTGTGATATCCAAAGCATTTGCATGTCTACCAGTAGGCAATCTGTCTGAGTAGCCAATCTGTCTGATAATAATTATAATAATGTTAAATGGTGTGGTCTAAATATTTCTCACCATGACCTTAATCGGATTGGAGCAGATATGCAGAGATGTTTACTTTCCACCTCTGGAATCATGAAACAATGTTTGTCATCATTCAATTTCTCCAAAATGCCTTCATTTAACCCGTAATGAACCAATTGTTCAAGTGACTACGAAGCTGCTAAATTAACCTAAAAACGTTGCCTAGTGTGCCTTTAACTGATCCCTTACAGCTGTTATTTATTAAGCTTGTCAACTATAATTTTTCAAGTCTAATGATAATATTAATGAGGACTATAATGATAGGTGGAACTTATAGCAATATCTGGGCTTGGTAGTTAGTGCTGTCTGACCACAAAACCTACCAACCCTTGCGTTTGTAACAGTTTTTAGGTTTGGGTCAAAACTGTATATATATCCTTACAGGACATAATTGTCCTGCAGTTGTCTGCGAGGTATTGCACTAAGGCAGACATTATAGATACAACTGGTGAGACAGATTAGAGGACAGGACAACAAGACTTCAGCAAAAAATATATGTTAGTGGACATTTTAGAGTTCTGTAATTTAAAAAGGCCAGCATGCGGTTGCTTGTGAATGATGAAGGTCTTTTGTAGGGCCAAAAGCAGCAAATGAATGAATAAATAAATAAATCCTTAAATGTTTTAAGCAAAGAAATACATCCATAGCCTTCAGTATGGTCGCAATTTATCTCTGCATTGCCTTTGCTATATGTGTATTTCTATCCTAGAAATGACCTCAAGCAAGAGGGCTTTTAAGGAGTTATAAAAGCCACAGAGGGTGCCCTCCATTCCCAGAAATTCGAGATGGACACAGACAAAAAAGAATAACTGTGCAGACCAGACAAAAGTATAAATAAGCATCATAATGGTGTATGACAAATCTTTGTTATACAGTAGCCTGTAGGAACTAGGCTACTATCGGTATATAAAAGACTGTAGTTCAATGGCAAAAGGTAGCAACAATTGCATTACACCCACCCTATATTGCAGGTGAATTATACCACAAATTGTATGGCCAAGGAGATATGGGCCTGCGATGTGGAGGATTTGGTTTAAGAAAAAAATTCAGTAACATTTTTTTTTTGTTTTAACCTCTGTGTTTAGGCTAGAAATGACTTCCCAGAATATGATGTCACTGATGTCTTTGACAGGGACATGGAGGAATATGACTGTGATGAAGCTATGAAAGGGCTATAGCCTGTTAATAAGCATAGCCATTCATGTCAGTCTAATTGAATTAATGGATTGCTATCTATTTTTGACAGGGATATGAGGAAGAGCATGGCAGCTATGATGAAGCTACACCAGAGGTAAGTCCTGTGTGCCTGAAAAGGCTCCTTGGAATCATTTGATGCTGTTCAAGCGGAGATGTAAGGTAAATCACATATACATCCTTGTGCTTGTGCTTGTGCCCATGCGGCCTTCAAGTGGACACCTTCCTTCACCAGTGTTTTGTACAGTTAGGCCCACGATACCTCAAGAAGGCGTAAAATTGAAAATTGCCTCCATGCCACCACTGCCAAATGTCTTTACCTTACCAATATTTTACCTAGCCATCTAATGCCATTCATCAACCTATAATTAGTGCAGCAACAGGTATATTATATATATCATTGCCTGTTCAACTACTTGGATTTTTGACGTAGTGATTTGCATTTTCTGTCTTCCAAACATCTACTCATCTCCTTGGCATGCATGGGGGTTTTTCCTGATGGGCAAGTGTTGCTTTTGATTATGTTTTTTTTTTCTGTGTAGTATGCTGATGACATGGGGTGATGGTGGTGCAGGTGGTAGAGGTGCCGTTCCGCAACAGGAGAGTTGCAGGTTCGGGCCCTGCTCCGCCTGACTCTGTTGAAGTGTCCTTGAGCAAGATACTGAATCCCAAATCGCTCCCAGCGGCAGATTGGCACCTTGTATGGCAGCCTCCGCCACCGATGTGAGAATGGGTGAACGTGAGGCCAGTTGAGGCAATACAATACAATGCAGTGAGGAATGCCCTGATCTGTCTAACAACCACCCCACAAGCGCATGGCCCGACACAGGAGGCTGACATCAGGACAGGATTAAGCAGTACATCTACATCTAAAGGAAAAGGTCACTCCTTTAAAGACACTGACATGCACATTTTGGACAAGGAAGACAGGTGTTATGGGAGAGGAGTGAAGGAGCCTATCTATGCCAATCTAGAACAACCAACTTTGAACAGAGAAGGTGGGGCTACGTCATCATCTATCTGCTACATACCATTCTGCCTTGAGATCCCATCCCAGGAAGTTTCACTGCTTATTACCATCAAGGCAATTAACACCTAAGATCCTATGATCATTATGACCAATTTAACTCAAATTCACACATTGACTTATGCTAATTATGGTCAATGGGTGACTCATGTGACCTATTGTGATGAGAGGTGTGGTCTACAGCTCACAGTTAAACCCACAGTCTAGAGATAAATCTCCTGGTCTTGAACATAACCTTCTACAACTGGACTCTGGACTTCCTGGTGGGGAGCCTGCAAGCAGTGAGGATAGGAAAGAGGACCTCCAACACCACCCTGCTGAACACAGGAGCCCCTCAAGGCTGTGTGCTCAGCCCACACTTCTAACCCATGACTGTGCAGCTAAAACACAGCTTCCCTCAATGTAAACAAAAGAACTAAGTGACATGAGAAGACCTCCAGGCAAACACACCCCACTGTCCATGAACAACCTTTCCATTTGAGACTGTTCAGGACACAAAATTTCTGGGTGTACACATCACAGACAACCTCAAATGGACCAACAACACCACATACATTACATAGAAAGCCCAGTAATGCCTCCATTTTCAACTGAAGCTGCAGAAGGCCTACCTCCCTTCCCCCATCCTGACAACCTTCAGCAGGGGAACTATTGAGTGCATCCTCAGCAGTGCCATCACAGCGTGGTTTGGTAACTGCACTGCTGCAGAACAAAAGGCCCTGCAGAGGATTGTGAGGATGGCTGAAAAGATCACAGGGACCTCTCTTCCCTCGCTCTCCAAAATCTACAACACCCACCGTCTGCGCAAAGCCACAAGCATTGACAAGACACAACACACCTGTCCAATGCACTCTTCTCATTAATGCCATCAGGTAAAAGGTACCCGCACCTGCAGAATGGGGAGGAGCTTTTTCCCTCAAGCAGTCAGGCTGTTGAACAGTAAAACATAACATGCTTTATTAACACTGAACTGAAATGCGCTCCTGCACTTCTTCTATGCTGCTAATATCTGTTGCACTTCATGTATATTATAATGTGTGTGCATTAAATGTAGCCTAAGTGCACTCAATGTAGCCCAATGTAGCTCAAGTGTTTTTTACATATCTTAAATGTAGCACTACTTGAATCCATGGTGAAATGTTTCATTTAAACTTTATAAAGTGAATGTGGTTGAAATGACAATAAAACCTACTTGATTTCACTTGAGGGGACTCAAACTGTTCTCTATATTTATTCTATATATATATGCTATATATATCGTGCTATACCACTGTCACGGGTGTAAGTCTCGTTGACGTATGCAGCCAGACGAAGACAGACAGACTTTGATTCCAAATTCATCTATTTCAAAGGATGTCTACAACTTAAATAAATGTCTACAATGTATGGAATGTGCATACAAAATTCAGTTGTTTCTTATAACTCACATGTACTATTAAACAGTAAAATCAGCTTTGTATAGTGGAAAACAATAGTGCAAAATACTGTAAGCATCACAAGAAATGCTGTATATTACCCCAAGGTTTTGTGACCATATGGAAATCAGACTTTTTTTCAGGCTCCAATAAAAAGCACACATGCACAAACGCTTCTCCCATTTAACATTTCCAGGGCATTAAATGAAAAAATAACATAGATTATCGTTTTAAAAACTCTTTATAGAAAAGTGCAAATTACTATTGTATCTCCATTGCAGAGACCTGTTAGCTAGGTCATTGGTCCAGGGATCCCCAGGTATCCGCAGCAGGTTGCCAGTGGGTCGGTGAAAAATGTTGCTATAGTATAAATATATATTTTGCTATAGTATGTATTTTGCTGAGTGTAAAAATACTAGAGATCAGTATAGAGCTCAATTGCATTATGCTGATCAATCCCACCAGTATAATATTAGTGACAAATTAGCCTACATGATACATTACATAAATCTGTCAAAACACTTTTCTTAGGCAGTAACGTTAACTGCAAGCAAAATTAATGAGTTATTATTAGTTATGTGAAACAAACTGTATTTTTTAACACAGTAGGCCTAGATTTGACAAAACTTTGACAAAACTGCTAAAAACTGTTTTAATTTGACAAAACTGCTAAAAACGCAATAACATGCCTATTTAAAACTGTTGTGGTATTAGCAAAACATGTTCTTAAAATTCAAAATTTAAAGTTCAAAAGCATCTGAAAGAGCGAACGTGTATGGTTTAATTTTTGTTATGATTATGAGGAGTCCTTGAAAAAAATGGGCATATATGGCAGAATATGGGGTGTTAGTGAGTAAGGCATTGCAAGGTAATAATCTGGCCAGTGACAGGTCAGAATTCTGAATACAATAACTCAACTATGCTGGGTGTTTAGACTTTGCACTTCAGTGATTTTGCCACTGTTTATACAGGTTATGGGTTTACGTCCTAGGACCAAACTGTTTCATTTTAGAAAGGGGCTTTGTGTCATATTAAGTTGTTTATATTCCTATGGTTGGAATTTAACTCCTGATTAGCCCATTTTCAGCCACCACTGAATGTAAAAATCCAGAACCCAGAAGTCCTTCTTAGAGGCCTTGTGACTGATCCCTCATGACAATGGCACTGTCAAAATGGACCCTCCCAATGTCAGGCCCATGATTGATCTCACTCCTTGACTAATATTATGTCCGGCTGCAACTACACTGTCTAGCCAGAACTTTTGACAACCACCTATGGCTTGACAACCATGTAATGTTGTGGGACAATATGTTGTAATTTTTACGATGCTCAGCTAAAACCATGGACAAATTGTAGTCTATCACAGTAACTACTGATTGTACTTTTCCTGCATGACCCCTGGCAGTTGGGTTGGCCCCCTGAGCTGTGGATCTGCCCAAGGTTTAGCAGTAGACTAGACTATCTAACTATAGTTGTAGACTTTCTACCACAAGGTACTGGTACTGTATAAATATAATTGTATTGAATTGAATGCTCAGTACTAGGCTACTGTCTATCATGCACAACAGACAGGCTAAGAATTTTCTTTGTCTGTAGGGCCTTTCAGCCCTTCACTGCCACACAGAAGGGGAGGAGTGTGATTGACTTAAGTGTTTAAGTCTGTACTGCACACTGCCCTTGATATGCCTTCATCTGGGTGCCCCATACACACACACAGACACACACACACATATTTGTGCTGTCAATCAATAAAAAACGAATCTAATTAATCACAATAGAAATGAAATGAAAAATGAAGTTAATCACAATTAATCACATTTTTGTGAAGAAAGAATGTCACACATGCCTTTTCCTTGTACTCTCATTCAATGCATCTGTCAGCTCTTTTAAAAATGCCATATTATGAAGCATCTACAACCGTCATTATGCTGCTTGTATCCTGCGAATAATGTCAAAGAGGAACTCTGACAGACAGAGCTCTCAATATCTTAACAAGAACTTGAAACTATGGCAAATGCAGGCTACTTTGCCATCTTACATCAGTGTGCAGTCAACCTTCAGATAAACACAAACAGCTGTCTTTGAACCAGTCTTGCACATATTGAACTTCTTAGTAACTTGTATACTTCACATTACCTTAGAAGAGAGACCAAAGACTCCATTTACTACAAGTTAGGCAGTATTTTGCAGCAGATGTAGACTGTCTGTGCCTTGTTGCCGTCATTTTCCTTTTGTAGTTCAGCGTTGAGTGTGTCCACGTTCGTGTAGCACACTTCACCAAATTGCTTTGAGTGGAACCATCTACCTCCTTTGTCCTGCTTTCATTTTCTTAACATTACTGTTAAAAGAGGCACTGCATATTTCAGCAGCCTCATTACAAAAACTATATCAGAGCTATTTAGGCTTACAAGGTTTCTGGGCAGTCAGTTCTGTTAACAAGCAAATTTCTCATGAATATCTACAAAGTACTGTCTGCGGACAAAGCACTGAATCTTGAACATTATTGAAAGACAGGCACAGCACATTTGGGAAATTCTGCCACTGAATTCAAATCAATGTCTTAAATTATTTACAAGGTCTATACCGTGGACTAGCATGTTACCGAAAGTACCTACAGTGGGCTGCTGAAATACATCGGCAAACAAAACAGCGTGTGGACGAGCCCGACCAATCACAGCCCTTGCGATGTGTGTAAGTGAAGAGGGCGCTGATGGGTAGTGTGACGTATGCCTCTGCAAAATTACTTTGTGTTAAGAAGAAATAACTTGTTAAAATTTTTTACACTAATCATATGAAATAACTTACACTTTTACACTAATCACAGCACTAATATATATATATACCAGTAATCACAGCACACACACACACACACACATATATATATATATATACACACACACACGCATACATACACACACACAAATGTATACATACATACACACACACACATTCTACCCTGGACTGGACTGACAGGCATTGACTCCCTTGCTGGTAATGTTAGCCACTTGCACAGGAGTCTCATTGCCGACACATACAGGTAGGCTGTACCTTTGTGTTTTGTGGACAATTTCTTTGCTGTCAGTTTTGGGTGAACCGGTTTGTCTTGACAAGAAATAGATGTGTTGGAAAGTGACAGAAATTTTATGTAATGCTACCCTCAAAGGATCAGTTTGGACTTGGAACTGTGTAACGTAGGCTCAACCTGCACACAGCATTCTGAATGGTTTTGAATGTAGCCATTGCCTTCAAGTTTCAAGGTTCAAGATGGGATTTTGAAAAGGCTCATCTCCTTCTATCCCTTCTTGACAATGCTGACAACAAATAAGCTTTTGGGCAGCATCTAGCCTGCTTCATCAAGGAATACATGTATCAAACGTTCCCCTTGTATTTTAGGCAGTAATTTACACTAGTCTGTTCATTCTTGAGCTGAGGGTTTGAATGACCATAGACCTACAGTGACATCTTGTGGTAAGGTGCTTGCACTGTAAGCATAGAGGGTAAAAGTGGAGCAAGAGGCACAGTTATGTTTGTGTTCTATTTTCGCAAAGGGGAGAAGGGGAGAAGGGGAGGGAGGATTCCACTTCATGCAGACCAGAGTCAAGCCCTCATACGCTGATACATCATTGAAAAGTTTATATTGTGACATCATGTGATCATGTGACACTCCCACTTATGCAGACAAGAACTATTCGCATTTGTTCCCATTGTAACGTATTGCTCCATCTTGGCCTCCACTGCCCCTGGGCTGGGGATTGGGGCTGATGTCTGGCCAGGTGCACGAAAGCGCTGATCTTGTAGGGCAGCAGAATTGTTACCTACCTGTGGAGGCTGGACAGGCTGACACTGCCTATACCTGCCTGTTGCCGCCCAGTTAAAAACTGGAGCACGCTTACGATATGGATGCTGTACAGCTTCCTTAGAAGCTGCAGCATGTTCAGCCCAGTCCAGCGCTGGATCCTGGATGAAAAACATGTCGGGTGCCACAGGGATGCCCAGCAGTTCTGCCTTAATAGCCCCTTGAAGAGAGGTTTGAGCAAGCCACACCATCTATGGCACAGCACTGCACAAGCCATAGCATTACACACAGGAGGACAGCTGGGAGGAGGACCAGGAGGCGGAACAGGAAGTCGTGAGAGGTTTGGGGACGGCCGGGAGGAGGACCAGGAGGCCAGACGGACAGGCACGGAGGGTCTAGAGGTCGGCCTGGAGAGAGACCGGGGGATGGATGGACAGGCGCGGAGGGTCTGGAGGTTGGCTGGGACGGAGACCAGGAGGCCGGGCGGACAGGTGCCGAGGATCAGGTGGATGGCTTGGAGACCTGACGGTGTGGTGCAGAGGGTCCAGTCTGAGACCCTTGGGAGGAAGGTCAGGAGGTGGACTTGCTGCGGGTACAGGAGCAGATTCAGCTGTGGGCACAGTAGCGTCGAACAATTCTGGCAGTCTCCATCAGTAGAAGGCAGCCTGCTGAAGGGTCTGTCCCCCACATCGCAGCCAGCAGTTTCAAAAAAGCAGGCTCCTCAGTCATGAAGGCCTCTGCCCCCACCCCAAAGTCCTCGTGGGTGAAGAACAGAGAAAACATCTTGCCAGTCGAAGGGGTAGTCCATTGGTCCCTCTTCTCTACTTCAGCGGCCCAGTGGGATAGCTGGGCATGAAGTTAGTGGCTGTACCTCCTGAGGGCCTTCAGATTGCCAGCTGGGTTCCCTCTAAGGGTGAAACTCCAAAAACAACGTCGGCTGAGTCCATTATTGTGGTCGATTGTTCTGTAATGTTTTTAAGATGGCAGAACCCAAATGCACAACAATACAGGAACAAAGGCTTTACTTACACAAATGACCACAAAACAAAAACTATGTCATGTCAACCATGACCATAGGCATGAGCAAAAACAATGATGGCCAAGGCCTAAACAAGAGGGTTTAAATACACATGGTTAAACTAGGGAACAAAGAACAGGTGGAACACAGCAGGGACTGATGAAACTAATAACAAGGGAACAAGACTGAGCACAGGTGAGAGGCGGAGCTAGGAGGCACATGGCAAGGAAAAACAAAGGGACACAGTACCAGAAAGTAGACAAGAACAGGAAGAGACAAAGCTAGCACAAGGAGCAGACAGAAGGACACAAACTAAGGGTACAGGGGAACACCACAGGACAGGATGTTATATTTCTGGCACGTTCACAAACAGGCTTTACAAACAATTTGAAAGTTTATTAGTCTTAAAAGTATCATGTTAGAAGAATCTATACTTTTAAACAAACTTTCTGAGTGTAAGCTTAACTTTCATTCATTTAACTTCTTCATGTCAATTCTGTGGCTGACGCTCTGACCACTACTTAGCGAATGCGCCACCTACTGTCCCTTTATATGCATTACATTGTTTTTACCCTGTGTTGCGTTCCCATCTTCTCATGAATATTTGATAGCCTACCAACATTACATTGAGGACATTGACCATTCAGTAATGTGACCTATGGTTTGCAAACCATGATGTAATTGACTAAAAACACAGCATTGCTTCACTGATATGGATGTACACTTATTGTGGCAAGATTTAGATCTCATTTTAGAGCCTCTTCATAATACTTAAAGGACAGTGGTCACCGTGGTGTTATATTGACAACATATGACATAGTATAGTATATTCTCTTCATCCTACTTCCAGTGCTCACCTGCATGGTCTTCACAGCCTGACTGATATGAGAACATGTTTTCTGGTAGCATATTCAGACCGTCTAAAATTGCAAAAAGATGCGCAAACCTGCATGAACTCATTGTCAGAGTCAGGGGCGGTACGCCACTCCCAGGTGAAATTCCCCGCAGTCCCTAGAGTTGGATAAATGAGCAGAACCGTTTTCCAGCTGACCCAGCCATTGTCCGAATCTGGCAGCACTGACTTTACCTTAGCTTAGCATAGTCGCAGTAATCTAATGTTGCCAACTAGCATAATGTGGCAAATTAGTGAATCAATTCACTCAATTTCTGAATTTCTCAATTAACAAGTACTTCTCGTGACCTGTGCATTCATGTACAAATGACAATGCAAATTTACACAAAGGGATTGACCAAGTAGCGTTCAGACGGGGGACTATATTCCGCAGAAGCACAGGCAAAGCACCACCAGCTAAGCCACAAACTGGAAAGCCACCTCAGGACAAGATGCTTCCTTGCAGGGTGAGAGAACCATTCTGCCTCTAGCTAGAGGTTACTGAGGATGAAAAGCAGTCTGTTATCCGTTGGGCAGTGGTTCACTCCCCTGAACCCAAGATTAGGTGCCCTCTGCTTCCCAGAGAGCCAGGAGCACCACTGACTCCAATCCAGAGGAAGGTTACCACCAAAGTGCAAAAGACAATGACCATTCTACCTTCCCTGGATGACAGGAGAAGCTTCAGAACCAGCCAAATCTACAGGAGGCCCACTCCTTCAGTCTTGACGGAGAGCAGCCCTGTGTCTTGTGGCTGACCCCTGAGCCCCTCAATCCCTCGGGTGTTGAGTGCCGACCCCTCTGGTGGTCTGGTGGCCAGGTGGCCCATCAGGTACCATCAGGTACCATCACCATCAGCACAGTGCCCTGAAATGACAGGATGACCTGATGTCGAGCATCGGCCTCCACCCTGATGGCATGCTGCTCCATCAGGCTCCTGCCATGGAGATTCCATCCTGATTAAAAAATCGGGTCGTTTTTCAATAAAGGCATTTGCAAACAAACTAAAAAAATCATTGCAGTCTAAAGTCTAAAGGAGAAATCCATTGTGAATCAGTCGATGGCCCTGTTGTTCAAGATCCCACAGTGCTGTCGATAGGAAAAAGAACCAAATTATTATACCACTTGTAGTTGTTTTCAAATGACTGATTTCTCTATGGAAACTGTCTTTTTTTCAGAGCGAAGGATAATAACCAGTACTTGTACCTCCATGTATGACTGGACTGAGTCACCTGCAGGGTTAACTTGTACAGAAGACTACAATCAAACTCACAAATGACAGGTGAATTAAAATATGAAGTATTAAATTGAAATCATTCTGAAACATTTTAACATCAGTTTAATTTGCTTGAATACTCATACTCGCTGGGTAGATAACGTGTCCAACGTCTACCAGGGCCACAACCCTGAATGAAAGACTGTATATAGTATGTGCTTCTGCCTAGGGAATCTGGATGAGTAGGGGGAAAAAGTAAAGTAAGGAGTAGTGATGTTGCTGTTTTAAAAGGAGTAACGAGTAAGGTAATCCAGTTACAATTCAAAGCAGTACAGTAACTAGTCACAAGTTGAGTAACTTTCCCAGCACTGTAAGAGACACTTGCAGTATTTCAACAATCTCGTTATTGCAAAAAATATATCAGAACTATTTACAAGGTTTCTGGGTAGTCAGTTTATATTCTGTTAGCTAGCAAATTTCTTATGACTGCCTTCAAGGAAGCCTTATGCCTGGCTATTTTTAAAATATTGTTGAAAGATAGACACAGTACAATTGGGAAGTCCTGCAATTGAATTCAAAACCATGTTTTAAATTATTTACAATGCTTATACAGTGGGCTAGGGTGTTGCT
Source organism: Tenualosa ilisha (assembly GCA_015244755.2). Taxonomy (NCBI): domain Eukaryota; kingdom Metazoa; phylum Chordata; class Actinopteri; order Clupeiformes; family Clupeidae; genus Tenualosa; species Tenualosa ilisha. Next base: position 1,301,681 of record PYXC01002690.1, read on the forward strand.
TTAAGTACCTAAAGACACAGCGCTGTAATTGGTCTTACCAAGCCTGTGTAAGACTAATGGTAGACCTACTAAGGCTCTACTGGTGCGTGGCTAAATGTAGGCCTACCTGCTGAGCAAAACTATGTGGTACCGCCTGGGCGCGTCCAGATTTCTAGGCAATTGCGCTTGGGCTTTTCTATGAAAATTGAGCAGAAAATGGTACTCAAGTCATTCGTTTTAAACAAGGATGTAAATTTGCCATTTTGCTGACACTGCTCTGGTTGTAGCGTTATCCAGGCTATGAGAATGGCAAATCAACAATTTCAATGATGGCAAATTAAGATTAGTATACAAGTAATGTGCATGTGCGAAATGTGTGCAGTGCATTTTTCTCTCCATAGCACCCTTTAGATATAAAGCTTAACGTGACTTGTCCTAGATGTCTTAGATCAATCTCCACCAAGTTTCTCACAAACATCACTAACCATGCCCTCCCTTACCTCTCCAAAAATTAGAACCGAACCCCCATATTAAGGGAGCTATCTACTTGTTCCATGTGATGAAAAGCTTAATGCGATCGAAAATCTCAAAACAATGACCATTATTATTATTATTTGCCAGGTGCTCCTGGCAAGACTTTTCCATGATTGCTGAAGAGCAATTTTTAAAGCTTTTGCCTTTTTTTTTTCAAAACTCTACATACAAATCAATTGCAAAAACACTTATTGCTATTTAATTTTCACTTTTCAAAATTATATTTTTGCACAACAGTACACAAAGCACCAACTGCACACTGATAGTAAAAATGGAAAACATATTTGGCTTTTTCTTGCAGGGCATATCAGTTTTCAGTAGCTTCTAACTTTGTAATACATGTAGCCTAGTATCATGCATATCCACAAGTATCCAAATGTGGAAATTGTGGATGTTTATATGTATTTCAGTATAGACTATGCTATATGACAGAGAGGGTCTGAAAAAGCACAGTTTTTTTTTTTTTACAAAATTTGTAGAGATTTTAATATTTGGAAAAAAAATTTAGGTCTTCCTTCCCATCCTTTTTTCCACTTTTTACTCCTCCTCCTTTAATTCTTCACCTCTTCCACTCCACTAATTCTTATACCTCTCTCTCTCTCTGTCCAATGTTGTCCTATTTGTAACCCAGACCAAATCCTTACCTATCAATTTTGCAGTGCTAAAGGTCTGGATGTTGGGTGGAGTAATTTTCAAAAAGTGCTTTGACGTGTCAATATAGGAAGGAAATAGTCAGAATGTGAGAAGAAGTGTGCTATAAAATTGCAAACTGAGCCTAAAGTAGTGATTGTGTTTACAGTTTTGCAAAAAGTGTGGTATGCAGTGTGTTGTGCTTACAGTTTTTAAAAAAATATATTACAAAATTTCAAATTGAGTGTAAAGCGTTAATTGAGCTTTTAGTTTGGCAGACTTTGTGAACAGATTGGCCACACATGTTAAGTGTTTCAGAAACAGTGCCAAAAGAATCACTGTTATTGTTGAAGCATTCAGAAACAACTGTAAATGTACTTAAGTAATGAAAATGAAGAGTACAAGTAGGCTAAAAAAAGTCAAATGTCAAAAAGGCCTGAAAAAATCCATGCATGAACACAGCCAGAGTGTAAAAAGGTACCTACATCACATCTACAGATTTAATGGAGAATTTGTTGTTTGAACTTTGTTGCAGTCACTCGGAATACAAACGAGAATAATACTTGCTAACACTTAAGAGGACATGTTCTTGTTTCAGTTTATCTTACTTACTTACTCCTCTCCATCGCCCATGGGACATGAAATTTTAATGAGCTCTCTCCATCGCAGTCCTTGGCAGCATGCTGTGCTTTCTCCCATGACATGTTACTTGTTGCAAGTTTCACTGTATGTACACCATGAACACAGTGTAATAGTTTCTAATAGTGTAATACCATACACTTTAGTCACATATTATGGGATTTTATGTACTTTGAGATTCTAGTACATTGTAGATACAGTGTAAGAAGGGTGCTGTAATATAAATCGAAAATCGAAATCGAAATCGAAAATGTATCTAATCCAGTATTTACAAAGTACACCACATTAGGTAAAGGCATTTCTTCGCACATCTTGTCTTATCTTTACACAGAATATATCAAAATATCAATTGTTTTATCCAATATTTACAAATTACACTATATCTTTGTAGAGAGTCTTTAGAGGCTTTGGTATAGACTTTGGAAGAGTTAGACTTTTCTTTGAAAGTTGAGCAGGAAAAGGCAGGTTATTCATTTCAAAGAATGACGTATTTGCTGTTTTGCTGACGTTGGTCCAACTGGTTCATTGCACTGACCTATTATATGCAGATGCAGTTTGAAAGACAACTGCTGATTCTGCCCGTAAGAATAAGCCCAGTCAATCGGTCATGTCCAGTCTGGTTTACCAATCTCCCAGAATGGAGGTCTTTTTTATTTTTTTTAAATTGTGATCCTTATGGTGTTTTAAACTTTCACTGCTAAATGTGTAGGGTAGTGGTTAGTGGTAGGGGAAACATTTAAATTACTGTTTCAACTGTAAATATATGCTTGTACTTGTACTAATCTCCCTGAATGGAGATTTAAAAAAACATTTTTAGTCTTGGTGAATTTTAAATGCTATGTTTATAAATAGTGATCCTCGTGGTGTTTTAACCTTTCACTACTACAGTAGGGCAGAGGTAGGGGAAACATTTAAATTACTGTTTCAATTGTAAATATATGCTACTTAATTATTACACAGTATTCATCTACACTCTGATTACCTTTAACAGGATGATTATAAATGGAAAAAAAAAAGTTTGTGAGTTTGTAAAATTTTGTAGGGTTACCCATAATTGTGGTAACAACGTGTTTGTTAGAACAGTATAACAGTGCATTATAAAATCCACTATCATGGTTGACTTGGCTAACCTGACAGTTCTTCTGCACTTCTACACTACCATATACAGTGCAGAATCAAAGGTGTCAAAAGCCTCTACAGCTTACATGATGCCCAATATATGACACAACACCATAATGCAATAAAACATAGTATAATTTCTTTTAAAACGACATGAAATGTTACAAACACATAAAACAAATACAATCTTTCCAAAATAAAATGTTCACACCTTTCTCTTCCTTATACAACAATGACCAGTGTTCCCATGCTTAAAGGCAGATTTATGCATTCTAGCCACCTTAGCTGTGATATCGTGACTTAAACATATAAGACTACAGGACAAAGGGATAATATGATGGCACAAATAAGGAAGATGTGGAATATACACTTTCATTGGCACAGCAATCTGATATCACTTGGATGACATTACACCGAGTGGTTCATAAAACACTTTTGTTTTTTCTTAAATATAGGCACATAAAGTCTGCAGTGTGAGTATACTTGGCTTTGCAAGATGATAAAGCATCTTGGGATAAAATACCTGTTCTTGTCCAAACCAAAGCTGGCTTCAGTACAATAAGAAAACTAAACACACTACCAAGCTATGGCTGCTTCAGACTGAATGATCTCTCAATTAGCAATCTGATTGTGCTCTAATAAGCAGCAAGATTACTTGTATGATTCAGTAACAAAGTACTGATGGACACTGAAACTGGCTTACCCATTAACAGCAGGGCATACTCGCCACACTCAAGTATGGAGAATTTTAGCAGCACACCTCACATTGTTAAGGTGTTATTAGTGTCCTGCCACGTCTGTCCACTAGAATCTGACTGGTTAGGACACCTTGTAAACAATTTGTTATTCACTTAAAATTAAACGGTTTTCAACTAGAGAATAAGAGGGCGCCAGAGGGAGAGAGAGGATTTACTGAGACGTCAGTATGTCGCTTCATCCATATTGTCATCACTGTCAGCACCGAAGTTTTCTCCGTTGTCAAAGTAGGACATAATGTAATCGGTTTCCTGCAAGGGAGAGGCGAAATGTAAAGTAGTAGAAAAGTACTGAAAAGGCTCAGTAAAGTAATGTAAAGCAAAGTGACTGGTATTTAGCAAAAGCTATCCAAAAGTAACACAAAATCGCAGCATGGAGTTCAGGAATCAAACCCAGGTCAGTGTGGCATTACTCAACTGTTCCATGCCCAATACTAAAATGAGAAGAGATTTAACAAAGCAATGGAAACAACTTTAATTCCTGCTCTTACGTCTTCAAAGTCTTCCTCATCATAGTCATTCTCCTCCTCAGGCTCCTCATCTTCCTCACTCTTATTTTTCTTGTTCTTGTCTTCTTTTTCCTCCTCTTCATCAGACTTCCCTTCTGCCTCCTTCTTTTCTAGTGTCTGTGGATTAGTACATTGGAATGTTAATTAGAACAAAATTAAAGGTACATTTTGTAATTTAAATGTTCCTAATGTGCAAAGAAATAATTTAAATATTCCTAAGAAAATGTGTCACCCTGTCAATGTCAATGACCCAATTTCTATGAAGCACATGCACACACCAAGAACAAACACGCTTTGACACACACCTGTGCACAATCACACACATTCACACCCTTTACACAACACAATTTAGTTACTGTGTCTTTAGTTGGTAGGTAGTTGTATGCGGTATAATGTCACAAATTCTATGCACTAGATTATGGGTAGGAGCATGCAGACTGTACCTCTAGTTTTTGAATAATCTCTTCTTTCCCTATGTTCTTCACCTTTTTCTTCACTGGAGGGCGTGCTTCTGTGTAACATGTGATTAATTCATTTTAGAGGCACCATGTATTTTTTGTTGCAATATACAAAAATGCTACCAAAATACTATGCTAACAGGCATAGTTTATAAAATGCTATACAATATATAAACATCTTTGTATAGTATGACAAGCATATTATTACAATTATTATTACTGTTACTGTATTATGACTTTTTGTTGTATGTGTAACAGAGCTCTATGTCTTATGTATAACATTCCCTGATGTTTCTGGGCTATACTTACTGGCCTTTTGGGGCCCTCGAACTTTGACGCAAAGTTCTTTAGGAAGCCGACTCCAGTCTGCAACACACACCGCAGATGATGTCAACCCACAATTCTGCATATTGAAGATACATCAGACTCACATTGTTCAGCTCAATCACTTTTCTTAAGGCAATGACATTGGAGGTTTTTAGTTTTCTTTCCGAATGCTCCCACTCAGCCATCTCAGATGTGGCTAAAAAAATTCCAGAAGGTTAGGAAAAGTCACAAATTTTAACTCCCAACTCCTGATGCTACTTAAAAATACTTAACCTACTTAAAATACTTTTGCAACTAACCTCAGACCTGTTTTGAGCAGAGAAGATTTGTGCTGGGTTTTTTGTAAGGGTAGCCAGTGGAGTTAAATGAAATGGCTGGCTACGGCCTGGTCTTCCTTATGTTGAATAGAGGAAAATGGCCTGACCGACCTACAGAGGCTACATGATGAGCAAAGATCAGCTGGTCACCATCTTCACTATCTTTCAGGGTCCGGTTTCCCGATAATGTTTACTCTTAAGAAGACTTTAAAGATATATCTTACCAAAGTTGTTTTTCTGTGTGTTTTCCCTGAACTATCTCTTCAAAGTATTCTTTGCTAAGTTGTTCTTAACTATCTCTTAAGAGTGCGAATCCACGTTTCTGGCATCGTTGGTTGTCATTTGCACACACAAAATCTGTTTTAAGGGCATGAAAGTGCAGGCATCAACAAGACACAGGCAAGTGAAAATATAATTAGTGCATCAAGATGACGTATATAGGTGAAATGTTTGCATTTTAGAGGGACTGAAAAACAAAGGAAATTAATTTATGTTGGTGTTTACTTTTTATGAATTAAAGCACAAAATGCAATGAAACCATATCAGATCTTCCATGGCAGTAAGTAAGTCTTGAGACCAACATGACATTTTTTAAATCTGTAAAACATGTGTTTAGGTTAAAAACTGTGTTATAGTAAAACTTAAGAATGGTCCAGACCACTCTTACAAAAATACGACTTAGAAGATATGCTTAGTATATATATAGATATACATAAATATACTGTCAGGAATCATCTCAGAACCTTAAGGTAGAGGTTAAGGTCTAACTTAAGAGCAACTTAACATTTAGAAGACTTTGGGACTTCGGGTTTTAGAATACAAAGTACACAGCATATATGGGAAGATGTATGTGCAATATCAAGCCTCTGTCTTTGAAACTGCACTTTCCATAGTCCTTTAAAATATGCTGCCACAGAATGTAGAGTAAATTTTCTGACCAAATTTAAGCCTTCAAAATTCTATGACAAACCAAACGCACACATGTAAAAGTCCATATTCTACTAGTAATTTGAAGGACCTAGTTTAAATACTTTTCTAGACAAAACAAACTCAAAGTGGCTTCCCAGAAAACTTTGGTCCAAGGTTAGTTGCAAAAATATTTTTTATGCCAAAACTATTAGGTGTTGGGAGCTAAAATTTGGGAGTTTTTCTATTAGGAAGTGTGTAAACCTCCTGGAACTTTTTCAGCCTAATCTGAGAAGGTCTAAACTTAAACTGTTTCAACACAAGCTTTGACCATCTAGCTTCATGTCAACAAGTCTTTTGTCACATGCAGACCAGTAGCATGCAAAATAAGGACCATTGCCTCATTGTTGTGGAATTGTATTGCCCACCTGGGGTCCATTCAATGGAATTACTCTTGGGTTCCGAGGCCTGGTACTTATCTGTGTATCTCTCGACATCTGTAAGACAGAACAATCAATGGACACCCCCACATTTACAATCCCATTGAAATGGAAATCAAACATATGCAGCTCCACTATAATCTTGTGTCCTTTGATGATTTACATGTAAACATGCTGAACAAGTTGAATTTGTGATGCTGATGGACGATGCTTTATCTCTCTTTCTCTTACACGTACACACGCACGCACACTCACCCCTCTTGGGTTTAGCAGGTACAATGTGGAATGGCAGATTTTTCGTGGAAGCTCTGAACTCTTGCTTGAGGGCAAGCATGTACTCCACCGCCTCTCCCGTCTGCAAAGGCACCGGCTGGAACTGCATAGGCTGCCAACAAAACATAGCACTTAGCGTCACGCACTCCACTTTAAAAACAAGAACCAAAAAGTAGGTTAATGCCAGCGTCAACAATAATCGAAATCTTACGGGGAATAAGGGAGAGGGCTTGTTCATGGTCGGGGGCAAAGCCTCCCCTTTTTTGATACCAAGAGCGTCGACATTGAAAGTCAGCTGGCCACGTCCTCTGCCTCGCCCAGCCATGTCTATACCTACCAGACGAGATAAAAGACATTATGCGCACGCCCAGATAGATTCAAAACTTAAATTTACTGAAAGTAAACACTGATGTTACAACCAAAATGGCATAAACAGTAACAGGAAACAAGAGAAAATGCCAAGTCTATACGTTGGGTAGACTTAAAGTTACCGGGAGGACCATTATGTCACCTAATTATTCATCGTGATAATCAGCATCTCACTGCGTTACATATAAACAGGTAACAAGTAACGTAATATTGGTAGCAAACGACAAACCATCAAGAGTTGCTATTTTCGAAAAGGCTTATTGAGAAAGGTTTAATTTTCTGAAATTCAATGTGTCATGCGTTACCTGTATTACTCCAAATGAGGCTGCACGTTTTCTGGTCAACTACGATGACAAATGAGAGGCAGGTTTTAAGGCCACTTTGCACCCAGACATCAGAGATTTCAGTGCCGGTGATGGAGAGTTTCGAACGAGGTGCCAGTGCAGCCCAGATTCGCTCGTTCAGCTGAGCCTATACATGGTTTCCAATACAATCGCTCACAGTCATAGAACTCAGAATTCAACTCAACTCAGTCTATCAGTCTGTGCTTTCACGTGCTGAGCCATGAGAATCGGCATGTTTACCTTGAAGGAGCGCAAGCGCACGTCGCTGCTTCCGTATCGACAGGAACAACTGGTTATAGGGAAACTAATTCCTCACAACATTGGTTCCGGTTTCCCAAAACGTCTTGCCAGAATGTAGGCTACTGTTACAGTTATTCCGAATCGGTTCAGGGAAAGGTGCTACATGCACCCAAAGTAATGAAATCTCAATCGTTATGAAGACAGGATCACCGTGACACAATTGTGTTGTAATATGAAAGTATTATGCTACTATAATTCGTAAGTTGGTTCAAATCTCGCAGTCAGAGAGGAATTTAGGAGGCCTACCTAGAATTTAAAGTAGGCTAAGCTACCCACTTGCTGCCCTTAGGGGGCGCTATTGTATAAAGCTAGCAGAAGGATATGGAGCCTTTGATTCAGAGCTGTCGGCTCTGAAATAGGTTACAGCACGCGCATTATGTAGCACATGAAAGTGGTGCTCTCAGTAAGCTACTGTAATAAAAATAAAAATAATATTTTATAAAGTTTCAAACGTTTTAACCGTGTAAAGTGTAGGCTGTCATTGTTTTGATCCAGCCATTTAAATGTATCATTTCATTTTGCCGTGAGAGTGGGTCTGTTTGCTGTACACTTGACCTAAGGTCATGTGAGCAGATATAGGTTTGTACTGTTTGCATAGGCATTTATTCTATCTGGACACATCAAACTATTTTCAAGTTCTCGAGCAAGTTTTAAATGGTTTGAATCGATTAAAATGCCATTATGCCAGTGCAAACATTTTCAACAATCTGCATACGTCAAAAGGATAAACCTTTGTACCACCTCCTCCCCACCTATGCACTGCCCATTTCTGAATAAAATAAGACTCTTTCCTAAAATAGAATCAGAGGTTTGACTAAGGCTTTGAAAAGATTTCCAAATCAAACAAAAATGATTATTATGCTGAATTACTTCAATTACATAAGGATTATGGTTGTCGGCGGTTGCTCCAAGTCCATTTTTTCAGTTCAGTCCATTACCGCTCCTCTATCTCTCTCTTTAACACCACAGCTAGAGTATTTAGAGTAGAACTTTACTTACAATTTGTCTCAAGGTAGATAGAAAGAAATTGCCTTTTATTGATGACATGAGAGATGTTCTATTTGTGTGTGTGTGTGTGTGTGTGTGTGTACATATCTAGGGCAGAACAGAGTTAGGTCTACATATTAGTTGCTGGTCTCTGCAAGGCTTTCATGTTCCAGCTGCTAGTTCTTTGGGAAAGGCACCTCATGCACCTCACTTAGTGGGTGGAGATTGTTTGAGGACTTTTGGAAAACATTTCAGCTGATTTAATTAATTAAACCTCTCTAACATTTGATATTCTATTGAAACAAAGTGACTTCAGCCATTTGATTAGGGTGGATTGCTTTGCAAGTCCTAGTCCTCTAGTGGTGTTGCTTGCCTTGAAGATGTTGGCAATCCAACAGAAAAACGCTTGAAAAAAACAAACCTATCTGAATGTACCTAAGAGGCCAAAACTGTTTTGCAAGATGTTTAGTCATGGCAATAGATCTGTCTGATTAATATGTGGGGCCTAAAGTAGCCTACTGTGCAAGTCTATTTGGTACATATTAGATTTGTTGTTTTATAACTATGTATATATTTACCGTTCTATTTATCAGAATGCAATCTGATAAGAAAACATGACCAACGGAAAAAATGCACTTCTGGCTCTGTATCTAGTGGGAAGGAGATAAAGGTTGAATTTCATTCTCAGCACCCTCAACCCTAAGTGAGCTCCGCTTGCCTGCTTCTTGACCTGTTGTGTGCATCAGATAGCTTAAGCCTAGTGAAATTAAGCTTGAGGATATGAAGAAATAAAAGAATAAATAACAACAGGGAACTGATGTTGACCCAGCGGAGAGAAAAAGTCAGGTATGGAACAATTTTAAGTTAGTTATCAAAAGTTAAGCTTGTGTAGGAGAACCGGAGTTATTTAAACGCGCCGTTCTCCCCAGTGTGCAGTGAAGATAAACAGACATCACTGTGTCAAACCATAGAACATATTAATCTCCATCTATCTACCAAATCTATTCTGGCTCTTATTTTACTGTGGTGTTAAAGGCGATTACACAGAATCACCTCAGCTAGGAGGAATATGGGAAGTGTACCCATTTAAGCCTACAATTTTAAGTTAGCCCAACATCTTATAGTGTCAAGGTTAACTCACAAAATGTCACCCCAAATCTTTGGTGTTTTTAGCCACTACCTTCAGAATGTCTTTTAGCTTATGAAAAATGAGAGGTAAATAATTTGATATTTGTGTATTAAGACACAATACCTTGTCATTTTAAGATAGTTTTCCATGTTTGGAAATGTACTTTTATGCACTTGTCAATTGCACAAAAGAGTCACAGAAGGACACACACAAAACAGTCTAGAGTTAATTTGTCAGTCAAACTACAAGCCTTGAAATGTGAAAAATGATACGTCAGGTGTGTATGTGGTAGGAAAATGTCCCTATCTGCTATGCACTTTTTTCTTTAGTGTTAGAAAATGTTTTATCTGATGTGCATCTCTTCTTCACTGTGGGATAGCGAGAAACATACTTTCAATTCCTCTGTAGGTCTAGTGGAGAAATTGAAAATAAAGCTGGCTTGACTTGACTAATATTTTCATAAACAAATGCAAAGTAATATTAATTTTCATGTTTAGTTCAGATTACATTTTGGCTTCATACATGAGTTTGTAAACATGTGTTTAATTTAATTATTTTTTAACTATTACTCACCTAAGGTCAGGCACCAGTTAAGCCCACTATGCCCCATTTAAGCCTACCTCAGTGTATTTCAGTGGGGATTTCCCTCCTATCACTATTTTTTTGAAACTCTGCAGAAGCGTTGATAATAACTGTTATTTTTGTTCTTTCACCTTTTTAACCGAATTTACATCAATAAAAATAGGTCTCCATATGTTATGGACCAGTGGCTGCCTGCGTCTTTATATTTAATTTAGACAATAGGCAACAACGGAATGCATATCATTTGTTTCCAGTTAGAAAAGGGCAATAAAAAGAAAAATGAACGTGCATACTGTATCTGTATATTTAACATAGAAAGGGATACACTGTTGTGACTTTCTAATCAAATACTCATACGATTCCAAAGACTTGGGAGTCCACTGACAAACAGATCTGATCTTATTCAACATTAAGCTGTAGATTTTGTGTGCAGTGAGAGATACTCTGCTGGCAATCTATAAACATGAACTTAACATAGACTGAATGTTATGCTCATTGCCCATCTTAAATCAGCATGAGACAAAGTAAATTCCAACCTGCAAAAAGCAATTTCAGGGAGGCATCCCAATCAAGATGCTGTCCCTGTTATTCACTTTCATCGTGTCTCTTTCTATCTAATTCTTTGTAAGCCTAGAAGTTTGCATGTTAAACTTAATAAGCAGCACACTCCAAGTTAATTTCTTATTATTTTCAACATTATGAGGCGTTGTGTGTGTGTGTGTGTGTGTGTGTGTGTGTGTCCTTCCCTTTCTTTATTCATGGTTACAGTGTTTTTTCAGGTTGTCAAGCGTTCCTCTTAACTCTTTGTACTGCTGGTCGACTCAGTCTAGTCTAAAATAACTCAGTTGCTTTTTTTTTTTATTTTGGAGTTCACATACTGTAGGATACAATGGTACAGTGTTCTCAAATAGACACTAGACCTGTCCGCATCATTGGGTTTCATTCCCGGAACCACACTGTACCTGTCCATATCATTGGGTTTTCAGCACCGTGCAGGTGATATGAAACAGAGTATTTCATTCCGTCTGCCTACTCGAAAACAACCACCTATGGCTTGACTACCATGTAATGTTGTGAACAATATTTTGGAATTATTGAATGAAATTATGCTAAAACCATGGACAAATTGTAGTCTATCATGGTAACTACTGATTGAACAACAAAATATGACATGTTTATTCACACTGAACTGAATGCATGCCTGCCCTTTTTCTATGCTGCTAAACACTATATTCTACCTTCACCCGACTGTGAATCTATTTACAACAATCAGTGTTACAAGTCTACTTATGCCCTGTCTTGTTGTCTGACACACTTTATGTATATTTATGATGTATGTGCTCTAAAAGTAGCCTAATTGCACTAAATGTAGCCTTAGTGCACTAAATGTAGTCTCAAATGACCTCTATATATCTTAATATGGCACCACTTGAAGCCATGGTGAAACATTGTTTCGTCTCACTATATACAGTGTATATGGCTAAAACCTCAGCTGGGTCATAGCTTTAGAAAGTCCCCTTGATCGATTACCAACTTCAGCCAAGCATCCATATTCTCTCGGTGCCTTCTTGGGGGGTGAGCTGTAGTGTGTCTCTTTAACCCTGTGTTTATACTCTGTCTGTAGGGCCTCATCATTGTATCCTGCTAAAGTGAATCCTGCTCTAAAACACACGTACCATGTTTCTTCCTTCATACACTTCCTTCTCTGACTTCTGTTTCAGGTAAGCAAGGTATGGGTGCTGAACATCTCTTTACCTTGCCCTCTGTCATCTGTACAGAAACCAGCCTCTATGAACTATTTTTACACCTCCAACCTGGTCAACAGAACTTGGATCACTTGGTTTCATTTCCATATTTGATCTTTCTCCTAATCACTACATCTCATGTATATTTCATGCCATCCTCTCCACTCATCCCTCACTTGTCACAGAGGAAGTGCATCCAGCTACACGCAACTAGACCAATGCTCTCCGGATTGATCAGACACACACCATTGATCCCCATCAGTGATGCAAGCTGCCAGCTACCTTTGATACCAAAGCTATACTGTTGCCTACTAATTCTTATTTCATCTCATCTCACCTCTCTTTCAATTTATCTCCCCTCTTGTAGTAGCCAATGATCCAAGCTCTCTTGGGTGACAGCCAACATCACTCACATGTGATCTCTGCTGTTGGCATCCTGGGACCACGACTAGCTACCAAGCCAAACATGTTTATACCTAGCGCTCAATATCAAGAAATCTGATTGGGTGAACTAGATCATCACCATCACTCAACCTAGTGCCGTTTGTGGGAGATTTACAGCAACATCAAACAACAGGGTTACAGGATAGTATGTTAATACAATGTTTTAGTGAGAAAAAGCACATGACAAAACAAAGGCTAAGGCATTTTCCAACATTTTCTTTTAAAGCACTTGATTCAACAATGATGTTTTCTGTTATCATGTTTGTTTGTGAGTTAATCACGATTAATTAATACGATTAATCACACATTTTAAGTTCCAGAATTCTCCTTTATTTATTTTGTGAAGAAAGAATGTCAGACATGCCCCAGGTTAGCACAGGTTTCACCAAAGTGGCGCTTCTTGGTTTCCTTCACACCCAATGTAAAAAGGTATAGTTGCCATAGGTTGCCTAAGACAGGGGTTCCAAGGGGTGACTGACCACATGACTGACTCCCCTCCCATCCCAGGCGCACAAGTTCTGCACACTCCCCTTTGCTTCACATCTACTATGGTTTGGCTTTGTCATTGTGCTCTCATTCAATGTGGCCATCAGCTCTTTTATGATATTCTGTGATGACATACTGTGATGTCGTCATTATGCTGTTTGTATTTTGCAAATAATGTCAAAGAGAAACTATTTCATCCCCAAACAAAGCTCTCGACATCTTATCAAGAACTTGAGCCTAGGCTATTTTGCTATCTCACGTCAGTGCACAGTCAACCTCCAGATAAACACTCTTGTGTATATTGAACTTCTGCGTAGTGATTTGTGTACTTTAGAGGAGAACAGAGACCAAAGATTCCATTTACCGCAGATTAGGTAGTAGTTTGCAGCAGCTGCCGACTGTTTGTGCTGACCGTGTTTATGTCAATTGCATGTCAAAGCCTAAGTGAGGAGCGCACTGGCAGATAGTGTGATGTATGTGTCTGCATGATTAATTTGCATAAAAAAGATAAAATTTTACATTAATTAACTCATTAACATTGACAGCACTAAATATGACTTAAAAAAAAATAGGCAAAATAGGCTCATCCAGAGCTACAGTCGCTGATTTAAAAAAAAAATATAGCAACATTGTAGCTAGATAAGCCAGACTATAACATCAAATTGTACAGTCTGGCTTTGACTGATAGACCAGGCTTCATCAAAGATGAGGAATCAGCGGTTGTCTTTCAAACGACCTCTGCACGCAATAGGTAGCCTGATAAGCTATCGATAGCGCCATCTTTAGCCAACACTCTACAAGGATAGAGCGATGTGTTCCGACCAAACCTGGAAAAACAGCTACTGAAGCCATATGGTTAGTTTCTAGACATACCTGCATAGGAAAACCATTTGCTACCTCTAGGGTACGTCTAGATTTATAGGCTAACAACATTGTACACTCTCATCAATATATATGAATTTTTCTGCAAGCCAAAGAATAGGAACCAGCAATGACCATTGTCGTAGCATTACATTGACTGAGAAGGTAATAAACGTGATTTCTGTTTCATTCAGTTTCACTTAAATGCCTAGCCGTTTAGGATCCTGCAAGTGTAATAACCGTGGAATCTACAGTAGAGGTGGCTGTATGAGCCTTCATTTACCCTGTAATGAGCCATTTAATCACCAAAGTGACTACAAATCAAAACTTACCTAAAAACGTTATCTCTCTTGTGCCTTTAAAGGTATTCTACTCAAGTTTGGGATTTTTTAACAGTGCCGTTTCCCACTTACACTTGGAACTTACACCAATGTCCTAAATTCTTGTCAAAACATGGATATGGATTTGAACCTCCAAAGTGACTAGGAAGCTGATAAATGAACCTACATACCATACCATACCTTTAAGTCTGTTTCAGATAGCCTCTCATTGCACCTTATTGGCATTCTTGATATTTTAGGGTCAGCTTTTGGATAAATCTGATGGTAACCTGACACTGAACACAAAGTACATGTTAGAACACAAACTACATGTTATATTTTTAAACATTTGACCTCTGTTTGGGTGTTATATGGTGTTATATGGTGTTATATGAGCAAGAGTGAGAAATGGAAATGCATAGTTCATATAGCAATACTGAGCAATACATTCATACTTATGCATTTAGCAGACACTTTTATTAAAGTGACTTACAAAAAGAGAACCATTACAGCACCATTACACTGGCTAACAGGAAAACCTGCCAAGTGCTGACATGTTATCAGCTCTTGAATTCAAATTTAAGAGCTTCTACGTAATTACTTTTTTTCTTATGATGTCCAACCAATCAAGGCATGGGAGAACAAACAGAGATTGAGGTACTTGTGTCAACTTTCTTCCTCCCAATAATATTATCAAGTGTTGATAAAGGCATGAACTCTGTCAATGACAGGTACTCTTACTTCACAGGCCCTCTTACCTCACAGGTTTGGGATGACAACCCTCTCCAAATAAGGACAAGGTGGTGCCTCTCACCTTCCACTCTGACTTCCAAAAATCCAGTAAAACTCTTTTCTTACATGCAGTGTTGCAAGCATCAGGGTTAGGGTCTTAAAGGTTAGGGTTTTAATACTGTGACAATGCCATCAACAGTATCGGAGAGCCCAAGACATAGCAGCAAGAGTAATGGTAATAAATAAAAACACATGGCACATGGCAATAAACAAACAAAAACTGCTTATATAATCTTGGAAAGCAGTTCTCAGCAGGAGACAAATCAGGGGTTCGAAGAAAGTCCATGTGGTGTAATTAAATTCAGATGAACTCAGATTCAATTGCTGAGTTGAGTAGAATTGAGTAGAATTGTTGAATATTTCTGAACTTCTTTGGATGAAATTTTCTCTGCATTTTGTCTGGAGTCTAGCCTTTGCTGCACTAAAACCCAGGAACCAATCACAACTACTTATTCAGCATGAGGTGGGCTTTATCTACCCTATCAAATAGAAATCCTTTGGATAGGCTTGACATGCAGTGCGTTCTTAAGTGCTTATCAATGTGGAAGTCTTGGATTAAGATCAGAAACCTGTCCAAAGTTTATGATGATGTTTCCATGGCAACCCTTCTTGACGCACCTAGGCATATGATTGGTTGTCACACAGAAACCCTCCCAGTTATTGGAACGCAAAAAGCCATACTCATTCATTTGAAGTAAATTCTGTGGGTGTGGGTTTGAGCAATATGAATCATAGTTGCAAAAAAAAAGAAAGGAAAAAAAAGCAAAAGAAAAAAAAAGCTGAAGTATAATGCATACCTCAGGAGAGGCCACACCTTCCTATCATTGTCCCATGGCCCTTGATAAAAATGAGGTTTGCACCTAAGCATGTCAGATCAGTTTTGACTCTTCATCGGCAAACACACACTCCATACAACAACGTAGAATTAGGCTACACAGATTCCTTTGATAACCACAGACTTCAGGTAAAGGACAAGTGTGTTGTTGTTGTTTTGTTTTATATCTGGAGCTCTATCGAAGGGAGATGAAAATGACACAGAAGTCAAGCATGTGGCTAAGAGCAATCCTCTGTGGGGGACTTATCTGCGCTGGAATCATCTTCTTTTCAGGTATGTTGTCCTGGTTTGACATGGTTTTCCAGTGCACAAGTGTTTTGAAAGGTGAAAGAAGATTCTATGTTGATGCATATTTAAAAAAAAAAAAAAATCTAACTGTTGTTGATTAAGTAAGGGATAATGAACAACACGGTGTGTGTATATTGGTGAATATTGCATGTTTGAGGTGGTGATAAGGCATCAACGCAGTTTATTACATAATCACAGAAAAAATGTAATGTTTGTCACCATAATCAAACAAGCACAATTTGCAGTAATGATGATTTTATGAATACTTTTAAGTATAATTAAAGTTTTTTAATTTTTTTTTAATTAAATTATTTTTTTAATTTAGTTTTTTAATTTAGATTTTGCCGTATTTTTTCAAATGTAGTATCTTAATACACTCACCAGTGTTCTCTGTGGTATGCAAGAAAACCAAGAGAGAAAAGAAAAGTGCTTCCATGGCTAGGTTACCAAAATTGGTGTGAATTGGACAGTCAAAAAATGTTGATCTGGATAAAATAGAATTCCAGCATATCTTCTCTACATAGAAAATGCAAATGTAAAATGTTGAGAAAAAAGGAAGTAAACAGATAAGACAACAATCATTAGGCTTATAGGTACTTATGGATTTAAATTTAAAACAATGTTGGGTTGTAATACTGAGTTATAATTGTCACCATGATAACATAACAGTAACTACTGTAGCTCAGTCATATTGTGCTCATGGCATCTTGCAAGTAGCTGCATTAGAGACAGGATTACTGAGAGGATTGAACAAGTCAAATTGCTAGTATCAGTATGGGGGTATATTCATTGGAAAAGGAAGTAGTGAAGGTGTAATATTTGTTTAACATCTGTAGCCTTCAAGAAAAATGTCTGCAGCTAGTGGGAAAATATTTACATATATTTGGCAAATATAGAGGACTTTATGCATGTGCTGGACATATGTAGAGCTTGCAATTTTGATAATAGCAAGGTAAAAGTCCAAATGTGCATTCAAGCAGAGTGTAAGCATAAAACAAAACAAAACATACTGACAAGTTTTTTTGTATATACGTTTTTTACACACATAAAGCCTTCCTTGTGGGTGGGT
The DNA here is from genome assembly GCA_015244755.2 of Tenualosa ilisha. Taxonomy (NCBI): domain Eukaryota; kingdom Metazoa; phylum Chordata; class Actinopteri; order Clupeiformes; family Clupeidae; genus Tenualosa; species Tenualosa ilisha. The sequence continues at coordinate 1,319,118 of PYXC01002690.1, forward strand.
TTGTTTATTTTGCACAGAGTAGCTACAAAGAATTGCTGAAGATGCAAAATTTACATTTTATCATACTTCACAGCAGCCAATCAACCAGGTGGAGTTATGCGCTACCAACGGGAGGTAGGCTCTTCCTCATACTTCTTTTACCTGGAGATTGTCAACAGGACATTTAGCAACTCTCTCCTGGACCCCACTTCAGACTACTACAGGAGCTTGAAGGCTGAGGTTGAGGCTTTGGTGAGTGTCTTTAAGTTAAATATAGCCCTTTCTTGCACTAGTTCAATGGTAAAATGGTAAATGGACTGCATTTATATAGTGCTTTTCCACTCCTCCAAGAATTTAAAGCACTTTACAGTGAGATTCACGTATTCACACTCACACTCACAGTCATACACTAGAAGTATATGCATCAGGAGCAGCTTGGGATTTAGTGTCTCCCTTAAGGACACTTTGACAAGGTCAGGGTCACATACACACACACAGACACACACACACACACACACGCACACACATAGAGTTGCCTGCATATGAGTTCTGATTTATTCACCCAATCAAGGTGTCACACTTACTTTGAATGATGCACTATATCATAAGAGCACTGTATACAAACCTAGTAAAAAGAGATAAACATGAATTACAAATTTCATGTTGCTTCCTTCTGAAATCATCAATTCATCATATTCATCGAAAGTCCTCTATGACACACTGCATAACTTGCATACTTTGACAGTTTTTTTATTGTAATAGCCTAAATACTAACAGGTTTTATATATTTTACAGATAAATAATGTCTACAATTGCTCTTCCTGTTCCACAAAAGATGCCTATGATGGTGTTTATGACATGTCCTTCAGGTAAACTTCTTCTCAAGCTCAGTCCTACTTTCCTGTTTTTCCTAAATTAAGCTGAGTGAGACGCTCATATCATACTATATGTATGCTTTTTCTGTTTTTTTTTTCAGTAATGGGTCTTTAGTAGTTGCAAAAATGACACTCATCTTCCATACCACAACCATAAATCCCATAGTGGTCAAGTTTTTGTTCATCAACAGCATCATTGCAAATCCACCTAGTGATCTCCAGGTTGACCTTCAGTTTACAAGAGGTGAGGATGCATAAGGGCAATTATATGGAAATTTTTGTCATGCTCCAAAAATTCATGGTGTTGATTACATGAATGATTACATGAAATTTGAGCATTTTTCTATTTTTGGCGATAGAGCTTGTACTTGTACTTGTACTTGTACTTGGCGGAAGAAAATGTACGAAACATTTCTTCATGTAATGGTTCACACCATGGCATTTTATTGGCACCAGGGGTGTGGTAAAAAGTAATTTTCCATGGAACATGCCCATAATAGAATCAGCATCACATACATACTATGAAACACTAGTAAAGCATTCTAGAAAATTGCCATCAAAATTGTTGAAAAAAAAAAAAACAATAGCTGACAGAGGTGTATTTTTGCAGATGTGCAGACGCCAGTGATTGCCACGACGACTACAGCCACACCCACGTCTCCTATGGCGACCCGCACCCCTCTGGTGAACAACAACACAACTACAGTTAGTCCAGCCACCAACCCATCACCCAGCCTAGTGTCCAGCATTTCCTTCTCTACCACTAGCAACAACTCAATTACTGCAAGTGAGTCCAGAGTCAAAAGTTGGTTTATCTGTCACTTACTGTACCAGTCATGACTAAACAAAAGTGCTTAGGTGCATTATAATTTAGCATAGGTGAACATTCGTAAATGTTTGCAATATCTGATATCTGCAGAAGTAGCAGGAGCACAGAGGGAGCTTTATGGAAGTTTACTGTTTAGGTGGAATGTTACACATAATCTTTCAAACCCTTCACAGATTATTACATAGAATCTTTCAAATACTTCAAATGGAACATGTTCTCTGTGCCTCTGTTTCAATGCAACTCTTGTTTTAGTGCCTCTGTTTCAATGGCACTCTTGTTTTAGTGCCTCTGTTTCAATGCCACTCTTGTTTTAGTGCCTCTGTTTCAATGCCACTCTTGTTTTAGTAGCAGTGCTTCTAACTAGCCAATCACCATAGCATGCAACAAACAAACTGTTACAGGACAGCAACTATCTCACCTCCTTTTTACCAATTCACTCTGCCATATGGTGCAGGTTCTGGATTACCCTCACTCCACAATACAACTCAAAACTCAACCACGCCCCAGAGGCAGAACCAACACGGAACCACCACAGGAAGTCGGCCCCACTGGTTTGACTGGGTGCCGGGATGGGGCATCGCTCTCCTGGTGCTGACCGCTCTCATCCTGCTGCTCCTTATCATCCTCTTCATTTTGGTGGTGAGAATAACACAAAGGCATCCCAAAAACATCAACACACACCTCAGCTCACAAACATGAGAGCATTTAGATATACCAGTATGCTGGCACACAAACACACACAGACACACCCCACCACCAACTTGCATGTCACATATTTTTTTGCCACATCTTTCCTTTATTTGTGGCATGTATTTTATGTATTTGTATTTAAAATGGTTCCTTTCATATTTAAACCATGCATACTTTGTTCCATGCATACTTTGTTGACATTCATTTGCACCGTTCATATATTCCTGCAGTATGCTACTTCAGTCTTCCAAATAATCAACACTCACTCAATGCCCTTTTCCTAATATTATATGACTGCGTATGTGAATATGAATATTGTATATGAATATTGTATACAAATATGAATGTGAAGTTTAAATATTGAATCTGACCATTTCCTTCCTCTCTCCTCCCTCCTTTCTCTTCAGCTGGTTCGATTGTTCTGTAAGAAAAAAGAGAAGAGTCAGCTGCCTGTGTCTCCACCATACTGGCCGTCGGCCCCAAGTCCAGCGCCGACCTATGTGTCTCATTCTCCTGCACCTGTACTCAAAGACATGGTAGGAACATGTGCTTGTACATCTGCTTCTGATGGTCATTAGAATTTATGTAGGGTCAACATGTCCATGGGTGTATTATCAAGTAGGTGGTTCAGTGATAAACCTTAGTAAATTAACCTAGAGGAAGTGGTAAATGATTACAAAGGAGTCCTTTGACTTTGTTTAAAGTTTTTTAAAGTGGAGTACAAGCACCAGTAAATTGATCCAGCGGGTGCACAAAATGATCTCTGGTGAGTTGAGGTGATCTGTTGGAATTAATGTTTATTAACACTTGGAATAATAGTTATTTACACTTTTATTGACATTTTATGGTACTGGGGGTACTTGGTCAGATATTAACATCTCAGGGCTTACTTGACTGAAAGTAAAATGCAAATTTAGAGAATGAAGCCCCGCCCCCTCTGTAATCAGGTTTACCACAACTTGGTAATAGGAAGGAAGTTCTAACATATGTAACAGATAAAAGCTTGTAGACAAGATCATAATCAGCATGAAAAGGCTTAAGGTGTTGTTGTCAGTTATTCTGTATCTGTCAGTTATCTGTATATCTATGACTTTAACTCTGACATAATGATAGTAAAATTAGCTTTAGCACCATGTACACAAACATATAAAGAGATGTAAACACTTTTTTTGCAGAAGTATATACCAAACAAAGTTAACAGCAGATTGACTCAGATAATACTGTGTGAAACGTGTTGGAATGCCATGGTTATGTCAGATAACTTCAGTCAATAGATTAATAACAACAGAGTGTCACCACACCTGTTAAAGCAACACCAAAGTGTTTTGGTGTGGAACTAGTGGACTAGCTAAATAACAGACACACAAAAGCTTACAAACACTTTCCAGAGTCTGACTGGCACTGTTAGAACATGTTAATTGGAGTTTGATGGCAATTTTTATTTTGTGGTGGTTTCCTAGCCTTTGCTTTGCAAAGGGTCAGCTTCGCAAAGAGTCTTGGAACTCTCGATACATTTACTTTGTGGTTCAAGGGATCTTTGTGTCAACTTTAAATCTATTGGTTCTATAGATCTATAGTTGCATATTCTGGATGGCTGGTGGGCATAAACCATTTGTATATCCGTCATCTGGATATCCCTACATATGAATATACAGAATGCCATGCAAACTAATATGAAGATGATACCAAAACAAATAGTCTGATAAAAAGCATACCTCAAATAGTGTGGAATTGTTACATAGTGTTAGCTACATTACATCACTGGACTAGGAAAAACAAAAACACATATGTGACGTAAGCAGAGGTCAGAATGGTAACAAGGGTATAGCAATAGTGAAATCCTTGTAATGTCAAACACCATCAAGCACAAAGCTCTAAGATTTGCTCTTGCTACTTGCAAGTGAGGGATCCATACTAGGTCAAGGCTAGTGGCTATTTCAAAGGAGAAAATGACTTTTTACAACAGTCTCTTGCCATTGTCTCACAGAGGTGGTAAGATCTATACTGAATTATAAGCTGTTTGTCCTAATACCCCCTCAGGTGAAAAAGACTAGCAGAAAAGTATTTTTCAAATCTTAAGTTGAACTTAACTTGGACCTACCTGGGCATGGACAATATAGTTTCTTAGTTTAAATTCAAACTTTATGAGACATAGCCGTTCTGATGTTTCTGATGTTTCTAAAGCCCAATTATTGAAGAAAAAGACTCGAAAAGACTCAAAGAGAGAGATAGGACTGTCGTAAAAAGCAACAGCTGTGTTTCCATCCAGCTTGTCATGTGAATAAAAAATTCTCACCTGCAATATGCACATCATTTGTAAAAAGCGCTTTACAAATACATTTTATTTATATTCTTACATCAGTCTCCTAATGTGGATATGAATTTGATTTGCTTGAGGGGGAAGGATAAATTCTTGTTCTAGAACTTTCAACTATTTAGATCCATTCCAGATCTAGCTCCCTAGATTTATTCCAAACTGATAAGCTATCATTGCTATCCATTTCACCAGATCTGATCCAGTTTTATCAACAGATCCATTGCTCAAACATCTATTAAAACATTTTAGAAGCATCAGCTCGGATGGATCCGGATCCAATGGATCAGAGCCTAGTCAGGACCAGATCTGTCTCATAGTTGACTGGGCTCAGAGCTTTGATGAAAGTGATTTAATTTTTGCCACTTGTTGTCCATGAATGCTTCAGTTGTGGATTTACAATGTTTGTGTTGACAGAGTGATGACCATCCAGATGGACCAAAGAGGAACAAAACAGGACTATATGTGGTGAATCCTTGAAAAGAGATGGCCGCAAGGTAAATACACTTACGGATGTACATAGTGAACTTATGATACGTATGTACGTATGTACATTTCTATATGTAATTTACCCTTTGTAATATTATTTCCACAAGAAAAGAGTTCCAACTTATGGCCCAATAGGGATAGCTCTGTACATGTTCATTCTACAATCAGTGTGAAAAATTAAGCTAATTGTACAGATATGTTTAATCATACAATGAAAGAAGCTTCATTCATGACTGTCAGGTTTTTGGTCCTGAAGATGTTAGAGGTATAAAGCAACTTGAGCATTAAAATGTCGATTTGAACAAGATGTGATTCTCTAGATGTTATCTAATGCAAGTCATGTGTAAGTTGTGTAATATATATGAAAATAGTGAACCATATGCCTGTCACCAGTTTCGGTGGGTTGGTAAATGAAAGTGTCATATAAACTTCTAAGCTTATTCAAGAGACCTCACTTATACAGGTCTTATGATATATTAAATATTTATTCTTATCTGAGTCATATGGATTACATACCACACAAAGGCTTGGTAACAACACTTGAGAACATTTTATTGTATGTCTATTATCCACTTGTATTATATAGGACAATAAACGGAACTTTTTGGCGCGCTAAATACCTATAGGTGACCCTTGGCATGACTTACTAAAATAGAAACAAGCGCTCAGTAAACAGATCCTCCTTAAAACCATCCCTGTGGAGTTCAGTACAGTACCTGATGGTGTGTCAATATTCTTTGACACGACACATAAGTACACAATAGCATTTATAGACAGCTTTTGCCACTGTTGTCTTTAGACTTGCCCTATATGCTGTAACTCCACATAATTAACAAAGACACGGGCTCCAAGTGTCTGACCAGGGCTTGGCCAAGAGTCAACATCCTGGATCCAAACATTTCCACATGTAACAAAAGCAAATGATGGTGTGGGTCGTATATTATTTTTAAGGGGATTGCCTTGAATTCATACACTTCAGTTTTATTTGCTCAGATTTGAAATGTATTTTTATTGTGCAATGAAGTCATTGTATTTGACATGCATTTAACACCTGAATAATAGATTCCGTTTTATATACGAGGACCCCACTGGCATTACTAGTTGTGTTAGAGATGTACTGAGTATCCTTTGGTGGTATAATTATGTAAAGTGCACTATGGGTTCTCCTGTCATGTCATTATTTTTGATACACTAGTTCACCTGTGAAGTCATGACGATGTGAAGACAGACTCTTGAATAATAGCCCGTTTCTTATTGTTCCTAGCTATTAACATGTTTGCTCTGACCACTGCTTGATTAAGTCACGCCCACGTACCAGGACTGCCCAGCCCTGTGTGTGGAAGTCATTAAGTAACTTTAACTCAAGGAGTGTCAGGGGAAGGGCCCTGTGATCTGGCTTGTCCCTCCAACCTCACTTTGTTATAGCCTCAGTGACTCAGAGATGAAGAGTGGGTGGCAGTGGCCCTGTTCAATTCTTTAGCTGACATTCTGACTGATTGCACCAAAAATAATAAAAATAATAATAATAGTAATAATTTAATTCAGAGGGATTACTTATTGTTCGGGCAGTTTCATCAGCGAACATTTTTCATCATCAAGTACATTCAAACAGAAGTTTTTGAAGTCAGTCAAAATACCATATAACTGCTGTGTTCATTTATGTGAAAAAGGCTATTGTTCAAATATGTGTTTAAATATTGATTCTGTACTAGAGACCTTCCATGTACAATAGATTTTCCGTTAATGTCATAAATTAAACGACACCTATTGACGTGGAGGCTTACTTTGTTTTAATTAATGTATTTTAAAGTTGGTTATCGTCAGAAAAATGTACCGAAGTACAGGCCTTGATTGATTAATCAGTAATGTAATTATTAAGTCATATCAAGTGATACACAAATGTTATAATGGCTTTTAAATTTGTCACTTTACAGATTTGAAGAACAAGCTGTCAACTACCTTGGGATTCTAAAAGTCAACTTCAAGACACTGAAGGACTGGAATTCTGAATGGTCATGTTGTATATTTATGTACAGTCTTACTAAGTATGATGCTAGATGTGTGAGTCAATGAGTATTCAATGGGATGTGTATTTGTTTATTTATTTTTGTTGTTAATGCTGTCTGAGCTACAGGGTAATATAAACTCATGTAAATGAAAAAGAAGAATTGAAGAAAATTGTTTTTGTTTGGTCCCTGTAACCTATACTTTTTCCATGCCACACCAGTTTGTGTCCTGTAAAACTTAAACAGTTTGACATAAGTAAGTTCCTTACGCTGCTAAAGAAATCCACAGTGCAAACTGGGCCTTACTCACTAGCCATTCTTACAAAGAAATTTGTTTTTAAAACCCCACTTGCACAGATTTCAAGAATATCTTGTCTACCAATGTATATCTTATTTACCAATGTATTACTATTTGGTATTCATTCATATGATAAAAACAAAATTTACAAAAAATGTACCCTTAAGAACAAATTTAAGAAAATTCTTTGCATTTTTAATTATTTCCATTGTTATATGTGTCATTGATATCCCAAATTAGTGTGTACAGGAGCCAACCATAACCTAATTCTGTGTGACAGTGTATTTTGTACTTCATAAAAGCTGCTAAAACAATCATGCATAGAGACCAAGGAGCTCAGAAACCAATATGAAATACTGCCAGATCATGACAAAGAGGAGTACATTTATTTGTTGTTTTATGAATATGAACAACAATATTTCCACTGGTCTGCCAGCGTAGATTAATAACCTAAAGAAGGTCTTTTGAACAGTTTAGTCAGTAGGCTTCAGTTGTCTGTTATAGCTGCATATATATGTTGTATAGGGTGTAGTATGTTCTAAAATGTACTTATTCGCATTCATTTCTATGTAGAGTATTATTGTATAATTCAGTGTTTTTATAAACCTTATAAGGGGGATTGTGTAACCACTGTAAATGTATCTAATTGATTTTTTTTCTTTCACTGGCTAACTTTGTTGTCTGTGTGGATTTAAAATAAATGATTATTTTCACTATAACAGCATTTGATAAAAATTCCTTAATGGCAGTAAAGGTATCAAAACAACAGCAAAAGGCTGTGTTCTTATGGGTGACCTTGTTAAATAATGGCAACGTTTAACTATTAGTTGTGGAAGGTTAGGCAGTTAAATAAAGCCAAAGGACATGATTTTCATGTCATAATAACAGTTGTTTAAAGACACTTTAGGTTATGTAACTCTGACTGTTCAATATAGTACAATTATATCAGTCAGCTTCCTTGAACTTGAGAGTAATACGTTGGGAGCTTGGATATTTACTGGAACCTGTGTCCACTTTTATGCACATATTCTGACCTGTTAAACTACAGGCAATGTTTAAGTCATTGAACAGTTGGCCAATGACACTGTAATATCAACAAGTGCAAAATGTTTTCTTTCATTCAAAGTCGGTGGCCTCATCACACACATCACCAATTTTACACTGAACAAGTTCTGCTCTGCCATACTCTTCTCACTTCTCACGTGGTACTGCTCCCTAATGAGCTGCCCCTCTCAATCAGTTCATTGGTCACTTAATGAAATTCTGCTGATGTCAGCTCAGCTGTACACTCCTGGGCAAAAAAGAAAAATGCAGCAACATGTTTTATCATGTTTTAAGAGACCTTTCACAATATTGTATACATTGTATGGCCAATGTACAGTTGTTAAGGGGGTTGGATTTCCCTTTGTTTTCTTTAGAAAGCTCAGCAATTTGGGTAAGCTGCCTTATAGCTTGCAGCTAAAGTGAAATAGTCCGATTGGAGCCAGAATGAGACCAGGCATACACTCTAACTCTATGCCATGCCTGCTGACATTGATTGGTGTTGACAAACTTTATGAGCTAACCAGCTGGCATTGACTGGCATTGATTGGCATTGTTAATTTAATGGGTTCATTACTGTCAATCAGTCACAGTTATGCTAGACCAGTCCTTCTCAAATAGTGGGGTGCGACCCCCTGGGGGGCGTGGTGCGATGCCAGGAGGTCACGGCGGTGTAGTCCCGGCGGAGAGTGGGGGGTGCAAAATGTGTCCTTTTTCCCGAGGGGGGGCACTGTGTTAGACCAACGGCAGCAGTTTAGCTTATAAGGTGTGTTCATGGACTTGGTTGGTAAGACTTGACAAAGGCTGAAACGTTGTCAGTTAAACTAGGCCTACATGATATTTTACCCCTTATCTCACCCGATATGCCTTTGAGTCTTTACTGGAAACCCCAGTCACCACTGGTCTGTTCCCTTCTAAATGCTTTCTGGTTTAATGTTATGCAGGGTTGGTCAAACAGGATAGTGGCATTGAAGGCATTGCCCACAATCATCTTCACAACTTCTCTGACACCATATTTACTATTACAGGGGAATAAAAACAAACTAACAAAAAGATTAAGACGATTAGAATCTTTGAGAATCTCCATGGATTTAGAGAGTTGCTTTGTGCTGCAATAATGAAGCAATTGCCTTGAAGCACTTGTTTTGAAGCATTGATGTAAGAACTGGACTGTAAACTATAATGCTGAACAATTTTTGTCAGTTTTGTTGAATTTCTCCATCAACCCTCTAGAAATGTCCACACTGATGCTTGTATACAGTCCTGGTTCTGTAAAAGTAAATCAGACTAAGTCTTAGTGAATGATTATGATACAGTTCCATACATCAACATTATTTCAGGTGTACAGAGAAGTGAGAGTGTATTTTAAATTCAAATAACAACCTTTCGCTAGGATCAAGGCGTTCACCTTTAAAGGAGCTGAAGTGGCAGCATAGCGCTCAATTGATCAGTAAACAATATGATGACCCCCACTGGAATAGAGGGTGAATTGCAGGGCCTCAAGGGTGGTTGACCTTCCTGAAGAATGCAAAAGTTAGGCTGTCATAGTTCTGCTGGTCCTAACATGAAAAAATGTAGTATCTCTCTCTTTTTAAACACAATTTAAACATTTAACACAACTTCTCAAATGTGTTAAATTAGTATCCTACATTGACATAATTTAGAGAAATGTAGCACTTTAGTCATGAGGAAACTTATAAACCTAATCTGCGTTGTAACTGTACCTCTCAGTTGGGCTGCTTGTTTGAATAATTAGGCCATTTTAGATAGTATACAAGTCACAAACAATCTTTAGATGCTATTCAAGTCACAAACCATTATAAGTAGACTGTAATTACTTACTTACTTAATTAACTAATTAATTAACTAAGTAATTAATTAACTATTAACTTTACCTGAAACTGAAACTCCAAACAACTACCATACTCCAACTATAACACAAATGCAGATGGTTTTTGTTGGTACCTCTGATTGTATTTCATGATGATATTACCATAGCAACCGTTTCTCACAATGTCAAGACAAATGATCATCCCCTAGGTTTATGTCATTCTTAGTGACGAGTCCTTTTACGCATTTAACTACCGGAAATGTAAACAAAACACACGTCACATATTTCAGATTTTTTCATACATCACAGTTTGTGTCCTATGAATCACTGAGGAAAATGTCTTATATATCAAATTCATATTTGAGGAATGACCACACCTTTGCATCATGTTCACAACACCTGTGAGGGCTGATAACAAAATGACTTGACCAGATGCATGATAAATGAGCTTTTAGTCTCCATCGGCTTGCCACACTAAGCTTTTCACACCGTCAAGAACAGACGTCAGTACTCCAAGCTGCTGCACCAAAACCCTTTGTTTGTAGAGCTCCTGGTGAAACAGAGGAACACAAAGAAAAAGAAAAAGAAGAGGAAGAAGCAGACGAAAGAGAAAAAGTAGAGGAAGACTGTTGAAAACCTCTGGGAGTTTTTAGTGACATTTGGACTACACCAAACCGTTAGGGATGACACGAACATCAAGTCTGTGGTCAAGAGGACTCCTGTGTGTTTGCCTGATCTGTGCAGCGGTGCTCCTGATCTCAAGTGAGTTTTACAAGTTTATCTTCCGCTCTTTAAGTTTGTCTCACAGTGAAAAGAAAGAAGAGTGATTTGTGATCTTATGCTCACCTTAAATCCCACTTGGGCTGATACAAGATCTCAAAATCTGTTCCCGTCTTGCCTTATTTCCTTTACATGGTGACATTTGTGAGACAACAAAATCCTTTGGAATGTTCTTTCCTCCTCTCATTGCTGACACTTGTCATTTATTATTGTGAAGTGTTTCATCAGAAACATCATCGCTGAAAATCATCAAAATAATAATCACTGTGGAACCTCATTATATTGAGCCTATACATAATAAGGCTAGCAAATGGCATCCTGTAAAGGGATTACTGCAAAACTCCAAGCTTTGTGAAATTATATATGAGGATCATTCAGGCTTGTGGTGCCTTGTTAAGGGTAATACAGGTGTGGCAGTAGCTCAGCAGGTAAGGCAAGGTACCAATAATTTCAGAAACCACTAATGCCAATAATACAACATGGATATCATCCAATACACAGGTGTATTATCAATGTGTCCCATTATCCTGTGAGTACTATTCTGTAAGTGTTTCGAAAATGTTTGGTTAGGTTATGATGGCTAATTGTAGTGGAACTTAAGATAAGGTTGTTTGAGATAACACAAGCAACTATTTTAGGCGGACCACAAAATATGGTCTGACTTTATTTGGATAGTTACCTATAGACTATAGATTGTTAGATCTAAGAGAAACTGTGTTCTGTTAACTTAGAGTTAAGATTAGGGTTAGGGTTAAGGGTTAGGTTTGGTTAAAGTCATATTAATCCAGTTAAACAATTAGAAAGTCTGAACTTGAATTGCAAGTAGGGGGACTAGTCCAATAAAGTTTTACCCACTTAATACAATTTCATAAAATCAGGGGTTGGGGTTCATATAGTGCCATAATGTTTATTGTCCTTTCTTCATTCAATAAAAACAGAGAGCAAAAACTATTGGACACTGCAGATGTACAACTGTGAATGATTATAAAGGCCTTCATGGTTGTGAGGCATTTCCCACTATGTTTACCAACAGCACCAATAGGGTAATGTATAATGGTCCTATGAAGCTACTCTTGTTGAATCTTTTCCAGCCATACAATCGAATGGATTGATCCGTAATCGACGGGCAAATGATGAATCTGCCTATTATTTGTCCACGGAACTCACCAACTTTGAGTTCACACAGTCCCTACTCGATCCCAACTCTGCAGACTACAAAATTCTTAAGTTTGACATTGATGACGTGGTAAGAGAATACAACTGGTTCTGGTGTGACATGCTTCCTTTATAAAATACTTTACTTGTTAAGGGGTGGGATAGATAGAACAAGTCATCTGAAAATAAAAATTCATCTGTTTAAATCTGGGTCCTGTTTTTAGATGATATGTGATAAGAATGTTTATGAGTGTGTTATTAAAGGTAAACAGGAGAAAAGTCACTTTTCATACTTTCACACACATGCACACACACACACACACACAAACACACACACCTAAATATCATTGTCAGCTGCATCACATGACTGTATGAATATGGTTTTTGAAAATAAGTGCCCTTCCTCATTTTGTGCAGTTGATTCAAGCCTACAATGAATCAAGCAGCAGTGGTGCCATACAAGGTCACTATCTGGGCACGAGAGACATGACATTCAAGTAAGCAGTCATACGAAATCAACCTGATACACTCACCCACACAATTTTACATATCCCTCCTGCTGATAACATCCTCCAGCCCATCTGGTGATCTATCTATCTCATGCTTGTATGTCTGTTTTTGTTTCTGTCAATTGTTGCCACATGTTTTTCTTACATATTTGAAACAAATTATAATCAAAATTAAATCAAATCTCTTTTGCAGCAAAGGACTACAGACTAGTATGCAGACGACTCTCATTTTCTCCTTGAACTCAAATGAAATAAACACTGTGGTGGCTAGATACATATTTGTGGACTACATGCAAAGAACAAGTACACCTTTCAAAATTAACGCTTCGGCCACAGTCAGTAAGGGCTTTTTCTTTATACATTGTTAAGATTAACTGAACATGATAATGAGAATGAAACATGAATGTACACATAAAAGTATAGACAAAAAGCTTCTCTTTGTATGTCACACAACATGGCACATATAGAATAATGAAAATACGGGTGGGTCAGCTATCAGCTATAACCTGTTGTTTAAGTTCCGCTAGAACTTGCTATAAAATGAAATGAGAGCCAAATAATCTCTGGAAAAAAACAAACAAACAAAAAACAAATTAATCATCTCATTTCAACCAAACCTTCATAATGTTTCATTAGATGTCACAAAGTGTTACTGATTATTCAGCTTACTCATGCTTGCTGTGTTAATTAACAAATATTTAAATCTTTAATTTGGAAATGAGTAAATATCAGCATGATTTGTTCTCACTGGAGTTACCACAGCACAGCCTTTTTGTGGCGCCAAACAGCTAGCTGTGTTTTGCATTTAAAAGCAAATTGCCATAGAATCCAAGCAAGATGTCAAGATGCTAAAATGTCTCTTCTTTATCCCCAGTGCGCCTCACACCTATGCCCCCCCCAACCACAACACCAGTGGTCTTCACTACAGAGAGTTCAACACCATCCACTGTCACAACAGAAACAACCTCCTCCAGCAGTACGCCACATTTTACTTCTCCTTCAACAAGTCCAGCTACCACCACAATGGCCCCCTTGCCAAGCCCCACCAGCAGCCAAGGTCCAAGGACCAATGGCACCACTTCTGCAGCTGTCACTAACCACACTACACCTTTGCACAACACAACAGGTAAGTGCTGTTCTGTGCAGTAGTGAACTAGTCACCTATTGCAGCCAAAAGCTTTCATTTGTTTCAATTGACATTTTTTTTGTCTGTAATTCAATTGTGATTCAATAATTCCATTGTGCTCATCCTCAAATCATCGTATTATATATAATCACCTCAGTCAGGATTTCAGTGCACTGCCCTGTGTGAACTGGATTTCGCACTGCTCCATTTCAGCCTGAGCACTTGAAAAGTCTCAACCAGCACTCCACCACACACACAGACACACATTCCTCGTCTGAATCCTGTTCCCTCTATGTGCAGATTGGACAACCAATGAATCCAGAGCCCCCATAACGGCCAACCCCGACTCAGTGGCCACTAATGCATCTGTGGCCCCCATAACGGCCAACCCCAACTCGGCAGCAACTAACACATCTGTGGCCCCTGTAACGGTCAACCCAGACTTGGCAGCAACTAACGCATCTGTTGCTCCCATAACGGTCAACTCAGCCTCTGCAGCAACTAACACATCTGTGACCCCCATAACTGTCAACTCAGACTCTGCAGCAACTAACACATCTGTGACCCCCATAACGGTCAACACAGACTCTGCAGCAACTAACACATCTGTGGTGCCTTTAACGGTCAACACAGACTCTGTAGCAACTAACGCATCTGTTGTCCCCGTAACGGTCAACTCAGATACTGCAGCAACTAACGCATCTGTTGCCCCCATAACGGTCAACTCAGGCTCTGCTGCAACTACCACATCTGTGGCCCCCGTAACGGTCAACCCAGGCTCAACGACAACTAAAGCATCTGTGGCCCCCATAACGATCAACCCACGTCCAACAGAGCACTCCAGTGATCACAGCAGTACGGTCTTAAAAGTCATCAGTAAAGCATTATTTTTTTTCCTTTCTGAACCTTATCATTTAGTTGTGCTCTTCAAATCATCATTAGACATCTGCAGCTCAGACAGGACTTTAGCACGCTGCCCAAGTGTGAACTTACCATGCGCTTTCCCCCCCTCGCTTTCCCCACTCTCCCCTACCAGCCGACAACGCACTGCCTTCTTCTACTGCGCTAAATTTGCCTATATGTCTGCGCTCGCATCCCCGCCAGTTGCCTCATGCCATTAACAAGTGTGATCATTAATTCAGCTCTCCTCTGCAGTGTACTGTGAATAGTAGTCCTCGATTTGTAAGTTGCTTCGGGTTAAAACGTCTGCTAGATGCATAAATGTAAATGTGAATGTAATGAATCCTGTTCCCTCTGTGCGCAGGTAGGACCACCAATGCATCCAGCATCCCAGTAACAATCACTGCAGACTCAGAAAAATCCAACATGTCTGGATCCCCAATAACAATTCATCCAGGCACGGCCAACCACAGCAGTGCGGTCTCAGCTTCCAGTGCATTCAAACCCACCATCAACAATCAGAAAGCGGCCAACAGCACGGCCACCACTCCCTACCCACTTGTGCCGTACTGGTTTGACTCGGTGCCAGGGTGGGGCATCGCTCTTCTTGTACTGGCCTCCCTCATCCTCCTGTTCCTCATCATTCTTATAATCCTGCTGGTACGACCAACATAAACATAACAATAACAACAGACACTACAGTAAATTGCACAAAAATGTCCAATACTAGCACATTCACAACACATTAGAAACACCTCACTATCAAACTTGAGATTTTATAGTAACATTGTCAAGCTGACGTGTCTTCACATTTATTTCTAATGACTTATACGTGTTTGTTATATTCACCAGTTATCCTTTAAGTCACACTACAGCTTTTCCCCATACTTTTTCTTGGTGTCTCCTCAGTTGCTGCGTTGGTGCTGCATGAATGAGCCAGAGGCAGCACCCAGATATGACCCATATGCACATTCGCCATATTCATCACACTCTCCAGCCAAAACACCCGTCCTCAAACACACGGTGAGAGAAATGGATACACTAAAGGGATAAAGGGAAGGATATGTTGCCTACTTTGTCCAAAGGTGGCAAAAATTGTCACTTATCTAGGCCGGTACACCAGAGTGCAATACCAGTCCCAGTGTATTTACTTTAAAGGGATATTCCAGAGCATTTCAACCCATAGTCCGGTTGTTCGAGGTGTTGATAGGAAAAAGAACAAGAATATTTGGTACAAAATAGACCAAATACCTAACTGAATGGCAGCTATGCTATGCTGGAACAATGAACAATTTTGATGAGCTTCCAAACAACAGCACCTGGTGACCTAGAACAACAGGGCTATGAGCTTCCTTTAAAGGGGAAATCCAGTGTGCATCCATCACACTGGATGCTTTGTTGTTCAAGGTCACAGAATGCTGTCTGTAGGAAAAAGAACCAGAGAATTTCTGTGCCCCATTCAGTTTGTGTTAACTGCCAATTCACAACCTGGTCTATGTTTTATCATATTTTCTGATTCTTTTTACTACCACCAGCACTCGATAACCTTGAACAACAGGGTTTTGGATCGATTCAGTATATTATAGAAGTGAATAAGTGTAAGCATCAACCAGCAAATTAGGCCTACATGATGCAATATTTTAAAGTGTTATTTACATCACAATACAGGTCTAATCATTTCACTATGCCTACAAAATCACCTTCCCTTTTAGAGAAATAGAAATACAAACAAAATCTTATCAGAACACTCTGATTCAGAGAAAACAACATCAAATGTGTCCGGTGTTCAAAAGATTGCGGTTTGAGATATGAAACCAGAGATATGAAAGTGGAAGGGAAACAAAGGTCCTCAAGAGTGGCTCTCGTCACCTCTTACTCTAGGTAGTTCTCTAACAATGTTTAAGTGATAGCCATGTGGCAAATACCTGATACAGCTACAATAGGAGTCAATGGTGTAAACAAAGAATGGCTTTCGTAGACATGTGAGGGCTCAGTGTTAGCATATCATTGCAAATCTGTATTTCTGCAGTGAAGTGGAGTACTATGCAGTGACATGCATTTCTTCAGAGTCCAAAATTTTGCATTGTTGCATACGAACTGAAAATAATTATCCAAAACTGAGTTTTGATACTCTAACTACACCTGAAATACTTTTTGCAAGAGAAAACAACAGGGAAAAGTCAGGGTTATGCTTGGTAGTTTCATTGCACACGCCCCGCTGTATAGCACATATTAAACATGATGACCTTTACTCTCAGGGTGATGATGTCCCCCGGACACCAGAGAAACCAAAGGGGAACAGGACAGGGATGTACGTGGTGAATCCTTGAGTGGGATCTGGACACAAACAAAGGTAAACTTGAACACTACTTCAAACTGCTTTTGGAGACTCTGGTAACCTTCGGTGGTTTTGTAAAACTGTATTTTTATAACAGTATATATATGCCCAAATGAAACATCATAAGGCCAAACCATTTGACCTTTGAGGTGCCGGTGGGGGGCACAAATAGAGTTCTCTAAAGATCTGGTGTGGCTCAGAGTTCAACATGAGGATTCTAAGGGCTGGGCACTGACAGGTGGCCCCAGAGAACATTTTAATATTGTAATCAATGTTTGGGGGGCCCAAAATTATTTTCTGTCAAAGGGCCCAAAATCTCTAGCTGCGCCCCTGTTCTCTGTAAAACGTTTGATTTGGTCAGGTATGGTCATGGTTATGTACTTGCATTTGCGTCACAATTACAGAATGAGAAATCTTGAAATCTAATGCTTCAGTTAGATGCATAATACACACAAAGAAGAAGACACTGTTTCAGAGGAACACTATTTAGTAGATGAAATTTGAATATCCTCTTATCTCACATATACTGCATAGATTCAAAATGATGTCCAAACAAACATAAACATATAACATATTACAAAGATTATTCCAAAAAGTCCTTTCTATAAGTCCCAGAGTTCATGTTAAATCTTGCAAAACTGCAGAGGGTTGATTGAGTCACACAACGCAGCATAAGCCTGCCCTCCTTTTTGACATGAAATGGTGACCTTCTCATAAGGAGTGCCTGGGCAGGGCCTTCATGATCCGGCTTGTCCGTCACTTAAATGTGTGCTTACCCAGTGACTCAAGAATGTCAGGGTGGTCAAGTCACCTTGCACTAGTCTTAGTGACTAAGTGTAATGTTGTCCAAGGGATCACTCATTGTAATACATGTTACATATTCATTGTTCTAGTGGTCTTGTAGTTCTGGATAAGGATGTCTATTAAATAAACAGATGGATGACTGAGAAAGTCACACAAAGTCATTATCCATTTTCCTTGTGTCCTGTGGTTGAATTTAATTTTCTAACCATCCTTTTCTGGTCTTTTTTACAGACATTGAAGCACAGCAACAAACAAAGAAAAGGCTGCATGGGGCTGTGCCTATCTGAAAATGAAGACAAGGTAGCCTGGGCGAACTCAAGCAAACTTAGTTTCACTCAGGCTGACGACAAAGAGCTGTAGCTGAAAATGTTATATCTGTATATTATTGTCTTATTAGCACTGTGTAACACACATACTGTAAAGGTCTTCATCAGCACAGGTTGTAAAGGCTATTTATTTATTATGTAGCCTGTGTATGGCAAATCATTTGAATTATGATGAGCAGGAAATATTATTGTAACTTCTTTTTTTAACTTAACCAAAAGACTACCTGCTGAAAAGTTAATTTATTAAATTACATTTATGCATGTCTGTGGTAATGATTCAGGTTCAAGTTAGTGTCAAGCATTAAAATTAATTATGATTATCTATCTTTTAAAAAGGGTTAGTTTAGCAATGTTGGTTTTGTTCTCCCATCCTATGACAATACAACTTGAAGTTGCAACAAGGTTTTAAGAAAATGAAATGTAGTTCTCATAGGGGCTCAGAAACAAAAGCTCAATGAATACTTCTCAGAGGGTCCACATCAGCATTCTTCCTTACGCATCCACAAATATAATCACTGATTCATAATTGGAACACAACTGAGCAAAGAAAAACAATTCTGAGTAAAGAGGGGAGGATGTATGTGAACTCATGTGCCATTTAAAATTATTTGTGGCAATTTGTATGCATTGAAGTTGTGCTTTCAAACCCTGCAGTCAGTGTTTAATATTTACTCCACTGAAACATATTACTGTATCTTTGATCTGTATGTTTTATTTTGGTGTTTGTTGCTATTTCACATCAGTGTCAGGTTGACATTGTCAAGTGTATAACCATATTTAAATCAAGACATACTCCTAATATTTATGAGTATTCTTGTTTTTTATGTTACTCAAATAGACCATAAATCAGTTTATGCTTGTTGAAAATGTTGATTGTAACTGTGAAACCAAAATAAATACTCACCCTTACACTGGTTCATTATTTCCTACTATGAGCACTGACACAAAGTTAGGTGAGATAACACTTTAGGCCACAAGGCTTACAGGCTTACAGGCCACAATAAATAGCAAAGTAGCCATTGCCTAAATAGTTAGGTTAGTGAGGTAGCTTCTTGATTTTACCAAATATCCAAGTTTTCGTTATTTAATATGAAGTGTCTGCATATACATCATTTGCACACATAGCAATATTATCTGACACCTTAACTGTGTATGATTGTGAATTAATATGTGAGTTATTATATCATAATCATTAAGTGTCAAATAATGTTGCTGTGTATGCAAATGCTTCACCTTCACCATAGTGTTTTAAGTTAGGCCTATGAAACTGTTCACACCAATTTGGTAATAATAAGTTACATAAGCGCTATTAACAATATACCTTACAACAATAAAACTTATTATGAAGTGTTACCAAAGATCCTTGATTACTAACCTCTTCTGTGGTTATTTGGTCTGTCAATAACAATCTGACAATTACATTTGTGTAATTTAGCAGATGCTTTTATCCAAAGCAACTTACATTTGTCAACTATTAATTAGTTCTTCAACTCAGGGTTAAGTGCCTTGCTCAAGGGCACAACAGTGTCAACCGGGAATCGAACCCACAATTTCCAGGCTACACGCATGCTAGCCGTACCTTAACCGCTACACTACCACCGCCCGATTATGCAACATGTACAGCGGACAAAACTGATGCCTAAAACAAAGCACATGCCCACGACAGATCTGCCTCATACTACCTGTAATGTTGACACCACTGCCTGACTCTTACTGATGGAGTCATTGATTTTATACAGAAACATTACCAGTAGTGAAATCTGTTTCATAAGACTGACACAACCATGTAGGCCTAATGAAAATGTTGAGATTCATATTGTGAGTATTCATTAGTAACTGATAAAATTCCGTTATTTACAGATTATCACTGATAAACTGATAAAACTAAGTGATAAATCTGATAATCTTCCGATTACTGACCATTTAATATGTAGATGTGTTATGCAATTGCAATATACACACGACACATGAGAGCACAGATTTGAAAGAGTGTGCATTGCCTAGACATAACATTAGATAGGCTATAGAGTAGGCCTAACATTTGTTTCACATCAAAATTAATCTGAATATTTTGCTTTCACTTGAATCCACGTAACCTGAAACTGTAATATTTTAAGTCTAACTGAATTAAGCTCTCTGACCTTATCTGCATTCACTTCTCACAATTCAATTTTCAATTTCAATTCGAAATTCAATTTCAGTTTGAGTTAGAACCCTCGCTTGTTCACGTGCAACGAGGAGCCGCTTCTCAGTGGCTAGTTTTGTAGACTGGAGTTTTACTACTGTTTGCTGACATTAATCTATAGTCTAATTACCCATCCCCCCAAACCAATTTCTATCTCTTTTATTTATTTTTATTTATTCTTGTGTTCATTAATTGTCTTTTTGCCTATTCAGACAAGACAGTAAAGACTAATACGAATGGAAGACAGAGTGACGGGAGACCAATCTAAAAACCATCAAACACAACCTCAGGTTCCCATGGGCACCCAGACCCAAATATGGCCACAATCGCCCAAGTCCCAGCACCTCCATCTAGTCTGAATAAATCTTGATGATAATTACTGTTTCATGGCCTGCATTTTGATGCATGTCTCTGTGTTGTGTTATTGCACATTCTGTACCAGTCAAAGATTGCAGGAAGAAACGATTGGTGCCTGGATTGTAGGAAGTGCCTGATAAAGTTGTTTAGCATCATTCCAGTCTTTCTTTTTGCACATTTCAGCATTACATATTCATTATATTTTTTATTTTGAGGTATCTAAGTATGGGTACAAATAAATATTGTAACAGATATGTGTGGTAATTGAATATGGTGTCCACTGAGAAAGGACATCACAGAGGACTTTTACAGAGGCTCAGTCACATGTCTGTCACAACAGTTAGGACACTAATTTCTACAACAATCAACAATTAGCCTAATATTTTTTAATAATTATTTCTGCACAAACAAAAAATGAACACATACTGTATATGGTGCTTAACAATGTATGGGGATAGTTTAAGTGCAAGAACATTTCCCAATTTAGCCTCTACCTGAATTTTAACTTTATATCGTTGAGAGCTGAGAACCCATTCACAGATTTATTTGCGTACCCCTTAGAATTGATCCAAGCATACCCAGAGGTACTCATACCCGAGTCTGACAACCATTGTATTATAAGACAGCACTCAAGGCATGGAGCAACAGAAGATATTTGAGGAACAACAACTGTTGCTGAGCACTGCAGTGCAAAACACAAGGTGGTTATAAGAAACACAGAACAAAAGAGCGGAGTTCAGTTTAGCTCTGGGATGAAAGGAAACAGGACAGGGTGGAGTGTTTAAGAGGGGCTTGGTAAGTGTAACATAGGTGTGTGCTAGGTCTATTCGTGGTATTAGGAGAAGGGGAACTTGGTAAGTGTAACATAAATGTGTGCTAGGTCTATTCGTGGTATTAGGAGAAGGGGAACTTGTTAAGTGCAACATAGGTGTGTGCTAGGTCTGTCAGTGGTATTAGGGGAACTTTTAAAAGAGCTGGGTCTTTAAAAGGAACGCCTCTGCTTTGATAGGAAGCGGTAGCAGGTGAATTGTGCAACTTGGTCTCTTTATTATATGATACAATGGCAAAGAAAGGAAAGCTGAGTAACTGTAACAATGAGTAGCTGTACCATGCAGTTGAGATCATGGGATCTTATTGCACTGCCTGTTGTTGTGCATGATGCTGCTGATCATCATCATCTTCAGCTGTTTGCCTGGACTTCAAACATTTTCATCCCTTCGTCTGATCTCTGTTGCAATAAAACCGAAGGTGTTAATTTCCTCTGCTATATGACTTCCCAGGTGAATGGCACCATTATCAGTGAAAACGCAAACAGTTCCAAACACAATTACTGTATCTGTAATGTACAATACGATATGATAGTGTGTCATACGAGAGGCATTTGATAAAGGTCATTTGCATGGTGATTAATGAGGCCCTCATTGACAACAGAGAGAAGGAGGGAGAGTGAAAGCCACAAGACAATAGACCAAGAGAGGTCACAAACACAATGGAGGGTGTAACTAAACACAAGCAAGTAAGTGGCAATCAGGGTTATGATGGTTCCTGCGCTATGAACATAGACAAGTTAAAAAGAACACACACACACACACACTCATATCCTACATCCATGCATGTGCATGCATGATACATGCCTCAGGAACTGCTCTACACATCATATGCCAATATATTCTGAGAGCCATTCATTTATCTAAGTCACAATATATAAGCACATTACAAAAAAATACAGTAAGCTTGCACTGTTTCTTTGTTTTGGTTCTTGTTCTTCTTATAGTAAATATTCTTGTGATTACCTGGACCATATTTCACTATATGAAAGTACACCTCAAGTATGTTTTTCAGTGTGGGCAGTAAGCCTTTAGTTCACAGTTAAAATTTAAAATTTGAACGTAAAGTGTAGGCTATTGTAAAAGCGAACCTGGTTATTAATTGAATTATTGTTAATTTGACACTTTTATCCCAAAGTATCTTGCAGGCATATCTGTTATTCAGTCAGTTTTTGGAGCAATTTAGGGTTTAGTCTCTTGTGCAAGGACACTATGGTGGCGACTGCAAATGAACTCGCAACTTATCTGGCTACTGCATTCTAGTTCAAGTCCAACACGAATGTCCCACATATATGATGTTGTATCATATCATATCACACTGAGTGTGTAGCTATGGTTATGCGTGCAGCATGTGGACACTGGATTGCTGCAACAAAAAGTAGGTTTTTGGCATGGCCATGGAGCCCAGACATTTTTAAACGGAACTGTTTCCAGACCAGTTAGATAAGCTAATACTTGAACAGACACTTGTGACTGCCAGACTGTGTGAGAATTGGTTTGCAGGCCAAAAAACATTAAATGCCATTCATTTACCACCTCGGGACATATCTGGTACTGGTCATCATGGGGAATGTGTGGTCAAGCCAACAGCGCTTGCTTGATCTATCTTTGGAAAGCTCTTTGCGTCACAGTGCAGAAGGAGGTCTGAATAAGTGAAGTATTCATTGATAAATAAACAAGGGAACTGGCCATTAAAGAGCCATAATTACTGTGAATAGGGGAACAACGCCTAGACAAACTGGGAGTGGACATCAGTGTGTGTGATGGGAACACGCTCTGCAGCATGGACACATATGTATACCAGCTGTGTACACATGCACACACACACACATGCAACCATACGTACATACACACACACACGCTTACAAACATAAACACACACACACACACACACACATACAACCATACACACACATAGACATGTTTAAATACATAAACACACACACAAACGCACACACACAAATGAGGCACAAGGAAAAAAATTCATCCTGTCTTAAAATGTACATTTTTTCAGATGGACACACTGAACTCTCTCTCTCTCTCTCTCACACACACACACAAACACACACACACACACACACAAACACACACACACTGCTATTTGAGTGTACTGCCAGCACGTGCTTTAATCACTTTAATTACTATCTAATGTGCTTGGCACACTTGACCTGAACCAGCCAGGATGAAGACATTTCAATGCACAGGATGCTGTAGACATCTGTTTTGTATTTTATCATGGGGTTTGCTTGTAGCATTATCAGAATGCTGCCAGAATGCAAAGCCAGAACAAAAGGCAGCTGAATTTTACAATATTGACAATAGTCCCACTACAATAACTCGATGAAGAGAGATTATTTGATAAGGGATAAAAATAGTTGGAAAATGCTGATGAAATAATTTTGTTTGTGCATTAGAAAGATAAAATCTGTTTGTTTTCATTGGTTTTCTGTGTTTAGTTGCGGTTTACAATGTGTTACTCCCAAAAGAAGGCAAGCTGTGGTCATACAGTCCACATGAATGGTATGGCATTTTTTTGGTTTTCGCATAAAGTCAGGTGACTCTGACTCTGTCTCCATCTAGTGGTGTCTTGTGAAATGACAAAGCCCTGACAGTTTGGACATCAAATGCAAAGTGATTACTGTAACAGGTGGGTGACACAATATTCATCCCCTGACAGTCTGCTTGCTAGCCTGTTTTGTTTGGTCTTCGGCTTAAATATAATTTAAGGTGTACAGAGGGCTACAGCTGTTTGTGCGCCCCCCACTCCTTGAATTGGATTTGGTATTGACTTTGGAAGTTATTTGTTTCAAAGAATGCCTAATTGCTTTTTTGCAGATGTTGCTCTGATTAGTCGTAGCACTATTCTATTGCATGCAGAGGCAGTTTGAAAGACAACCACCGATTCCGCCTCTAGGGCTGAGCACAGCACAATAATAATAATAATAATAATGACAATAATTTAAGTATTCTCTTATGTAAACTTAAGTAAAATTATATATTTTTTACTGGCCAATGGGGGCACCCTTGTAAGCTGGCACACGTGGGGCCCCTAGGCCCAAGCCATATCACATGGCAGAGGTGTTCCACAAATCCAAACATGACCAAGTGAGAAAAAAAACCCATTTATTTCCAATCCATCTCTTGCTCACTTTTTTTTCCAAAAATATAACCTTAACAGTGATGACATCATTTTGACATGTTTACACCCTGTGGGAGTGTCTACTAAAATGGTGTGAGGGCGTGTGTGAGAGTCTTTGAGGAGAAAGCAGATGAATATGTGTTATTTAATGCCCAGTGAAGATATGAAATGTTTTTGCATGCTTTGTGACCAAAATTATGTTCAAATGCCTCTACAGAAACTAATTACCTCAGTGAACTAAGTTTGTTGGATCAGAAATCTGACGGAAATAATGGCAATTCTTGGTGTCCATGGAGTCCAGTACATTTGTTTTTGTTATTGACACATGATTTCCCATTTGCTGTGCAGCATTTCAAATATATATAACTTATTACTTCACTGTCCATCTAAATCGGAATGTCATCTTTGTTCAGTAAAAGCAGCTCTTTGTACACTTAACCTGATATCCCCTGTCATAAATGTCACAAACAATATTTCTACTGACAATTCTACGAACAATTTTAACACCAACACAACAAAATCAAATAAAATAAAATACCTTGCATACTCAATGCCATGAGATAACTTCAGTAACACTCGAAAAGCAAAAAAAAACAAAAAAAACATGCAGTAATGCTGTAGGCTGAAGGCTGTCTGAAAAGGTTCTATTCAGAACACATCAGTAGCAGATTAGACTACCCCTCGAAAAGGACGCCTAAGAACTGTAGATACTTAAGAGCACCTTTATACAGATTACAGTACACAGTGGAGAGATTCAGCTACATTTGGTTTCAACTCAGAACAGAGAAAAAGTAATTTGGCACAATGTGATTGTTTTAAATGTTCAACACAAGAGCGACTGGGTGCCTTGAACCTAGTATGTTTTACATGTGCGTTTCATGACAGAGGAGACCATGTTAGGCGTTCCTGCATAATCGCCAGCGGATTCTTTTCATTTTGATCTCATTCTTCACTGATTCCACAATTTGTCTGAGAATCCCTTTGCCCCATGCTCACCATTTTGCCATTTCCCATAATCCACCACTCCCTTGTGTCACCAAAACTGATTGTTCAAAGCCCCTCAGTGGCGTTTAGTTACAGGGGCTCGACCTGGGGTTCCAATGGCACCACCTGTGGTTCCATAGATACAACCTGTGGTTCCAAAGGCACCACTTGGGGTTCTATTGGGACCACCTGGGGTTCTATTGGAACCACTTGGGGTTCAGATGGTACCACCTGTGGTTCTATGGGCACCACTTGTGGTTCTGCAGTCTCCGTGGGTGGGGGTGGAACCTCCTCTATGGGTGTCGGTACTACTGCTGCGTACACAGGTTCTGGTGCTGGTTCTGGTTCAGGAGTGGGTTCTGGTTCAGGCTGAGGCTCAGTCACCACCACTGACACCATCTACATATATATATATATATATATATATATATATATATACACAGGAGGAGAGGGAGAGGGAAGAAAAGATAGAGTTAGGATGGGGGAAAGTAAAGAAAAGGGAGGACACGGAAGAGAATGTGTAGGGAGGAAGACAACAGTGAGATAAAAAATGAAGGAGGACAGATAACAGAGAGGGCAGAGGTCAAGGTAACCACATCAGCATTTTAAAGGGAGAGAGAGACAGAGAGACTGACAGAGAGTTACACACAGATCAGACAAACAGATGATTCAGTGATAGCAGTATCTTACTGCTGGAGTCATGGTTATAGCAGAATCAGGCATTTTAACAGGCACGCATACACGCACACACACACGCGCACACACACACACACACACACACGCATTCATACTCCAAGGACACAATGACCTGCATTTGTGTAGTTTAAACGATGTGGATTCTATTTCAAAGCGAGGCACAATGAATTGAGCTATACTGTAACATCAGAGAGACTCCAATGACTTTATCAAACAAGAACAAGCGAACAAATTAAAAGTTTGAAATTCTAATCCAATGCATTTCTTGAATGTAGCAAATAGTTCATCAAAATCCTCTGTCGGGTCAGCATGCCGTCAAAAATGATCCCTAGTGTTGTCCTCGTTTTGTAAACAGGTTAATAAACAAGGTGGCTCGGACTGAGACACAACGCTACTTCGTTCAAACCTATCAGCTGACTGGACTGCTTAGGAAGCATAAGAGGGAAGTTGGTTGAAATCTCTTTCTTTATGGATTTGCATGCTGATGTTTTTCCTGAAAGTCAGTCTCCAGATTGTAGAAGTATAAATGAAAAGGTGCCTTAACACAATATCAGTGGATATTGGAGAGCTTCATTGAGACTAAATTCGATGAAATTAAGTATTTAAGTGTTTTGTTTAAACATGTTTGTTTACATGTTCAGATTTGGTCCGACGTGTGTTGAAGCTCTGTTCTTTTCTGTAGAAAAGTGGTTCATCAGTGGTCTATAGCTGTTTGATTCTCTAAATGCTTATTTTTCAATTATTTTATTTATTTTATTTCTTTTGTTTTCTTTTGTTCTTTATTTTCTATCATTCACTGTTCTTTGCCTTTAACTTTGTAAAGCACATTGAACTTCCTCTGTGTATGAAATGCACTATATAAATAAACTTGCCTTGCCTTGAAGTAAATTAAATTGAACAGAACTAAAAAGACCCGAGGAGTCCTCACAGCGCAGCCTACCTTGGCTGGAGTGACCATGACAGGCTGCACCTGTACAGGCGGCGTGGTCAACCTCTGGCTCACTCCAGGGAGCTAAAAACAGTGGGAGGAGTAAAATAAAGCAGCAACTATGAAAAAAGGTCGAAAAAACCTAGACATATTTTAACTTCGATATTACGGATGTTGCAGTTTGTCATATGCCAGTAGATCTTTCTCCCAGGGAGGTATTTTCTTCAGAGCTTCTGAGCTCTACTCTAAGCTTAACCATTTCAAAAGAAGATCAAATTCTTCAATTTGTAAACTTTTGTTCTTTACAGTTATAAGCATTGTAAGTATGTATATGGTTTATATTGTATTATACGTATGCATATTGTATGTATTGTATAAGCAAAAGCCAGTAAATCTTTCTCCCAGGGAGGTTTTTCCTACTCAGCTTCTAATTTATTTAATTTAAATTCAGATCTAACTTGTTAGCTTAACCTTAAAAAGATCAAAATCTGCTGAACTTTTGTTCTTTACAGTTATAAACACTGTAAGTATGTATATTGTACTGTAATTGCATATTGCATATTGTATTGTACTGTATACTGCCTAAGCATGAGCAACTACATCTTTCTCCAAGAGAAGTATTCCCTACTCAGCTTGTGATTTCTATTTATTAGCTTTACCATTTCAAAAGATCATTTTTTGTTGAACTTTTGTTCTTTACAGTTATAAACATTACAAGTATGTAGAGTATATTGTGTATTGTATTGTATTGTAATTGTGCATTGCATATTGTATTGTGTAAGCTTGAGCTAGTAATTCTTTCTCCCAGAGAGGTATTCCATACGGGGCTTTTGAGCATGCTGTGTTTTGCTGACCTGAATTCCTCCTTGAGCAAGGACACTGAGTCCAACCAATATGGCCACAATGCATATCACTAGCTCCACAATCAGGAACAGGACCAGAGTACCCAGGATGCCATCGATAATCACCTGACAGAGATGGTGAGAGATGGAGAGAAAGAAAATAAAAGAAAGAGAAATGTAGCAGTAGAATGAATGCATGAGGAGAGAGAGAGACAAATACAATATGACAAGACATTCTTTCATTTACTGTACTTTGCTTTTATTTAAGCACATTGAACTACCTCTGTGTATGAAATGTGCTATATAAACTTGCATTGCCTATTGAGCCATTACAAGCCCTGTATATCTTTCTCAGTGCAGCACAGCTGTATAATATGATGTATTGTAAAAACTTCAAATCCCATGATGCACCCTGATGGGACCTTCTTTACTCACCACAGAGAAGATTTCAAACCGCCGGCAGTGCTCACAGTGGTAAGATAACTGTCGGAAGGGCAGGTTCTTTGACAGTAGGCCCAAGGCTGCTGTAGTGAAGGACAAGCTCACCAGGTGGATCACCAACATTGCTTTTAACTGAGGTGCATCGCCAAGGAGAAAGAGAACACCATGACTTGGACCCATATTCAAAAAGTATACTTGCTGTTTGGTCTAAAAAGACTTTAAAAGGAGCACTTGGCATTGCCATTGCTTTTACAGTGGTTTGCATACAAACATCAGTAGATAGCTGACCACACCTAGTTTATGCATTTTGGCACTGTGTCAAAACACTTCTTCTCAAATTCACAGTTCTTGATAATAATAGGCCAGATTGATGGATGGATGGATACAGACAGACAGATAGATTGATGGACTGACTGACTGATGGCAACTTCCTTGCCACTCACCCAGAGGAGGGTAGGATATATTCCTGTGGCAAGCAGGATGGACCCAGACACAATGATCTGTGAGGAAAGAAAATCTAGTTAGAATCTGCCTCATTCAAACAAAATACTGACATGAAAAGCAAGAAAAGCCATGTAAAGTATTATCTAAGGTGTTGAATGTTTCTAAAAATATGCTGCATTTACTAGCAGGTTGCATAACTTGCTGTAGTCTTGCAGTTTAGATTCACTTGTACTGTTTCACCCACATGTACCACCTGACTGCTACCAGAGTTCATGACCTATAGTCCTACATTTAAAGCAATACAATGTGGTTCTTTTACCATAAAGTAAAACAATGATTTTTTTTTTTTTTAACCATAACACAATGCCTTTATGGGCGATGGTGGCGTCGTGGTTAAAGAACCTGGCTAGCATGCAAGTAGCCTGGAAAATTGTGGGTTTGAATCCTAGCAAGCCACCGCCTTGAGCAAGGCACTTAGCCCTAAGTTGCTCTAATGGAGACTGGGCCAGATGTAACTGATAGTTGACAAATGTAAGTGGCTTTAGATAAAAGCGTCAGCTAAATGCATGAATGTAATGGCTTTAAACTCACTCTCATTCTACATGAGAATGCAGCACTCAGTGAGCTTGAGCAACATGGGCACAAGCTACACCAGACCTTTCCTTTAACATTAATTCTTCCTAGTGTGACTTCAATCAAGGTTCCATTGTTATTCTCTCCAACAGCTATATTGTATCATTACACCATTTGCTTATTAACTTCTGGGCGGTCCTCCTACTCTGTAGATTGCTTTATGATTTCCCTTAGGACCATGCATGAGATTTGCAGTTTGCAGTTTGATTTAACTGCCTGGCATCCCCTTTGCACAAAATGGCGGATATGTCAACAACTAATGAAAAGAACTGCCACATTATGTTACTTTAGGTGC
The DNA here is from genome assembly GCA_015244755.2 of Tenualosa ilisha. Taxonomy (NCBI): domain Eukaryota; kingdom Metazoa; phylum Chordata; class Actinopteri; order Clupeiformes; family Clupeidae; genus Tenualosa; species Tenualosa ilisha. The sequence continues at coordinate 1,349,179 of PYXC01002690.1, forward strand.
TATGTTTCCTTATGTGTCAGTGTATTCTTCAGATGCCTCACCTCCAGGGCAAACAGTGGCATGATAACAATATCAGCAAAGAAGTGCAGCTCCTTGATCTGCAACAAGGTGGCACTCAGACACAGGGTTAAGATACCGATGAGCACCTGCATAGCCTGAACACACAAGTGAAACATCTATGTTATCTTTGCCTGGGGTTTCAAAATCATCTGTGAATTTCAATTGAAAACCGAGAGTAGAAACACTTGAAAGTGGAATGAGAAGAAATGGATTCTCTAAAGAGGGTAAATTAATCCTGATTAGCAAAGGGTACAATGCAACTAAGGTTGAGTTGAGTTTAGTCAAATCAAGTAGCAATTTTTGGAGATGTACCCTGCAAACCCTGAGCTGCTCACAACTCCCCGACTGAAAGAATACATTTCTAATATGCATAAAATGCGCAAGAAATTTCATAAATAAAAGATATGGAAATGAAGATATTGTAACTCTGCAAGGGCTGTGCATAGACTCCACTTTGGTACAGTGGCTAAGAGCAACCCTGAACATCTACCGACATGCTATGCTGTGACAGCAATTCACACTATTTGACAACTAGCCTGCTATTCAGGTCGTCATAATAGCGTGTCAGTGCAGATTTGCTATTAGTTACCTGATAGATTCAAAGGATATGCAGCGCATTGATAAGAATGTACTACAGATGCTACGTTTAAAGGCAGTGCAATCCACATGATCATCCACAGCAGTACTCAATAGGGTTCAGGGGATCTACTCCATCATCTCTCATTTAACCTCTGACAGTTCACTGAAATAATCTATTATACTCACAACCCACAAGTCAACAAAAACTTTCTCATTTTCCCCCTCTAATATTACACATACACACACACACATCTCCTGATATTCACACAGACACACAAACACGGTGTCTCATTCACATACACATACGCACACACAAAAAAACACGTGTCTGTGTACTGTGTGTAGTAGTGGTCACTCACCCCCAGCATCTTGGGCTCCACTCTCAGGTATGTGTCCACCTGCTGTGTTTTTAGGTCACCAGGGGGAGGGCTGCTGGGGGTCTGGCTGTCAAGACCCATGTTGTTGCCGGGCAGGATAAGAAGGGGCTGAAGATATAGGGTGGGTGTCAGGAAAAATACTGGTTAGGGAATCACAGTCCCAAGAAGGGTGCAGATGACTGGAGCTGTGGACAGGATGCTTAAGGCAGGTGATAGTTAAATGGATGCCGGAAGAGAAAGGGAGACAGCTGATGACGTGAATATAATGTGAGAAGATGATCTTATCTGTGAAAATTGAAAAACACAGGAATACAGGAGAAATACATTTGAGTGAAAACAGGCAATGATATAACCATTGTCAAATGCACTGATAGTAGCCAATGTTTATTTTTCAAAACCACGTGCACAGACACACTGAAATGTAAAGTTAGGGGTTATCTGTTTCTTTTTGACAGAATTTTCATTATTAGTGTGAATGGATGAATGTACAGAGGAGTTATCCACGTGTACATCATGCTGTAATATAGCTTTACTGTTTATCGTCAGTCTTTGATTATAGGCTATTTGAGCTAAATGTTTGGACAAGCAGGAACCTTGCAACATACTGTATGCTCCCTTACAAAGACTGTTGTACAATGCTGACATATCACAAAACTTGATTGTGGGTGAGAGTCTCAGTGCATCTTAATACATACAAATTCAAAGCCAAAAACGGAAAAAATGCTTAGCTGCATAAGGCGAAGGTCGAATAGAAGGCGAATTTGGACATGTAGAAGGCTATGGATTTCCCACATCTATAGCGATTTTTTGTCCGCAGTGCTCTCCGAAACGGATAAGGTATGTCCCAGGTCACGATTATGCTATTGCAAGCCATTTTAAACGTGTCTCGCTTACCTCGCCTCCTTAAAATTATCAGTCCTCTCCTTAAACGTGGGTTTAGCAGGAATTTTAGACGCGTGTCGTTAATCCTAGCGTCTTGCAGAGGTGTCAAAAATTTGTTAAATCAATGGGCGTGTGCGGTGCTGGGAGAGCATGGGCCGGTTTCTACCGCATTGAGTACGGAGGATGCGCTGTGGCGGGATGGGGGCGCTTTAAACGAAGTACTACTGCGGAGCTCTGGCAACTTCCATGACTCATTTTTTTAGAAGAGAGATGCTGTCGCGCACTGCGCGTCAATGAAGAGGAGGGGTTTGTCCATTGATATTTAACGCACCGTTTCTGCACAGTGAATAGCCTGAACAGTGTTACTCAAAAGGCTACATCTAAACCTGAAGGAAATTTTTCACAAAAGGTTGATTGTCATCATCCCGTAAAATATTCATTGTTTTATATAAGCATGCATTTACTTTTCTATTGAACATTTAACAATTGCTGTCTTTGCAAGTGCATCCTTCGTCATAATTTTAGCCTCCTTGACAAGTCATACTGTCCTTGACCTGGCGTCAAGGACAGCCTGGGGCGGCTGCACCGCGTGGTTTACACGCTATCAGCGTCCATGTTACACCATTGCACAGCTAGAGCTATTCCTCCTATTCTAATCAATTTTATACCTTCGTCATAAAATATAGAGTGCACGCACACAAGCAAAAATGTATTTATATGCTAGAGGCTAGCCTCCAACAATAAATAAAAATACTGCTCTTGAAGTAACCTGGAAAAAGTGTTTAATTACATTTTTGACAATACAAGTTTATAAAAATAAGCAAAAGAAAATATAAAGTTTGGATTGTACATGGTGAAAATGTTTGTCAGGTTTCTGAACAGTGAAATAAACGTTATCTGAAACAGAACAGTCTATAGCTAACAAAAGCTATATAATTGTGTGCCCCTAAACATGTCACAGGTCACTGCCAATTGCAAATGTGATACCATACATAGGATTCCCCATCACACCACATATATATTATATGTTAATAGAGTCCTGAAATACAGTCTGTTCTCTTTTGTTACCACATGATCACAACTGACATGCCAGATCAAGGTTTCTTTTCCAGACACATAAAAAAAACATAGTAGCCTGTATTTACATTTCCCTGCGCTCTGGTGATTAACTGATAAACCACATACACATAGCCTACAATGTATAGGCATACAGCTGGGTCCATATAGGCTTTGCCAATGGAAAATAAGCTAGGAGGCATTCTTTCAGCTTTTCATTATGAGCACTCTTTGCATCTTCTCGGGAGTCTTCTGCTTCCACCTAGTCTAGGAGGATGGTAGACTCAGGCCTTATAGGCAAGTGGTGGATCCACCTGAGGCTCAGCCGGAAGAGTCTCCACCTCCACTGTAACAGTATCATCTTGCACTTCCTCCTACAGAGACAGAAAGCGAGAGAGGGAGAAAGACATAGAAAGAGGGAAGGACAACGAATGGCTAAGTAAGGAAAGGACAGGACAAGTGTTGAGGTGTCACTTTCTCACTGTTGCCATTCTATATTCTGCTCTGTTCAGGGTTTAGAGCAGACCCAGAGGAAAATATTGCTTCTTACACCTTTCTTATCTTCGTCTTCGATGACTGAGTTCAATAATAAATTGAACTCAGTTGTATTTTTTTCTCAGATGAGAAATCTGGTCAATGTTTTATGCTTTTTATTTAAACTCCTAAAAATAGTGTATTGACCACACCCAATTAGGTCCAAGCCAAGAAATCTAGATGCTCCACAGCGGTAACAAGTAGTTTTGCTCAGTAGGTACGTCTAGCCACATACCACTAAAATTTACAAAATGTTGTACATTGTCCCTTGTGGATTTGTCTGCAAACCAAAGAATGGGAACCAGCAATGATTATTTTCATAGAGTTATGTTGACTGACAAGGTAATAAACACGATTTGGGTTTCATTCAGTTTTGGTTTCATTTGACATAGGCTCGCCATTTAAGCAGATCACAAATGTAGTAACTGTGGAATCTACAGAAAAGGTGGCTGAGAGAGCCTTCATTCACCCTGTATTAAGCCATTTAACCATCAGCGTGACTACAAAGCTGGTAAATTAGCCTAAAATGTTGCCTGGTGTGCCTTTGAACTCCAAAGAAATAATCTATTGTCCAGAATTAATTAAATCCAAGTTCAACTTTAGATCTTAAAATACTCTTGCACTATTCTTCTCCTAAGGGGAGTGTATGAGGAGAAACAAAATTTAGCAAGATCTTTTATCTATTTCCGTAGAGAAAAAGGCAAGCCTGTTGTAAAAAGTTAATATTTTTCTCTGGAGAGGACTGAAGCTGACATGTACTGGACTGTGCTATTGTACCTTAGCCTGAGGAACCTCAAGAAACTGGGCCTGAGCTGTCTCTGCTGTTTGCTGAGGGAGTGGTGGGGGCTACAGGTAGAAGAGATTGAGAGAGGGACAGAGAGCCAGACATGGATAGACAGACACAGAGAAGATGATAGAGATAGAGAAATACAGAGAAAGGTTCAACAATGGGATCACAAGGCAGCAATGACCTCAGATCAGTGAACCGATATTTATGTTGATGTTTATGTTATTTAGCTAATTTTGTCTAAGGCAACATACAGATAACAGTAAAAAACATTGTTAGTAAAAATAGTTTTAAAACTATAATGTAACATAATTAATATTAACATATTAATGTAATAGAGAAATAATTGAAATAACAAAAACAACACCATCTTAATTTAGATACTTAGATTAATCTACTACTTGTGGTCTTGGTGGCACACATCTCATATTTGCTTACAGTCAAATCACAGTACCCTGTACAATAAATTGCAATTAAACTGTAGAATCTGCCAAATTGTCGGGCTCACCTGTGCTCTACCCCTGGTAAGCACTTGCAGGCCGAACAGAATGGCTATGATGCAGATCACAAGCTCCAAAACGATGAACACAACCAGGGTGATGAGGATGCCGTCAATCAAATACTTAAGATAGAGGAGGATGAACAGAGACTGTTCATTGTTTTGTGGGTTGTTTGATCAAAGACTGCCCAGAGAATTAGTTTAAAGCTAGAAAATAGTACAAAGGCATGCAGACAGATCCTCTAAAAACTAACATGAATGCAAGTGCAGTTTGTGTGTTTGGACTAAAGGCAGCAAACTTACTTTGCAAGGTTTTTCCAACTTGTAGGTACACATCTTGAAACAGTGTTGTTGCTTTGAAAACAAACAAGACAAGAGCACATCTGAAACCAACTCACGAGAATACTAAACCGAGGCAACAGCAATCAATAAATATGTAACACATCTCTGATCACATTCCTTTTCCATACATGTCAGTCATCTGTACTGTACTTAGCTTTGGTTGGAATCTCTGGGTTGAAACCTACCGCCACGTCGAGGTCCAGTTTACTGCAGTGGTCGCAGTGGTACGTGTTCTGTCGATACGGTAGGTGGTTGGACAGCAGAGTGATGGTCACTGTACAGATGATCAGACTCACCAGGTGGAACACCAGAGTTGCTTTGACCTGCAAGACATCGGTCAAGACCATTCCATGCAGCATACTGTCATTAACCTACACAGTATTTCACAGTATATGCATTCAATTAGTATGTCCAGTGGCTAAACTTTTATTTACATCTATGCATTTAGCAGACGCTTTTATCTAAAGCAAGTTAACACTCAAGCTACAGCGTAATGAAAAACTAACAAAGAGCGCATATTGCTGACATAAAATTTGCAGTATTTTTAGTTGAAAGGGCAACAGTGTAATAAAAGTGCAGTATAGAGAGAGATTAAGAATAAAAGGTTAAGTGCATTCTTGGTATTCAGAAATTCAAGCTATTCTTGGTAGAGCAGGGACTTCAAGTGTTTCTTGAAGGTGGAGAGGGTATCTGTTGATCTGGTAGCACTTGGAAGGTCATTCCACCAGCGTGGAACACACATGAGAAGAGTCTGGATTGACCTGTGTGAGGCGTTGGGTGTGCTAGATATCGTTTCCTTGGAGGACCAAAGTGGTCGGCAGGTGACATAAGGCTTTATTACACAGTTTTCCAAATATTCTGTCATATCTTTTCATGGAACAACACTATGGAAATGAAACTTTGATACAACTTAAAGGAGTCATTGTACAGCTTGTATAGCAGTATAGTCGTAGTACAGTCATATAGAAGTATAGTATAGTCATATAGACATACAGCCATTAACTAAACAGCTGCCAACAAAAATGAGTACACCTTATAGCAAACATGTCCAAATTGTGTCCAAACTGTCAATATTGTGTGGCACCATTATTATGCATTGCCTTAAACACTATGGGCTTGGAATTCACTAGAGCTACACAGGTTTCTACTTAATCTTCTCCCACTCCTTCATGATGACATCATAGAGCTGATGGATGTTAGACACCTTGCTCTCTTCCATCTTCTGCTGGAAGGATGTGCCACAGATGCTCAAATGGGTTTATGTACTTGACCAGTCCATCACCGTACTACAGTGTTGGCCAGTCCATCACATTTCTATAGTGTTATCCCATGAAAAGATATGACAGAATATTTGCAAAAGTGTGAGGGGTGTACTCACTTTTGTGAGATACTGATCATTATAAAAATACAGACATATTTAACGTTTTTTTATGCATGTTTGGTGTAAATGACACTATCCAGAGTACCAATGAGTTTAAGTACAACTAAGCAAGCAATATCAGTACTGTTAATTTACCAGTATATTGATTGTATTTGCGTCAGGCAGACTCACCATGCAAAGCGAGGGCCGTCTCCCGGTGTGAATGAGGATGGCCCCTGATACAAATAGCTGTGGAATTAAACAGTACTAGCTAGTCTGGTAGTAATGGAATCAGTCAAATCAAATACAGAATACTAGGGGTCATGTTCAGACTAACATTAGACATAAAACAATATCTGAATCCCAGTGTCCTAAGTCCTAAGCCCTTGACCCTCAAAGACTTAACTGGTATGAATCGACTTCATGATTGGCTGAATCATGCCAGTTAAATCTTTGAGAGATCTTAGGGTTGGGGAAGGCATTGGGATTCAAAGATTGTTGATAGCTGGACGTGTGAGCACCTGGTTGGGATAGGTGCGTTCAGAGGCAGACAGGCATGGGAAATGGCCAAGCTTACCCCAGATGCACCAGTGAGCATCACAATGCTGTAAGTGATGAAGTCTTGGGGAGTGAGGTCATAGGGCGTCAGCAGGGGGACCCCCAGGAACAGAGTCAAAACTGAAATCAAGATCTGGATAGACTGAGAGAACACGAGTCAGTCACTGTAAATCTAAACAGCTGTTTCTGTAATAATAACAGACAAATAAACTGTTGTTTACTGTCCAACACGCACTTAACAAATTAACTACTAAGACAAGATGAGTATTTTTTTACAGCGCTGTTACAACGTTGCAATGCTGACAAAGGTCACCAACATCAGCCACACAAAGAAGAACAAGAATGTGTTATGTAGGCCTGCTGTATGTGGCTTAATTGTGAAAATAAAGGCTATTTATAGCCTGTACACCTTTTATCTCCCACTGCAGGATACAGGCTTTGTGCAAGAACGCAGCAAACAAAAAGTGCAAAACAAGTGCTACTTACCCCCAGTGTTATAGGCTCCTGTAGCATAAAGCCTTTCACCTGCGTCCTGGTGAGGTTGCCAAGAGGCGGCAAAGGGTCCTGGCTGTCTATGCCCATTCTGCACCCAGGACAGCAGCACAAGTGGCAGACAGTTGCACAGGTTAGAGAATGTAAATTTCAGATCTAAATGGGTGTAGGGGGTTAAGAAGAAGGAGACATGTTTGGTTGTAACACAGCGCAGTGAGGAGTGGGAAAAGGCACGTGAGGACATTTGGTCCATAGGTGATTTAATGGGTTAAGTGATGCATATGCAACCATTCCCCAATACACAGCAGACCCAAATATGCACATGTATACTTTAATCTAATAATAAAGGATACGTGGAGGGGTTTTTTTTTCAGACACAGAGTAGGCTACTGTTAACTCATGGTCAGGATGAGGTCTGTGTTAGCGGGATGCCTCAGCATATGAATTGTAGAATAGCTTCACAGCATCCATTCTGCTTTGCATAAAATCAAGTCTATTAAAACGTATTTTAAGGAGACTAGACAGACCTAAAAATAACAAGCAACTCAACAAAACGACTGCAGCCCGTTGCATCCAATCTATGCATTAGTCTGACCGACTCAAAACTACCGCACGCCGCAGGAAAAAAAAATGTCCCAAATGATGTTGCTTACCTTTATGAATTTTGGTCCGAATTGCCGTTTCACAGCTTTATGTATCTGCTATTGTTGTCGTTACACGAATTCTTTTTCAGTCGTCGACCCCTTACAAGTTACATCAGAGGGTGTGAACAAGAGGGACTGATTCCTACCGCATTGGAAACGGAGGCTACGCTGCAGCTAACCCTGCCAGCTCTGGCAACGTTCATGACTCACGATATTTTAAGACCGAGCGGCTGACTGGCAGAACTTCCACGGCGCATCAATAATAAATCACTATTTGCTGAGATGTGATAGGTTAGTCTACCCTGGATCTTGCATAACAGTTCAAACGCAAATTGCATACTTGGCTCTATACACTTTTCACGTCATGTTAACACGGTAAAATAACGGCCTAGAAGTAGTTTAAAAGGACAGGGAAAACTTGCAGTAAGCATTTCACAGACTCAAATAATGGCCTGAGATAATTTTGTGTTACACTAGGGATAGTGCTGTAGACGTTTGCCAAATACACTCCCAGGGTGGTAATCGAGCGGTAAGCATAAATATAATACACAATTCATGCCGAACCTCAATGACATTCCATTCCATATGGCCTAGTGACTAATGTCACCTATGCAGCGGGATGCGCTCAGTCTTAAAGCGACATAGACATACAATCCAGACATGACCACTGCATCATCGCAGTAGCACACCAGAATACTTCTCCAAAACGATGGGCAGATACAAGTTATCGAGTTTGATCTAATTTTGAGCCCAAAGGGCCGGAGTAAATACCCAGCACCACAATTACCAGATGTGCGGTGCATCTGTATTAAATAGCTACAGTAGTTTCTACAATTAGGGACGTTTGCCACCGTGTGGCTAAGAAAAGACACCCCAGAGATTGGAGATGGTTGTAAAATGAAAGGACAGCAATTTTTATTATTTTAACACTCAGATAAACACTGTATAAAAATAAAGTCAAAATAACTCTTTAGAAATAACAGTGGTCTGTTGATTTTGATCTGTACCTTGTGTGATGTAAGTGGCACACAAACCATTTTTTTAAGTGAAAAAAAAAAAAAATTATGCAGCTCTAACATGCTTGCATTAGTTTTAGTCTTTGTACCTATACATTTAGGAAGTGTACTCCTTTGGCAATCACATCACATCTTACAGGTGAAATTTCATATTTGTGGACTTCCAGTCTGTGCCTCTTTGTGACATCAAATAAATAAGCCATGTCATATTAATCCTACACTACACCAGATGTGAAGATCTGTCTCCAATCTGACAGAACTAGCCACAACAGAATTTTGTACCGATTTCTAAGCAGCATAACAGAGATCACGTTTAAAGCATAATTTAAAAAGTGGTGGCACCTCTTCAAGCGAAGAGGCAGGTTGGATAGACTAGTCTCTTTTCACAATGAACAGTAACTGCAAGCCATTGAGAGGAGGGGATTTTTTTTTTTCTTTTAACTGACTGCACCAGTGAAAGTGAAGACATTGGAGATGATTAACATTGGCAGAAGAGATGAAATTCTTAAATATTTGCAAAATAAATAAAGTTAAAGAAGTGGTTATGCTGTGGAGCCTCATTCGTGTCAGAGGCAGAAGACCATTTAACAGGATGAGTCTCTGTTGACATGCCTGTGGACAAATAAAATGCAAGTCCTTTCTATGGCCATTTCTGACTTGTATCCTTGTCGTGTTTTGACCCAGAGTGCAGATTAATCAGAGCAACACAAGTTGCTCTAACTTTGTCAGTGGTTTCAAGAACACTCAATGAATAAAATACATCCTTCATTTCTGTTTCGATACTAATGTAGGGAAATAATAGCTGACTTTAGTTTTGCTTGAGGATAACTGATCCACTACGTAGGTTCATTATGTAGTAGCACATTAATAATGTTCACTTTTGGTTGAAGGTAATGGTTACTTGTGTGCCTGTCTATGCTCTGACTCTTAAAAAAGGTAGGGCGTTTCAGAAATGGCATGCTGACGTACTACTTACTGCATAAGACACCGGAAGTACAATTGCAATTCTGTATCAGAACAAGGTGTGCTTGTTTCACTCGTCCACTCGCCTTACAAAATTGTTTACCAAAACGAGGGCTCTGTGTTTACAGTAGTAAAATGACTCCATATTGTCATGGTATAGAAAATAATTTTCACAATGATATGCCCCAGACATGTATACAGTACAGCAGCATGCCAGTTCAGAAATGCCCATTGACTTGGGGAAGGCAGTGTACAGCTAGTACCCTTCATATACATTCATTCACATACTGTACATCTTTGAACCCTGCGTCTTCTGACACACACTTAACTTACATTTAAATAGGTCCACACACGCAAAGAATTTACACAGGTAAGGAAGGAAAGAAAAAATAAATCATTATTACAGTTCTTTTTCTTTTCAGTGGCTGAGGTCAGACGAGACTGTAGAAAAGAAAGGAAACATTTTTAAAATCAGCATTTGCTTGAAGGGTCCATTTCTGTCGCTTTGACAGTTTATTCTCTAAAATACAAAAAGGTTGAAAGGTTTCTGTTCTCTTTCTCACCACAAAGGTGGTTGTTTTAGAAGAAAAGTGTGTGTGTGTGTGTGTGTGTGTGTGTGTGTGCAGGCTGCGCATTTGTGCATTGAAGTGGGGAGGGGTAGTCTTTCTGTGGCTCAGTGCACCATAGTGAGACTCCATCGTCTGCTGAGGGTGAAGGTGACGGGGCTCTGAAGCGTTTGATAAAGTACTGGGTCATAGGTTACCGACCCCCCCCCCCCCCCCCCTTTGGCCCCCTCATATGGGCGTATTGGGGAGGTGTCCATTGGAACCAGTGTGTGCACCGCCATTGCACAGCTTGGCTGGGCTCTTCCCGCCGTTGTGCACCTGCCCGTTGTGCGACTGTCCGTTGCGCTTCGTCTCCCGCGGCGACCCCTTGAGGGCCTCCCGCTCCTGCGGCGTTGAGGCCGCTCCGGAGGCGGTGTTGCCGGCGCCTCCCCCGCGCTCGGCGTCTCGCCGGGCGCAGGCCTGCGGCGTGGTGCGGCTGCGGCAGCGCTGCCTCATGCCATAGAGGCCGAGAGTGAGGAGCACGCTCAAGCACAGCACCAGCAGCACGGACACCACCACCAGCTCCTGCAGGTAGCACGGCGTGTTGGTCTGCAGCTGGTGCTCCCCGCCACTGCTGCCTCGCAACACGCTTCCTTCTCCACCGCCGCCGCCAGCGCCTCCTCCAGACGTCCCCTTGGTGGGCACCGCAACCCCCCGACCCCGCTGTTTCGTGCCCGTCCCGGGCAGGCCCCGGGTTAAACCAGAAGGTGAAGTTCCTCTCCCGGTATGGCGTCACGCCTGCTGTCTCCTGTGGCGACGTGGACAACGTGGGATGCGGCGGCGGCGGCGGCTCGCGACCTCGGCCTGCCGTCCCGTCGTTCCTTCGCGGCCCCCAGGCCGACAGTGTTGGCGACGGAGTCCCGCCGACTGGCCGGCGAGTTTGTGTGGTTCGCGATTGGCCAACATTCCCCGGCTGACTTGTGGTGAGGCTGCCACTACTACTCTTCTGCTTGACCTGGTAAGCTACCAGAAGTTGCTCGAAGCCGTTCTCCACCGACAGACACAGGTATGTCCAAGCGTGATGGGGGTGGCCAGGAAGCGCAGGCTGCCGTCGTCTTGCTGTAGGTAGAGGTCGGGCGACAGGCGGCTGTTGGGCCTCTTCCAGCGGCGTTGGGCCAGCCGTGAGACCTCGGGGCACTGTAAGCGCACCACCTCGTTCAGAGACACCGACACCAGCTCACCTAGAACACAAGTAGCTACAGCAAATCAGAGAGAGAGATCTACCGGTCACACACAAACACCGACACTGGCACGGGCACAGCACAGCACAGACACTGGGCATCACAGGCACTGGACAGCACACAGAGACCATTTTTCAAAACGCACACCAAAGTTACAACATGGGGAAATCCTTCAGATGGTTCCCCAGCTAAATATGTTCCATAATTCAGACGGTGTTTTTGCCAATACAACTTAAAGTGAAACACCGGCATTGAAGGTATTAAGGGTCTTTTTCACCATGGGCAGTGTCAATGCATGCATCTGGCTAAATGGCTCTGGTATGCTCACTGAAACCAGTTATAGGCTGTAAATGCAAACAGCGCTCAAACTTTTAAAGGCAAAAATACATTAGGAGCTGGGTTTTCCCTTTAAGAGCGAATTTTTAAATTGAAATCTCGGAAATCCAATGCAACTTGGATCATACTAAGTGAATAATCTTCCTACAAACTACAGATGCACACATATCAAACATAGTTTGTTGCTCAAGATATTTACACTTACAACTACAATTTAGGGCCAAATATAAGGTTAAGGGTTGACTTTGGTTAAGGTTATATTCAGTAATTTTACATACTGAATTTTAACTTAATGTCAAATAAAATTGGAACCGAGATAACATTATTGTCTGCCTCCTACTATGTAATAAATGTAAAATATAAATAGATTAAAATTTAATTATGTAGAAAAATACAGGTACAGATAAAGATACAGATAACCGATTTACATAAAAAGTGACTGTTGCCATGAGAGAGAGAGAGAAAGAAAAAAATCTGGACCTCAGGACATAATTCCTGTTTTAGATCTTTGAAAATCTGCTAGAATTATGCTAGAATCTCAGTATGACGTTTTGAAAAACGGCCAAGACAAACAACGTGTAAAATAGCATTGCTAGTACACCACCCACATTCAAAACACACAACACGTGTTACACATAAAACACCACAAGGGGGCGAGCACAGCCCACATATACACAAAACCCATAGACACAGCTCTGCCTATACACAATGATGCCTCACAACATATGACGTGAGAGCATCTGAGAGAGCTGCCTCACTCGTACACACCTGTGGGGGGTCGCAAGGGCATGATGGAGCTTGATGTCCGTGGGTTAAGAGTTAAGGATTTACACTCCTCAATAACATTGCCTTTCTCCACATCCTGGGCTCTGTAAGATCATTCGAACACACAGTCAGGCACATTCAGTTTCAAGTCTACTAGTAACTACCAGACCAGGCAGTACAGGTCACACCAACTAACATTTGGAGACTCAATATCAATGTAGCAGTTGTAGATTTTGGTCTGATGTCCTGCAACTATTTCATGGCAAAAAGGTACTTCAAAACAATATACAGTATGTTAAGGAGTAAAATGAGTAAACAAACAAAAAAGCACATGTAAACAAAGAAAACTGTCAAAGAGTTGCACATTCAGAACTTTTTCCTGTTATGCAAACCAGACATTGTCCATGGCCTCTTGGATTCTGGGTAGTGAAACGGGTTAGAGGATTCCTCCAGTCACTACTCACGCGTTAGACTGGATGCTTGCGATGTCTGTGCAGATCCGCAGGGAGGGGTCCCAGCCACAGAAGGGATCTCGGGCGAGCACGCACTCCGCACAGCTCCAGTAGAAAGAGCAGTTGGCCATGGGGATCTCCACCACTCCCTCAGACGAGCCGACAAACACGGCAGCCTGGGCAGAGCCAAAACAAAGATGAATTAGCCATCCAGTCCTCAACTCTGGTGGGAGGTTGTTGACGTTTGATCTAAAAAGCTAACACCCCTTTGTGTGCTTCCGATGTTACATATTTATTGACTGGAATACTCTCTCTATACAGCTCTGTCCAATCCACACGGTTTCTGAAAATCCATCAGTGGAATGACTAACGGGGATTTCTTAAAACTTAAAACGCTTCGTATCCAAAGTTAATTTACCATCTACACTAATCACTGGACTGTGCAAGTCAAATCCTACAGTATACTCAAAGGCAAAGCAGTGATTAAGCTCCACATTCCCTTGAGCATGTAGAGTGCGTTTAAGCCCCAACATTTTGTACATCTGCTTTAGTGGAATGCCAAAAGCCATGACTGCTTTATTGGTGGCAACACCCTCAACCCGCAAACTATTTACGAAAAGGAAGAGTCACTCGCTGACAACGCCGCTCCCACTGCACGTCAAACGTTCCCTCTGGTCTGTCAAATGTCCACCATCACATTCCTCTTCAAATTCACTCCCATTTAATATGAGGACTAAGAATGTATAGTTCAACAAATCACTGCAGCCTAATCTTTAAGAATGAAGTCCAGGTGGCTGGGCTGCACAGAGGACTTGAGGCTTGACGTGCTTTTAAAAGCCTGACATATGGCTCCCGTCCAACTGCTAACTGCATGGAAGCCACAGGGAGATACAGGCCTAGGCAAACAGAGGAAGACATTCAGTGTCCCAGTGTCCACAACCCCTTAACCCTGCATATGGAACATATGGAGAACGCAGTGTGTGTGTGTGTGTGTGTGCCTGAGAACTTTAAGCCTTGGGACTGTTCAACTATGGTCAGGTCCAATATTCCACAGAGTATTAATCTACAGTGGAACTTTCCAAGGACAATAAGAACCAGTGGCTGAATCCCTCGGCCCTGAAACCTAGACTTGGGTTAGACTGAAACTTAACCAGCATGAATGAGCAAATCCAAAAGCCAATTCATTCCATTTGTGTGGTTGAAGGTTCAGGACTTGGGGCCTAGGGTTTAGGGGCTCACATGGATATAGACAGTATAATGACATTGTTCACCAGTGGTAATCATTAATGGACACATGCAAGGGCTTCCTACAAATCTTCCTACATCTAAGCAATGCTACCAGCTAGCCACTTGCTAGCACAGATAGCTAACAGTGCGCATGCCTGCCCACACCACATCTTCTAAGGCCATATGCATGTGGACAGGTGGCAAATTAGCCTTATGCACGAGGCCCAGGTGGCGATCACAGATCAGGAGCAGCTGTTGCATTTAATGTCCTTTCTCTAGTTTAACGAGATGTGTGAATACACTTAGGTCTACATCACTGGTGTAATCAAACAATTCTGTTGTGTTTGTCTTCACAAAACATGGATGTTATGTATTTGCATTCCTCTACAGACACTCACTTAATCCTGGCTCTATTGATGTTGATGTTGGTCAGCACTTAACAGCAATACATTCATTGTTGTAAGATAAAGGTGCCAGGGGGAATTTCTTCTTCAAAACGAGCAAACAAACAAAATATACTGGATTAAAGCACCTGCTGAGTAGATCAACAGACATCTTCCAGCACAGGGGGGAGGAGGTGGTGAGAGGAGAGAGGGCATGGATCAGCAGTGGCTGACATAATAGATGGCTATAACTTATTCTGACAGCAGGTCAGATTAATTGATGTCTAACTGGGGCAAGGCAGAGAGAGTGAGGAGCTTCACCTTAGATATGGACAGCAGGAGGTTCTTCACAGGCTGTGGCTGTCGGAACACCTGCACCTCCTCAATCACATGAGCTCCCTTCTCCAGCAGAACCGTTTTGTGCAGGTACCCTGAATCTGCACAGGCAGGAAAAACTGTTTACAACTCGTCAGTCATAAAAAATAGCCATTACAAATTAAAATGTTGAGATTATAAACTATTTTGCATTACACCAAATAACATATAAATCTATGCCATTTCAGTGTGATTCGAGTCTTCCTGTTGTTAGATGTGCTGCACTATAGATGGGAACTGGACACCAATTTATTGTCTTGTGTTTATATACTAAATTAGTAATTTGTTGCTTTATAGTATCTCTAAAGTAAACAACCATGTACTGGTCTTAACTGCATTCTGCACACTTTACAAAATACAATGAAGAAAAGGTTGGCTATGCGTAAGATTTTTCCACTTGAGGTCCACAACCCCTGAAACAAAGCTAGTTGGGCATCTTTGCTGCGGTCACCATCATGGCCACTTTGGGCACCATCTCACCTGTGAGCAGGTAAAGCATGGTGTAGTTCCTGCCCTTGGCACCGTGTACCCTCTGCACGGCGATGTTACTATAGCGATATTCAGGCGACACCATGCTGAGTCTTTTGTTGCTGGGCTGCACACTCTCGTCAGTGAGGAAGTTCTCCTTGACGAAGCGCAGCGTGTTGTCTGAGGCATTGTGCAGGCCACACTACAGAGCAGAGCAGAGAGAGAGAGAAGGGGTGGAGGAGGTGAGTAGAGGTATGGGCTCAGCCAATTAAACGAGGCGTGTCTAATGTCAACATAGAAACGGTTGATGCTTGTTCTAAAATACACAACACGTGAGAGAAAGTCAACATATAATGGCCATAACAAAGCTTAAAGATAAATAAAAAGTCATAATGACTGATGTGAAGTACGTTATAATGGGCATAGATAATGACATGCCTTCAATGTACATGGACTGGCATTGCTCCTCCCTTTTACAAACAAAAGAACAAAAGAGGAATATGGGGAAGAAAAAAACCTTCCCTCAGTGCCAAGAAAGGCATCAAAATAACACCCCATGTGATGTATTTAACCCAATTCCATGAGGTGGGTTTACAAAGCCGTGTTGCACTATGAACAGACTGCAGGGGAAAATGAGGCCAAACGGCTGAACTCTTGGCCACATTAATGGTCTTCAGTGCGCAAATAATGGAGCAGATTAAGCTAGTCATGAACATGCTGCATCAGCAATCTCAGGGTCCCTTAAACAGCTCCAATGCTCCTGGTGATAACGCAACTTCTCCCCATGGCCTTGAGGCGTTTACCACTTGCTGCACTAAACTAAACCATTTTTAACAAAGAAATACATACATGACCAGCAATAATAAATGATAAATCGACTCACAGATCCAGGGTTGGCCACTTTCTCTTGGACCCGAGTACTCCACCTGAGGGTATCTCGGTTCAAGACCTTGTAGTTCCCGGCAAACACAGTCTTGATGTCTTCGAGGTTGAAGACACACACTGCTGATCGTCCCGAATTAACAGACCTGGGAGGAGGGGATTATGCATAGATTAAGCATCAACAGTGATAAAAGATGGGCTATAATTTATACTGACATGAATAAGTATGTATAACTATGCATCAACTGAGATAAAAGATGGCTATACTGACATGTCTTTTATTCATATGAGTTTTCAGTTTACAAGGATTTGGGATAAATATTTCTGTTAGGAGGCATGAGAACGTTTCAACTTGAGATTCTTCTTCCCAAGAGAAAGCAAAGCTTCTTTACTTCTTGGTTTGAATCTGTATTAGTCTATAATATTCATTTCTTCCTCACCACTGTGAACTGAAGATGCCGTAGAAAAGTGTGTCCTCCTCAGGAGCTCCCTCTGGTGGCTGGAGGGTGAACATGTCCTCCAGCACATTGTAAGGCAGCTCCCCCTGGGACTGGCACAGGAGCTGGGCTTTTGCAAAGGTGGTCCAGCGCCTCTGCAGGGTCCGCTGGCCGCCCACGTCACTCTGGATCACAGGAGGAAGGACAAGACTTCAGTTACAGTCATCCATCCATCACACTTTACACCAAAGCCATCCTAATACAATCCATTACAACACTGACATACACTATGGTATTGGAACGTTTTTTGTGGGAAAGGCACAAACAAATAACTGTAACCAATGGGAAAAGTTTGTTCAGACTGACTTTTTGGACAGTTTATATTTACCATTTGTAGATGCCAGTTAGCAACTAGTTTGCAACTTACTTAGTTAGCAACTATGGCTTTGTGAAACATGCCCAAGAACAAACATAAAGGCTATCCTGATGAGGTATAAAATGACAACTTTACAATTTTACGCTGACTCACTGCACACTATAGCTAATGCTAGATACAGGACTGGCTGTACTTTGGTACCCGAACTATTAATCACACATCTATGGACACGAACAATGACCACAATCAGAGTACAACAGTACTGTACACAACACTATGTGCTTTAGGTGTGAGAGAATGACTGCTGAACAAATAACTTCTTCTTTCAATTCATTCTTCTGCTCTCGATTTCAACATCAAAACACACCCACCCAGTAAAACAACTGTTACTGACTATAACAGAAACTTTCAAACTGATGAAGCATGCAGAAGGGAATTTATGCTCTATTATCAGAGTCGTGCAGCTGAGCTTATCAATAATGACAGCACAGCTCGCCACTAACAGCCACGCTCTGAAGAACGTGCAGAACAAACACGGCTTCTTTTCTCATTCCCTACCTAAAACAAACTTGCACGTCCAACACACACTGTTCCGTCAAATACCGCACACAGCTGTCTTACCGTGCAGACTTGTGCAACGCGGGACACGGTGAGCTTGTCGATGAAGTCATACTCTCGGCCCACCTCACTGAAGAAGAAGTAGACCTTCTCCTCGCTCGGGATGTAGCTGGAGCTGATGAAAGTGGGGTCTGCAGGGAAAACAGAGACAGTCGTGGAGATGAGGGAAGAAACGTTGAACAATAAAATTAAATTGTTACCTTATCATCACATTATCATGTCATTATGTGCTTGATCGTTTTACGCTTAGTTCATTTATTAGACATTGTCTTGCAAACCAACTTCCAATGTAAACAACATGCACACTTCATCAGCGTTGTGACCTTTGACCTTTTTGATGTTAATAACTTGCTCTACTAAGTGACCAAAGAAAACTATTTTTTTAACCATCATTTACAATAAAAAAACAAAAAAAACAATTAGTGAACGCAATTAGAATAAATAAATCAGAATTCACAAAAACTTAATTAAGTTCTGCTGTCCTCACACACAAAGGTCACAAAGACTCAGCCAGTTCTAGGCAGGATCATCACTTGGACACGGGAGAAAGGGGAGGCCTGAAATGTCCAGACACCAACTCACCCTCCAGCCAGCCAAGAGTATCGTCCAGTTTCAGGTCAACATGGCTGCCCTCACTCAGGTGCCGGGAGATGACCGGCCGATTACCCCGGTAGTCTGCTACTGTGCCCGTGTACAGCTCTCCATCTGTACAACACACACACACACACACACACACACACACACATAAATATTTACAGATTTTTAATGCATACACTTCATTTCTGACTGGTATTTGGGATTTAAAACAATAGACATAAACTGTGTAAATGTATAGGGATTTGAGACATAATATCTGTCTCTATAACTTCCTGTCAAAATGTGTATGCATCTATACCTGTGAGAGCGGATGTAGGTGTGTCTCTGGTACGTTAGACACACTGTCTCCATGTTGTATCAGCACGTATCTTTACATTGGAGTGTGTAAATTTGTGTGTGTGGAAATGAAAGGTGAGCTAGCCTAGCAGGGGTGTGTTGGCACTGCAGTCACGTCACACAATCCAGAGATAAGCAGCTAAGGACAGAGGCTTAAGAGCAAGAGGATTAGAAGTGTCTGCTCTCCCTTGCTCTTTCTCCCGCAGCTCGAGATTAAAAACAACAGGGCCTTGTCATGGCAAGAGTTAGCCCTTGTATGTATGTGTGTGTGTGTGTGTGTGTGTGTGTGTGTGTGTGTGTGGTGTGTGTGTGTGTGTGTGTGTGTGTGTGTGTGTGTGTGTGAGTCCCTTACCCACGGTGATGGCCGTGTTTTTCTGGTAGGGGTCGTAAGGACAACGACCTCTACCCTCCTCAGGTTTGCCGCTGGGGCCCAACAGCAATGAGAATGTCTCAGAGTTCTGAGAGAGAGAGAGAAACAGAGAGACAGAGAGAGAGAGAAAGAAAGAGCATAAGTCAACAGTGGCGCTGATAAGAGATGGCAATTACTTATACTGACACCTCCATTATTCAAATGAGTTTTCAGTTTATAAGCTATTTCTCAGACATGAGATAGATACAGGCCTCAAAGTGAGACCATACTTCTCAACTCAACCACTAGCACTATATGGTCATGAGGGGCAGGCTGGTCCTGCTCTGACTGATAAGCTTCTTGCCACATGTTCATTTGGGACGTCATTGCTTACAGTATAACGTACCAGCTGGTTCTGAAAAGCTTTTCATGCAAATTTTCCCTGACAATTAAACCCGAGATGCTAATACCCATTACTTTGAGCACACATGCACGGTAACACACACACTCACACACACACACTTTTTATACACTGCTGCAGATCAGCACGACAGCCTCACACAAGAGGATTAGAAAGCAAGTGGTCAGTGTAGTGTGTGGGGACTTGGCACGAAGTTCCTAGAGGTAGCAAGTGTTTGCATGACAATGCGATAAGTAGATGCACTCTTCCGCACACAACAATGAACTGTGGGCCGACGGTACCGTACACGAGATGGCAACTACAGACAACCACTGTCGGGTGGTGGAGTAACTACAAGCAGATCTGTGTTTCCATTCTAAAATACTTATCCAAGATCTGCTAATCTAAAATATATTACACATCATATGTCGTGCTTCACATTACATTCTCATGTCCCAGTGGCCAACATTCTGAAACTGTGGGAGTAATCTGGACTGCAGTTACTTGTCCAATAACACTAACATGTAGTAAGAAGCCAGATAAAACCCAGGAGCCTTTCTGAATGTTTCCTCTGCTCTGCTCAAGTTCCTGAGCCCCCGCCATCCAAAGGGTCCACTGTGGAGGCCAACAAAAAGTCTGGAATGAAATGCGGGGTAACACCACTGCACTGGTCTGCGCAGATAAACACTAAAAGCAAGAAGGCAGCATCACCCACTGCTGATGCTGCTGTTGGACATGGGTGGAAACCGCTAGTGAGCTTGCAACGACAGCTGACCGCAGCAGGAAATGACCCCTTGACCCTGATGAGACGAGATCCAACAGGCCCGGCCCACAGCCTGTGAGCCATGGCGCTGGGGCTAACAGTGCTGGCTAAAAGGCTGTCAGTTAGTGAGGAGGAGAGCACTCTGTAAATGACCAAGATGCCTGTGGAAATGCATTAGGAAGCCTACTACTAATGGATGATGTGTATGGAAAAGTGCAGGAATTGGACTGATGTTTGGTAGATACACTAAGTCCGGATGTCTGTTTCAATGGACCTGATGACCCTTAGACTGCAGAACCACTTAAAAATTCCATTGGCTTTCTTTTTATGATAAGCACACAAAAACAAGGAGAGCTATGACAGACTATAAACAGATTAGCGCTGAGTGCTCTTTGGGTCCTGTCAATAGACGTAAATACTATACACCTGAGTGTAAGTACATATGTGTGCGTGTGTGTGTGTGTAGGGGAGAACAGTGAGTGTGTAATAAAGATGACTTAGCGCAGACACTAATGGGTGCAAGCACAATGGAAAAATCCAGAACAAGAGTGTGAGTGACAGTTTTTGCCTTACAATGTAGGTGCAGCGCGGGCTGAAGCAAAGGTTCCGCAGGCGTACATGTGGGTGGAGTTTAGGACCTGGAGGACACGGACAAAGTTGGGGCAGTAGGTCTGCAGGGGGTAGAGAAGAGGGAGGAAGACATGGTTACCAAGGACACGGGCCGTGATCCCATTAACCCGCCACAAAGAGACGGCACGTGTTGGCCCAGCAGGATGTATCTCCCTTGCTGAGACTCACACACACACACACACACACACACACACACACACACACACACACACACACACGCAGCCAACTCCATGTATGGTGTGTTATAGACAAAAATCGGTAACAAAACAGGACACATCAAGATTAATGTAATCTACTAAAATGTGAAAAAAGTTGAACAGGAGCAACATGGCGGCAACAATGAAGAGAAAGACATAGATTAGACATTACTAAGACCCAAGGTCTGTATTACTGTTGAATGGGCATATAGACTATAAAACATACACCAATAACATTTACAGGACACAGTAGTGATTCCCTGGTGATGAATCCTTGAAAGGATCCCCAACTGGTAGGATGTGTTGGCTGTATAAGATTGACGTCGGCTATGTTTAACATAATTTAAATACAATTTAAATGTAAATTAAATACAATTTAAATATAAACTCAAAATGGTTTCATGAAAACATTAAGAAAATCCTTTCATTTGTAGAGCTTGTAAACTGCCATTGTGTTTTACGTCATTTATGTGTCAATGCTGTTCTGGGTAAAAAATGAAATCACGTGGATGAGTTGGACATTGTGGTGTAATTATCATTTCTTCCGTTCAACTTATGCCGTTTTAACCTGAGCGCATCGTAAATCAGGATGACAATGTGGGAGCCAGTACTCAAAATTTTCTCGAAAACAACATCAGTGTGTGGGATTGAATTTTTACCCCGATGTCATGAGACTTAAACTTTTTTTAAAAATGAAAACATTTACAGTGTTTTTTAACTACATTTATTTAGTTCACACCAACGTCAATAATATAAGGCAGACACGTCTTACTAGCCGGTGATTCTTTTAAAGGGGAACTAAAATAAAATTGGAAGGAAGAACGATACACCAGATGTGAACACCAGAACAACAGCATTCTGGTCTTTGGAGTAGAATCACAACACACACTTTCTGGAAACAATATTCTAAAAAGCATAATATCTTCAGAAGTGCAATTAGTACTCTAACTAACAAACAAACAAACAGCTTCTGTGAAAGGCGAGACTGATGCATCAGTGTATGCCTCAAGGGCTGTGGTCACAGCCAAGAAGCCTGGCCCAGGATGAGATCAGAGGGGCTGGGTTGGCAGGGGCCTGCCCTGTGACAGAATCTTTGTGTGTGTGTGTGTGAGTGTATATTTGTGTGTGTGTGTGAGAGAGAGAAAGAGTGTTGAGTGTGAGTGTGTGAGTCAAGCGTGTGTGATGTGTGAGGGGGAAATGAGCTGAAGTCAAACTCCTCTCATCCAATCACAGGGATAATGGGATCCATTAGACCACTGCATGAGGAGCTTGGTGAGGGAGGACAGGCCGGATGAGAGCTAAACACTCAGGCCTGCACGGCGTAGGTGGGTGGAGGAGAGACACAGATGGAGGAATGTGACGGTGTGTGTGTGCGTGTGTGTGTGTGTATGTGTATGCGTGTGTGTTTACTTGCCTTTTTCTTTCCTTTCATGGCACAGTCATTTAAGTCTTTCTCTGTTGGTGACCAGTCCAGCTACAACAGAAACGAAGCAAATATGCACGTCAAGAGATGTGTCCGAGAGCATGCTCTGGCTCACAGCCAATTATAGCCTATTATTTGGAAATTAGACCTAAATGTGTTGGTCCAAATTAACTAGAAATAATTAAAGGGTATGTCTACATCTATGGGTGTGTCTGAAACTTTATAAGTTTCAGCTGCACTAAGAAATGCAGCTTCAAACATTAATGAAATACACACACGTGCCATGCACACGCATAAAAACACACACACACACACACACACACACACACACACACACACACACACACACACACACACACACACACACACACACACACACACACACACACAGAAACCTTGGTGTTCATTCACAAGGAGGTCACTAAGGCTCTTAAGAGTGCACACCAAGTATAATCATTTCACAATAGCAAATGCGGATTCTGAAGGAGGTCAAAAGAGGTCATGCGGGTTTCTGACCTTGTTCGTCATCACCATGGCCCTGGGCTCGCTGACGTCCAATGAGATGATGGCATCACGTGCACCCACAAAGAGCGTGTCCTCGTCGCTGCTTAGCAACAGTGTGGTGGTGTTGCCAATCTCAAGACTACTAAAGTGGGTTAATGACCTACCAGGGCTACCTGTTGGGGGGAAAAAAGTGACTGAAGATTAAAAGTTAGTCTGGTTGCACTGGAACAGACACAGTTTACATTTGAGATCATTTGAGATGGCTGAATGTCTGACTTAAAAGCAAAGCATTCTGGATTTGACTCAGTGGAACTCTTGCATTGGGCAAGTTTCAAGTCCAAAATTTGCTTTTTTAAGTGTGTGTATGTGTGTTTTTTATGTATATGTTCACACACACACACACACACACACACACACACACACACACACACACACACACACACACACACACACACACACACACACACACACACACACACACACACACACACACACACACTGTAGTTGCCTGGAGCTTTTACAGTACGGAGGTATGACCTATAACAATCTCATATAAATAATGCTTGGCTGATCCCTGTCATTTGTAATTCATTCCAACCTACTCACTTGGCCTGCTAATGTTCTACCTAACTTCACAAACAATTCAAAGAGCTCTGCAGTTAATGCAAGTCAATGCAGATAATGGAATATTAATGGTGTTGGACTGCTGCTGTGGCAAACCACCAAAGGCTGGAAGTAAAGTATAATGAATTGTGACCTGACTTTCCTGAGAATCCCACCCTGCTTCACTGATGGTAACGATATCCATCTCAGTGGGGTGGGGAAGGGAGATAAGGATGGCCGTCAATAATAATAGCCATCATACACCAATGAGAAGGCTGTAATTGAGAAAATTGCTCCATCCACTGTTTCTATAGAATGACTTTACTTGCACTAATGCATGAATTTTCTTAGCCCACATCAGAAAAGCCATTGAAATACTGTATGGGTCACTTGTGTGGACTTGTATTATTTTTGCTACTATTATTTACATTACGCAAGCCCAGGTTCCATAAACAACATTTTCTAAACTGCTGTTGCGATGTCAATAAATGACCTTTCTTATTTTGGCTTCATTTCAAAGCAACATGATGGCACAGCACAAAGCAGTCTATTACCTTTACAGTCATTATGAATGGAAATCGTATGCAAAGAACTTGCTTAACCTGGTTGACCAGACAAATTCTGTGCGTCATTCTAAAGGAACGAAGGAACAAACAAACAAACACAAAAGCAGGCTAGCACAAGGGTGAAGTGGAATTTCCATCCACTGGGTCATGGTTTATTGCATCAGTATTTTGGGGGAGTTCGGGTGACAGGGTCAGTGACGAGTAACTAAACACTGCAGCGATGCCCTTTGCCTACATCAAAACCACAGATTACAGAAAGGTTCCATTCAGACACAGAGTAAGAAGTAGGAAGTTGGAAGTTGGAAGTTGCATGTAATGACTAACAGCAGGGGGCAGCTAAGAACTAAGTCACTGGAAGCAAAGGAAATAAAATACTCCTATCTTATCTAATGAAACTCTCTATGTTCTGATGGCTTCAGTCTTTGTGTTTTGAACATTTCTTGGAAAAGCACATTGAGCTGCCCTGTGTATGAAATACGCTATGTAAATAAATCTTGCCTTTCCTAAGACATCTGATAGATTATTTTCTAAGCCACAGCTTATGTTTCATATTTGATGCTAGTTCCATACAGGTTTACTGCACCATCACATATCAGATTTGTAATGTTTACTGATTCAAATCTGATGAAAAAGAATAAATAAATAGGTATAATAATATGCAGGTATAATAAGGTGCAACAGTGCATCATAGCTTTTTGTTCTTTTTCAGGCCTAAAACACAAGCTCTACACTAATCTTACATGCATTATAAACAAACTATTTTAAATGAAAGCTGAGTCACATATCAGACCCGATTCAGACTCGGATCATATAGACACTCGACACGGACTTGACTTGAAATTGTTTTCAATGACTTGGACTTGGCCTGAGTACGGAAGACTAGGGACTCTTTGGTTTTGTCACTTGACAACACTGGTCACAAAGGAGGAACTAAAACTGCATGAATCCATGTCTGGCAGATCTCACACACACACACTCAAGCAGTTTTGCCTGTTAAAGGGGTAAATAAATGACCACACATGGAAAAAAACTGTGTCTACTATCTGTAAATTTTTGTGCATGTGTTCATTCTTGCTGAAGTCGCAAGCTACAGACCCGACGGATCCACTCTTGTTTCTCTTTTCACACAAGACCGAGACCTGAATCTCCTTACTGCCGAAAAACACAAACCTCATG
This sequence comes from Tenualosa ilisha, assembly GCA_015244755.2. Lineage (NCBI taxonomy): Eukaryota > Metazoa > Chordata > Actinopteri > Clupeiformes > Clupeidae > Tenualosa > Tenualosa ilisha. Next base: position 1,374,977 of record PYXC01002690.1, read on the forward strand.
ATGACCAACATCAAATTAAGACCCAATTATTGCGATCCAATTTTGTATATAATGAGATACTGCGTGGAAACGCGGGCTCCTCCTCAAACAAAAACATCTGCATAGTCTACAGTGCATCAACAATGCTAGACAAGGCCTGCAGGCAGGTTACAACACTGACTTGATACATGCCATTACCACAGTCAAGCAGCTGTAACCATATAAAACACATAATGAACAGATAGCATCTTGAGAACAGCTGCATTGGGAGAAAACACCTGGGTGCATATGCCTGGGTGGTTTGGTTTGGAGGAATTACAGACATGTGTTACAGTAGCTGTCCTCAGACACAGTAGCCTACTTCATTAAGATTGGAGATTGTCACCCGAGTTAGTCAAAGACAGCCAACAGAGCAAGAGGGGACGCTAGGTGAGTATGTGTCTGTGTGCATGTGCGTGTTTGAGAGAGAAAGAAAGAGAGAGAGAGAGACTCGGAGTCAGATAGATAGAGAAAGAAAGAAAGAAAGTAAGAAAGAGTTCAGTTTCAACCACACCAAGGCCAAGTCATTAGCCTCACAAATGATGTAAGTTCAGAAGGAAAACAAGAGACAAGTTGTAAGTGTCAGAATACATTTTCTGATTAGCTTTGCTAATTACCATTCCTGAGAGATAAAAGGAGGACCTTTTTCACAGAGGTCTCCCTCTAGCCTGCAGCAACCAATCTAGCGCTCACCTCTGCACTGAGTGTTCTGCTGTCAATGCATCAAAAAAACAACGACTGAATCCCATCGCCCCCCCACTAACCCTAAGCCTGGGTTTAGGGCGTAGGGGGGTTATCTGGATTCAGCCACTGTCTACTTTAAAGCCCCATCACTCTGATGACACACCGCCCCCATCCTGCCCTTAGTTCCGAGATGTGCTTGAGTCACAGATACCAGCAGCCCGGAGGCTTGTGTGAGTGAAGGGGCGATGAATGCCGCCAATCGGCCAGCTTATCTCCGCACATGACTCAGTCTGTTCGGGTCCAGTGCACACGGAGAGAGGCGCGGGATAGGGGCGCCTCTGGGCTAACGCTAACGCTAGCACTCTGACGCCACACGAGCCAACTTGCCTATCCAAACATCCTGTGTTCTAGCCGGGTGTGCACATGACAAAGCACCTGATGTACTACGCCTCCCGTGCAACCAGTACATCAACACACTCTTATGTCACAGGAGTAGGGAATGATAAGTGTGTGAGTGTGTGTATGTGTGTGTGTGTGTGTGTGCGTGTGTGTATGTGTGTGTATGTGTGTGTGTGTGTGTGTGTGTGTGTGTGTGGTTATGAGGACATAGGGCCTCAGTTCACTCCCACTCCACAGGCTTAAATAATTGAGGGTTGGCCAAAAACATCAGTTCAGTGTCCATGCTCAGGTCAAGGTTTGGGAATCTTTCCTCCCACCTCTGCAAGCATGTACACAGACACGTGGGCACCCACACACACACACACACACACACACACGTTTGCTCGCACGCAAACACAGCTGATGCAATTTCTCTGTCCATGTGTCAAAATACCATTAGGCGCTGGCCACTGCTGCTAACATCCAAGATTCATGCACTCTTGATAACAGAGAGAACTCTCACAGCTGTTCTAGGAAACAGCTCAGAGCAGAAGTACAAGAACAGGGAGGACACATGGACACTCGCACGCGCACGCGCGCCACACACACACACACACACACACACACACACACACACACACACACACACACACACACACACACACACACACACACACACACACACACACACACACACACAACACAACAAAAAACTGGCTCACTAATAATCTAATAAATAACAAGCATCCCTAACGACGAGCTGTGAAGACACTGGCTTTCCACAGAGGCCAATTATCAATGTGTGGATAATTTTACCTCTACCTTTTCCTCTGTACTGACTGACTCATGAGGCTAGAGACAACAACCTGTGGGGGGAAAACAGTCTTGTATGGTACCGTGTATTTCAGTAACAATAAACGTCAGAATCAACTTCTTGAGAACGCCCCCAAAAAAGGAAGTAAAATAATCAGATAGTGGACCAATTCCAAATAAGAGTTAAAAAAAAATAAAAAAAATTCCAAGTTCAGTACAAAAAAAATAGAACAACTGCAATACAGTGAAACAAACAATACAACTGTACATCATACCGACTCCAAGCTCATGTCAGAGACAGTGTGATATGGCTCATCCCTGGCAGTCTGTGGAGCTGCTGCTGAGGGGTTAATGACCCTAATCAGTTCAACCAGGCACAGGCCAACAACCTCACAAGGCTCCCTGAGCACATTTTAGGCTAATGGTGTCAGGGTGCCTGGTGTAAGGGGTATGTCTGCTCCGTGTTGTGTTTCTTTAAGAAAATTTGAGGGACTCACAAATGCTTCTGGATGATCGTGGGGGTTGTTAACTAAGTCAAATAGGTAAATAAATGAATCTCTTACACTCTTACTTATTTACTTGCTTATTATCTCTTTTTGTTTTCTCTCTCTCTTTTGCTCTCTAAATATATATATATATATATATATAATATATATATATACACACACACACACACACACACACACACCCCGTTAGGGTCAGCTACAGAAGTAGACTCAAAATAACAACAGTCAAAATACAGAAGCAGCAGCAAACAGAAAAAAAGATCAAACAAGAAACACTGTTCATAAACCTCCACAGCATGCACCGAAACTGCCTGTGCGTGCACACTTACTTGTGTGCATGTCATGTCTGTGAATATACAAATAAATAAATATAAATAATTGTTCACAAATAGTCATATAGCATGCACACGTGTAGGCATGGCTGTGTGAGAGGTATCAGACAGCGTAGGCGTTCATGCAGGCATGTGCATCTGTACACACTCAAAAGGTCAGACAGGCCAGGATGAGAGAGAGAGAGAGAGAGAGAGAGAGAGAGAGAGAGAGAGAGAGAGAGAGAGAGAGAGAGAGAGAGAGAGAGAGAGAGAGAGAGAGAGAGAGAGAGAGAGAGAGAGAAGAGAGAGAGAGAGAGAGAGAGAGAGAGAGAGAGAGAGAGAGAGAGAGAGAGAGAGAGAGATCTTTTCTTTTTACCCAGGAAAAAGTTCAGGCACTGTGGTGCCTTAGTGCTAGACCGAGCACTGGAGCCTCTAGAGAGCAGAGAGCAGACGTTAGAGAGAGGTGAACTGTATACCCAAACCCATTTGGCTGTTGACTTTATGTTGTGTAATAATTTGGCCTCAGGCCAGGGGCCATGCAAAGATTGCTTAGGTCGACAACAGACACAGACACAGACACAGACGGAGGCTGACGGGAAAAGTTCAAACGAACTCAAAGTGCTCTGACGAGAGGCGAGAGACGGAGCGCGCAGGGGGGAGAGAACGAGGGAGCAGCAGGCCGTTACGAAACAAACAGGCCACCACGTGTGCGCTTCCGCAGAGTTAAGAAGGTAGCTACATTGATAGCTCTTCCCTATTCCAAAAGAGCTGCTAGCGCTCGAGGGAATTAGGAAGAATCCCTCCCACTCTACCTGTAAGCACACTTCCTGTCTTCCCCCTGCCACCCCCCCCCCTCCCATGTAGATGGCCCAGTCTCATGGCCTGAGCAGCCTAGAGCCTTGATGAGACGTAATCCCCAGCAAAGACTCACCCCTGACCAGCCGTTTTCCCTCTGGGCCTCCCTGTGTGTGTGTGTGTGTGTGTGTGTGTGTGTTATTCACTATTCACTGAATCACTCACTACGTATATACACGTACTTACTCATGCTCAACGCCACTGCCTGGATAGATTACCTCCAGTAAACAGTTGGCTTTAAAACCTCACAGGTGGTTCAAAGCTCCTTCGCATTAAGAGCTCTCTATACGCAACTTCAGCATACATGGTGTGCACTTTGAGTCAATGCTGCATTTAAAAGTGCTGGAGGATATCGGCCCCGTTTAAAAATACAAATTTCTTCTTTCTTTCAAGACCTTTTAAAAGAGCCATCATTACTAAATAATACCAGTACAACAAGCAGTGTAAACATATTACACAGCACACTTTTTCCTTCAAAGGAGCCCAATTAGTTGAGAAAAAAAGTACTGAATGCATTGCAAATCACTGGCCTGGCCAGAGATATTTACTAAAAAATTAGGAAATGGTCATTGCTGTGGAATTGGCAGGAATTAGGAAACAATGAAAATCAAACCAAAAAATTAGAAATGGATCTTAATTTTAAAGTTAAATTTAAGATGTTTTGAGCACTAGTTGAGCATGAGACTCAGTGTGTCGACGTATGGCTAGATTACTTTTAGAAGATGTTATGCTGGGAAGTGGTCTCCAGTGGACAGCCACTTCCCACACCACGCCGACCAGAAAGCCTCCAGTCTCACGGTTTTGCATGGCCTCATGGGATTGCAGATGCCGGAACCGAAATGTGCACTGGAGGTGCATTTCCCCAAACCTGCTCAAAATTATCTATTATTATCTATCAGCAGCTGGTTGCACTTCTCTTTTTGAAGCGGATACTAAACCAAATTACAGCAGCCTCCTGGAAGATTTAGTCCTATAATTGTTGAGTTACAGGAACTCTAATTAAAACAAATCACGTCACCTTCCACTGCTCTGATCGAGCTCAAAAAGCACATAACCTGGCACTGAATGAGCCTTCAGTCCCCTTAAGACTGTTTGATTCTGTGTGTTTGGCTAAATGAATTCTAATATCATCTGCTTGCCAGCACTGACATGCTGTCACATAAACAGCCGCTAAAGAAACGTCACGGACTTGGCCCTCGAGATGTGAGCGTTGCTCCAAACAGCCTGATGACATCCAACTTTTCGGACAGATTTGGATCCGCACCCATGACATCAGTGTTTTGCTGTTGAGGCGGCAGCCATGACTGTTCCTGCGTAGGGTGAGGAAGTAGAGGTTGGGGTGGGGGACTAGAAACACTACAGGCAACAACTAAGCCCTGGTAGTGGAGGAGGTGGTGGTGTCAAGCACCACAACTTGCATGCCTGCCAACTTTTGCCCCTGCAAACATTGCTGATCCCTGTGCTGGCCACCAATCTGGTTCAACATGTTCCATGTGAGTGGTGCCAAGGGAAATGTTCTTAGTGGAAAAGCCGCGATGCAGGAGGCTGGCTTGACTGTGGAATCCCACTCTGGATATCTTGTGGAAAAGTGGAGTAATTACGCTGAAACAACTCTCAGAGGATTGTGTGTGGGTTTTCTGTCTGTCTGTTTTTGTTTGTTTTGTTAACAAAGCCCACTAACTCCATTTACCCTCCTCAGGGGAGCTCTAGCAAGATGGAGACAGGCTTCAAATTAAACACTGTGCTCTACTAAAAAGAACAAGGCCTCCATTCTTCATTAACCACAGCAAGGCAGGGCCAGCAGAGGTCGAAGGGGAGGCAGAGATAAGCGATTAACCAGCGATCTTGAGTCTGCAACCCCATTACTCACCCACTTCCTCCACTTGCTTCTTTCTATCCACTTCCTGCTTCTCTTTCTTTGACCTGCTTCGGCCTTCCTGTGCACTTGTTGATGAGGACACAGGTTCTCAGGCAAACAAGACTTGATGATCTTAGAGTCCCTCAAGGCAAGAAAATGCATGTGCCTGCAGACTCAGAAGTTACACAGAATAATATCTGATGCCTGTTATCAGAAGTTTGTCTTTGGCATTAGGATGTGAGGTTATGCCTCTGTTATATCTACTGTCTCAAAAGTTAATTAGTTAATTAATAAAAAGGTTGTTTATAAATAATAATTTCAATAAAATAAACTGTTTAGACAGTGAGCCTGAAATTGCCTGAATACTGAAATAAGCATATGTAAAAGACTAGCCAAACCATTACTGATGCTGATGAAATCACTGCCCCAGGGTGATTTCCTCAAAGCCCAGAGGGCCAATTAATCTTGGAAAAGCTTTTTTTTTTCAAAGAATTAGGCTTCTTAATGCAAGTTGAGGTGCCATTAAGGACATATTTGCAAAGGGCCTTCATCACTGGAGTTCAAAGGCACATAGTTCATTTCTTTCCAGAGAATTAGGCTACTTAGCGCAACTTGAGGTGCCAAAGGGCACATTTCTAATGGGTCGTCATTAGAAACAAAGAAACATATTATTCACAGAGGAAGTGAAGAGGCAACTTCCTATAGTACTTTATCATTGAAACTACTTGTGTTAGTCAGACAGCAGAAGTAGGTATTGCTTGTTTCACATCCTCTTTAAACAAAAGAGACACATCAGTTCTTGCAAAATGCCATTCATTTGACATACAAAAGTTTCTGTTGCACAATTTGAGAAGACAACAAAGGCATATTATTTTAAAAGTGGGCCATTGTGCACTGAGATAACTGTGGGCCTTCCTCGTTATCTTTTCTTAATAGCATGTGAAGTGGAAACAACTACCCACAAAGCATGCCATAACATTTCATAAAAATATCCATTAAAATGGATTTCAGACTGCTTACTGTGGTAATGGTTGACATTTCATGCCATTAATTTACTTCAAAATGCAGCAAACTTTTTGGTCTCTTATTTGTGACATGGGCTAGGCTAAGGCTTGTTAGTGTGTTGCTTGTTAGGGTCAGGGTTAAGGGTATTATAGGAGTCGGTCCAAAGGGGGCTTGCGTGGGCTTGCTCCACTGAACTTGCCTGGATTCAGACTACATGATCCAAGAGAGGAGGACATCTTGTGCTTCTTTAAGCTAGCCCTCGCAGTGAAGGTGCATGTCTGTGCCAAGGACATGCATCAGAGATAACACCTTTGTGCAACTGCAGAAAAAGACTCAACCCTCTGACACGCTCCAACACCTTTTCCTCCACAGGAAATGCAAACACGGCTACCAGGTGAGTTCAGTTCAGTCTATGTCTGTAAAACCCCCCGCCATAGTTGTCACCCACATGCCCACATGGTAGGCAGACACAGTGTGGGTGGAACAAAGGTGTAATAAATGCATAAGAAAGGTTATAAGCTAGACAGAACAGCAAGTATAGAGTACAGAACAGATTGGCCTTTGCTTATGCAGCCTTTAGCTATGTGAGCAAAAGTTCCTATCGGCACTCTTGGTTCCTTTGGTTCCGTTGCGGTCAGACAGAACAGACCACTCCTGTTCCCATTATTTTGTTCTTTGGATTAAAAAAAACAAAACATCTTTTTAAGATATGTTTTTGCCCATGTTTAGGAAAAACCAACCGCAGTGTACAGAAGAGGACAGACCACTAAGTTTGCGTCTTGAACTGTTCGAATTTTCCAAAAGAACAGCACAAGCTAGGTCAGTTCTAATGACTATCGACATGTTCAGTTAAACTAGTGAAAATGCTTGCTTTTGTTTTATCTATTTCCCCTGCAACATTTTCTTGTCTGTGCACATAACTCAGCCACAAACCACTTCCTACAGCCTCTTTTCAATCATTTGTACACAAAGATGCCAAAACATTCATAAACGTAAACATAACTGCCCTCTCATGAAAACCATTAACAGAGAAGTCATTTAGCCAAAAGAATCAGGGGACATCTTGATTGTACTGCAAAACAAACAATTTATACACAAAATCTCCAAACTTGATCCAAACCAGTCCTTGAGGGTTATGAAATATAGTACCTAGTCTACCAAATTGGACCTGAGGCTAAACTCTGAGGAAATCTCTTTGGTAGCTATGGACATCATCTACACTGGGTTTTGGGTAGATATTACCAAAGAATTAGGGTAAATCAAACAAAACTGTTAGCATCTATGGAAGTGTTCACTCTGTTCCTGTGGACCAGTTTAAAAGCCAACTAAAGACCCTCTTGTACCCAATTCAACCCAATTGGTGTTCTACAAGCCCTTTTTTTCTATTGTGTACAATGCATTTGAGTGTTTTGTAAACTCCCAATGGATTTTGTACAACTATGCGCTTGCCAGTGCAGAGCACATTGTGACTTTTGTGAAAAGCACTAAACAAATTTTACTTACTTTTACTTATCAATTCTGACACACACACACACACACACACACACACACACACACACACACTCTAACTAAAGGTTTCCCTTGGACTCACCAATAGGGAAGGAGACCCTGGGGATGGCATTGGCCTGGCACCATCTGAGCAAACACAACAGCAGCATGAGGGGAGCCCAAAGGGAGGCCAACCGGGCCATCCTGACCGGAGGGTTGGCGGAGGCAGGGAGGGAGGAAAGGAAGGAAGGTGGCAGAGTAAATGAGGGAGCTGCCGGGCGGGCGAGCAGGACAGGCGAGCGGAGAGAGAGCCTAGCGTAGACGCGTGGAGTGCTGGTTCTTGGTGTCAGCAGCAAGAAGACGCCCCCGGCGATGGCCTGTCCTGGGTTCACTGGAGGCTGCAGTCATTGCATCTGTCGAGAGAGGAGAGGGTGCTGAGGATGTGTCATATAGCCGCCCTCCCACTTCAGTTGTGTAAGGGAAGAGACACACAGAGAGAGAGAGAGAGAGAGAGAGAGAGAAAGAGAGAGAGAGAGAGAGAGAGAGAGAGAGAGAGAGAGAGAGAGAGAGAGAGAGAGAGAGAGAGAGAGCACGAGACAGAGAGAAAGAGAAATAAAGAGAGATAATAAGCAAGTGAATCAGTAAGAGATTCGTTTGATATTTTTCCCTAATTCCCTCATATTTTTACATGCCTGGTTCACCTACAGTATGCAAGTAATATTTTGTTCTCAACAACTAGTAAATCTCCCAAAATGAAACTAAGTCAAGTCAAAAACATTAGCCACAGTGAGACTGAGAGACAGATAGACAGATGATGGCATCCATAATGGGTGTGCAAAACTGCCATGATTCATTTTTCCTGGGCAGGGATGGTCACGGACGAGGCACTCTTCCTCTTTCATTTTAACTCCTCACTCCACATGGCCAACAGGAAATGAGTCAAGTGCTTCCCCCTGCATTGAACCCGCATTGCTTCTGTGGCCTGCCAAAGTCTCATGTGACAACACCGCCAAATGGACTGGCTTGGAGGGGTTCGAAACCAAAGAGAGGGGGAAGAGAGTGGACACGGGTCAAACCAAATGACCCCCCTGTCCTTTAGAAGTGTGCTTGTAGGTCAAAGGCTACATCCTCAGGCAGTGCTGATAATGCACTTTGGCATTTCATCAGCACCAATCCATCATTTTCACAAAAGAGCCAATGGTGATACAGCGATCGCTTAAGTACCAATTCTAATATGCCATGCATAACTTACGAAAAGTAGTGAAGCAGCAAAGAAATAACAGAATTAAGTTCACTTTCAATGAATAAAGTCTCTTCAAACAAAACTGAATTGTGCATTAAACATCATCTCTTGCAATGCAAGACACCATACATTTCCACCCCTAGAGAAAGGCCAGAAAAAATGGGAAGTGCAAAAGTGGTGCACTTTCATATATTGTAGCACATTTAAAGTATGTAAAGTGTAAGCAAAGTATATTTTGTCCAATAACGAGCTTTTCTAACATACACTCCAAGTGTTCTTTGTGTTGTACCAAATATATTTTCAATGCAATGACAACACACTTGCATTGCATTAAAGTACATTTTAAAAAATAGTACACTCGGTTTACAAAAGCACTTGAAAAGAAAGCACATTTCTAGATCCTAAGCACATCTCTGAAAAGTGCATTTTTCTGCAATTATTTTCCACCTGGGCACATCTTTACACCATTAACATCATGGCTCCACGCCTCATGGGAGATTTCCATTCAATATTAAGCACATTTTCACAGCATAGCAAGACTGAAATGTGAAACCCACTGAAAACCCTCTGAAAACCCTGACCCTATCGTTAGGGACACAGGAAATCACTCCCAGATAATGGTGCATTGACTGCAGTCTGCAACAGAGATGACCCAAATCTGGGGCCGAATCCAAGAACGTGCTTCATCTGTAAGGGACTTGAGGTTGACTTGGCTTTCTTTAAAAGTTGCTGCCGAGCCTCGGCCCAGAATCAACCCTGCCGCTGCCGTACACATAACAGGATTACGGCGCGATGCTGCAGGTGCCAGGATTAACACAGATATGTCAGCCTTTACCCAGCTGCAGGCCAATGGGGAGTGACCAGTCTCAGAGTCTCCGAGCACATGGGCAGGAAACAGTTAATGACGACCTGGGACACATCCAGCCATTAATTCCATTCATTAAGCAGCTTCAGCTATAAATACAACCCTCAGCCAAATACATCGATCATTTATATATAGACACAATATAACAGTGCATAGATATAAAAACACACCAAGAGGTTGAACTGCATGAAGATAAATGAACCATCAGCAGCAGAAAGCATTAAGGAGAAGGAATACATTCAGTAAAGACAGATCACTTGTGTTGATGAAACAAGCTTGACAGTTCAATTGCAAACAATGAAATTCAACAACAAACCAAACCAAGCATAAACCCAAGTGTTACCACAACATCTAACAATCATGTGAGAAAGACTTCCAAGTCATCTTTGGGAAACTTAATGATGTACGCAAGATAGTACAAGACTAACACCTGACAGTGAGTCAGGCAAAAATGACAGTGCTTTTTTGACCAGGCTATGGCTGACCTCCGAGCTAGAAAAATCAACATGAAAGTTAAAGTTGTTCACTGTCATTTGTGTTGTTTAAACTCTCCACACAATCTGACAATCATTGAGTTTGTCAAGAAAAACACAAACATGGACTATGAGTAACATGAAAGTATTGCCTGAGAATTTCAGAGAATTGTCCTGACTGTTGACATTTCACATAGTCAACAGATTTTGCAAGAACAGTGTAACTCCCGAAATTGCTGAAACCACCACAGCCAATGGTCCATTCATTTTCTTTTCACAAGACATTTTTTTAATCAGCCTCTGTGGCATTACCCTTCAAACTTCCAAAATGACATTCCTTTGTGACCCTACAATCAACTAGGGCTGTGCATTTAGGTCTAACTGAATCTTAATTGTGATTACAATTATGGCTGCAAACAAATCTTTTGTCACATTGTAGTCACATGTTCAATTTTGCAAGCAGGCCTTGAGTATAATGCTTTTATTCTGGGAGACACGTGACACATAAACGCACCATAAATGACACACACACACACACCACATGAGGAGAAATTCATGGCAAAGTCATCAAAGTCCAAGGACATTTTTCTATGTTTTTTATAAAGTTAAATTAATACAACATTTTCAAAGTTAACGAATAATCATGGTAAATAATCATTATTTCAATATTGATTGCATTTCTTTTTAAACTGACCAGTCTGTTGTAAGGCCTTGAGTGTTGTAAGGCCTCTTGAGCTTATGACAGAGAGAAAAACCCCATCAAAGCTTCCACTCACAGACAGTGAGAGAGACGCCTTTGGCATATTGGAGTCTATTTTAACTGCCTCAGCAGTGGACAGGCCCCACTCAAGGTTCACAATACCTAGCCTAAGGGATCAACTAGCCGACTGCCTTTCTCAGCATTGCGCCACACTGGCCGTCAGTTGCCATAATGGGTTTAGCCATGGGAGGCCAGCCTTTTCCAGCACCTGAGTGTAAATATATCCGGCAACTGCCATACTGTGGCTGTGAGTGTGAGTGTGAGTGTGAGTGTGAGTGTGAGTTAATGGAGTCACTTTCCCAGTCCACTACACACAAACACACACACACTCACACTCACACACACACTCACACACTCCAGTGGCCTGAGGGGTTTTGGAATTCTTTCTGACATCCAGGATTTCTGTCAGTGTGAGAAAAGTCACCACACCCAAATCTTGTGGTCATAGAAATCACCCATGTGCCAACCCACACGTACATGTACACATCCATACATACACACACACACACACAGACACACGCACAACACCCACGCATACACACACGCATGCGCGCGCGTATACATACGTACACACACGTATACAGACACAGACACAGACACAGACACAGACACAGACACAGACACACACACACACACAGACACAGACACACACACACACACACACACACACACACACACACACACACACACACACACACACACACACAAACAGAGAGAGAACTTCACAGTGTCATTAGAGTGTCATATCACCACAAATCATCCCTGCTCATCGTCCCATTCAATCCTGCTCCCACTCTCCCTCTCTTGGCAGTTATCCCCTGCAATGTTCCCTCTCTTTCACATAGCCTTTTTACTGCCTCAAAACCCCAGTCTCTCCATAATCTCCTTTACTCTATCTTTCCTCAGCTCTGTGCAGTTCAGCAGAAAGTGGGTTGATACAGTGCCACTGCTGGGGTGAGGCCTGCATATGGGTATGCAGGGCCACATTCTTTCTTTCCTCAAAACACCTCACAGAAGACAGAGGTGAGAGTATAGAGTGTGTGTGTGTGTGTGTGTGAAGGCCCTTTTATCAAACAATCCAGGGCATAAAGGGATCATCAGACCTGATAAAGATGTCTGTCTGCAACACAACCCGTTTCGCGGTGACAGTGTTACGTAACTGCCCATAGGGGTTAGCATTACCCGTATTCAAACCTGAACTGCCAACTACACCTGCATAGCTCTAAGTACCGCACCCTTGACCATGAAAGACAACCCAAGGGGAAGCCAACACTTTGGCTATATTTATGGTACGGCTCTTTTTTCCATGACACTCCAGCTAACCGCAGGGCCTAAGACTACCAGCAAATCAGCAGAAAAGACACTTATTGGACAGCCTATCTATGCAGCTGAACAGTTTCACCTGAATCCTATCACAAGTGTACCACTTGAAAATTCACAGGATTGAAAGGTTCAGTAAAACATTACTGTCCATCATATGACAAAACTTTGACAGGAATATGAAAGACATATATTGAAGCAAGAGTCCAGTGAAATTACACTGGGACATGCACTAAGCCACAAATACTTGATGCTGTGTAAAAACATAAGTCATTGGCAAGGGGGCACCCGAGAGAGAGAAAGAGAGAGAGAGAGACGAGTGACAAGTGACAAGCGAAAAGAGGAAAGAGGAAAGAGGAAAGAGGAAAGAGGAAAGAGGAAAGAGGCCATAGGAAAATTGGAACTGCACTCCAGCTAGAACTGCAGCATAAGGTGGAAATCCCTAATATCACACTAGTCCTATGATGTGGGCTGTGGTAAGAGTGTGATACCAACACTGCAATTCCAAAAATCCTTGAGACCGTGACAAGCACTATAACAGTGTGCGTGTGTGTGTGTGTGTGTGTGTGTGTGTGTGTGTGTGTGTATGTGTGTAACATGATGACACCCTCTCCCTGCTGTCTGAGAAGTCAAGCACAAGACACTGTATACACCTTACATCACAGCATGCGTTCAAGCATGCCCACGGCCACAAGACCATGTGCAAGGCCTTCAAACCACAAACCAAGTCATACAAAGAACTGAAGAAAACACGGACATTTTGTACCTCTCCGCATGTAATCCAATATGTAGCTTAACGAATAGCATCTAACACAATACTAATCAAATTTCAGTTCAGTTTGAAAAAATAACTCACAGATTTCTTCTGAAAACACACAACAAAAACGGGCTCTCTGTGCTAAGAGTTTTCAATCCAAGATATCTCTCTCAATCCCAACTATGATCATTTTGTTTACGATTAGCTTAATTACAGTGACAAACAGATCTTGTGGCAAACCACATACTTCCCCATTTCCAGATTCCATTAAGTCTCATGGCTTATCATTCACAAGCATGAAATTATCCCACACAGCAAAGCTATACAATGTTTAAAAATAAAAATCTCTCATTCCACTACCCACAGGGACTAATGCATTAGTTTATCATGTGTACAATTTTTGTGCGTCTTGGTACAGACACATGTGGGTATCTTGAAAGCTTTGGCAGATGAATCTGCTTGTGTATGTGTATGTATGTTGAGCCTATTCAAGTTGCCCTCACCAGGACAGATATCTAATCTGTGAAAGTGACAGCAACAAGTTCCTCCTCCAATACCAACCTCCTCCACACTCCTGATTCCAAAACAGCCCCTCAGACAAACAAGGCACTTGGATAATTAGTAGACCTCGACAGGAGGCCTCAGGCTTGACTTGAGAAGCGGGGGTGCCTGTTATTATTAACTGACAGGAGTGCAGTTTGCTGTGCAGCTGCATCCAAATCAGCATGACAAAAGACATGTTCCTCTCAGGTTCCAATGAAGATACAGAGCCTTTTCACTACCATCAGGCCACATCTTTTATCTTCAGGTAGTGTGTGTGTGGGGACACCAGCAGTCAGGCAGTCATCATTAAGAATAATTATTATAAAAAAATCTTATTGTAGCCTGGATGACATTTGATGGTTTTATGGCCAGCTTTAATATCAGATAGGGAACTGATTGATGATATTGGAAAGGTAACTAATGGAAAGAATTCTGTGGCAACAAACAGCAACTATGACACACACACACACACACACACACACACACACACACACACACACACACACACACACACACACACACACACACACACACACACACATACACACACAAACAAACAAACAAACACAAAAATAGCACTTAAATACAGACAAAGCTCCATAACCTGAAACCACAGACAGTGAACTTGCCACTGCAGGCAAAAAAGCAGGTCTGTAATTCTGGCTTTGATGTGCTGCTGTGCTGACCAATTACACAGAACGATCCGTTATATGAAACTCACAGAAACAGCCACCTGAGGCCTCCTCAAGACTGTGAAATCAAAGCCCGTGAAGACCAGGGCTGAATCACGCCTCATAAAAGGGAACTGGACTCACGGACAAAAACGTGATCTTCAAGAACAGAAAAGGCTATTCTGGTGCTCAAAAGTAAGAAGAAGCACCAGAGGCGAATGAGGAGGATCTGTAATCCATCCCAGCTTCACTGCCAAAACACACAACCAAAAATGGTGGTGTCCCTCCTCAACTCAACTCAACCCCCCTTCATGGAGTGCTGGAGGGTGTGGTGGATGCGAACCCCAGTGAAAGTGAGAAGATGGACGAAAACAAATTGGGGAGTTGGGGGGGGGGGGGGGTGGTTGGCTGGCAGAAGGGCTGAGGGTGATGAGAGAGGTAGTGGCAGTGGGGGCTATAAGGTTAAGTTAACAGGATGGAGACAAAATGATCTCCTGGCTGCCAAATTCTTCTTCATTTTAACACCACCACTTCATGCTGTTTACACACCAAGCTCCCAACAGCTTTAAAGGGAAGCCTGCTCAGACTTGCAGACACTAGGCTACTCTTTTAAAGCAATAAAAAACTGCCTTCAAGTTTACGACCTAAGATTGATTGTTTTTTTGATGTTTGAAAAGAGTAGCGTGCAAACAATGAACACACACATAGGCTTTGACCTCCCAAGTCACTTAGCAAGGCTTTAACTGTCGAACACTGCAATACATCATCTCCAGTGCTTTCTTTCACTCTCCCTTCACCATCATGAACAACGTCAGAGATAGAAAGAGCATGAGAGGGAGAGAAAGAAGTTGAATCTCAATGTCCTCCCTAACTCTAAGCCCTCAAGCCTCAGCGATTAAACGTGCAGTAAATCAGCAAATCATGATGAAGCTGCTTCAGGTCAGTTACATCATTGAAGGGTTCAGGGGTTAGTGTTAGTGAGGACACTGAGATTTAGCCAAAGGCACAAAGGAGAGGGGGAGAGAGCCCTTGGGAGGCAATGTTCACTTGCATCTCTCTGCTGCCTTAAGAGCTGATGTGACACAGTGAGGAGAGAAGAGGAGGGATTCCAGTGGGGATAACTAGTAGGCCACTGCGAACACCACAAGGCCTGCCTGAGCCTTTCTCTAGGCCCCTGCAGGGTTGCCATAGCTACAACAGATCTGCTTTTAGGTGTGTGTGTGTGTGTGTGTGTGTGTGTGTGTGTGTGTGTGTGTGTGTGTGTGTGTGTGTGTTTCACAGGGAGCATATTGCATGCATGGTCAGATTCAGAAGTGATCTGTCTTTGTGTGCAAAGACAAGGGCAAGCAAAGGCAGACAGACATTCACGTGAATCCAAGAACAACCTAATCACTGCACACAAGCTCACAACCAAGAAACCTGTTACGACTGAGCAGACAAAAATAATTAGTTCCTGAACTAAGACTATAGAACGATGAGCCTTTTCATAATGTTCATAATAGCCTCGGAAGAAACAAGCAAACCTGTACATCTACCGCCATGAATTCATTCTGATATTTAACAAACTGGATAGGGCATTCACTTTCAAGCAGTAAGAAAGGTGACAGAAAATGGGCCTTTGTAGATAAATCTGTTGAAGATACATCTTTGAGAAGAGGGTCTGTTTTCTGTCACTGTGCTGATGATATTGACAAAAAACAGACCCAAACTTTGTATGGACCTAGGCCTTGTGTCTCAATGTGTTTTCTTTTCTTGCAGTTCCATCATCACTCTCTGTGCTTTATGGTTTGCCACTCAACCCTGTAATGACCCCAAGGCAGGGCAGTTCTAATGTCGGAGAAGTCTCTTAGCAAGCATCAAAGCAACGAAATTCATTCCTGAAGGAAAATTAACAACAAAGCCAACGCTCATAAAACAACCTCGAGTGAGATATTGTAACTATTTGTATTCGTAACATTCCACTGTGTACACTAGAATTATATCTAACGTTACGTTGTATTTATAACCAGAACAAAATAAGAGTTGTGCTAGGGTTACACTGTAACACTAGTAAATTCGTTTAGTGTCTTCCCTTGAAAGCAGCCTGCAGAAATTAACATGATGTTACCATAAACATGGTTAAACTGACGACTTACATAACATTTAAAGTACAAGCCCAGCCAACCAATTCGGAAGAAAAACAGTGAGCACATTCCACTTCCAAAACACTCCAGGGCAACAGGCACGTGTTTTCCCAAAGATTTTCTTCATATAACGTTACTCTTACAGTGTACACGACCATGCCAGAAGCAAATGTCTGCAAAATGTTTTTTTTTTTTAAGTTTTGGTGAAAACCCTAACGTAGACTACGTGAATGAGTAGGTTTTCCGCACGCATGGATACCCCAACAAGAACAACAACCCTGTTTCTGTCTCTTTTCGTCACATATTGTTCACGTAATCGTTACCACAATACTGCAGTCTGATAATGATTAAAATGTTTGCGACATTAGTTGTACTAGCCTGCTTGTGCATCTAAAGATGTTTCCTAAACTTACCTAGAATCGTAACATGAAGTATCCTAGGCTTGCGGTTTTACAAAAACACCAAACACCGTTGTATTCTCGCGCCTTCACCACACCACAGGTATGTTGGTCTCCGCTTGATGAGGTTTATTAAAAGATTACCAACAGAAGGGGATAATCCTTGTCAAATTTCATTCGACAAAAGGTGCGTGTACACGCGTTTCAACTCTATAAACTTCGCACTTTCCTCCTTTTTTCCGCATAGACTATTCGCCCCCGCGTTTCACTGATGAAACAGCCTCGCTAGCTCCACATCTTCACTGAGCCAAGCAGACTTGTATACACAAGCATGCTGCACACGATCATAGACTGGGGATGTTGATGCCATCTAGCGACCGCGTTGGGATCTCCTCAGGTGAAAATGCCCTATTGCCCACAGTTTTTAGGTCTATTGAACGATCATAGAGATAGAGAGAGTCAACGAGATATGTGGTTTCCATTCCCCGCTCCCAACAGCCTAAACCAACTGACAAGTATTTTCGTTAATATAAAGCTAAAGGCCTACCAAAACATTTTTTGAAAATGCAGAGACTGCTTTTTCGCAAGTGCAGGGAACGCATTGGTGCATTTTTCATTAATAAGCTGCTACAAAAGTAAACACAAAAACTGACGCTCAGGACAGAGTTCGAAATGGAACGATTTGATAAATTAAATATTTGGTCTGATAGTTTAAATACGCAGAAAGCAGCTTGTATCCACAAGCACCCAGGTCTTCATTAGAAGAGAAGTTCCCGATGAGGAACAAATATATCAGCTCCAAGCCAATAGGCCTACCTGTTTGTTGATAGGTAATTGGTTATGGTATCGGTGATTGTCTTCAGTTAGGACCGCAGACAAGTTATTAGGCAAAAACCACGCTGGTCTTGGAATTTCTTCATCTCTGTCATATGTTCATACAAACTTGGCGCCGTAGTAACGTTAAATGATAGCCTATCTTTCAAAGCCAAATGGGTGTAACGTTACCTCCAAATAGTCGCTTGCTTCCACGCCTTAACATGAACACTTCAAATTGCTCTTTGCCTTGTGTTTTCTTTACGACTTGCCGCCACAAATAGTTTTTTGTCTAGAAGTCGGAGTGACGCATTGGTGGCACTTGTCACATTCTGTAGCTAGCCAAGCCTAATATCCATTCTACTCCACATTTACGCCAGTTTGTAAGCCTAACTATTCGTACGTGATCCGCAGTTGTTGGTAGTCAAACTTCACCTGACTTCCAATTAACTAATTCCCTAATGGGGAGAAATGCAAGTCAGGCCCTGGGTTCTTTTTTCGCTCGTGTGTCGGGCAACTGCGCCTTGTTAGGTAGCTAGGTCATAAAAGCTGCGAGGAGAGGAGAGCCAGGTAATATCCCTAATGACAGAAAAGAAGATTTTCAGCTTACCACCGACCTCGAGACAGCGCATTGCACTTGCAGAGGTGCATCGACCTGCAGCTTCTTTGAACACTGAGGCAAATCAAAGTAATAGATAGTGGTGGGTTTTCACTTTGTAACGGAGTTTAATGCATGTTCTAGGTGAAACCTAAAGATGCTGGATGATTTTCATTTTGGCTTAAAAAAAAGCAATGTAGGCATCTTCTGTAGGCATACTTTACTTGCGTCGAGGGCTCACCAGACAGGCGTTATACTAGTCTGCAGCAGGAACATATAGTCTTATCAAAAGTGAGAAGCGCGTTTAATTGTTTTTTTTCATGACCTTAGGCCCTTTGGTATGGGTGTAAGAATATAGAGCGCCCTCTGCTGGCGCCCACTGTCATGTGCGAACAAACACGCCTTTGTTTCTCAATGCCCCTTTGGCTGTTTCTTTGCCAGACGGTTTGCCAGACAACTATGTTGTTTGCGTTGTAAGCTTATTTCCCCAGGTGCATCAAACATTTACTGTACAGCCTAAGTGTGCACTTAATGTGGCCTGTCCCAAATGTCTTTTCTATAGCTTAAATATAGCAACACTTGAATCCATGGCAAAACGTTGTTTTGTCTCACAGTGTAACATATGGCTGAAATGACAATAAAACCCACTTGACTTGAGATTCATTACCTTCATGAATTAGTGACTTTCTGGATGGGTTAAAGGAAAAATAAAGAATCAATCAGCCTTATTCCTGTTCTTTGAGGCTGCTGACTGCTGTCAGTACTTGGCAGGTTGGTGTCAGGAATTTTGTAGAAACAAGTAATACATATATGTGTATGTGTGCATACAGAAATAGGATAGAGCATGCAGAAGAGTGTTGTGCTATAAAAAGAGAGTGTAAGTACCAGCAAGAGAGTTATGTGCATGCCAGTAGACTCCTCTCTGAAAACTGTGTTGAAACCATGTTTAGAGCATCATCGTAAAAGGACAGAAACTGAGGCCTTGTGTAGGATTGGCTCTGTGCCAGCTACATCATCTACTAGCAGGAGTATTTAAGATAGATAGATAAGGTATAAGGTTAGAGTGGTTAGAATGGTTGAGGATTACCACTGTTATAACCATTCTCTCGGTGAACGCAATAAAGACTTGGTTGAACAAGACAAACTAATCTGCTACTTTGGGTTTTTCCAAGAAACTTCACATCCACACACGTTTCGCTATTTGGTCTCTGTTGTGCCAAATCCTCATACCGACCGGCAGCACTCTGCACTGTGAAACAACAGGGCTATGGCTGCATTCACTCCTGATAATTGCTTTTATGCCAAGGCTAAGGCATAGACCTATCATATGTCAAACTGAGATTTTTTATTGGTTTATTTAATTTTATTGCTTTTATTTTATCGACATCACGGTGTTACGTGAGACGTGAGACGTGCGGTACAGTTCTTTTAGTATTCATTTGTTGTCAGGAAATATAGCATCATCATAAGTTTCCTTCATCTTCTCAACTTCTGCCTTATCTAATGTGCTTAATGCTAAATTCTGAATTTCTTTCTGATGTTTCCTTTTTAACCTTTTTAAGACAGCCTACCAGCCAAGGTGATTCTCTTCAGTGAAACCTTATTTTGGGATTAGATTTATCCAACATGTTACCACCTTCCATTCAACATGTAGCCTTCCACCTTTAATGCTAGCAGAGAGGAGCTTTATCCCAATCAGTTTTTCTGTGTGATTTGGCTTTATGCTCCTCCCAGTGAACAACATTGTACTTGAGTAGGCGTGCTAATTGGGCTATTTGAATGGATTGTTAAATGCTATATATAGCAATATTAAAAATTCACAAACTGAACTATCAGTGAAACTTTTCAACTCTTAGGTTTATATGTCCGCTTTAGCCTATTAAACAATGGAATATTGATTGATCATTTAGCTGTTAAATTTAGTGTTGACATAAGCCTACAAGTAAACGAATAACCTGAGAAAACAAAGGTAATATTTCAAAGTCTCAAAATGTGATGGCAGCGGAACTCATGCACACACTCTTGCATCTAACTACGTAGCTCATAGCTTGTTGACAAAAGGCTTTGAACACTGACTTCCTCAAGACTCAGAAGCAGGCTGGAAGGATGAGCACCAAGTACTCTGTGAGCTGGCGTGAATGGCTGATGCTTCTTTGCTGTGCTTTAAAGGGTAAGTTTTGGTTTTGTATTGCCTTATACTTTTATACAATATTAGTGTAGGTGAGACTGTAGGACTATTTGTTTGGCTATTGTTCTGTTTAAGATCGGTGAATCAAATTGGCAATCGGGGAGTTTTAAAGACTCATCACATGTGATGTTTTGTAAGCTTCATTTTTTTTCAATAACAGCATGCATACTAAGCCATCCTTAAATGTCCTTTTACAGCAGCTAATATCGCATCCTGGTCTGTGATCCAGTCGCCAAGCTTTGCAGAGGTGATGGTCGGCAGCTCCATTAGAGTGAAATGCAACTTCTCAGCCTTCACAGCATCTAATGATATCTACAAATCCATCATTTGGACAAAAGTGGATGTGAGGACGGGGGAATTAAATGTTGTCTATCCAACCACAAATGAAAACTTTAAGGCAGCCAAAGCGACAGATTCATGTTATCTGACAATTGTTGGTCAGAGTCAGGGGTATTCTGGCATGTACTATTGCTGGCTTAAAAATGGATTTTTAAGATTATCTGGTAATGGCTCCAGAGTGGTATTCACAGGTGAGAAGCTGCAAAGTTCAAATAACGTTGAAATAAAGTTGAAATAGTGCCTCTCATCCTGTCTTATCCATCAGCGTTTGCACATAACATGTATGTAATATTTGCATATAATATTATTATATGTGAATGTCTACAAACTCTGTTGCAGAAAATGTAACTGCTTCAGTGGAGGTTTTTTCACCATCGGATAGCAACTCTTCAAGGGTCTCGTTTATCTGTTGGGCAAAAGGAGTTGTTCCATCACAAGTCCGTATCTTCTGGATTGTGGATGGGCATGAATACAGTGGACTTGCAGAATCTGTTTGGTCGAATGACAGCCATCTTGCAACAGAGTTCACTCAGAGTCGTATTTGGTCCCCCGACTGGAGTTGGGAAGCGGGAATGCAGTGCACATGTATTGTCGAGTTAAAAGGAAGAAACATTTCAAAAACTACTCATCTTCATCCAACTACTCATCCAGGTGAGTGAGCAAGTATAAACATGCTATTTCTCAACAACGGTGAGGATTTTGTGCATCAGTAAGTCAGAAATCCAGAACTCACCAAAATTGTAATATATCACAAACTTGGATATTTTCTTGTCTTGTGTTTTACTTTTGACAATTAATGCAAATAAGATTGTCTGTAATGTTGACCTAACTTCTACTATATTTCTACTTTAAGCTACTGCAGTGTGTTTTTGACAGCATTTTTTGACATTTCCCTATATCTTATGTGGCACCAGTTTCCTCTCACTATTCTGCTGCATTGTGCGCACAGTGGATAAAGTCGGGAACATTCTTAGTTTCAAATAACACTTCCATATGAACCGAATTCATAACATTTATATGTGGACAATTATGCTTGTGTGTTTTTTATTTAGAATCCAACAACTATGCCTGCTCAGTTCTCGTGTATGGAATCTCTTTTACATCAATTTTTATTGTGGCAGGATGGGTGGTGGTGGCTCTCTGTCAGGGTGAGTAAGTAGTCCATGTGTGCGATTCCTTATGTCTGTCAGTAACCTATGATTGATAGCCTACAAGATTAATTATCACGTGCTCTGTGTGATAGTAGTTGGCATGCTGTAGCCTGTGAACAGAGTAGGGCTGGAATTGAATAAGATAAGAATATTATTTAAGGAAATAAATTTGTAAAGCTGTATCAAAGAGGAGGAACATGATACACTTGAACTATTTTGCTGTATGTGACAGATGTGAACTGCAATTCAATTTACAGGGCGAAGAAGTAAGAAACTTAACAAAACAGACCACAGACGAAAATTCAGTGAGCATACTCAGATTTTCATTTCATTATCAACATAATCTTGTCTGTTCAAAATCAGACCCTAAGTGAATCTATTGTTTTTTCCTCAGACAAACTTGTGTCAAATGCTGCAGGGACATCTTTGAATGTAAGTGGATTAGAAGCAGACACAATTAATTATGGCATTGAAGATAAATAATTCAAATTTAAATGACAGCTAATGCTTTATGTGGTGTGAACTAATCCTCAGGAAGTGCAGTATTCCAGTGTGAACAACACCCATCGCCCAACAAATGCTGGACTTCAAAGGGACGATGTGTCAGAAAATAGAGTAGAAATGGCATGTGATGATTAGGCCTAGATTGATTGACATTTATTTATTATTCATCTGCACATTGTTGGTTACTTCATTTTCTTGTACAGTTTCAAATAGTATGTGTTGTATGTTAATAACAAGCATATTTGCATTTTGTATTGAATGTTTTGCATGCGGTGGTTTTATGCTACTTTTGCACAATGCCAATAAAAGACAATAAAAGTGGAAAAAAGTGGAAAGTCTGTACTGATTTTCTTAACTCAAGAGTGAGCTTGGGGGGAGAAAGAAAGGAATGATCCATATTACCTCCAAAAGCACTTTGAGTCAACCTCTATTTTAAGGATTGTCATGACCTTATTACTATGCATTGAACACTGACACCTGATTCTTAATTGCCTTTTGTAAGGCACTTTGGATAAAAGCATCTGCTAAATGTCTAAATGTAATTGTAATATTGCACAGAGAAAATAGCTAATATGTCTTACCGCAGAGAGCAGCAGTGCAGTGCAATGCCTCCATGTATGGTTAGATCAAGGTAAAATATGGGTCTGAGACTCCTTAAGTCCGCTTTGCCCAAGGCCCCCAGATTTCCTGTGGCCCTGATCAGAGATGTTCACATTGCCAATGATGGACTATAAATATTAAATCTTAAGTCATTCAGTGGCAGGCCGCAGGCCTATTACTACACAGTCATAAATAGAAGGCAAAAATCAATCGGATTTTAATGTCATGCTTGTAAGATGACAAATCACCATCTCGGGATCTTTTGCTCTCGCTGAGATCAGTGATCATTTCCTGTAAACTCAACCTACATGCTTGTGTGCTTGTGTGTGTGTGTGCGCGTGCGCGTGCATGTGTGTGTGTGTCTGTCTGCCTGTCTCTATGTTACATGGTTAAGCTGTACTTACACAGTAGTAATGAAATGCACCCCTGTACCTCAGCTATCAAAAGATGGACAGCAATAAACTTAAGAACTACTATGAGTGCATATGCATTATCTTTATTTGTTCTTCTCTCAAAGGTAAGCGTTATCAGTGCCTTCTTTGATAAACAATTTAAATATTAAACTGCATGGCTGACTGAGATGTCCGTTTCAGTTTTATGCAAATAATCACTTAAAATATGCAAATGTAAATACAGTAACGTCTTTTTATTATCATTATCTTTAAAAAATATATATGTAAGCCTGTTTTAAGTCCTAATGAACAGTCGTTGAACTAGTAATGTGAATACTTCTGTAAAATTTTATGCATTTCATTCAGAAAGTTTGTTTGGACGTTTTGGTTTGCTATTAATTAACTTCCCTATCTATTCTTAGCTAATTCTGTTTCATCACTGCACCAGAGTCTAGAGGTAAAGGTTGGCAGTCCGACAACGCTAAAATGCTTATTTACTGAGAGCGTGCGTTTCACAAATTGTTTTTATATGATTTGGATGAAAATTAATCCAAGAAGCAGAATGATGAATGTTCTACAAATTGACGATCGTAAATACACGACGAACGAAAAGGAACCAACAACTTGGTGCGATTTAACAATTCTTAATACAACTCTAGAGGACACTGGACTGTACTATTGTTTCAATGAAGATGGCAATTCATTTATAGGAGACGTCATAAAAGTAAGAGTATTAGGTAGGTTTCATTATTTTAGCCATGGTTTTACATTATAATCACACACTATTCTGAGTTGACAGTCTACATGGACTTTTCTTTCTCAGGTGAAATTGATGTCAGCCCCTCTGTCGAGCTCTTCTCACCATCGGAGTTTCTGGACCCCGACATTCCACTTATCTGTTGGGCGACGGATACCGTCCCATCTCAAATTCGCGTTATTTGGGTGGTAAATGGGAAAGAACACACTGGTTGGACCAAGTCAGTGTGGTCGAGAGAGAATGATCCAAGCACGGAGTTCACTGAGAGTAGATTTTGGATTTCCAAGTCGGACTGGGAGGACGGGAAATTGTGCACATGCATAGTCGAAGCTGGCGGGAGGAACATTTCCAAAAGCATTCGGAGTAAGTCCAGATCGCAGATACGTTGCGCTTATCAGTGAAATGAATGAGTGAACTGACAGCCGGGGCTCACCATTCTCATCAATAATGCGGCTCTAGAATTGCAGCGTTCCCCTACAGGTCTATTTCTATTCATAGGAGATGTTTCATAGGTTATTTAAAATGAATCCAAACTGGAGATTTAAACTTGAAAATATGAAAAACATCAAATAGGCTATTTCATCACAAGTCTACATTAATGCTTATCGACTAACACTATACTTAATCTATTCTACGCGCAGGGACTGGGGACGACATGTGCCTATTCCTGCTATATGGCATCTCTAGCGCAGCGCTTTTCATGATCTTCGTATCTGTCACCACAGTCTTGGTATTGTACAAGGGTAGGTAGCCCTAAGAGAAAGAGCGATGATTTGCTTTCGTGTAGATGAGGCCTATTGTTACCATGTGATTGATGATGATTTAAACACTCGCCTGCAGTTCTGATATTATAAAACGTTCCTGGTATTTCAAATAGTCACTTAAGCTACTGAATGAATTCAGGGCGATACATTTTAAAATAAAAAAACGAAATCTTTGGATATCTTCACAGGACACGGGATTAAAGAAATGCATAAAATGGACAACAGAAGGCAGAACACTGGTAAAAAAAATAAATTGTCATAGCCTACTGCATTCACAGCCTTGCTTTTGCATTTTGCATGTAATTTTTGCATTTTGAATGAATAATGATCCCCAAACCCACATCAATCAGATTTCACACAACAATGTTCCATGCAATTAAGTAGTATTGCATCATGTATTTATTTATTTATTTTCATTCATTCATTTATTTTTTAAGGTAAACATGGAAAATACACATCAAAGAGATCTTCCCTCACAGTGCAATGTTGAGAAAGAAACTACATGCAACATGTGCAGTAGCTACAACCATATGAAAATGTTTGGGTAATCATAAAAATCCTGGAACTGTGGAACATAGGCCTGTATTCTGCATTCTGAAATGAAATAATGATCTTCATGTGTATTTGTATGTGATGATGCATGAGAGGGGGACACATTGCACATTGTTCTTATGTGTATGGCATGAAGAATAATATTACAGACCTTTTATCAATATAGACCACTGTTTATGCTGTAATAATGTTGCTGTTAACCACTTCATAGATTGTAATGTTAAAAATTAATTCTTCATACAATCTTATTCATAGGAGGTGCAATAAGCCAGCCTTGACAATATAAATTTCAGACAGCGCCCCACAAAGTCCACTTCAAGAAGATTTTGATTTGGAAACTTAAACCGTATGCCTTACCTAATTTTTTTTGCTATGTATTTTCCTTGCAAAAACGGCATTGTACATGTGATATCTTTTTGTTGCATTCATTATTATTAAACAGTTATTATTACAGTGATTTCCACCTTGGTTTGTCTTAATGTTTTGCACTAGAAAAACAAACACACCATATTATGCTGGTCTATAAAGTCTCGCAAGATATTTGGCGGTCAGAGATGCTGCTCTCCACAAACCACAGTGCTTTCTTCTTAGCAACAGTTTTGAGTTTGAGTTCCAGGGCATTGCATCTGACACACAGCCTCTTTGATTCTGGGAACCAGACCAGTGGGCGGAACAAACAACACATTGGGCTTCTGGTGAAGGCCCTGCTATGGGTTTAGATTTCATAAAGGTGTGACACAGGCCCCCTCGCTCTGACTGGCTTCTCTCCTGTCTCTACCCCAGTGTGGTTAGATTAAAGTAAATGAACACGATCAAAGTGAGGCTGCCCTTTGTGTATCCTGTACATGCAAAAAGATAAACATTAACATTTAGTGCCTAACAGCATAGTAAATGCAATGAGGTCCAATTCAGTACAAAACTTCACAGTAAAATCTTTTGAAAGAGCAACCCATTAGTCATTCGTTATTATGGAACTGCTTTACAGCTGAAGAAAATGGGGACATGAGAAACATCCACTTCACAACCTTACAGGCTCCCTTTAAAGGAAAAGACCGCTGGATATCAACTCAGATCCCCGTTGCTTGAGTTCACTGTTGTCAGTAGCAAGAGAAACAAGAAAATTCGATACATCAACCAACTTTGCAAACCGGCAGCTAGCACTAACTGAAAGGGGCACAGGTTTCCTTGCCCTCATTAATAAGTGTCAGCTACTTTTTCACTGTTCAGCCCTTCCTCTTCCTAACAACAGCGCTCTGTGAGTTCGAGTTACAGGGATATGGTTTGATTTGCACCTAACTTTTCTTTTTAAGCAAATTCACTTTCATGACGTGAATATGATTGTTTACTTTTGGTCCATTCTGTAACTTTTTCTTGCAGTTGGAAATTGGAAACAGTGAAAGAAGCTGAAGTGTTTTGAGTTTAGATCTGAGGCTGGGCAAAGCCCTGGGTGGGACAAACACAATGTTAGGCAGGCCTCTGATGAAGGCTTTGTGGTTCTGTGAAGGGCCTGGAGTCTGTTAGTGCACACATGCAGGCCCCATGCTCACGCTGGCTTCTAACTTGTCTCTGTCCCTGTGTGGTTAGATCGAAACAAGGGCAGCAAACACGATCAAAGCAAGGTTTAGCACATTGTGAGTCCTGTACACAAACGGAGTAAACAGCCTTTTGACATTCAAAATCATGCAAGTATATATATATAAAAAAAAACCCACAGGTTTTTTTTTTTTCTAAATCGCTAGGCTATGCTCTTAGTGCAGCAAGTTCTGCCTTTTCATCCATGATGGACTTCATGTCTGAATTCATTTTTACCTTCTTTTTCACCTTCTGTGCAAAAGTCACACCAAACCATGGAGATGTTTTTTTTTAACTTCTGTGCAGGATACATTTTGCACCAGTTTTAACACTAGATGGGCTGCCATTTCAGAGGCAGGCTTAGTGTCAAACACATATTACATATTAAATATGAACAAACACAAATGTGTAAGAACAAGAATGCATGAACACATACATGTATTTTAACAACATACATTAGGTTGTAATGTAAAAAAGTAAAAAAAAAAAAAAAAAAAAGTTCCAAGTGTGAGTAAAAAAGAGATTTTGAGACCATCAGGCCTTATAGATATTTCAATGTTACCACTCCTTTTTTAAACAGTGGTTACTGTCTCATCCTGTTCTATGATTCAGTACCTTGAGCCCATCTGATGCCATGTATGTAGATATGTATGTCACATACACATCGCCCTGGTTGGCTTCTTATCAGTGTCCAATAAAGATCAAAGTGAAGCTGAGAACTGTGTTAGTCCTATACAGAAGGATAGAAAGGATAAGAATCCCTTTGACATATAGTTACTTATGGTAAATATGATGGTGAAAATTCTGTAACTCCATCCCAAACAAAGTGTGTGGTCTAGGTAAGAGTCTGCAGACTAGACAAGAAGCAGGACAACTGCATAAAAGCATCTTCAAAACATTAATGTTGTAGAATCCTGTCTTGACCACTCATAGTGAAAATGTCTCAGAGCTATGGGCAAAGAAGTGAAAAATGGAAAATGTGGGGTGTGAATTTGTCAGTTTGCAAAATTAAAAAAGTTAGTAATATGCTGTCACGGAATAATCTCAAAGAGGCTAGTCTGAGCAGCACTTCAAGTTCATCAACAATATTCACACTGACCTCCTCCAAGAATAGTCCATTAGTGATCTGTTATTTTGAAATTGCTTTGCAACTGTTGTAAATGGGTTACACACAAGTTACACATCCCCTTTCTAACCTGATAGGCTCTCCACGTGGCATTTCACCAACAGAGCTGTTAGTAAGTCATACACATTTTGTTTTGAAAACATGTTTTGTCTTGTTGGCTTGTTTTCATATTTTGTTAGTTACTTCATGTTTATCATCATATTTTCTTGCAATTTGATAAGGCAAAGATAAATCATTTCAGTTTAAATTACTGAACAGAGATTCCTATGGCATTACACTGGGGTCTGCACTGACGTACTGTATTTCAGCTTTCGATCTTTGAAGCTGAATTCTCTGAAAAAAGGACTTTGAAGTTGCACTAAGCCTGTCGTTCAGGCCAAAGCTGTGGATGGAACAAGTTGCACTTTGGGCGGGTGGGGGTGATCATCCGGTGAAGGCTCTGTGAGACTAGGGCAAGGTCTGGAGCCTGTGAGCCTGTGCCAGGTGTCAGATAGGTGTGATGGAGGCCCCTCGCTTTTGCTGGCTTCTTGCGTGTCTCTCTACACAGTGTGGTAAAGGCATACAAGGCATGCAAGCAATGATCAAAGTGAGGCTGCACACTTTGTAAACCTCATATGAGAAGAAAAACCACACCTGTTTGACCATATATGAAATGGCACATACATTTGTAATTCAGACTATTCAAAGCCAAGCTAAAGTTTTATTTTTAGCATTAAGATGAAATTTACAATTTCAACCTGAGGTAATATCCTTAATTTTGCTTATATTTGTGAATTTGTAAACATCAGTCAATATGCAAAACACAGAAAGAGAATGAGAAATGGCATGTCAGCAATGTGCATCCCCATGTGCTTTTTTCTCTTCTCTGCATCAGAAAGTAAGTTCTCATGTTCTCTGCGTTAAAATTATTTTTCACATTATACAGATATTTTGACCAATATGCCCTGCTCCAAAGGAGTAGATTGCTTGCCCATGACTCAATTTCTGTGTAGAATATATTTGCAAGATGGCACATTAATAATTTTACAGCCTTCGGTAAGATTAACTCTGAATTATTTTAAAAATGTTTTTCGTCCAATGACGTAAGCTAATAAAAATAATTATATTTCAAGCAATTCTTAGTGGCCGCAAAGTCAAAACACAGCACAGCACAAGCCCCTGTCATCGAAACATTTTGGCAATGGTCCATGGTGTAGGCTCCTGATGTAGATGAGTGTACAGATGGATAAGCCAGAGACCAATTGAGTGGTGATTGGAAGAGAAAACATCTGTAGTTCCTGGGCACTGAAGCTGGAACCAGCTGGTAGTAGCGCCTGGGAGATGTAGAACACCAGGCATCCTGAGCCAAGATGAGAAGTAACAGAATGGTGGTGGAGTGAAAGAGGAGGAGACGTCAAAGTTGGCATAGTCTAGGTAACAGAGAGGTGCTAGTCAGATTAATTTAGAACCCCTGCAAGACTTCCTATTGGATAGAAGGAATTGAGAGAATGAAAGACATTAATCGGATAGAGGCTATTGGCTGGTTGAATGAATGAACAAAAACGGAGTCTTTCTGGCAGAACTTGCACCTTGGCTTCCATTACTTTTAGGATTGAGGAGAGATAATTTATTACATCATACACTGACAGCAAACATGACCACATTGTTAGTTAACTGTACAGCTGTTAACTCTCTTGACAGGCAAAAAAAAGAATTGCCATTAATGAGTGTGGGCAACTGCTCAAAATGGGAATGAGAGGCAAATACTGTGTTACTACCAAATGCTGCCACCAGAGGGAGGTCAAATGCATGGCAGCATTACTATCCATGTGATTAACTTATTGATGGTTACATCCAGCCACATAAAGACATTATGGGCTTGTTTCTTGTGCATCCACCATCTTGGACTAAAGAGGAATTTGAGGCATATCTTTGAGGCATATCTACTATCATCAAATTCAGATTTTGAAGGTTGCACTGTGTGCACAAAGTTCACACACTAAAAATAACAGCATAGTCATTATATTTAGAATCATTTCTTTCTTTCAGGATCTCATGGTTTGCTTGGGTTCCCAATGCAGACCCCTGGCCAAGTGGAGGTGATGGTTGGTCAGCCAGTAACACTGGAGTGTAATGTCCAAGATTGTGTTAGTTTTAATGCTTTTTACTGCCATGAAGTCATCTGGCTGAAAGTATATCCACCAACTGGTATAATAAAGTTTGTCTCCTTTCCTCCTTCTGATCTAAGATCAAACGTGTGAAGTAACAATTACCAAAACAACTCTGGAAGATTCAGGCATTTATTACTGTTTAGTGAAACCAGATAAGTTTCTGCTGCTTGGCAATGGATCCCATCTCATTGTAACATGTGAGTAAGATTTGTGTGTCAAACTGTCGGACTAATAGACCTGTATGTGATGTCCAATGAATTCTTCATTTCATGATTATGTCACAAAGGTGTAGCATTCCAAACTAATTTAAATCAATGGTGTTTATCTGTTGCAGACCAAACCGGCTTCTCTGTGGAACTTTTCTCCTCATCAGACACAAGAAACACACAATCTCTATTATATGCAGGGTGATGGGTGTCATGTCATCAGACGTTCGCATTGTCTGGATTACAAATGGTGAGGAACGGCCTGGGTTAATTGAATCCGTGTGGACAAAGGAAAATTTCACCAAAGATCACAGGATACATCAGAGCCAATTCTGGCTGCAGATATCTGAATGGCAACCTGGGGCCCAATGCACTTGTCTACTGGAAACCAGAGGGGTAAACATCTCAGAAAGCCTTCAATGTGAGTGTGTTCAAATTGTTTAATTCATTTCTTACCTAATGGAATTGCTGAAGGTGTTAGACTCACTTATTATTCACATTTACCACTGAAGATGTCATAGGCCCAAGATTTAAAGTATATGGTCATTTTTATTCAGTGTTGGCCAGTAACTTCACTACATGTAGCGAAGCTACTAGTTTAACTACATTTTTAAGTAGCGTGCCTGTAGCGGAGCTATTTTCTGAACCTGGTAGCTTTTCATTAGTTTAGTTCTTTTATTGGCCATGTAGTCTGGAAGCTTTCCCATAAGCTACATTTTCGGAGCATCAGCTCACAGCAGAAAATCTATGCCATGCATGGCAGAGAAATTCTTTGCAGTTGAGTGTTTTAGTATAAATAGTGGTGCATTTGTTCTGTGAGAGGTGCCATTTAAAAAATGTCTACAAAATGTACACAATATATACAAAAATCA
Organism: Tenualosa ilisha; assembly: GCA_015244755.2. Lineage (NCBI taxonomy): Eukaryota > Metazoa > Chordata > Actinopteri > Clupeiformes > Clupeidae > Tenualosa > Tenualosa ilisha. The sequence continues at coordinate 1,406,630 of PYXC01002690.1, forward strand.
AGCGTGTGTCCTTTAGCACTCACATATGCACATTATACTAAATTTAAATAGTAAAACCATAACAGAAAGCATTATATACTAAAAACACCATGGTGCAAAATGCTGTAGGCATCATAAGAAATACTGTATAACCATAGGGAAATCAGGCATTTCTTCCAGGACCCAATAAAGCACACACATACACAAACTATTCTCTCATTTAATCTGTCCTGGGCACGGAGTGTGGAATTAATACCAAAAGATTATTGTTTTAAAACTTTTTACCTATAAAAACAAATACACACTATTACTTACTATTAGTATTATTTTATGTCTAATGGAAAGGCCTGTTAGTTTAGTCACTAATAGAATCTTGAATCTTAGCAGAAGGTTGAATCATTTTATTTATTTATAGCCCTTTTTAAATAAATTATAAAGTAGCTTCACATGTCTTAAACTACTTCTGTCATGTTTTTGGAACTTAACTTGCTACATTTTGTCTTCTGGTAGCTTTAGTGTTGTGAAGCTTCATCTGATGACTATATTTTCAGAGTAGCTTGCCCAACACTGTTTTTATTTAGGTAGTAGTTTCAGAAATACATGTGTAGTCTTAAGAGAAGAGAGTAGTGTGGAGTTACACTACCATAACAAAATTAGTGTTGAGTGGAGTTAATAGACTAAATACTAATTAACAACTTCATTTAACAAAAGCAAGTTTGAAGAAATATGCCACAGTAAGTGGAACTGTTAAGTGATACTCTGAATTCATGTCTCATGTTTTCTCCCATGTAGACTCAGGTACCGACATGTCTTCATGCTCATACCTGCTGTATGGAATCTCTGGCTCTGTACTCTTCGCTATCGTGACTATCCTCACTGCTGTGATGCTTTGTCAGTGTAAGTGTGTTATTTCATTGAGGGTTGGGGTCATTTAATTATTATGGATGTTGGGAGTGAAGTCATCAGTAAGTGGCCACTTCTTGACATACAGAAAAAGGCAACGATAAAACTCGCTCCAAACATAAATGGTTAGGGTCAACAAGTTGAATAACCTTTGCTAGTTAGTGATGGTCAAGAAGTGACCCCCTGCCAACACATACACGTGCATACACATCAAAACACACAAATGGAAGCTGGCACCAGCCAAGTAGATTTCAGACTCAAAATCATGATCTACAATTGAGTGACTTGTATCTGGTATCACTGTATCTACAGTGGCCTGACACTCACACACACATTCAGGGGGTTATAGGTTTCATACCCCACAGGTTAGGTTACAGGTTTCAAACCCCACAAATCTCTCATGGCACAATTTGCACGTCATTGCGATTTTCGCATGTTAAAATTTTTTTCCAGTGGATGAACACGGTCGTCCATTTTTGACCTCGCTATTTGAAAAATCCCGGCAACGGCCCTGGCAGTTGTAGGTACAAATTTTGCAATCAACCTCCTTCCACTCAGTCCTGTGACTAAACAGTTTAAATGCAGTATTTTGTAAACTTCTGCAGCCTTTTGTGAAATTCATGATGCTGACACTAAGGCTTGCCTCTTTTTTTATAGGTCGGAAAGGTAGAAGTGATAGCAGACGAGTAGAAAATAGAGGGCCCAATTCCAGTAAGTAATTTAAATCTTCTCTAAAATGGCATGATCTGGCAAAGCAGTTAAGTTACTTCTGTTTCACAAAGTGAAAGTTCTATTTTGCAATCAGTTAGGCAATTAAACACTACTGTGGTATCATGTCAAATTTAGGAGAACCTTATTATTTGGCTATTATTTTTTTCAAGGTGTCTAGAGTGACATGAGCCTGTCATTAACATGACATGACACATATCATAAACATTACTGATACTTAATAATAATACAAGTTTTGATAATGACTGTTGTCATCGTCATTTGGTTTTTGTAATGTCTGCACCCCAAACAGTGTCAACTTTATGTAACAAAAACTAAATGACACATAATGACAAGTGTCATTACTGTTCATGATATGGGTCATATCATGCTAATTACAGGCTCACGTCACTTTTATGTAGACACCTTCAAATAACGTTTTGCCGAGTATATATGTATGTATATAAGTATATCCAGCACATTTCTGCACATCTGTTTTCTTCAAGGCCATCGTGGAATGCAAGACCAAAGATCAACAACAACAGTAAGTACAAACGAAAGAAGTAATGCATAAAGGATTCTGACTACCAGTGAAATCTAGTCTAATCTAACGTGTAGATATGTACTGTGTACTTCTGGGTGAAGGGTAGGAACACAGCACAAAATAAAATAAAACCTTGTGTAACAGTGGCACGAAATTTGATATTTAACCGACTACGCCACTTAGGGGGGAACACCACCTAGGACTATTAATATTACCCCACTATTGGGTAAGTAAACACTCTTAGGCAAGAGATACAGTCATGGTTTATTTAATCACAAAAGTAATAAAGAACAAACATAAGACAAATATAAAACGGTAGTGGCATACAACAGGTGACAGATAACACTGGTCTGATCAGACAAAGCACATCCACAAAGGCATCCATTGTCAAGAGTCACCGGTACAACCATGAATAAAGTAGACAGTTAGAACATACAGGCATATAATGCAAACAACAAGGAGGAGCAGACGACGGGCTGCAGTATAATGCGAAATTAACGACCATAAACAATACAGCAATCATTCAAACATTCACTCATACTTGATTCACACACCTCACACCAGTCCAACAGTAGTACTATATAGGCATACAACAAGGACTGCGGTCAGGAAAACCAGGCCGGTAGACACTAGCGACACACTGAGAGGAGCAGGCTGCACTCTACTGCCATGTAGCACACTACTACGAGTAATAAGAACTAGATGTACCGCATAGCGATACATGGTATGACCGCCGCAATGTATTGAAATGTGAGAACTGTTGGCATGACAAGTGTGTGGTAGAACAGTGTTGTGAGGTGGGAATTAGATTGGAAATTATGTCTTGGAAGTGGGTATGGATGTGTTTTTTGAATGAATGAGATTGTGTGTGATTTTGTAGTGTGTAGGAGTGATTTATGAAAGGGTAGGTGTTGTCATAGTATGTATGTAGCCTACATGTGTTAATTTGAACTCTTGCCACTTGGTGTTTGTGTAGAGATGGTAGTCATAAGATTGTCTTGTATGGAGTATTATATAAAAAAAAAATATATATATATATATATATAGGTCTTTTGACACCTATATATGGCGATAAACAGCGCCCCCTATGACAAAATGTCACAAAATTTAGTACACATGACAAGAAAGCTGTTTAGAGATGGCATGTCAACTTTGACCAAATTTGAGCAATTAAAAGCCAAGATATGTACTTTTGAAAAATTTTAAGGTACGTGTTCAATGTTCATTGACGTGTAACTTCGAAACAATTTATCTCAAGATAAATCCTTTGATAACTTTTTGTCAGCATTGTCTGCAGATGACGTATACCAAATTTGGTGAGATTCTCATTAACGGCCTATGACGGGTTCGTTCAGATTCATTTTCGCAATGTTCAAATTTCATGTAAATTGTTTTCGTTGGAAGTGGGCGTCGACCAGTGTTTTCCATGCGTGAGGTTCAATAGATTTCACGATAAAAAAAAAAAATGTTGTAAACATTAGCATTCTCTAGATAATAGGCAAAATGACATTTTCTACAATTACAGCGCCCCCTATGGACCAACTTTTATGGCATGTGCTGTGGTTTCAGAGGTCTTTGTGGTGATCGTGCATGACATATTTTGCGCAGTTCCCAGCTTCTCGGTCCAAGATATTGCCAACTCAAAATCCCAATTTTTGCATTTACCCATATCAGTAGGTGGCGCTATGCTTCAAGTGAGTGTTTATGGGCTGGGTCGATACGTCTCTAACACCGACATATTACAAAAATTTCGTGTTGTTGGGTGAAAGGTTCATCGAGTTATTCAGCGAAAACTTTTGCCGGTCTCCCCCTCTTTGACGGACACTGGCACAGTGTGGGGGGGGGGGGGGGCCCTTGGGGGCCAAAAGCTCATATTCGCTCACAAACTTCTAGGGCTACATGCCTACAAACATTCATCTCCCCCTGAGTTTCAGTGTCCCGGGAATCGTTGACGGAAAATCGGTGAAAAAAAAAAAATAAAAATAAAAAAAATAAAAAAAATAAAGGGAAAAAACGTGCAGCAACACCAATATGACCGCTTTCGCTAGCTTCGCTAGCGGCGGTCATAATAACCATTAACGGGTCAGGGAGGAGGCTTACCACAAACACGAAGAGAAGGGACAGCAGAAATCCAGATAACACCACACGTGAGAAATAGAGACACACAGTTCAATAAATGAACACTGCAAAATTAAAATCCCCAAATGTGCACACAGCAATAGAAAAGTGAGGGACTCCACCACCTGAAGACTGGCTTGTTATCGGATGAGCCTCTGTACCTGCCCAAAAGGAAAAGAAAGAATACCGAATACAGGATAACACCGTCCAATGTTGGCTATTGATATTCCCAAAATAAGGGAAGACTGGTTGGTACTTATTCTCAAGAGGAGCCGATCAAGAGAATTCAACCGGTTACACTATGCCAGCAGGGGAAAGACTGCGGCCACCTCGGTTGCCGTGTCTGGATGCGGACACCTACTCGCGCGCACGCGCACACGCACGCGCACACGCACACGCACACGCACACGCGCACACACACACAGAAGAACGAGATCCGATAACAACAAACAAACACAAGAAAACCCAGACAAGACACAAAAAAAGAATACAAACGTAACTAAGTAACAGAAAGCACATAAACAGGATTACAATACAGAGCCCACCTCAATGACACAGCAATAAGCCTCTCTTAGGCCCACCCGCCACGGAGGCTCACGGAGAGGTGGATGGCTCGCCAACCAAACGAAATAAAATAGAAACAAATAACCAAAACGAAGCATGGGCCGACTTGAACTCAATGGCAACAGAACAGCAACTTGCCGCCGGTGAGGGAAGTCGTAGACGCGCTAACAATTCCACCTGTAACCCAATTCATAGGCATTACTAGCTGGTAGTGGGCAAACTTGTTTTAAATGGTTGATAGGACTAAACATGCTTACCATAGGCAACCAACGATGGTAAATAATTAGTGAGCATCACCGCTCGACGTGGTCAACACTTCGTATCGCACACTAAAGAGAGTAAGTCAATTCAATTACTACGGTGTAAATGGCAGTCTGTGTGAGCGCAAACAGAGCCTACCTTCAGCTGATTTCCGTAACCTTTGAGTCACCGCCTCAGCTACCCCAAACCTCGCCGTTGAACCAGACTAATCAGAAAGACACTAAACGCAAAAAAGCGGAATGCGTCCATTATAAAATCAACAACGGAGTGAGCTACACACAGGGCACTGCCAGATCGGCCACCCATTCAAATGACAAAAAATATAAACTACACAATGAGGCGAACAGCCACACAAATACATGACTGATGTGGTCACATTATTAGTTGCCTGCCTGGAACCGCACAACCCTCAACAACTCAGCTCACACCCAACTGGAGACCTCACGCCAGCCACCACACAAGTGCTCTGGCTACAACACGGGAGCAGGAAGGAAAATCCCACGTTACACTCAATGCTTACTATATATCAAAATGAAAGTCCCGCCAATACCGGACTACTCGGGGCTCAACCAACCACAGACCATAGTTCGAATTACGGGCGGTACTGGGGGGTACTGTATCCCCCATTGAAGACCCAGTACCCCCCAAAGAGACAGAAATATCACTTTTGGGGGGGTCAGGTAATTTTTCTGATATTGTGAAAATAACAATAATACAAATAACAATAGCCTTCAAGTTAACTCCCATTTTCACTGTAGGGATATTTTAATGTTGCTATTTCGGAACCCCCATTTTGGACCATACCATTTTTCACCACTGTGGCGTTAGAAGCTTCCGAAGCAGTCAGATGACTTCAACTTTCTGACGTGTTAAGAACGCCCGGTAAATTCCTGCAGTTAGTGGATTTGGAAAATGTAAGTTGCCAGCAGAAGTTTGGCTTGTTGAAAATGCGTGATTTTACATTTATTAAAGTGTTTTCTTCTTTCATAGCTCATGTCACGTCTCGGCTAGTACAGTGGCAGTGCACTCCGACGTTAGAACGTTAGTTGCCAACGTTAGTTAGCAAGCTAAGTCTCTTTATACTATTTAAAGTAAGCTTATCTTATAACTGTATGTGTAATGGACTGGTAATTAATCAGCACATAGTAATAATTCAAAGTACAATCAGATACCCCTACATATTTTTTGTTATTATCTTGATTGAAGTCTTTCCTTACTAATAGGTCTAACAGAAAAATACTTGTTTTAAATGGGATTTAAGCTTTTCTGTGCTAGTTACACACCACACCTTTAGATGGCGCTATGCCAGCAGTAATGGGGAGAAGTGTGGTTCTGATGGGGAGAAATCAAACCATTTCGATGATTCGTCAGAACACCTCGTATAAATCTGTGTCCGGCTGTCTCCTTATTTATCACTTATTTCAGGTGGGTTATGTCATTAAATACGTCAAAAGTTCTGTTAAAGCATATAGGAAGATGTAGGTACTGTGGTAAATAAATATTACGTTTGTGGAATTATTTGGAAGTGCTATTAATGCTAACCATTTGCTAACCACAGAACAACTCGTGTATAAATCTGTGTCCGGCTGTCTCCTTATTTATCACTTATTTCAGACACCAGATGGAGAGAGGTAACATGGTGAGGTAGACGGGTAAAAATTCTATAGGTTTCCATTCTCATTTCATTATGAATCAGTTGTGCCCTGAGAAATTAATTTGACGCGTCCTGTGTTGTTCGGTATTAGAAGTACTGATGTAGCTAAGCCTACATAAAATTACAATCTCAGCCAGAGCCAAGAGCAGCTGAATATCATGCTCGTATTTTAATTTGTTTTAATTAGTATTGATTTTCCTTTCTATTATTTACTATCTTAGTTAAATAATAGTAGCAGACTTCTCACTGTTTCACTTTGATGTTATTCACAGAGATATGAGGAAAAGGAAAGGTTGCGGAGACATCAGGCACTTTTTTGGTGTTAAAAGAGTAAGTAGGAAATGTTAGCACTAAGAGCTACAGATAACAGTAAAACTGTAGATGCTGTTTGGTTTTAAACACTGTTCATGTGTATGAAGGACAGGGTGCCCAGCAGACAGGAGAGGCACAGGATGAAAGCTGTGAGCAGGTCGCAGGGAGATCACAGGATGAGGGCAGAGTGCAGGACATACAGGAGGCAGGTGACAGATGGCTGGAGGACAACATTGCACAAGACATTCAACAGGCAGCAGGAGGACGTCAGGAGGATGACAGTGTGCAGGACATTCGGCAGGCAGATGACAGGACAACAGTATGCAGAACATTCGGCAGGCAGCCGGCGGGCGACATTGTGCAGGACAGCAGGCAGGCAGCAGGTGAACAGCAGGCAATCAAAAGTGGACAGGTCAGTCATCAGCGAGAATGGAGACAGCAGGAGGACAATAGTGTGCAGGACGCTGAGCAGGCAATAGGCACACAACAGGATGAGGGCAGAATGCAGGACATTGAGCAAGCAGCAGGGAGATGGCAGGATGAGGGCAGAATACTGGACCATGAGCAGGCAGCATGTGGCCAAGAGGTAAGTTAGACATTCAGCTTTAGATAGGGGGAAGTCTGGAGTGAATCAACTCATAGCCCTATTGTCCGGGCAGCCAGACATAAAAGAATTTGGAGAGAATTTGGAAAGTGGCAGCTAATTGTAACAGATGGGGGCACAGAAGAACAAAACTAAAAGAAAGTGTCCTTGCCCTCATGAGGTAGGCACTCTGCAAAATCAAACAGGGCTATGGGTTGTTTTACTCCAGATAATCCCTTTTAGGTGTACTGTGTCATTAAGACTTAAATGAGTCTTAAATGCATATTTCTTTCTGAAGGCCACTGGAGATGAAGGGACAGAGAGGACAGAGATACCATGGACCAGAGAGCAATGGCAGGGCTGGAGAGAACGCAACCCCTGGTTATACATAAGAGATGGATGTCTTGGGTGCAGGCCATGCAGGGATGCAAAGACTTTGCTATTGTCAGATAGATGTCCAGGCATGAGTTTTTCCAGTGAATGGGTTAATGGGACAGTGGGGAGCACCTGCAAAAGGGCATTAGCCAAAAAAATATACAAACACAGGGATAGTGCTTCGCACCAGAGAGCAGTAGAGATAGCACAACAGAAACAAAAGGTGGTCCTGCCAAAAGCAGTTTTGGAAATTAATGCAGCTTTAGTACAGGAAACCACTAGCTCTTTCAGAACGGCATACACAGTGGCAAAAGAAAGGTTAGCATTCAGAAAAATGCCATCTCTGATGACTCTCCAAGAACTTAATGGTGCTGTTGTAGGGAATGTGCATAGGTCAGATCATTCTTGTGCTGAAATGGTTAACCACATTGCCAAAGAAATGAAACAAGTGCTGGTCAAGAACATAAAAGAAAAAAATTCACGCATTTCTTTAACAGTTGATGAGAGCACAATTTTTGGCCTGGCATATTTGATCATATTTATCAGGTGTGATGTCACAGGAGATGGAGATGTTGAAAACATCTTCTTAGATCTTGTTGAATTGAAGGAGGGTACAGACGCCAGTGCCATATATGATGCTTTGAGGCAAAGCATGTTTAGACCTTGTATGTGTTTTTGCGATCGTGGTGGGCATTGATACAGTAGTGGACAATGATGGTCATAGAAGTGAAGCAGTACCCCCCAAATATGGTGGGGTAATTCGCACACTGCCACAGACCTAGGACTGGATCACAGATCGGATTGAGGGGTGTAACCCAATCCGTCACACTTGTAACAGCAAGACATTGCATGCTGACTGTATTGTTATCAAACACGCATCTTCTAGCAGTCCCAATAAGACTAGAACATGTCTGGAAGATTTTGTGTGGCATTTAAGTAGCTCACTAGTGTTCACTAGTTTTACAACATAAACTCTAAAGTGTTGCTTTAAATATACATATTATGCAAGTGGATCGGTAACCAGACCTAACCAGCAACTCCCTAGAATTTGGTTCGTGCCAATTATATCAGCATTACTAAAGTGGACCTGTCATTGAATGAGTCATGGTGGTCTTATCAGGGACGTCGCTAGCTTTGAAAGACAGGAGGGGCTCAGCCCTTGGCCATTGCTGAGAATGAACGCACACAGCTCTGTGAATCAATCTATAGCTCTGTTGTTTAAGGTCACTGAGTGCTGTTGGTAGGAAATTTGATGTAACAAATACAATGAACCTGCAGTTAACACAGAACGGGCCACAGTAACTTATTTTCTGTTTAATTTTCCTATGCCCCATTCAGTTAACGTTAGCTACCGGTTCGTTATTTAGAGTATGTTGCATCAAATTTTCTGGTTCTTTTTTCTACAGACAGCACTCAATGACCTCCAACAACAGGGCTATGGATTGATTCACACCACATTTCTCCTTTCAACAGGCTACATTAATTTATTTCTTACTAGTGCTAGAGCATTCATCAGGGCCTGTTATCTGACTCATTCTCTCTACTTGCCCTCTTTGAAATTCCCTGTCTTCCAGACAGACCTACTTTGTTCTCTCTTTCTAATTATTTTACTTTTTTATATATATATCACAACAGCCTAAGTCAATGATTTGGTATTATTAAGCCTGCTTGGGGTCATGTTCATGAAAAAGATACTGGCAAATATGTCCATCAGTGCATGTTGGACAAACTAAATGTGGCATATAATTTATAAAGATTTAGTTCTCAACCCAGACCCCATTTTTTTGGCTTGATTTATATTGGAGGACAATATGCAGAATTTTGCTGTAATTTCTCGCTGGATTAGGCTACTTAATTGTACCTGAATTCAGATACTGTTCTCCTGTTTATTTGGATGTATGGTCCACTATGTGTAAAATCCCTGCATACAGAACTGCAGAATGTCGTGTACATTCAAAGTTAACTGTCTCGCAAACCGTTTATCACTAGTGACTAACGTCATTGGAAACCTGAACTTGTGCAGCGTAAATGCAGATGGTATCTGTGTGACAAAAACACCCCTCAAGCAATTAAATCGAGATGAATAGATGTAAATTTCTTTAAAACTTTGGTGAATCAGGCTAGTGTTAGGGGGAAATAGGCATTTTTTAATTTGGGGCGGGGGGGGTGGCTTAAGTTCTCCTAAAATGGATATAACAACGTCCATGGGTCTTGTAGTCTTTCCCTCTCCTGTTGCAAACTTCAAACTTCTTCTATGTTCTACATATTCTGAAAAAAAATCCACTTACTGTGACTTTATCAACAGGAGGTGCACTACGCTACTTTGGACCAAATCCATTTGGAACAGACATCCAGGTCAAGAATCAAGTAGGTCCACAGAAGGGTTAAGATCAGCCGATGCAAAGTTCTCAAATGCATAATATGGCAGTGTGTCTTGTCACATAATTATGAATGTATGATACTTGTAAGACCATCCCTTTCACCTTTTTGGGTGCCTAAATCTTGGTATGGTGCTACCAGTATAATATGTTTTTGAATTTAGAACAGCAACAGAGGGAGAGGTCAGTATTGTGTGTACAGCATAAAACATTGAGAGCTAGCAAAGAGTTAACAATGATGCGATGACAACAGATGAAAACTAAATGTACTGTATAACATAACATGCAGCATCACTTGATGTCATGATTAACTAGCTGTAAATTGCGGACGTTGTGTGGTTTTGTTTCTGTCAGTCACAAAGATTGAGATATTGCAAAAAATTGGGGCATCAGTCCTTACGATCTTGATGTAAACAAAAACAAGACATTTCACTACCTCAGATTTTATATTTGGTCCTGAACGTGAACCCAGCTTAGCCTAGGGGTGTCAAGAGCTAGCAGTGGTACAGGCACAGTACAAGCAAAAGGGGAGCTAATTCAGCTAATAATATTGGTATATTAGTAGTATAGTAGTAACATTTGTGATAACTATCTCAAAACTATAATAATATTTTGTTTAGGCAGCTGTCAGTGATATGTTGAGACCCTCAACAGGGGTTGCAATAATGCAAGGCTGGAGGGTGGAGGTGGGTCATACTGTAATCCGTGTGAAGACACCCTAGTGCTCATTGCTCACAAAAAATATGATTTATTAAGCAATATAAGACTGTCTTAATAAAAGAAGGAAGGACCTATTGTACTTTTGAAACACAAATTTGTTGCTTCTTATATTAACACAATATTTGTTATTGTGTTAACTTGCTTTTATCTTTTTTTTATCTTTCACTATATATGTTGTTACATTACTATAAATTCTTACTATAAATACTTATAAAGTACATGATAAAATACTTATAGATACTTAATAAATACATAAATGAATGAATAAATTAATACCGCTTTTGTCGTAGTAAACTGTGCTTATGGTTAATGTACAAAGTTAATAACCTGCTCACAATACTACTGTCTTTTTAAAACCAAGAACACTATGGTATACTGTGCATATGATACAGAAACTACTGCTGGGTCTGTCTTGTTTCTTAGTAGAAAGGCGAATGAACACATTAAATTTTGAAGTTGATCCAGCACAGTGTGTCTTTATTCAGACAGAACAGTGGAGATAGACAGGAAGCGGCTGAGAGAGAGAAGAGTTTACCGTCAAGAAATTACTGCAGGCCGGATTTGAACTTGGGGCCCCGTTGGCACTTGGCCTCATCATAGTACAGGAGCTGAAACCAGTTGCACCACAGTACCCCAGTGCATGATTTTAACCACAGGCAAAGGAACACCTGAGGTGGTAAGGTTCCTATTCATATATTTTGCGTCACTTGTCAGTAAGCCTATGTGCCCCACTTGACAGTTGATCAGATAAGGAGTTCAGTTTGAGGGTAACCAACAAGCAGTTAATGGAAATTCTAGTATAACATTGCTAAGCTACAGACCTTAAAGGGATATCTGACTCATAGCCCTGTTTGGGGTCGCCAAGTGCTGTCGACAGGAAAAAGATCATTTGGTGCAAAATGGAGCAAATAGCAAAAATCTAACCAGCAGGGATGTCAGTTTCAGTTTCTTTTAGCTGTCCTACTGGTTAAGGCAAAGATCATTGAATATTGACGAAGACAGAGCAACATAATATGTTACAATGGGAGCAAATGTGAATAGTTCCGTTCTGCATTAATGGGAGTCATGTTACGTCACAATATAAACTTTTCAATGATCTTTTGTATCAGCGTATGAGAGCTTGACTCTGGTCTGCCTAAAGGGGGAGTCCCCTCCCCCCCTTGTGAAAATAGGACATGGAACTAAATAAACGTTTGTGCCTCACGCTCTGCTTTACCCTCTCTGGTTAAGGCCTCGGGCTTGAAACCGATACCAGTTAAAAAATAGGTTGGAAAAATGTGAGTAATGTTGAGCAAAGCACCTAACCACTCTCTGCTCCCAGGGCGCTACAGCAGCAGGCTGTCCACTTCTCAGGGATAGTGAAGGCTAATTCTGCATGGCTCACTTCTCCTTGACCAACTGGATCAGTATCTAAAGGAGAAAATTCATGTCACTTCATAGGTCAATCAATGAATAAATCAATAATTCAATCAAACAAATACAGATAGATACAAAATGCTGACTAACAAAGTAATAATGAAGTGTTTTTTATATTCTACATTTTTTTGGTATGATTGAAATGTTTCAAAATAGCATTTAGGCAGTATTGCACTGACTGTGCCAACACCCATATTTCTCACTCAGCTCTGTGTCCTTCAGTTTTGCTCAGTGCAGGGACATGTTTGTTTGTTGCATGTTTGTTATTTCTGAGAATAATTAACAATCTAATAAAATATAGTGAGACTTCTGTTGAGCCTGGTTCCTTCACTCTCCACAACACAAGTGTATGTCCTTTCCAAACCCAACTCTGTGAGAGACACTACAACTTGGTTACATGTGAATACACTGCCATTGGTCCAGACTGACTCAGTGTGTCCACTCTCCTCTCTCCCTTCACCCAGAGACCACCCGTAGATTTTTTTTTAGTGGAGGTACACAATCTAATGTTATAAATGAATGCCTAATATTTAAAATGTGAGAAATAGCCTACAAAAATGATGTGTTCCAAGAAGTGGGGGGACTCCCGCGTCCAACGCCCACTACATCCCTGGTCCTCTCTGATTCTCTGCTCATTGTCAGATGTAATTGTAATTGTAAGATGACAGAGTGTTTATAAGTACCATCAATTAATTGTGAACATTTGGACGCTACAGTCTGATCTATCATAATGTTTATGGCTAATGCTATATCTATATCTCTACATCTCTATCTATGGCTAATATATCTGTTTTATTTACGAAATGTCTGCACACATTTGCCACATAAACCCTTGGCTTTATGATTCCTCCTGTTAAATAGCAAAATTTACCATAAGAGTTACAGCATGTTGCAATGTGATTTCTACTAGGGAAGGGTATGATCTGCAATTGCAACAAATGGGATAAAAAGTAATCTTACCTGAGAGTGTCCACATGCAGATGAGAGACAGAACTTTGAGACGGTGCATGGTTAGGGTGAGGCGTGTGAAACTATCCCTTCCTTATGTCCACTTATCCCTTTGCTTATATTTGTGAATTTGTAAACATCAGTCAATGTGTAGCAAGAGCACACTTGCAAGACATGGTGTGTCCAAAACACAGACAAGAATGAGAAATGGCGTGTCAGCAATGTGCATCCCCATGTGCTTTTTTCTCTTCTCTGCATCAGAAAGTAAGTTTTCTCATGTTCTTTGCGTTAAATTATTTTTCACATTATACAAATATTTTGACTAATATGCCCTGCCCCAAAGGAGTAGATTGCTTGCCCATGACTCAATTTCTGTGTAGAATATATTTGCAAGATGGCACATTAATAATTTTACAGCCTTCGGTAAGATTAACTCTGAATTATTTTTAAAATGTTTTTCGTCCAATGATGTAAGCTAATAAAAATAATTATATTTCAAGCAATTCTTAGTGGCCGCAAAGCCAAAACACAGCACAGCACAAGCCCCTGTCATCGAAACATTATGGCAACGGTCCATGGTGTAGGCTCCTGATGTAGATGAGTGTACAGATGGATAAGCCAGAGACCAATTGAGTGGTGATTGGAAGAGAAAACATCTGTAGTTCCTGGGCACTGAAGCTGGAACCAGCTGGTAGTAGCGCCTGGGAGATGTAGAACACCAAGCATCCTGAGCCAAGATGAGAAGTAACAGAATGGTGGTGGAGTGGAGGAGGAGGAGACGTCAAAGTTGGCATAGTCTAGGTAACAGAGAGGTGCTAGTCAGATTAATTTAGAACCCCTGCAAGACTTCCTATTGGATAGAAGGAATTGAGAGAATGAAAGACATTGATCGGATAGAGGCTATTGGCTGGTTGAATGAATGAACAAAAACGGAGTCTGTCTGGCAGAACTTGTACCTTGGCTTCCATTACTTTTAGGATTGAGGAGAGATAATTTATTACATTATACACTGACAGCAAACATGACCACATTGTTAGTTAACTGTACAGCTGTAAGCTCTCTTGACAGGCAAAAAAAAGAATTGCCATTCATGAGTGTGGGCAACTGCTCAAAATGGGAATGAGAGGAGATACTGTGTTACTACCAAATGCTGCCACCAGAAGGAGGTCAAATGCATGGCAGCATTACCATCCATGTGATTAACTGCTTGATGGTTACATCCAGCCAGATAAAGACATTATGGGCTTGTTTCTTGTACACCCACCATCTTGGACTAAAGAGGAATTTGAGCCATATCTTCATTCTCCATTGACATTAGTCTTGGATTAGGCATATCCCATGAGAAGGTAATGGACCTTTTAGATATAATGTAGGGTTCTAACAATTGTTCAAATCCAGCAAATAGCTCCTCAAATTGCTTCTCAAGTTGGTTCTCAAGTTGTCTGCACATGCATTCAAAAAACACAGATGTTTATATGTAAGGGTAGTCAGCTGTCACAAGCTGTCTAGCATGTATGTCAGTAAATCTCCTTCCCGATGCCTTGACAGACATGTTAGAGAGTGAAACTAGGACCCTGGGGTCGTTGGTATGCTAACCTCACAATTTATGGTGCTTTGGGTTCGACTTTTGGGTTCGAGTCTCTGTGAGTGCAAGGCTGCCCTGAGCAAAACAATGCAGGTTACATACACAGAGCACAAAACCAGTAAATGTCAGGACTGCCTTTTTTTAAACTCTGTTAACCTTAGCCCCCTGCTGGTGGACTGAGTTCCATGTGCTTTTGTTGTTAATTTTCATGTGCTCGTCATGTCTCCACCCCTTTACCTTATTTGGATTTCCTGTCCTTGTCTCCTCATTATTGAATCTTGTTTCCCCATTGTGCCACACCTGTTCCCCCTAATTCAATTATTGTTTTCTCTGCTGTTCCTTGTGTGCCTGTGATTACCTGCCTTATTTATACTCACCTCTTCTTTATGTCGTTATCTGGTTATCCCTGGTTTTGTATTCTGCTGTTTAGCACGTTTTTGATTCTGATTCTTTTTTGAAAACTTTGCCCTGTTGGGTTTTTCTGTTTTTTTGGAATTGTTCTCTTGGACTGCACTTTCTGTTCTCTTGGCTTTTTGTACCTCTTTTGGGATTTTGTAGTCTCCTGGTTTGCACATTTTTTGCTTGAATCTGTTTGCCTCTGTTACAATTAAATTCACTGGAGATTGAACTTTCCTGCATTTGGGTCCACTCATTCCATTACCTGACAGTACAACCAGATCAATCATGGACCTAGCAGACTCCAGTCAAGTGAAACATGTCCTGGATTTACATGGCACTATGCTTGGAACTCACCAGACCTTGCTTGATATGATCTCCAGGCAAGTGGAATCTGTGACTGCCTCACTAACTGGATTAGCTGCACAGAGTCATCAGATCCAATTCTCCTTGTCTGCTCGGGGGGAACCCCGAGCAGTCCATCCCCTAATCCATCTGCCAGAGAACCTTGTCTGCCCATAGAACTACGCAGGGCATCATGTGTCCTGTCAGTCCTTCCTGACCCAGTGTAGCCTGGTCTTCCCCCTCCAACCCTCTACTTTTCCTTCGGATGAAGCTAAGGTAGCCTATGTCATCACCCTGTTGTCAGGAAGGGCCTGTGACTGGGGCATCGCCATTTGGACCAGCAGACCAGTTCTTCGAATGGATTATAGTCAGTTTTCGGTGAAGATGAAGGTGTTCGACCGGTCCAAGTGTCACCAGGTTTTAGTGTGTCCGTGACCAGACAATGATGCAGGTGTGGTGGTAAGTAGTGAGCCAACAGACAAAAGGTCCAGTTCAGCAATTTATTAATTATTTAAACAGAGGTGATGCCTCTGTATTCAAAACTCGTATGTCCACAGTCCACAAGTCCCACAAATCACAGTCCCTCGATCATAAAAACATATTCCTGCAATAAAAGAAACGTGATCCCACCACCAGCCACCAGGGCGCAGCAGTCCAGCAGAAGCAGCAAGCAAAAGCGAGCGGAGAAGCAATCCAAACGACCCAGCGGCAAGACAGCAACCAATTGTAGCAGCCAGACCAGCACGACTAGCTTAGCCAGCACATGCAAAATACCATCCCCTCCAAGCGACTCCTCCTCCGTTCGTCCGGCTGGCACTGGCAGATATCTCCGAAGGAGAGAGAGGGGGAGAGGGGTCTCAGCAGTGGAGAAGTGCTACCGCAGCAAACAAATTTATCCCGTAATCAATGCAGGAACAAGGTCTACTTACTTGACCTGGGTGCGGCTTAACCGCAAACCCAGGAGCAGAATCAAAAGCCTTGTACACAGTGTGGAAACCACAGACAAACGCGGGCGTTCTTCTCCCGGTGCTGTCCTCTCCGTCTCTGGCCGGTCGCGAGCACATTCACCTTCCTTCTGGATACCTATATACAAAAGACACACCTACCCCCCCACCTGTTCAACATCCAGTCCTACTAATCAGTCTGCTCAGGAACATAATGCAATGATTGAATTTGCTATTATTTAATCAAGGAGGACACGTGTAAGTTGTTAACTAGCATGGCACATGAAATTAGGACAACACAGCAAAACGTGCGTTTCATCATGGCAAACACAAGACTACTATTCAGTTCATTTAACTTATCGTTGTCCAGTCTTTAGGAAAGGCTGTGGGTTATTGGGGTTAACAACGTGAGTACACACACAGCACACAATCAGTGATGCACAGCAAGTGTTAGGAATAAAAACAAATGTACAATCAGGCACTGCACACCATAACCCAACACCACAAAAATTACACACTGTGACACAAGCAAGGCAGAGAGGCTGCCAGAGAACTCCTACAGCTCCGTCAGGGCCGACTGTCTGTTTCTGACTATGCTATTCAGTTTCAAACTCTGGCGGTCTCTGCTGGCTGGAACTCAGAGGCTATGTATGATGTCTTCTTCAGTGGGCTGGGAGAGGAGATCAAGGACGAGCTCCTTCCCTATGCTTTACTGACACAATTTGATCAGTTTGGGGACATGGCTATCCACATCAATGTTAGGCTGGAGCAGCAGCACAGGATAAGGACACCCTTGGTTTTCTCCAGGCAGGAGTCTCGTCTTCCCTCTTCCTCAGTATTACCAGATACACCCGAACCTATGCAGGTAGATCGAGCTCAGCTCACACCTGCAGAGAAAGAACGTAGATTGAAGAACAAGGCTTGTCTCTACTGTGGTCTGTAGGGGCATTTTATTGACACTTGACAAGTAAAAGACAGTGCTAGTCTGAAGTGAGGGGAGTTCTGGCAGGCGGGCTTTCTGTGAGAATCTCCCCACTGCTTCAGACTATTATGCCAGTTATTGTTTTTTGGAAAGGCCATCGACTTACCTGCTCTGCTGTTGTGGACTCAGGAGCTGAAGAGCACTTCATTGACTCAGCTTTGGCAGCACAGTGGGGAGTTCCGGTCACCAAGGTATCAGTGCCATTAGCCATCTACAGACCTGTCTGACTTCTTCATCTGTTAGGTTCATCTGGAGTGAAGTGGCGGAGAGAGCCTTACAGCACTTAAACCTCCACTTTACCTCTGCTCCGGTCCTGACCACCCCGAACCCCACTCGCCAATTCATTGTAGAGGTGGATGCCTCGAATGTTGGTGTTGGAGCGGTTCTATCCCAGAGATCTCTTACAGATGGTAAAGTGCACCCCTGTTTCTATTCTCACAGACTCTCCCCCTCTGAACAGAACTATGATGTTAGTGATCGGGAACTTCTGGCGGTCAAGTTGGCCTTGCAGGAATGGCGCCATTGGCTGGAGGGAGCAGAGCA
This sequence comes from Tenualosa ilisha, assembly GCA_015244755.2. Taxonomy (NCBI): domain Eukaryota; kingdom Metazoa; phylum Chordata; class Actinopteri; order Clupeiformes; family Clupeidae; genus Tenualosa; species Tenualosa ilisha. Next base: position 1,424,888 of record PYXC01002690.1, read on the forward strand.
GCCATTCCTTATCTGGACAAACCACAGGAACATAGAATAGATGAAGTCAGCCAGGCATCTCAATGCTCATCAGGCCAAAAGGTCACCGTTTTAACTTTACCCTGTCTTACCGTCCAGGTCCCAAGAACGTCAAACCGGATGCCCTTTCTCGTCAGTTCAGTGGAGCCGACAAGTTCCATACCAAGGACACCATTTTGCTTTCACAGTGTTTTGTTGGAGCTGTGTCCTGGGGAATCGAGAGAAGGGTTCAAGAGGCATTGCAGAAGGAGCCCAGCCCTGGAGGTTGCCCCTCTAACTGTCTGTTTGTTCCCAGGTCCGTCCGATCGGAGGTTCTACTCTGGGGCCATGCATTCAACTTGGTATGCCATGCTGGGGTCAGGAGAACAATGGCATGCCTTCGACAGTGATTTTGGTGGCCCAAAATGATGGATGACGTCCAGTCTGGTCCGGCCTGTGAGACCTGTGTTGACTTCCAATCAACCACCTGCAGATCTCCTTTAGCCTCTCCCGGTCCCTAGGCGACCTTGGTCACACATAGTCCTGGATTTTGTGACGAGGCTTTCACCCTCAGATGGTAACACTACCGTGCTCACGGTGGTGGATAGGTTCTCTAAGTCTGTACATTTTGTTCCTCTCCCCAAACTGCCTTCTGCCAAAGAGACTGCTGTTTTGGTTATGAACCATGTTTATAGGATTCATGGACTGCCTTGCGACGTCGTGTCGGTCCAGGGTCCTCAGTTCATTTCCACCTTCTGGAAGGAGTTCTGCAAATGCTTTGGCACTACCATTAGTTTATCAGGTTTCCACCCTCAGTCCAATGGGCAAACGGAGTGGGCCATTAACATTTATGCATTTAGCAGACGCTTTTATCCAAAGCAACTTACATTTTTTGTCAACTATCAATTGTCTCTCCTCTCGCAACCTGTCCTTTTGAAGTCGGCATCTGTCATGGGCTGAGTATGCCCATAACTCCCTTCCAGTAGCTGCAACTGGGTTGTCCCCTTTTCAATGTTGCCTAGGTTATCAACCCCCTCTATTCTCTTCTCAGGAAACTGATGTTGCTGCTCCCTTGGTCCAGACTGACATCATCTTTTTTCCAGTGGTTCAGTGTCTCTTCTTATGCCCATTAGGCAACAATGTTGGACTGTTGGTAAAAGTAATCAATCAAACAAGGTCAGACAAAGTGCGCTAAGTCTTTTCAAAAAAATTGAAGAGGAAGAACCTTTAATAATTAACATTATGAATGCACATCCTGTCAACAACACGCACACCAAATGCAGTGCAAGAACTTTCACACTTCCCTTTTTAACCTTTGTCTAGTCAGAGTGAAACTGTTTGACAGTGGTGGGTGAAGATAAGGGGGACAGGAGGAAACAAATATGTGCATTTCTTCTAGTTGTTAGTGGTTGCTAACTGGCAATGTTTTGTTTATATTTATGTTTGTGTTTATGTTCATGTGTACTTTGACACCTTTTATCCAAACCAACATATAATACAAAAATACTATGTTTTAAATTTTTTAAAAATATGGCCTAATGGTTACTCTCATAACAAAGATGGCTGCAAAATGTTTTCCTCACCCTTTAGTAAGTATAGTATATATACCTCTTTTGATCCCACAAGGGAAATTCTGTCTCTGCATTTATGTTATCTGTGACTAAGAGACAGACACATTACACAGTGAAAATGCAGTGAAACACACTCACTAGAGCAGTGGGCAGCCTGCTGCAGCTGTGGCACCTGGTGAGCAGTGAGGAGTTAGGTACCTTGCTCAAGGGCACCTCAGCCATGGATGTGGACAAAGCCAGCTGTAATATGGCTAATATGCCTCTAATGTTCCTCACCTTTTAGCATATGTGTGATAATCAATCATCTCAATACTGTCTGAAGACTTAAGGATTAACACAACTCAGTTTGTCATATTTGATATTTGCATCTTAGTTGCAGATAGTTGCATCTTTTACAAATTAAAAGTTTGAAGGTTGCACTGTGCCTGTATTGCTGGTCAGAGCTGTGGCTATGACAAGAAACACATTGGGTAAGTGGGCGTCTTGGTAAAGCTCTGTTTCCGAGCAGGGTATACAGACTGTCCGTTTACACCTATAGGTGTGACACAGGTCCCTCGTTCTCATCTGCTCTAAGTCTCCCATCTCTATGCGGTGTGGTTAGACTCAAACTAAAGGCCACAAGCACAATCAAAGTGAGGCTGAGCGTGCTGTGAGGCGTATATGAGAGGAGAACACACACACTTGACCTTTACACCCGACCCTAACAATATGCAAATACACATCCTTGCAGTTCAGACATAAGATTTAAAAGCCAAGCGTTTTAAGGCCATTTTCAAATAAACATTAGAAAGAAATGTTCAATAAGTGTATGCTCTACAAGTTTACAAAGTACATGCTCAAAGTAAACAAACATGTATAAAAGGTGAGTTTTGAATAGAGCTACTAAGCGTAGCCACCTATTTGGTTCTGCTCTTTTCTTCACTGGAAAAAAAAAGGCTGTATAAGCCAAAACATTTCCTTGAGTTGGGGGTGATAATGTCAATCTCGTGATTCAGATTTGTCCTCACATAGGCCAATTCAATGTGTATTTAAGTGGTTATGTGATTTTAGACATTTGACGCACAGTTATTTGCCACTACAATTACTTGCCACTGGACTGTCAAGTTGTCAGACAAACCCAAATCTTATTTTGATCACCTCAACCGTCAAAAGCTAAATTAGTTGAAGATGCTTAAGGTATCGTGCGTGTGCTGTAATCCATTTCAGTCAAATGCCTATACTTATAAGTCAGTGTCACTGTTCAATGTAGGTCATTCACGTGCAACTGAAATATCGTAGTTGAAAATCAAGACACAATTTCCTGTGAAACATCAGTCGGTGTTTGGTTGAGAGCAATGTCAGTACAAACAGGACAGAAAATGGGAGGCATCAAACTACGCAACAATGCTGGTGCTTTGAACTTTGTGTTTCTCTTTTCTGCATTAAAAGGTAAGTTTTCTTCCAAGTTCCTCTGAATTGAATCTCCAACATTATCTTTTCGTTTTCTATTTTCTTGATCCTATTTTGTGCAATTGTCTTTTATAGAATTGTCAATTATAAAGTACTCTAACAACTTAAATACTGGGAAGTTCAAGATACCTATTAATATATCAGACTGAGATATTTTCATTGTATAGAATTTATCAGCAGCAATATTGCACAAAGTTCACACACTAAAAATAACAGCATAGTCATCATATTTAGAATCATTTCTTTCTTTCAGGATCTCATGGTTTGCTTGGGTTCCCAATGCAGACCCCTGGCCAAGTGGAGGTGATGGTTGGTCAGCCAGTAACACTGAAGTGTAATGTCCAAGATTGTGTTAGTTTTAATGCTTTTTACTGCCATGAAGTCAGCTGGCTGAAAGTATATCCACCAACTGGTATAATGAAGATGGTCTCCTTTCCTCGTTCTGATCTAAGAGATCTAACGTGTGAAGTAACAATTACCAAAACAACTCTGGAAGATTCAGGCATTTATTACTGTTTAGTGAAACCAGATAAGTTTCTGCTGCCTGGCAATGGATCCCATCTCGTTGTAACATGTGAGTAAGATTTGTGTCAAACTGTCGGACTAATAGACCTGTATGTGATGTCCAATGAATTCTTCATTTCATGATTATGTCACAAAGGTGTAGCATTCCAAACTAATTTAAATCAATGGTGTTTATCTGTTGCAGACCAAACCGGCTTCTCTGTGGAACTTTTCTCCTCCTCAGACACAAGAAACGACACAATCTCTATTATATGCAGGGTGATGGGTGTCATGTCATCAGACGTTCGCATTGTCTGGATTACAAATGGTGAGGAACGGCCTGGGTTAATTGAATCCGTGTGGACAAAGGAAAATTTCATCAAAGATCACAGGATACTTCAGAGCCGATTCTGGCTGCAGATATCTGAATGGCAACCTGGGGCCCAATGCACTTGTCTGGTGGAAACCAGAGGGGTAAACATCTCAGAAAGCCTTCAGTGTGAGTGTGTTCAAATTGTTTAATTGATTTCTTGGCTAATGGAATTGCTGAAGGTTTTAGACTCACTTATTGTTCACATTTACCACTGAAGATGTCATAGGCCCAAGATTTAAAGTATATTAGTTTAACTACATTTTTAAGTAGCGTGCCTGTAGCGGAGCTATTTTCTGAACCTGATAGCTTTTCATTAGTTTAGTTCTTTTATTGGCCATGTAGTCTGGAAGCTTTCCCATAAGCTACATTTTCGGAGCATCAGCTCACAGCAGAAAATCTATGCCATGCATGGCAGAGAAATTCTTTGCAGTTGAGTGTTTTAGTATAAATAGTGGTGCATTTGTTCTGTGAGAGGTGCCATTTAAAAAATGTCTACAAAATGTACACAATATATACAAAAATCAAGCGTGTGTCCTTTAGCACTCACATATGCACATTATACTAAATTTAAATAGTAAAACCATAACAGAAAGCATTATATACTAAAAACACCATGGTGCAAAATGCTGTAGGCATCATAAGAAATACTGTTTAACCATAGCGAAATCAGGCATTTTTTTCAGGACCCAATAAAGCACACACATACACAAACTATTCTCTCATTTAATCTATCCTGGGCACAGAGTGTGGAATTAATGTTAGTTTAGTCACTAATAGAATCTTGAATCTTAGCAGAAGGTTGAATCATTTTATTTATTTATAGCCCTTTTTAAATAAATTATAAAGTAGCTTCACATGTCTTAAACTACTACTGTCATTTTTTTGGAACTTAACTTGCTACATTTTGTCTTCTGGTAGCTTTAGTGTTGTGAAGCTTCATCTGATGACTATATTTTCAGAGTAGCTTGCCCAACACTGTTTTTATTTAGGTAGTAGTTTCAGAAATACATGCGTAGTCTTAGAGAAGAGAGTAGTGTGGAGTTACACTACCATAACAAAATTTGTGTTGAGTGGAGTTAATAGACTAAATACTAATTAACAACTTCATTTAACAAAAGCAAGTTTGAAGAAATATGCCACAGTAAGTGGAACTGTTAAGTGATACTCTGAGTTCATGTCTCATGTTTTCTCCCATGTAGACTCAGGTACTGACATGTCTTCATGCTCATACCTGCTGTATGGAATCTCTGGCTCTGTACTCTTCGCTATTGTGACTATCCTCACTGCTGTGATTCTTTGTCAGTGTAAGTGCGTTATTTCATAGAGGGTTGGGGTCATTTAATTATCATGGATGTTGGTAGTGAAGTTATCAGTAAGTGGCCACTTCTTGACATACAGAAAAAGGCAACGGTAAAACTCGCTCCAAACATGAATGGTTAGGGTCAACAAGTTGAATAACCTTTGCTAGTTAGTGATGGTCAAGAAGTGACCCCCTGCCAACACATACACGTGCATACACATCAAAACACACAAATGGAAGCTGGCACCAGCCAAGTAGATTTCAGACTCAAAATCATGATCTACAATTCAGTGACTTGTATCTGGTAGCCAGTGGCCTGACACTCACGCACACATTCAGGGGGTTATAGATTTCATACCCCACAGGTTAGGTTACAGGTTTCACACCCCACAAATCTCTCCTGGCACAATTTGCACGTCATTGCAGTCCTGTGACTAAACAGTTTAAATGCAGTATTTTGTAACAACTTCTGCAGCCTTTTGTGAAATTCATGATGCTGACACTAAGGCTTGCCTCTTTTTTCATAGGTCGGAAAGGTAGAAGTGATAGCAGACGAGTTGAAAATAGAGGGCCCAATTCCAGTAAGTAATTTAAATCTTCTCTAAAATGGCATGATCTGGCAAAGCAGTTAAGTTACTTCTGTTTCACAAAGTGAAAGTTCTATTTTGCAATCAGTTAGGCAATTAAACACTTCTGTGGTATCATGTAAAATTTAGAAGAACCTTACTGTTTCGCTATAATTTTTTTCAAAGCATTTTTTTCAAGACATGACATGACACATATCATAAGCATTCCTGATAGTTCATGTATGTTTATGACATTGTCATTAAGTGTCATTTGGTTTTTGTAACTTTTTTGTAACTTTATATAACAAAAACTAAATGACACATAATGACAAGTGTCATTACTGTTCATGATATGTGTCATATCATGCTAATTACAGGCTCACGTCACTTTTATGTAGACACCTTCAAATAACGTTTTGCCGAGTATATATGTATGTATATAAGTATATCCAGCACATTTCTGCACATCTGTGTTTTCTTCAAGGCCATCGTGGAATGCAAGACCAAAGATCATCAACAACAGTAAGTACAAACGAAAGAAGGAATGCGTAAAGGATTCTGACTACCAGTGAAATCTAGTCTAATCTAACGTGTAGATATGTACTGTGTACTTCTGGGTGAAGAGTAGGAACACACCACAGAATAAAATAAAACCTTGTTACAGCAAGACATTGCATCAAACACGCATCTTCTAGCAGTCACAATAAGACTGAAAAATGGCTGGAAAGTTATGTGTGCCATTTAAGTAGCTCACTAGTGTTCACTTATTTTGCACCATAACCTCTAAAGTGTTACCTTTAAATATACATATTATGCTGTTGGATCGGCAACCACACCTAACCAGAATTTGGTTCGTATCAATTATATCAGCATTACTAAAGTGGACCTGTCATTGAATGAGTCATGGTGGTCTTATCAGGGACGTCACTAGCTTTGAAAGACAGGAGGGGCTCAGCCCTTGCTGAGAATGAACGCACACAGCTCTGTGAATCAATCTATAGCTCTGTTGTTTAAGGTCACTGAGTGCTGTTGGTAGGAAATTTGATGTAGCAAATACAATGAACCTGCAGTTAACATAGATCGGCCCATAGTAACTTATTTTCTGTTTAATTTTTCTATGCCCCATTCAGTTAACGTTAGCTGCCGGTTTGCTATTTAGAGTATGTTGCATCAAATCTTCTGGTTCTTTTTTTTTTCTACAGACAGCACTCAATGACCTCCAACAACAGGGCTATGGATTGATTCACACCACATTTCTCCTTTCAACAGGCTACATTAATTTATTTCTTACTAGTGCTAGAGCATTCATCAGGGCCTGTTATCTGACTCATTCTCTCTACTTGCCCTCTTTGAAATTCCCTGTCTTTTCCTTTTCCTTTTCCTCTGCCTACTTTTTTCTCTCTTTCTATTTATTTTATTTTTTAGATATATATCACAACAGCCTAAGTCAGTGATTTGGTATTATTAAGCCTGCTTGGGGTCATGTTCATGAAAAAGATACTGGCAAATATGTCAATCAGTGCATGTTGGACAAACTAAATGTGGCATATAATTTATAAAGATTTAGTTCTCAACCCAGACCCCAATCTTCTTGGCTTGATTAATATTTTAGGACAATATGCAGGATTTTGCTGTAATTTCTTGCTGGATTAGGCTACTTAATTGTACCTGAATTCAGATCCTGTTCTGTTTATTTGGATGTATGGTCCACTATGTGTAAAATGCCTCTGCATGGATGCATGCAGAACTGCAGAATGACGTGTACATTCAAAGTTAACTGTCTCGCGAACCGTTTATCACTAGTGACTAACGTCATTGGAAACCTGAACTTGTGCAACGTATATGCAGATGGTATCTGTGTGACAAAAACACCCCTCAAGCAATTTAATCGAGATGAATAGATGTAAGTTTCCATGTACTTTGGTGAATCAGGCTAGTGTTAAAGGGGAATAAGGACATTTTTTGGTGGGGGACGGGGGGGACTTAAGCCCTCCTAAAATGGACCTAACAAGGTCCATGGGTCTTGTTGTTGTTCCCTCTCCTGCTGCAAACTTCAAACTTTTATGTTCTACATATTCTGAAAAAATCCACTTACTGTGACTTTATCAACAGGAGGTGCACTACGCTACTTTGGACCAAATCCATTTGGAACAGACATCCAGGTCAAGAATCAAGTAGGTCCACCAAGGGTTAAGATCAGCCGATGCAAAGTTCTCAAATGCATAATATGGCAGTGTGTCTTGTCACATAATTATACTTTACATTATTTCCTGTAGCCTGGAAAGATAAATACTGTATGATACTTGTAAGACCATCTTTTTCACCTTTTTGGGTGCTTGATTCTTGGTATGGTGTTGCCAATACAGTGTGGTTTTGAATTTAGATGATTAACTAACCCAAAGACCAGCCTGTGGGAGGAGAATTCAAAGTCTATGGTCAGTTGGTGGTTTTGTTTCTGTCACAAAAGATGACTGCACAGTGTTTTTTAAGACTGAGATGCTGCAAAAAATTGGGGCATCAGTCCTTACGTAAGCAAAAATCCTTAACATGACATTTGATTACCTCAGATTTTATATTTGGTCCTGAACATGAACCTAGCTTAATTTAGGTGTGTTAAGAGCTAGGAGTGGTACAGGCACAGTACAGGCAATTGAATTCAAGGGGAACTATTTCAGCTAATAATATTGGTATATTAGTAGTATAGTAGTAACATTTGTGATAACTATCTCAAAACTATAATAATATTTTGTTTAGGCAGCTGTCAGTGATATGTTGAGACCCTCAACAGGGGTTGCAATAATGCAAGGCTGGAGGGTGGAGGTGGGTCATACTGTAATCCGTGTGAAGACACCCTAGTGCTCATTGCTCACAAAAAATATGATTTATTCAGCAATATAAGACTGTCTTTATAAAAGAAGGAAGGACCTATTGTACTTTTGAAGCACAAATTTGTTGCTTCTTGTATTAACACATTTTTTGTTATTGTGTTAACTTGCTTTTATCTGTTTTGTATGATCTCTCTCAATATATGTTGTTATATTTGTATACTTATACTTATAGACACTTAATAAATAAATAAATAAATTCAGCTTTTGTAGTAAACTGTGCTTATGGTTAATGTACAAAGTTAATAACCTGCTCACAATACAACTGTCTTTTTAAAACCAAGAACACTATGCTATACTGTGCATATGATACAGAAACTACTGCTGGGTCTGTCTTGTTTCTTAGTAGTAAGGCGAATGAACACATTAAATTTTGAAGTTGATCCAGCACAGTGTGTCTTTATTCAGACAGAACAGTGGAGATAGACAGGAAGCGGCTGAGAGAGAGAAGAGTTTACCGTCAAGAAATTATCACAGGCCGGATTTGAACTTGGGGCCTCGTTGGCACTTGGCCTCATCATAGTACAGGAGCTGAAACCAGTTGCACCACAGTAACCCTGTTGTGCATGATTTTAACCACAAGACACCTCAGGTGGTAAGGTTCCTATTCATTAATTTTGCGTCACCTGTCAGTAAGCCTATGTGTCCCACTTGACAGTTGATCAGATAAGGAGTTCAGTTTGAGAGTAACCAACAAGCAGTTAATGGAAATTCTAGTATAATTAGAATACTAAGCTACAGACCGTAAAGGGATATCTGACTCATAGCCCTGTTTGGGGTCGCCAAGTGCTGTCGACAGGAAAAAGATCATTTGGTGCAAAATGGAGCAAATAGCAAAAATCTAACCAGCGGTGGTGTCAGTTTCAGTTTTTTTTAGCTGTCCTACTGGTTAAGGCAAAGATCATTAAATATTGACCAAGACAGAGCAACATAATATGTTACAATGGGAGCAAATGTGAATAGTTCCGTTCTGCATTAATGGGAGTCATGTTACGTCACAATATAAACTTTTCAATGATCTTTTGTATCAGCGTATGACAGCTTGACTCTAGTCTGCCAAAAGGGGGAGTCCCCCCCCCCCTTGAGAAATAGATCTTGCTCTACTTTACCCTCTCTAGTTAAGGCCTTGAGCTTGAAACCGAAGCGATACTGGTTAAAAAATAGGTTGGAAAAATGTGGGTAATGTTGAGCAAGGCACCTAAGACCTCTCTGCTCCCAGGGTGGTGCTACAGCAGCAGGCTGTCCACTGCTCCGGGATAGTGTGTGGTTTTCACCTCACGTGCTTCAGTTAATCACGGATCACGAATGGGATGGATGCAGAGACCGAATTTCTCTCATGGGAAAAGAGTATACCATGTATATATACATTGTTCTGTCTATGTTGTACAAAATGTTTTCAGTCTCCTCCTATTGACAGCACTTTGTGACCTCGAATGACAGGGCTATGGGTTGAAATGTGAGTGAAAGTTTTCAGTGCTACAAAATAGAAAAAAGTTGGTAGAAACACAATACAAAAATATAAGTGGAACACTGACATCTGCTGGGCACACAAGGAACAACATTTTAAAACCTTTGACACAAGGGTGGCCTAATGGTTGGCGTTTTTCACTTGAAATGTTTTGCAAACACACTTCACATTCTTTTTGTTTTGTTCAAAAAGGCAACTTCTAGGTGACTGAAGTAAACTTCTGATTTGATGATCTACTCTTTAATTGCTCATCCTTTGTCTAATTCTGGATGGCTCACTTCTCCTTGACCAACTGTTGAAGGAAGAGAACAAAGTTCATTCATGTGCTGAAGATAAACACAAGATAAACATCTCATCTGAAAAAAGTACTAACCCACTTCCTGTTTTGCTCTTCCCAAAATGCTGGGCCATGGCAACCATCATCATTTGCAGTAAAAGAGCTGATGTAATCCCCAGCATTCTAGGTAGATTAGCACTTGCAAAGCATATGTCTTCAGGATCTAAATGAGAAAATTCATGTCACTTCATTGGTCAATCAATGAATAAATCATTCAATCAAACAAATACATATAGATACAAAATGCTGACTAACAAAGTAATAATGAAGTAAGAAGTCATTCATACACTGTTTTTTTTATATTCTACATTTTTTTGGTATTTTTTTAGATTGAAATGTTTCAAAATAGCATTTAGGCAGTATTGCACTGACTGTGCCAACACCCATATTTCTCACTCAATTCTGTGTCCTTCAGTTTTGCTCAGTGCAGGGACATGTTTGTTTGTTTGTTGCATGTTTATTATTTTTGAGAATAATTAGCAATCTAATCAAATATAATTGTAATAATCAGTATATTTGGTCCTGCTTTACCATTTAAAGTGAGACTTCTGTTGAGCCTGGTTTCTTCACTCTCCACAACACAAGTGTAGGTCTCTTCTAATCCCGACTCAGTGAGAGACACTACAACTTGGTTACGCGTGAATACAGTGGCTGGGCCACTGCCATTGGTCCAGACTGACTCAGTGAGCCCACTCTCCTCTCTCCCTTCACCCAGAGACCAAAACACACGGGCTTGGGACGGGTGGATGCCTGTGACCACACAAGTAAGGACTGCAGACGAATTGGGTCTGTGGTGGACTGTCAGTGCGATTTCAACTAATGGACTGCCATGGCCTGTGAAAACATGAAACAAAATGGTGTGAATCCAAATCAATGAAATAATAATTGCAACAATCGTAAAAACAGGACAAAATATTTTTGTTTATCTGTGTGTGGGAAATCTTGATCAACCAACAAGAATCATAAACAAACATACAAACATACATACTTTCAACCACAACCGTTGTTCCATTGCCAATCATTAATTTCTCCTTGTACACCACAGTGCAGTAGTATGTTCCAGAGTTGTCTGTGGTGGCACTGTGAATGTCTGCTCGGCACAAGCTGTTTTCTCCATCCTCCGCCATTATAAGATTGTTGTAGAGTTCCAGCGTGCCGTTTTGGGGGTGCAGTTTCATCCAAGCAATCGTGTAGCAAATTCGGTCCATGCCATCCAACTGGCAATAGAGGGTCACTGTCTCATTCCCCCTGCTCTTGATCACTGGAGGGTACTGGGTGATATTCTGACTTTTCACAGCAACTGGGAGATAAGAATAAATTAGCTAGGCTGTGAGTGTGCTCACTCTTTAGCACTATTAGGAATAGGAAGCTGTTCTGTGGTGACCAGAAAGAACGTTTAATGTCACTCTGACACACCATTACTAAAATAAAAAAGAAATGGAATCCTATGTATAACTTTGTGGTATATCAAAACTATCACAATTACAGGGATTAGCAATTGGCAATCAGGATGTGTTTTTGTTTTATCTGAAAACTATAATAATAGTTTTAAAGTAATAGTAATAAAGCCAAGCAAGACAGCACCACATAACACAATATGACACAATACAAAAACAGGAAAAATAACAACAAAATTCAAGGTATGGTCTTACATCATATCTATTTTATTTACAAAATGTCTGCACACATTTGCCACATAAAACCTTAGCTTTATGATTCCTCCTGTTAAGAAATAGCTAAATTTACCGTGAGGGTTACAGCATGTTGCAATATGATTTCTACTAGGGAAGGGTATGATCTGCAATTGCAACAAATGGGATAAAAAGATCTTACCTGAGAGTGTCCACATACAGATGAGAGACAGAACTTTGAGGCGGTGCATGGTTAGAGTCAGGCGTGTGAAACTAAGATGGAGCTAAGGTGATAATGGACAAATAGCCCACTTTTCCCCCACCCCCCCAACCGCAAACACACACATACACACATGCATGCATGCACGCACTTGTCAAAAGTATTCACACTCATCAAGAATAAATACAAGGGTTTAAAAAGACTTCTTTAGCAGTTGAAGTATCAATTCAAGCTTTTTACTCAAGTAAAAGCGCAGAAGTACTGGTTTCAAAACAACATAAAGTAGAAAAGTAAAAGTGATGTAAGGGGGAAAAATGCCATTATGCACAAAAGCTTATGCCATGCCAGGTCCTTATAGTGCACAACTCCCACGAAAACATTTTTCAAAAGTCCATAATGACTACAATGTTTGGGATTCACTAGGCTACCTGTTTCAGCCGCATATATGCGTAGTATTTTTAGTATTTTAGTACAATGCAAATATATTAAAGAATCATATGTCTAGGCTACGAGGCTACTAGGCTACATATGTCTGCTGTACTTACTGGAGAGTGGCATGATTTGTATCATGTGCAGGTGTGATGGATTGTGTACAAACCAATAGGTTGTCAGAATGGTAGATGTTTACACTTCTCATCCAACTACAGTCAAATTCACTCTATCCTGATGGTGTGATTTATCTGCAGGGTTGTCCCAAACTACTATTTTGTTAAACAATTAATCTAATTGTCTAAGAGTATTTTTTTGATTAGTCGAATTTGTTTTATTAATCTAATGGTTAATTTAGTAATAAGCGATCATTTTCCCATCACTCAATCAAAATAACATTGTACCAAAACAAATATTGAAAAGTTTGTCTCATAAGCATTTTAATTTCATCATTGCACGTGCAAAAAGAGTGATATTCTATTTTCAGTAATTTTCAGTAAGCCTGTCAAACACCCAAGCCCATAAACAACACTCTGTTCCTCTCTCCCAACCATCCCTCCTCCTACCATTGCCTCACACATGCATGACTGTAGACTCTAAGTAAACAAAACACGGACGAATATATGCCTCATGGCCTGTATAGCTTTCCATAGAAAAAGTGACGCTTAATGTAGGGTACTCTAACAGTGGAGATCCACTTGCCACCTCTGGCCAGATTGGTCACGTTACTAGTAAAGTTTTCCCCAACCATTATTTCAGCTGCTTAGGATGCAGTTGTTTGATTTCCGATTTGATTTGAATGATGACAAGACGAAATGAAATAGGAGTAATGAGGCAATTTTTAATGTAAAATGAGTTGAAAGTACAGATAATTGCATGAAAATGTTGAGTAGGAGTAGAAGTAAAACATCGGCTGAAAAAGTAGGACCATAGATAACCAATATTTCTACTTAATTTCTACTTAAGTAAGTATTTGATATGAAGTATTTGTTATATAAAAAAATTTGTGATAAAAAAAATTGTGATATAAAAATTTTGTGATATAAAAAATGTTGATGATTTAGATGATAGCAATGACATTCATTATGTACAGTGTGCAAAAATGTATTGATTGTCTGACTTGTGATATAGTCAGTAGCTGAGGGCCCATAGGTTTAAAGGAGTGTTAAAAATGATTATGATCAGGAGATTTTTTTAGCTGACCTAAACACAATAGGAAGACCCAAAAAGCTTTTGCATCAACCTGCTAGTTTGCATCTAGGTAAAACCACATGACACTGAATGGAGTATGTAAGAAGCACAAACCTCTTCCTGTCCATCAGTCTGTTTTGCAAGAAAATCTAGCACAACCACTGTTGTGGCCTCAAAGCAAAATATTTCAGTTGCAAACTGCAGCAAGGGTGAAGGTTTGAGGCTGGCATATTTTGGCATCATAATCTTAATGACAAACATTTCTGTTTATTGCATCTCTGATTATTATTATTATTTGTTGATCATTGTGTGCCAGTGATAATGTTTCACATCCCATCCTCATTTCACCACCTGTGTTTTACCATCATTTAAAACAAACAAACATCTGAAATTGTATGACAATACACGTATTGATTTGTCAGGAAAAAGGTTTTATTCACATCACAAAAGGAAGAAGGTTTTATTCACACTGCAAGAGATGTGTAAGCCTTAGACTTGTAACAGAGGTCGCTTTGCCTATTTCTGGTGCGAATCCAAAACCGCAAATGCACTGCAACCACACAGAATGAGGCCAATGAGCACAGGGTCCTAATTCTATTCAATATAGTAATAAGTGGCAAAAGAGGAGACTATGGAAGTCTGGACGCAGTTTAGTGTGAGTGTTGGGCAGGTAAGGGATGATGGAGGTGTTGGGAAACAGGCTGGTGTAAGAACAGATGCTTTCTTAAAGATGAAGTGGAGGTACACAACTAATGCTAACAACTCATTCTATGGCTGTGCTGTTAAAATCCCATAGACTTTTATAGAGGTGCAGTCAGAAATTAAATAACACAGTATTGGGACCAATAGTTCAGTGTAAAGGGGTGTGCTAATGAAAAAAAAATATTGCTTCTCCTGATACCTGTCAAGTTTTATACAAAACAACATGACCTGAGCAAATCAAACAATATAATAACTGCTCTTCACACCTAAACTATTCTTTATAATCACATAACTTCTGACACTAAATGAAACATGAACATTAAATTAATCCAGTAAAATCCTTATAAATTCCTTGGTGGTACAATTGCGGAGGGAATAGTAGATATTCACTCCGGTGGTGTGGGGAAGCCTAAAAAATACATAAATGATTTATTGATGACAGAATATAGAACACAAAATGCATGTAAAAGTATGGAAACATGTAGTATGGAGAAACATGGAAGTATGGAGAAAAACAAAGTACACATGTAAAAGAACTGAGATGATTTTTACAGTAATACTGTCAAATAAAATAAGAGAGTACCTCTGATTGCATTTTTGCAGAGGCAGACTGCTGTGCTTCCAACCAGAAGCAAAAGAATTAGATTTGAAGTTACCCCGACAACTGAGTAAATGTAATATGCAGTGAAGCAATGGTCTGCAAAAATAGTGGGAAAAAGTCAACATCTTTACTCATATCAATATATTGTGCAGATTGATATGCAACATCTATACAGCAGATATGAACTGACAACTGCAAAATGGCATAACTTCCACTATTATCAGAGTATTTCATGTTTGCACCACTGTTCTCTGTGCATATTACAGTCTATTGCACAACAGTCTATGTTAAGTTTTTAAACTGTGTCAGTTCACAGCATAAATGTCTAATTTTAGAGAGCCACACACACCAATACTGTCACGCTGCAGTGTTTTTGCAAAGCGCTGCCCTGCAACCTCCACCATGCAGGAACACTGGATCCCTTTCTCCCAGTCCTCTGCCAGAACCAGGACCTGGTTCTGACTGAATCTTTTTCGTGGGTCACCAACGCCATCATCCTCTAGGGCAGAATCTGTCCACCCGTTCTCCACGCGTCCATCAATCATCCAGTAGATGTGGGCCTGAGTGGGACTGACACTAGACACGTAACACAGGAGTGGCACCATGGAGCCGTAGGCCGTTGGGGTGATGATGTCAATTGAGGGCACTGCAAAGTTGCTGTTTGGCTCTGTAAACAATTTAATTTAGTCCAGTTTTACATATGAAAACTGTCTAAAGGTGTCTTACAAAACCAAAATTGGAACCGAATGGAATGCTCTAAAGAAGGCATCAAGGTGACAGGAGTTAAAACTCCCTGATAGGATGGGCCACAGCTCATGTTGATAGATAGATAGATAGGATAGATACCGTACTTATATATACATATATCTCATGTAAACCGACAGACACAGATAGATAGATAGATAGATAGATAGATAGATAGATAGACACTTTAGTAGCTATGTTACTTTAAACATCTCTTCTTTTGGCAAACAACCAACAAGACCAGATTAATGTTAAACTTCTCACCTGTGACAGTAAGCCGTGTTCCATTCCCAACGTGTGCAAAGCGCCCTTGTGACAACACACAGTAGTACAAGCCAGAGTCGTCCAACGTGGCCTCCAAGATGGTCGCCTGGCAAACGTTGACCCATGAGGCATCGGTGCTCTCGTGTGGATTGGCGAGTTCGGCTCTGTCGGTCACTCGGAGCCTCATGGGCTTCTTCCGGTCCAGTTTCAGCCAGACCAAACGGGAACAAAAGGAGTAGAGCTCCGCTATGTCACACTGCAGACTCACAGAGCCACCAGAGGCCACCGTCAAGTCTGGGGACTGGGTCACGATGAATGTGAAGTCTGCTGCTGCAGCCAGAGGGATCGGTTTTACTGTCAAATGGTGGAGATTTTGCATTCTGCTAGCATAAAATATGAACACCTACTGACAACAATGTCATCTTCCTAGATGTGCCTTTTTTTTTTTATTCGATGACGTTTGTCAAACATTGCAATGCATGTAAGATGCTAAAATAGCATGTTACAAATCTATTGCCATTTATTTTTTCATTTTGTATATAAACACACAAAATGAATAAATAAATGGCAATATATATATATAGAGAGAGAGAGAGAGAGAGAGAGAGAAAGAGAGAGTATATATAAAAAAGAAAAAGAAATAAAAATGAAATTTTCTGTTCAGTACCTTTAGTCAGACAGATAACCAACATCAGCAGTCGACAGGCCGTCATTTTCACAAACTGTGGTTGGCCTACAAACGTGCTCCTTATCTCATGTACACTTGACACGTTTAACCATTCTAAGCCATATGTGTGTTGATGCTGCAGAAGGTTTATTTCCATTGGATGACAAGCTACAGATGTGAGGCTGTACTATGGAAAACAACATCAAATTGATGCCCTGTGCATATAAGGTTAACATATGAGCTTGCATATAAGCTTGGATTATTCTTCTTGGTTCTTCAGATTTGACCCTATACCTGAATTTAACATCATAATCAGTAGTACAGGTGCTTTTAAAGAAAGCACCATTAATCAGTAGGTACCATGAGTAGCTATAGTAATCTGTACTTATTTGTATTGTAAGAACTTGTAAACACATGTTCATTGTCTTTTTTAATGATAGATGACACTTACAGTCACAGAAAAGGAAAGTTATAAAATTTCCCTCACAAGCTGCAGCTGAAAGGTCAAGAACTGTGAAAAATGCAGTGCTAGCTAGGCCCCGTTTCCTGAAGAAAATGTCAGATTGCTTATTCCCCCCCGACATAGACAGGAAACTACACCCCTAGGTTTTAGTGGGTGGTGTGCCCCTTGCAGACACCTACCAATGCCACTCACAAAAACGCAATGCCAACACAACAGTCAGCCCACAGAAAGGTGTGCTGCTTATTGTCTACCAACATGAAAGCACTTTGAGGGAAATGCCCATTCGAGGGCTTCAAGCTCACTCTCTGCCTGCCTGGTGGGGAACTTCCTGACAAACATAGGTGTAACTACTGAGGGATCTGATGCAAGACTGAACCATAGACCAGGGCTGTGGAAGAGAATGTGCCCTTAACATGCTCAAAATGCTTAAAATACACACTCATTTTAATTTGCCCCAACACTATGGAAAGTATGTTTGAGAGGCCACTGAGTTAGACAATGAGTCTCAGTAAATGCCCTGTTCTTCCCCTGGTGGCCACAACTTAAATTTTTGTCCAGGGTCATTTCTCTGTGTAACCTCTTCAAGTATGACATCGCGGGCATCATTTTAAGCCTGGTACCAAGACCGTCCACAGGATTTTTTATGTATGTATGTATGTATTTATTTTTGAGGTGTTTGGTCATGTTCGTTTCAGTGAGTAGCCCTTTTTGTTTCTGAAAAGTGAGGGCACAGGCATTATTTTGTTACAGTGTCACAACAGCACCATCAAAAGGCACTAGGCTTCAAGATATTCATTCTTCACATTTATTCCATTCCTCACTGATGTTTTGATTTGCCGTTTTTTTGTTAGGAATAAATGAATGTATATAAAACAGTAAACAAAAGAGTATGTCAATACCTCATTTTGTTTCTCCAGTTGTCAAAACAATAGATCTATTAAAAAAAAAAAAAAAAGAAGTAATACTTCCTCTGTATTCCTGAATTGCAGAAATGTAAGTGTAGCCTAGTGTGGTCCTTATGTATCCCCAACCATGTCAACACATTGCAGAGAGTTTTACCACTGGGACTGAGGGCAATAACACAGGAAGATGATTTGTATACAAAATATTAAAAATATTGAAATATTGAAAAAATGTATACAAAATATTGAAATAATTTTATGTTTGCTCATGAAATTTTAATAAACATTTCAAGTATTTTGCCTTAATGTCAAGCCCATCAACACCATGCCCCCACATTAATTAATGGTAACTGCATAGTAAATTGTAAATGCTACAATCAAAACAAACAGCACTGAAGAAATGATCCCCAGCAACTTGTACATCCACATCACTGCATGGCACAAATCAGACATATCTGCAGAGACACAAAATGACACACACAAGTAAGTATACTCATCACAGAGAGCAAACAAGATGTGCAGGATCTCAGATTTGCCCTATAGGATTATACTTTCAGAGATTCACATTCAATTGAAAATGTTGAATAAATGCAATAATAAATGATGGAATAAATACTAAAATAAAAATAAACATATTGTATTGAAAATTCTTTTTAACCATCCAATTAAATCATTCGACGTAAATACCATGTGCTTCTAATAAACAACATAAGACTGACACGCTGTTGACACACACTCATATTTACCATTCTGTTTCTTGCGCTGTGCAGTTTTCCTCATGGTCTTCCTTGCATACTCTGCCACACACACACACTCAGCCCCTCTCTCCCACAGCTCACCCGGCACCATGACCCAACTTTGGGTAAACTCTGTGGCCGACTCTGTGCTGTTCGTCCATGCCGATCCCGTCCACCCATCTGCCCTTTGTCCATCTATGATCCAGCTGACGCGGACCTGAGATGGGATGACCTGCTTCACCCAGCACATGAGCTGGATAGTTGAGTGATGGATTTGGCTGTGCAGGGGGGAGAAGATGTGTACTGATGGGCGAGCAGCCATGACACCTGCAGACAATATATTTAATGTTACTCCTAAAGGAACAATGTGATTTTTAAAAATTCTTTTTAGCTGCTTTAGCTAAATGGTAAAAAGCAACAAAGAAAAACCACAGAATGTGAAGAAATAATATATATGATCTTTAGAAAGAATAAAACAAGACATAATGTATATTTATGTAATACTACAATTGCAGATAAATACAGATACTTACTGTTACAATAATTAAAAAAGCTTTGATAGCAAACATAAACAATTCTAAACAACACCAGATCTTGATTACAGGATATTGAACACCATGCACTATGATGAATTACACTATGTGTAATTCCAGACTTCAACATCAAACATTTCAATTTTTTTCGCCATGAACTTACCTGTGACCGTAACAAGGGATCCATTGCTGAAATAAGAAAGTGCACTGTGTACAACAGAACAGTAGTACACACCCGAGTCACTTGGTTTTGAGTTGTTGATGGTTCCTTTACATTCATTTGAATAGTTTTCATCATGGTCTATGCTGGTGGATGTGTCTATCTCTCTGGTCCTTGGATGCACCCTGAACCAAGTGACTGTGTAGCAAAATATCTTAACGCCCTGAAAGCTGCAACTTAGAGTCAAAGAGTCCCCAGTTCTAACCTGAACACTGCTTGGTGACAGGATTAAGGTGGAAACAGGTACAGTCTTATCGCTGCTTGGAGACAGAATTAACAACACTGCGGAAAATACAAAAAGAAACGTCACATTCATGCATTCAAAACATTCATGGGCTTCTAAATATATGTGAAGGTCAATGAACAAGTTTAAAAGTTCAACAATTATTTCTTTAAATAAATAAATATAAATTTATATATATATTTAAATTTATTTTATGATTTATGTTCCTTTTTAGAAATGTATCGACTAAATACTTTACATCAACTTAGAGTGCAATTAAAGAGTTCAAGAAAAGTTACCTCTGGTTACAGAAGACACCAGTACCAGTAGCAGTTCCATTTGGAGGAGATGCATCCTGAAAATGCATGGCCCCATGCATGTACCAGAGTAACAGCTGCTGTTCTGTGGTATAGGTCAACGGAATTGCTGTGATCATGCATAGTATGGTGTGCACTCACCATCTGAATGTGAACAGCCCCTTTCAAGGTATATGGTGCATCATATATTATATTAGTATAAAATTATGATTATATTACACTATATTATATTATACTATATTACATCCCATATCTCAGATAATCTGAATGACACACCACAGGTGTCTTTCCTTATATGTTATAAAACCATGCAAAATTCTAAGATCTTGCTATGCTGATGTAAAAAAAACCCATCAAATCAAACACAAATGCAAATGCTAACAGTTTTGTGTAGATATCCAGCATCCTATCCAGACTAGTTAAGGTGCCATTTTTTTGGAACAGTTAAAATATGGATGAATGATTGCTCTGTACTCCAAAGTATTTACAAATACGAAATGTGCTACCGGGAAAATCTGGGAAAACAATTAAACAAAGACATTTTTGTTTGGTGTAGCATCTATTGACATATGTTGAGTTGGCGGTAAATTGGGGTATTTCTCTCCAAATAGACAAGCATCCTTGGGTGAAATCACCTAATGTGTAGCCAGCTCTTGGTCTGGCCCCACTGGCTACTTAAACTATGTGTTTTGAACCAAACCACAGAACAGCCTGACCCATTTCTGCTGTTTCTGCTGGCCTTGTTGTTTTGTGCTTTAGCCAAAAACCAGCACACACCAAACCACACCAGCACAGTGACATGCAACATGGAAATCTGCAAGGACTTGCCCAGATGAGAAAAAAACACCTCCTTGAAACCAACAGTGCTGTATAACAGACTTTATTAGGTTAAATTCACATTTGTGAAATAAAATCACTGTATTTTATGAACTAGTTTATACATTATGCCCCAAGCAAGGCTTCTTCCCAATGGTCATTACTAAACTGAGCTCATATCACCCCACCTTTGTGCACACTACATCATGTCCATGTATCTTGACATATTAAGTGCAACATTGGAAGGCAAAAAGGTGTCTGCATGTGTGTGTGCCTGTATGTGTTCCCTTGTACTGTCACATGGGACATGTGCATGTGTGTGGAGGGTGTGTGTGCGCACAAGTGTGGGCAAACACTGTTTTTGGGGGTACACACAGCATATCTTCTTGTGCTTTGTTTGTGCAATGACAATAAAGACTCTAGGCCTACAGGCCAGTCAAAACCTGTCAATTATTTGAGACAGATTCAGAAAGAATAAAAAGTACACTAATTAATTACATCTAGAATTAATTACATGTATACTTCTATTTCTATTGCTATATACTGTTTATATCCTTACAATAACATTCAATTCATGAATGCAAACATGAATGTGATGTGCATGATACAGCAACCTAATGATGCACAATATTTGTCTGAAGGAGATGCAGAGAAAATCAATTAACCTGTTTTGGCAAGTTGATTGCAGGACAGCTAAGATAGTGGAAAGCATTTTACATTAAATGCAATATAATGATGATTGTCGATTAATGTGTACAGGGCATTTCTATCAGCATAAGAAAAGGAAATTGTGTGCACATCACATTATCAACACAGCTGCAGCGTTATTCTAGCTCCATCTGTTCTCTTCAAGGACCTGAGGGGAAATATGAACACTGGTCGGTATTTTCAGAGCTATTTTTTCACCGAAAGTATTCACATTTAATTTTGTACTGGAGAAATCAATCCAAGGCATCTTACTCATCTTACCTGATTTAAAATATTTTTCACTACATCCCGCCAGCAGAGACAATAAAACCAGAATCAGGAGACTTAAACTTAATCCCCACAGTCTATAGAGCCAGACTGTGGAATAACACACCTTTTGCGTCGAAAAATCTGGAAAGGAACGACACACATTAATTAATACTTACCTAATAAAAGCCTACCAACACTGCTCTTTTCCTGCACTTTTTCAATGTTGAAATGTCATCAGTAGAACCAGTTAGACATAACACTCACGAAATCCAAGCACAGCCAAGTAAACAAGTTTAAAACATGCTAAAAGCACTTAAGTGTAATAACTGTATCAATCTAAGCTATTGTTTTTGAAAACTTTAAATGATTACAAAGTACATTTACCATTTCGCTGTACTGTTTCATGTATTGTCTTTCCTGCATACTCAACTACACAAGTGCAGTTTGCTCCACCTTCCCACTTCCAACTTGGGATTGTAATGTGGTTCTGGATTAGTTCTGTTACAGAAATGCGTTCTGACAGCCATAAAGATTCTGTCCAACCATCCTGTCTTTCCCCACCGATCATCCAATGCAGACGGGGATTAAGATAATCAGCCCCAGACACCATACAGACGAGGTGGACAGCAGCACCATTGCTGGAGTTGACGTCTTCTGATGGTGACAGAATTTGGACTGTTGGGGAGACAGTTGTGGTCTCTACAACAGAAACAATCTTGTTCTAGGTCTTGTTCTTGGTCTTGTTCTAGTGTAACATGCATTAAGGCATTTATTCTTTGACATACTGCTTTTCAGATCACTGTGAAGATGAGACATTGTCTTCACTGCTGCTAACACTTTACTATTAATTAAGCTGCCAGAACCATCTTGCATATAAAGATCAGCATTCAACCTATATTAATATACTAATTGTGACTAACTTGTTTTCTATCCCTTAAATGATATAAATGTAGATATATTCAATCATATGATGTGATTTATATTATATTATATTATATTATATTATATTAAAGTCTTTCTTACCTATGACCAATACCTTGGATCCATTTCCAAAGTAAGAGACAGAGCTGTGCACAGCCAAACAGTAGTACATGCCAGCATCTTCACTGGTAACATCAGTTAATGTGCCAGCGCATGCTTCCTTCTGCTTATTTGAAATAGGCTTGATACGCGTTCCTGTTCTCACTTCTCCAGTTATGGGATGGATCTTCACCCAGGTGATGGCATCGCAGTGGGTCAGAACCTCATGGTGACTGCAGGTGAGAGTCACTGTGTCTCCATTTTGCACTTCAACTGACCCTGGGCTTTGAGTGAGGAGTGAGGAAAGGCTTGCTGCACAAAAAAGACAAAAAATCAATGAGTCAGTAATGTTTTCTAAATATAGCTCTTCCCAGGTAAAATAAATCATCTTAATCAGTTACTTTTTGCTACTTTACTGTGTTACTTTCAATAAGTTTAGTTAAGTAAGTTTTTAATGGTCATAAAACCCACTATGATACAAATGATTAATAAACTGATTTATTATTATTATTATTATTCTCATTACTGTAAACAAAATGGTTACCTCTGATAAGAAAACAAGCAAGTCCTAATCTCACACAGCAAGTATGCATGTTGGCGGTGCAGCCAAAAGTGCCCTGCTCCAAGCTCCACACTCCCCTTATTGAGGGGATGGGTTGTCACATTATCAGGGGAGATACCCATAAACAAAGACCCATCAATTTTACCACTTAGATCAGTTGAACATTGACCAGGGAGCTACCACAGAGAAGAATACAGGCTAGCCTGTATGAGATGAGATGGCATCATAGCTCACAAAAAAAATTCAATCAAAGCACACTGAGAGAGGCGAATGTATGTCATTTGCCATGATTCATTTTTAAATATCACTAAAATGTGTTTGTAAAGGGCAATGAACTGGGCATATAATACAAACATGTCATTAAGTAATTACTGAATGCTGACAGAAAATTAGTTGATGCGTGTAACCTCGGACTCTTCAAGCTGAACAAGCCACTTTTACATTTGTGGCTTGTGTTGATTTGTCTGCTTTAGTCTGCGCAGGTGTGGTGTCAGACAATAAACTGCAGGGGTCATTTCCTGTCATTCAACAAAGGAAGGAACAAGCTGAAAGGCATCATCTCATTTTACCACCAAGTAAAGCATAACAGCAACTGACCTATTCTTCGCCATGATACAGTGAAGGCTTTTGAACTTATCTCAACAGGAAGGTTTTTGAACTTATCTCCGTAGTAAGCAACAAGCACCTGACTGATTTAGTGTGTGTGTTCTGTCCAACATTACACACAAAGGAACATGCAGCAACAGCCATGTCTACAGACTCGGATTATGACAGTGCACACAGACAGAACAACTGACTTAAAACCTAGATCAGATGGTTATGATTATGTTTAGAGACACCTGTGTCCAAAGCAACTTACAATGAGAGGAGTTTAAAGTAAAATCACATAGCTGAAATAAAAAATTATAAACAAAAAATATAAATAATATACAGATATATTTTTGGATAAGGGGTATTTCAAGTGGGTGGTTGTAATTAACCTAGGTAAGTTAGCTAGAAGAAGTAGTAAACCTTCTAGTCCAGTTGTTTTGTTTAGTGAAGAAAATTAAGAATCCAAGCTCTTCTAAGCTCTTCTATTATGAAATTTACCACTACCTCCAGCGTAACTTAGCCAGGTTGGCCAGTTGCCCCCACACCCTCCAGAACCCTAATCTATCTGACATAAGCTCAATGACTAAAAACAATGCAATGGGCTTTAATAAAATAGATGAATTTCTGGGCAGATCCATACATTTTTTTGTTTTCTATATTTTTCTCACTCCAAACACTTACTGCACATACACCAGATTTACCAATATGGGCTAGTCTATCAGCTTGTACATGAATGCTATCCATGTTTTTCATATAGTCTTTAAAACAGATGCACTATCAAAAGGCAACCTCTCTGTCTGATACCTTCCATGGTGCATTTCTTACCAGAGTCTGTGAATTTTGATGTAGCACTGTTACAGTGCAGCTCAAAAATGTTGAGACATTTTTTGGAAACCATTTTTTTTGTAAATTCATAATAACTCACACATGATCAGGGTGCGAGTAAAAGGAAACTTGGGCGAGTCAGCTTTTTTGAGACCTCCGAGGAACTGATCCACTGCTTCACACAACCTCTCAACACAATAACAGAGAATGTGCAGAGACAATGTAGACTGAATTAATGTGCATCACTAACAAGGAATGTAAACACAAGAAAGGGTTTCCTTGGATATACTGAGATACAAGCCTCGACTTGACAAGACACCTATGGTGAGCGAGAAGAATGGAACTGAGAGGAAAGTTGCACATCTCAGTTTGAGTAAGTCCAGTGGTAAATCCCCTTGTGTATTCACCCCACCTCACTAACGGTCATCTGGGTAGCTCTCCAGACACTTGTCTGGGTTTTCCAACGTCTCAGGTGCATATAAGAGCAGTGTTATCCAGGTCAAATGACACAAGTCTCTAGTCTAAAGACATGCCCAGTGACACAGCTTTATATGAAGAAGCATTCAACTCAGTGTGTCAGTGTGGTGTAAAATTTCAGTCCTAAACCCTAAGCCCTCTTACTGGCATGGCTTTGTGACTTCATGATTGACTAATTCATGCCAGCAATGTCTTTGAGAGTTCGGGGCGTTGTGTTAAGTGGCATAGTTGAAATGTAGCCATATTGATGACTACACACATGGCAATGGCATTGCAAAACTAATACTACTGAGTCATGGTCTATGTGTGTGTGTGTGTGTGTGTGTGTGTGTGTGTGTGTGTGTGTGTGTGTGTGTATGTGTATGTGTGTGTGCTTGTCTGGCCACAATAACTATGAGCATGAGCAATCATACATGGGAAAGAATGCAACCTGTATTGTGCAAGTTGGTGGATAATACAGTATGTTAATACAGTGTGTTTCCACTTGGCCATGAATCTAACATGGTAAGCTACAGGTTTGTGTGTGTGTGTGTGTGTGTGTGTGTGTGTGTGTGTGTGTGTGTGTGTATCTATCTGTGAGTCTGTTTGTCATACTATGATGGCAGACCATTAAAGCAAACCAGAAGTCGTTGTGACATGTAAGCTCACTCATTCTGCAGGCAATGCCACACCCGATTCCCATGGGATCGCACTCTCAGCCACGCCCACTGGGCCTTTCATAGTGATGAGTAAAACAAGGAAATCATCTTCCTCTCAAATGACTCAACTTTAACCTACATTACTCTAAACACTGAGCATTTGTGAACTTGAGTGAAATGATTAAAAAAAACATTACCTTTGATGAGGTTTGTTTTATATTGTTTGTAATACTGTAGCCCATAAATGTGCGTTCTCTGTTATACAAAGGCTAAACTCATGGGTCTGGTAACCTGAATGAGTCACTGAAAGTATTGGCCGAAGGAAGCAGAGTGTAGGCTTTCAACCAGACCAGAAATTCAAGTGTTAACGTGACTGAAAACCCAGTAGCACAAGTAAACTGCAACATACTGAAATAGACTAAAATGGACACCCATTTTGAAGAGCCATTTGTAGTTTTAGTGAAGTGAGTCTCAAGTCCGTTTTGGAGAGCTACTCTAGCTTTGGGCATGTGTACAGCGCTGGTGAGTCACACATCCTGCTTACCAGAATGCAGCAGCACCAGTTCTGCTTCTGTTTACCTACTCATTTCAAACTGGGGCAGCAAAACAGGCCTTTGCTTTTAGACACTTTACTTTAAATGAACCATCAGTGGCAGCGCTAAAAAATGTGGACTTCATGCACTGGTTGCGCAGTTTAAATATTGGCCTGAAGAGTGCGTGGATATGAAATTCAATGTTTGTAGATAAAAAACAGGGCAGAAAGTAAATAAAATCTTGAAAATAAAACAAGGGAGGCGACACAGACCAGCCTAGACTTGATTTTTTTTTCTCTTGCGTAAAACTGACGTGCTCCAACCATTGCCTTAAAACCTTCCAGATGTGCGTATGGCGCGCGCACGCTCTCTTACACTGTCGGAGAGTACGGCGGTGTCTTTCAACTTGAACTCGAACGCAAAAGAATGATTCGCAAAAGGGGTGTATGCAACTGTGTGCATCTTCCCGCCCTTGCGATTTACTGTACCAAAGCATCAAATTACAAAGACCCAGCGCTATTTTCCCAATAGCTGTTTGACTCGCATGGAAGGTGGAATCTTTTTTTTTTTATGAGAGTGGGAGGATTCAGGATCACAGCCAAGATGTGACAGAAGCAATGGTACGCTGAGCAAGAAAGTAACGAGTACTCAACGTCGCAAAGAGAAAAGTTTGCTTAAAACAAGAAGAGGCTAAAGAAAAGGGATTTAAATGGCGGAGCAGGTATGGTGAACATTTAAGAGTGATATATATGATAATTTCTTTGGATAATTTGGAGCGTACATCTCTGTCGGCCGTACAGTTGCTTTAGTTTTAATAGCTGTTTGTGAGCAAATTTTCACTGTTTTTGTAGGTGTAAGTTGTAAAGAGGAACCAATTTGCTCTCAAAACGGTTTCCTCCATAATACGTCTTCCGCTGTATTTTCGGTGGGTTAACCGTATTTTTCATCTGTGCATGCATGGTATTCTTTTTTTTACAGCAATGGAATCTAGACCTCCCATTGATTTATCCCAGTTGAGGAAACGTATAGAGGGTGATCTCTCTCTCTCTCTTTGAGAGAAATGGGCAATGCCAAATTAATTCAGGCCTTATACTCTCAACACAGAGGCTTAAGCCACTGACAGAGGCGTTAGTACGACACTGTAGTGTAAAGATTAAAATCACGGGGACTCAATCAGACCATGCTCTGGAAGAGTAAGGCCTTGGGCAGGCCCGTGTCACGTCAGAATTATTAACAGATTCTAGAAGTAGATTAACACAGTTTGTGTTATGGAGTATGTTGTTACCCAGTTCTTAAGTGTTTAGATGTCTGACACTTGCAAATGTATGACAAACTTTGGAGAGCGTTCAGAAAACGACAGTTAATATTAGCTTTGGTCAAATAGCATCAAGCAAACCTGCTTGCAGCACTGCTACAGGTCAACTGTAACCTGCTAGGCCAGATTACAGCAGAAATACTAACATACATTACATTCTCTCTCTCTTTCTCTCTCTCTCACACACACTCTCTCACCCACCCACACACTACACTTTCCCTCTCTCTCAGGACTCAGATCTAGTGAAAGCCATCAAAACCCTGGTGGCAAACTTCCACTCTGCATCTCCCACCAATGGTCCTTCACTGAAGAGAGATGAATTCAAAAGTCTTCTTTCTTCCCAGCTGCCTAACCTAGCTAAGGTAAGAGCATACACTACACACTTCTCTGTCAAATAATCATGCTAATCCCCATATTCAGATGGCTCTTTGGGTGTGGTTATGACTCCATCTTAGTCAGACCTCTTGCTTCAGATTCACATATATTTTGGATTTGTAGACTTGGTGAGGAGGCCAACCATCAGAGGAGGTACTGCTCTCTCTCTTTGGTTCTGCATACTCATGTGAACTGTCAATATATTGCACATGGCAGAACAATGTATCATGAAGATTACAACATGTCAGCACCAGGGTGCAGTTCTGACTGTGTACGGTGAATGTGTGAAATATACCGTCGTCAAGTTGTTAGTTGTAGAAGAAGGGTTTCCTAAAGCCCCATGCATTGTTGAATTAGCGGAAGCCCAAATGTTTATTAGGTTATTTTGATGGACCTACTACAAAACAACAATTTCTTGAAGGAGCAAACATATAGTCATCTTCAGAGCTTTGTGAATTTATTACAATTCCAATCCTAGAAACTGAATTAAGAAAGTATAGCTTCAAAATTTTTTATTTTTTTAGGAGGCATTGTCTCATTTAAAGAATCCGATTTGCCCCAGACTTGACACTACAACAGGCTCTACAGTTAAATCTCGACAGCATTTTGCTTATAATGTGTTACTTGTATGTAAAATTCCTCAGGCTTTTGGCCTGTTTTTTTTTCCCTTTCATCTCATATCTTGTCAAGTGGTCATAGATTGCCTAACCACTTTTAGAAAGTAGACCATGTCCAAGTGATGAAAAGCATTGTAGTTCATTATAACTTAAATGAACAACAAAAGCAATGCCAAGACATGTAAAAAATAAATGCACTAGAAGAAGCTCTTTTTCTAAAGTCATCCTGTAGATTTTAGTATTGAAGGTTAAGCAAATGTCAGCAGAGACAGAGAGAAAGAGGCCTAGAAGTTGTGGTCACGACCAAAAATAATAATCTCATAAAAAAATTCCAGTTTCTGTTTAACTGTAGCAGTAACAAAAGAGAGACAGAGGAACTATAATGGAAACAGTCTTCTTTTGTAGCCTTTTGGAAAAACAACTGAGATGCTGAGATTTGAATTTTGGTTTCCTATTTGTTAATGTTCCATACACTCTCTTCAACTCTTGGATTTGTAGTGTTGAATTGTTTGCCTGTAACTTTGAACTGTGTGTATCCAACTTTGCCTACAACAGTTTGACTTGACAGCTATGGTCATAGCTGATAACTTGTACCAGGACCTGGTAAAATAGATATTGTGCATTGATAATGAGTACCTGCATTGGTCCTCTAATTTAGTGAGGTAAAACTACAGTCCACATCTGAGACTGATTTGCACTCGTCATGCTGTCGAGCATTTGTTGCCATGATGAGTAAGCTGTAAAGAACTTAAGATGTGGTTGTTCCATCTCTGATTTGCACAGAGAGAACCAAAGTTGCTTGGTCTGTTGCTATCTTAGCCACTTTTCTAGAGTTTAACATGGCTTTATCTCTGTTTGGACCAGTTAACACATTCAAAACCATCTTATAATCTAAAGAGTGGATATGCTAGTGACAGAGTAGTGGGCCAAGATGTCTGATTGGAAACCAATGCTTAGATCTAAGAATGTGCTAATGTCCCCTTGTTGAAATGCATCTAAGTGATTACAGTTGGGACCGTTTTTCTGGTTTTACTGATTTATAGTGTTGTTAACTACAGAGGCTATGTCCTGTTGCCATGCTGTGTTTCCTCACAGACATCAGTCTCAGACGCGGGCTTTGGGGAGATTCTGCAGCAGATGGGAGTGAAAGATGGAGAAGACATCTCCTTCTCACACTTCTGGAACCTCATCCAGACCTTGGCCAGCAACCAGCATGGTCTGCTGAGTCACGAAAAAGTGTCCAAGTGTGGATGTGTGTTATTGTGAGACCTTACTCAGGCATAGGAAACTACCACCACAATGCTTACTAAGCTCTGATGATATGTTTTTTTATCAATATTTTGATAGGTGTCATTTAACACCTATCCAAGTAATGACATATCATCCACTTAACACATTCCACTCCTGTAACGCTAATGCCATGCCCTGCTATGACTATCTGCCTTAGCATTTTATGAAACATAAAAGAAAATATGTGTATTGCTTTTTGTGCCTGCTGACCTGTTTACAGTAGAGGCTGGAATTCAGAACAATGTTGAGGTTCAGTAAAACATAAAGTACTATATAGGGACAGGTGATAGGACGTTTACCTGATTTTTTAAATTCGTTTTTTTTTTAATTAATTTCCTTTGTAAGATATCAATTATGCTCATTACTGCACATTGCATGAAGATGTGTTTATGTCTTACAATGTTTTAACAAGAAATGTAAGCTGATGCACCCTTTTATCATTCAGCTAAGAAAATGTGATTCACAACAGGCTTTTTAAGCCTTTAAGTTCTTTTCACAAACAATTTCAATACATGAGTTGCCTTGAATTACTATAAAATTGACTGGCTCAAAGAAACAAATTAATTACACACTCTCCCTTATGATAACACTTTTACATTGTATTTATATTTTATATTTTTTTTCTTTTCCTGTGACCAATGTCTAAAATGTCTGTCATCTTTGAAATGACAGCACTGAATAAAGTCAAAATGATAACATGGATAATGAAATTCAAAATCTCAAGATATTTTTTTTTCTTTGTATATATCGTGAACATGAATTGTAGTATTAAGTATTAAAGTCCAAGAATAACATATTAACTCATGTTACAACACTGCTTGTAAAATTATAGTCAGCAAATGAACTCCATGCAAACTAGATGTTTTGTCACATTCATAGAGCTAAATGATTACCGTATATGAATTTAGAGGATCTGCTGTGTTGTGGTTACATGTGGTTACAAAAAGTCAAGTCAAGTCAAGGTAAGTAGGTTTTTATTGTCGTTTCAGCCATATACACAGTACATAGTGAGACGAGACAACGTTTCACCGGGAACAATTGGTGATACACGTAACTGTTAAGTTTACTTTTAACAGTATGGACAAGACAGATACGTAATAGTGCCTACATACACTATTGAGGGACTACACAGATTCACTCACCACTCACACACACACTCACCCACAGACGCGTGCACACTTGTACACATATGTACATACAGTACAACGCAGTTGTAAACAAACAGTACAACACAGTTAAAAACAATAGCTAGACAGGGCATGGCTTTTAGCAGAGCACTGTGGCTAGAGGTGTGCTTTGTAAACAGAAGACTGTTCTACATAAATATAAATAATAGTAGCAAGGCTAGTGGTATGATTTGTAAACAAGACTATTCTACATAAATATAAGTAATAGCAGCAAGAAAGTGCGGGGGGCATAAAGGTGCAGTGTGCTGTGATGCGCTGGTTTGCATCCTGTTACTAAGAAATTACAGTCTAATTGCACTACAGGTTGTTCAGCAGTCTGACTGCCAGCGGGAAGAAGCCCCATTCTGGAGGTGCGGGCAGTGATGCTGCGGAACCTCCTTCTTCTTCAAAAAGAAAAAGTTAATAATGATGTTATATATATATTTATATATGCTATATAGGGCATTATATATATATATATATATAAGGCATGCTATAATGCTAGAATTGCCCCCTACACAGCCCTCAAGGTGGGTGATCTCTGGATGCAGAATATTTATACTATAAATGGTAGGCTAAATAAACATGGTGGCCCTTTGTCCATAAACAAACCCAGGCAATCCATACCTTCCTAGGGATCATGGACAGGAGGGGTGTTATTTTGGCAACTTTACTCAATTATTCATAACCTTTGTCAGAATTTCATGTGATTTGATTGGCGACCGTCTCTAACCAAAATTTTGTGGTGGGCAGTGCCCCCTTGTGGCAAAGTTGATACCAAAGATGGTAGATGGACAGAGCATGATAGTTCATGGTGGTTTATGACTATGGGAGCAATGTGGGGATCAGTACCGTTCTGCATAAATGGGCGTGTGGTTGACGTGCTTGGCTGTAGTAGATTAGCAGGAGCACTAGACAGTGCTGCCCTGGCTAGTAGTAGATAGTACCATGCACTGAAATAAGCACCTGCACCTACCGTGCACACCTGAATTAAAGCTGATTTTCTCCAGAGTGGTGAGTTGTACTATCACAACATTTTCCTGAAATGGGCAGGACAGTTTGGAGATCATGATACTGTGTCCAAAATGTACATCCTTTGCTCTGAAAAATAAGGCTTTTAAATATTCTGTGAAATTGTGGGGTTCTGCCATAGACCTTAGTGACACAAAGCATGTCTCTGCACTGCATAAAGGGGGATTAGTGGACCCCCCTCATGCGATCGTGGTTCCAGGAAGTGGCTCATCATGAAATATCTTGCTCTGCCTATCTACCGTCTTTGTTGATACTTCCACATCCAGGAAAGAGTATATACAACCGTCACTTCTAAGGTTGCATTGGACCACAGTGTTAATAACTGAGCTGACATTACAAGGTTGAGGAGAAGTGCTTTGAAGTCTGCCATCTCATTAGTACTAGTAGGAGTAGTAGATTATTTATATTGTGCATTTATAAGAGACACAGTGTATCCCAAAGTACTTGGGATAAAATAAATTAAATTAAAATCTGTATGTATTTTTGCAGTTATTCTGTATCTGTTTTCTGTATCTGTAATTCTATTCTGATATATATTGTTTTTTGGCTTTCTGTCAGCTGCAAAATATCTTCCCATGGCTCCCAACTCCCTTCCTGCACCCCTGTACCATAACGAGACTATGTGGCAGTTAGAGTTGGAAGCATGCAAAGATGACTTAGAGAATGCAACCAAAAAAAAAAAAAAAAAAACCCTGCCCGCTAACACTTTACTTGAGGGTGCAAACATAAGAGTGACATTAGCCTGTCAGAAACATGACATATTATTAAAATTAGTAACACATTTCCACTCTTCATGTCTGTTGTCATTAAATGTCATACAAGTTGTGCTTGCACTAGTAATTTAGATCACTTACTGTATATCACACTCAGCTCCCAGTCCTTGATACTGCGAATTGCTGGTTTGAGTCTGGGCATGTGGAGGATGCATCAGGAGGGAGGTTAACTGACATACATACTGTGCAGCTGTAGAGCAGCTGGCTACTGTTACTTATGCAAATCCACTAAGTGCTGGACTTGCTCTCCTATCATATTCTGCCAGGTTTGGCCGCTGTATTAAATAGGGTTCGTAAACAGTGAATGAAAAAGTAGCATGCAGGACATTCCAGAATTAGAAAAAAATTCCATGAAAATATCTTTAACATTTGGTCTTAATGATGAAAGTCTCTAAAACAAATACACGCATCAAGGTTTCATCAGTAACTTGTGATGGTGGTTTCAAAAGTAATTCATGTGTTTTTACAGGTTTTACTTTTAAATCTTGAAAACAGACGTTTTGTGTTTCATTGAAAATATGCTATGTTTGATGTTTGAATTTTTGAATCTTCCTAGATGTGGATCTGGTTCAGCAAAATGGTGAAAACTTTAATCAACTTTAACAGATCATTTATTTATTTATTATTTATTATATATTTATTTCAAAATACATGACTGTGATGGAGGGGAGAGAAAAGGTGACTTAAAATTCTTTAACCAACTGTCTTGTATTATAGCTGACCTTATCACTGGACTGGACCACATCCCAGTGAAACGACATCATTCGTACTTCCCCAGGTTATATCACGTGTAACACAACACAGCTGACAACTAATCGTAAATAAGTCAACAGTTGCTTTAATGATGGTGCCAGACAAGGGAATATCATTTCAGTTGAAATCAAGGGTGTAGGCAAAAGTCAGGCAGATGTTAAGTTTCGTTTCATCCTGAAGTTCTATCCTGATCCTCCCACCGAAAAACCCCTTCCCTTTTCTTATATGCTTTGTATTTTGAGCGTTTGCATAATTCTTCTCCTCGCTGCAATTTGTAAACAGGTTTTGACTTGCTAGGGCACAGAAACACCCTGCAGTGTTTGTCATATGACACGCTACCTGTTCGGCAGGTACAGAGGAAAGCACCTAATTATAGCAGATAAGGAAGGAGGAGACTTATCGTATCGCTATCCAGCTAAGCATTACCCCCACCTCCAATTTCTCATCCATAAAGAGATACCTGCGTGCTGAAGAGTGTCACTTCTTAGAACTTATTCTAAGTCATGGGAAGATTGTAATAGACAGACAGTAAAATACAAAACAAACAAGAGGGGGAAAAGTGTTTGATCCGAGTGAAGTAAATATCAGATCTACTTTAATCATCTGCTTGAACTTATAGGATTTGAAATGGCGCAGCAGGTGAGAAACTTTCATTACTTTTGAAAATCTGATGTCATCTGTACTATATTGTACTATTTGTGATGATGCTGAGCTTTCTTTAACATATATTTGGATATTACTGAAATAAGGACCTTAATCCAGATCTCACTGATGCACACACAAAGCAGGACAGCCATCTTTACAGGAAACAATCATTTTTAACTACGTCTTTTTGGAAAATGTTAAGGTTAATTTCTTCAAACAAGTGACCGCCCTCTTACACCCAGCACAAATGTAGTGTTTGACGTTGCACATATTCAGATTTAGTTAACACAATAATCTGTCACTTTTTTTGTCCAAAATTGAACTGTTTATATATTCTAATGACTGTGTACTCATGAAAATCAATAAGGCACCATTACAGACAATAAGTAAAGTGACATGTTTCCCTAGTATCAAAAGGCCAAAGAAGATTTCAAGGCTTTGTGACACTTCAAGTTGTAAAGGCTCATATGATAACATTATTCTGCCTTATGAGTACAGTCATGAGAATGTATAAACAATAATGAATATGTCATTAGCTATAAAGTATTATGAACGCATTGCAATCCTTTATGAATGCATTCATAATGCTTTGTGAATACTTGGTTCATAGACAGTGCTACCGAAAAGGGTACTGCATGCCTCGAAAATGGTGGCTTAAAACCCAAGCCTATCACTACATGGAAGTTAATGAACTTCTTTTGAAAACTGTTATGCTATTATTTAGGCAATACATGCAGTAACAGGTTTATTATTTATCTACATGGGATAATGAACAGACAGAAAGAGAAAAAAAGAATGACAGAGAAACAAGAGAGAGATATTGCCTAAGGTTAAAGTTTCCTTATTGACACATGTACATATAAAGTCACGGTTGTAGACTACAGTAACTGCTCCACTCACCACTGCCTGAGACTGTCCTGTGTTAACCTCTTATACAAAGAGGCCAGGAAAGTGTTGTCACTGTTTGCAGTGTTACGCAGTGTTGCTAGTTCAGAGAACTAATTCACTGAACTGAACTTCACATATTTATAACTTAAGAACTTTATCTTGAATTAGTTCAATTACTGTTTTTTAAAATCTTGGTAATGTTACTAATACTCAGTTAGACAAATAATATTCATGCATTGTAGTAATTGGGCAGCAGATATGAAGGTTTTTTTTAAGAAATAAACATAGATATTACTCACTCACTATTTTCTCAACTTTTAAACAATGAACTTGAATATGAACTAAACTTCAGTTGAATGGTAAATGGACTGCATTTATATAGCGCTTTTCTACTCCTATGAGTACTCAAAGCGCTTTACAGTGTATGCCTCACATTCACCCATTCACACACATGCATTCACACACCGGTGGCGGAGGCTGCCATGCAAGGTGGCACCCTGCCAGCAAGGACACTTCGATGGGGTCAGCCAGAGTGGGACTCAAACCTGCTGGTTGCCGAACGGCACCTCTACCACCTGGACCACCATCACCCCGAGCAATTAAAATGGTGAACTTTTCATTTTATGCCTGGATGAACTGATCTGCTCAGCTAACAAATGTAAGCCAATGGTTCTCCTAAGTTTAGTTAGACACAGACCCAAAACTAATGTTCTAGAAAAATATATTTTTATTTTATTTCTTTTTATTTCTATTAACAGTAATTAACTCCTTATTAACTCCTTATGCCCAAGGCTATATAAGTTTCACTAATCTTCAAGATAATTATCATAATTATAGATGACAACTTAAGTGGCCTGGGTGTGAGTAGTTATTTTCTCTCTTTTGCGCTTCCTCTCTCTCTCTCATTGTTTCTCTCTCTTCATGGAAAAAGAGTTCTGCTTGTGCTAATATGAATTTCTCACCTTCTCTCTTTCTCTCTCTCTGTCTCCCTCTCCTAGAAATCAGAGCTGGAGAGGGCTATTGACAATCTGATATTTCACTTCCACGGAGCATCCGCTTACCAGAGGCCAACTCTGACCCAAGATGAATTCACACTTTTTCTCAGGACACAGCTGCCCAATCTGATGAGGGTATTGCATTCTAAACAGCATTGCACTATGCCCCATAAGGCTTGGCTTAAACTTCACAGACATTGAATCATAGATGTAAAACCAACTTTGGGAAGTAAAAGCTACCATCTATTGGCTATACCTGCGCACTTAAAGGAGAAATCCAGTGTGAATCAATTAATATTCCTGTTGTTTGATGTTGCTGAGAGCTGTTGGTGGGTATGAGAGCAAGAGAATTTGATGCAACGTACAGCTAACGCTGACTGATGGGGCACAGGATAACGAAACTGAAACAAAGTCTACTGAGCCCATCAGTTAATGTTAGCTGAAGTTTCTGTCTAAGTTGCACCAAATTCACTTGTTCATATACCTACCAACAGCACTCAGCAATGTCAAAAAACAGGAATATCGATTGATTCACACTGGATTTGTCCTTTATTTCAAGCTGTGAAATAATTAGAATGCTAATTAGCTTGAATGTCATCCTCTTTTGTAAGTCGCTTTGGATAAAAGCGTCTGCTAAATGCTTAAATGTAAATGTAATGAATGTTGGGATAAATGGTATAAGTACTAGTAAGGCTTTTACTTCCTAAAGGGGTTTCCTCATTCTGATTCTGAAAATGTGATTCATAACAATTAATAATTGAACAAATGTAAATCCCTTTTAAAGATGATTTAACAATGTCACAAAATCCAATGTTACACTAGTTTCATTTCCAGCAGAGTGTGGAAATCTATTTTTGTTGTGGTGATGGTGGTGGGTCGTCTAGGAACGGAACACAAACAGGACATTACGGAGGATGGGAGTAAGTGCCGGACAAGAAGTCAGCTTTGATCACTTCTGGGTTTTGGTTAATCAACTCGCCCATGACAACTACATACCCATACACACACCTGAGAAAAGGTCATCTTGTATCATACTCTGAGACTAAGGGCTATAAACAGTATCTGCATGGAGGTCAGGCAAAGCTAAATTCCTAAAATACAATCCCAGAGATATTGATCACCATGTTGCGTCACTGAAAGTGGCCTGTATCCCGATACTCAAGCCAGTCTGCTATGGTGCTTTGATATTAATTACAATGCATAAAGTCAGTTTTAGGCAGGAAATAAACTATCTTTGGCATGTGGACAAAACAAATAATCTGTGGGCATAATTTTGGCCTTGGAGATACACATCAGCATATTCTTACATTTTATCAAAACCTAATTGATTAGTCAAGAAAATAATTGATAGGTTAATTGAACTCTGTCTGTCTCTGGATGCTGCCTTTCTTGACCATTCTTGTAACTGGATTAATGGTTTACTAAAATAAACTGCTTGGATATTTTATATCTGTTGATCTGAGTCACTTTGTTGAT
Organism: Tenualosa ilisha; assembly: GCA_015244755.2. Classification (NCBI taxonomy): domain Eukaryota; kingdom Metazoa; phylum Chordata; class Actinopteri; order Clupeiformes; family Clupeidae; genus Tenualosa; species Tenualosa ilisha. The sequence goes on from PYXC01002690.1 coordinate 1,462,926, forward strand.
ATTTTATCATTTGGGATAATTTTGCAATAGCACAAATCTTGACCAAACATACAAGAAAAAATACAAACACACACACAAGTACTCACACATACTCAACAACCTTTGAAGACCCTGTAAAGTGAAAAGTGCTTGTTTTGGTAACATGTTAAATATATCAAAAAGTTATTTCTAAAAGTTCTATCCAAAGTGACACAGAATCACAACGTGGGGTTCGGGAATCAAACCTTGGCAGCCTGATTGTCAGTTGAGCTAATTGTCAATTGAGTTAATTTTGGAGGCTTAAAGACCACCTGACCAGTCACTGTGTTCTCACACCATATTCTCACGCTCCATGCAAACTAGTAAGATGGCAACTGAGGAGAGACCTCAGCAAATATATAGACGTGGACGATCAGGGTTACTCCATGAGGAGCTAACTGGTTGTTACCCGGACATCCACTTTCTTTTGGTCATTTTTATAAATACATTTAATAATGACTAATTCACATCAAAGTAGAGAAACTGGCTCCTGCTTTGTTCTTTTTTTTCCTGATTTCAAATGTGAAGTTTTACTATGTGCATGTACATGCATGCTAAGGCAATGTAGGGATTGGCATTCTGATCAGGCGGATACACTGTGTGCATTATTGAAATGTTCCATGTTCCATATTCCAATGTTCCATGTTCCACTGAACAGGCTACACCAGACAAAAGACGAGTCTTCAAGAAGTATTATGACTGCTGCTAGTGTAGCAGGAATATAAGTGTTGATCAAGTTCTTTTTCTTCCGTTTTTTTCGGCACTTGCTTTTTTCGGCACTTCCATTGTCTGTGCATAGGACACAGACACACCAGGCGACGTAATATTTGCTGGGCATGTAGATATACCTGAGGTTTAGCACCAATAAGGTTTTGGTCCCAGAGAGACACGTACCCTCCATTCGGCGCCCAGTGGCAATGCAGTTTGTCGGACACACAAAAAATTGTTAAAATGTCTGTTTTTCTTAAGCAAATTTCCACCAGTGATTCTTATGACACTGAAACACCAGGTCACTCGAACCTAGGTAGACATGAGGAAACAGTGGGCTCATAGTGCGTCAGCTACTTTGGCCAACAGGGATACCTCCAGCCTCATGCTGTTGGACTGATATGGCTGTAACTCGCCGTCTCTGTAGAATCATTCTGAGAATCAATGCAGTTTAAAACTTTGCAAAACTGTTTTGCAATAAAATAAAACTAAAACAGGCTTTTTAGTATGTCATAACAATTTGCTTTATTTAATTTAGAATAGTGAAACAAGGGATTATACTAAAAGCATTTTCATCCATTCAATTTTTAAGTATACTTTAAATAAACTAAAATCAAACCTGTATCCCTGTGCAGTCACTTGTACCACATCTGCACTTATCATCCATTTTAAAACAAGCATGACTTATATCAACAGATGACAAAATTCTAATTTTATTCTGCCACCTATTCTCATTCAAACACATTTCAAATTTAAAGGCACATCAAGCAAGCCTGCGGACAACAGCCGCTGATTAAAAAAAAAAAATTAACAACGTTGTAAAATTCTTACCAATACATGTGGATTTATTTGAACCAGCAATGACCATTTTAGAAGAGTTATATACACGATTTCAGTTTTTGTTTTGTTTGACATCGGGTCACCGTCTCAGACTACAAGTGTGCTATGAGATGAGCTTTCATTCACCCCATATTGAGCCATTTCATCATCAAAGTGACATCGAAGTAAATCTGGTAAATTAACCTAAAAACAGCATAAAATGTTGCCTGGTGTGCCTTTAAACTGCAATTAAAACTTGGGGGAAAGCTGTGGGTTTCTAAGACTCATCTGTTTTATCATAGTGAGGTGGGGCGACACAACCCCTCTTCAGTCTCCTTCCTTCCTCAGTACCATGGAAAAACTCAAGGAAGGAGGAAAACACATAGCTATTCATGACTTTGACTTTGGCAAATATGTCGAGCTCTGTGTTCTCGTCACGGTTGATGCCGTTCATCAGTGTAGTGGACCATTTGTACAGGCTGTTCTCCTTAGCTACCACCTCGTCAAGCCATTTCAGCTTGTCCTTGCTGTTGCTGGCATCACTGACGGTACCTCCGTAGAAGCCCCGCCGATGAAGCTCGAGTGCAGGCCTTGGCTGCCTGGTTGCCATTGGGTAGTTGTCTCCAACAAACGCTGAGCAGATGGAATCTTGAGAACTCTGCGAGCGGCTGACCTCACATGCGATGGTCGTCACGAGAAAGAGGGAGAAAGTGCGGAAGTTTTTCACAGAGGCAGAGAATACTGCAGCCATGAAATATCTCCCCCAGACCTCACAGTGATGCTCACAGTGCCGTAGTTGGAAAGTCTGGCGGCAAAAGGGGACAAATTCAGATGCCACAAGACCCTCTCTCAACTCCTGCAATGTGTAGGTCTCCTTTTGTGCCCCGAAAACTGTGATAAATTTCTCAACCCTTTTCTCCTCTTTAGGGTTGGTGAATACTCCCATCAACGCAGTATGCAAAGTCTGTCTGTCAAATTTGTAGATGTAATTATTCAGGACATAATATAGATCCTCATTTGCATCCTCCATAGCATTAAAACGGATTTCACAGACAAGGTCCAATATGGTGGTGATGTGTTTGAAGGTCACAGTGACAGCATCTGGAGTTAGTGTACTATTCAGCCACACTGCCTCCAAGTTCCCAGGGGTAAAATCTGGGGCTCGTCTCTTTCCGTGTTCCTCGTAGAAAAGACTCCAGGTGAGCCCTTCCAGACAATCGATATAGGAGTACTTCTTGCGTAACTCGGCAGGGACAAACATCTGGGGTTGCGTTGGCCAGTCCAGGTAGTTCATGTACAGTGAAGGCCCGCGATGGTTGGGAACCACCTGTCCCCTGTTATCTCCCTCTCCCAATCTGGTTAACAGGTTTCCACGGAGATCCAACTTAGCAAAAACACTCTTGCTGCTGTCTTTGTGTTTCCACACACCCTCTGCCTTGGTTAATTGCTCGCCTGTTGGAGTCACAGACACCTCTGACGTGTAAAGAAGCAATTCTGTGTCCACACCAAACACCTTCAGTGCCTGCAGTAGATGCTTAGCAAACTGCTGCTCCTTCCCTAGGTAGCAACCCACTACGCTGATCATGCGAATATGTCTATCCTCCAGGCCCATGTTGACTACCAGCTTTGCGATATCTTCAGGGCCATGACCACCTAGTTGGACTGAACCATCTGGACCTTTGACCCCATGACCTACCAGCAACACATGGCTCCTCTCAGTCAGTCTCACCCTAGAGCCCTTGATGACCTGCAACACCCCCTTGTGGTACCTCAGAAGAGTGGACTCTGAAGGATGTTTGTTGAAGAGGAAATTGGCAGCTTCCATTACAACCTGATCAGATTCCAGAACCACAACATTCTGATGGTCATATTCTGTTGCATAGTCATGCTTCACTGTGATATTTAATGAAAGGGATCCTTCCTCGGAGAAGATTATATGATTGTGGAGTGGAATATTGTTGGCAGAATTGCTTTGAACACCTGAAGAGATCTGCCATGGCTCCGACCTTGCTTGAGTACAGAGGCCAAAGTCATCAATAGATTCCTGTCGTCCACAACCATTTATACTAGGGCCAAATGGAGGACTTAACCTAGAGGTTTTGGGTTTCAGCCTGCATAGGGACAACAAGAGGTTAGCACAACATTGTCCACGGTGATATTATTTAACAAATAGAGTGACAATAAAATTGTAGAAATTTTTCGCTTGGATGTAAATGTAAATGCTTGGATGTAAATCACAAAAAGAAAAAAATGGTATATCAAAAACAGTGTCCGGAATCCCTGTAGATACACACTATTAACATACATTTAAGTCAGTGAAAAGCATAGCAAGGTGGCTGGTAGAATTTACTAACAATTTAGTCATCTCAGTGGTTATGATTAGCATGTTTTCACTATTTGTCACCTCAGATAAGCTTTGACATGCTAAAGGAGGCTAGGGGGTCCACCTCACAGAAAAGGAGGGCAAGAGGTAACATTTTCTTACCGCAGAAATGCAGGCAGTGCCAGGTCTGGAGTCCAGCTCTCTGAGTGCACAGTGCCTGTGAATAGAGGTCTTGTCAGAGACTCACCAGTTCACTCACACAAGAAGCCCTGGTGTAAGATTTGCATGTACCTTCCTGATAAATGATAATGTCACTTGAAGCAGCTTATGCGAGTTCATTCTTTAGACCTGGTCCAACTTGAACAGTTAAAGACACAGTGGCAATGATGGTTTACTGCTTTACTGGTTTACTACCTACAAATTATGACAACACACACATGCTGCCAAAGCTACAAACTAGATAGTGATAAGGTGTGTGGGTCAGACCACCCTGCCAAAAATGTAGTCAATGATTTTTGTTAGCATGCTAGCAAGCCTTTTATGTGCAAGAGTTTTGGTTGCCATTTTACATAGCTGCACTGCAAGTGCTTGTCAAGTTCTAAGTGTTTCTTAAAAAGAAAGTAATGACATTTTAATGCTATTGGCATTTTTTTCAATTATAAAAGCCAGTGACACATTAATATAATATTAGATGTTATATTTCTGTAAATATTCAAATTCACAGTAGCAATACCAGTATATTACAGAGGACTGACGATACATTACCTGCCAAACCTAGCTGATGGTGTAAAAACAGGTTGGAACTTGAGAAGATCAGGAGAAGAGAGAGCTGCATCTTCATTATCCAAAAACATACCAGAAGTACCTTCAACAGGACAAATGTGGGTGTGACAAACACTATAGCTGCAGGTGCAACCACACGGAGCCTGTTGATAACACTGAACATGTCCACGAAGTGGATGTCATAAAACGTCCATTAAAATGTAAATGCAATATTGACCAATGACTCATCGCTCTTGACTTACGTGTCTTGTGGTGCTTGTGTGACAAAAAGGCTGTGGCAGGAGCAAAAGAGTCTTTTTTCTTAGCCAGGAGACATGACATCCATGTCATTTACTATCTACAGTACATCAATGAATTGTGTTTTGAGGGATCCGCTAAAGTAACTGAGAAAAGAGCTAATAACAAGAAAGTACATTTTATTCATTAACTGCTTGTCAAGACTGCCAAGATCAAGAATATATAAACAACCTAAACAACAAAATACCAATATAATTTACAAAATACCACGCTGCAATACCAGTCTTATTACTATGTGATGTTACAATAACGTTATAATGTCATATACATATAGAGTACTATATCAGTCACTTTCGCGGTTCAGTTCGTTATCTCCGTAACATTTGGTAACCTTGGAACTATAATAGACCGTGAAATACAATAGGCCTGTTTCGACTACAGGAACTTCAGGGTCATTTTCAGGGGTCTTATACCTTTGCGTGTGTCTCCACTGGAGTGAGGCCAAAGCTATTTCTAACCTGATTCGATAATTAGAACTGGTATGGCCTTGCACACCGGACGGTGCGAAGCCCTATTGCTTTTGTGAGGAATATTATTATTATTATTATTATTATTATTATTTGAACCGGATAGTGCGAAGCCCTATTGTTTTTGTAGGGATTATTATTATTAGGGCCTGAGCACGGAAGTGTGTGAGCCGGTACGGCCTTGCGCACCAGACGGTGCAAAGCCCTATTGCTTTTGTAAGGATTATTATTATTATAATTATTATTATGGGCTGGTATGGGCTGGTACACAGGCCGGTATGGGCGAAAACTCATATAGGCTTTGGAACTGGGTGTGGCCCATGCACTCCATACCGCTCCTAATGATGTTGAGTTTTCTGGGTGGCATATAGTTTCAGCTACACACACCAAATTCGGTAGGTACAACAACTTTTGTAGTACACTGCATTAGCCAGGCCCAACAGGAAGTGAGGTATTGATTGGTACATGTCAGATTGATGTGAAATTTGGTATACATGATGCCAAGATGACGCTGATGTTAAATTGCGAGAGGATTTTTGATATGTTGTAGCCACGCCCAACAGGAAGTGAGGTAATTGGGATTTTGTGCAATTGGACACGTGGTCAACTTTAATGTACTCCTCGGAGATGATTTGTCATATTCATGTGAAATTTGGCACACATGATGCCAAGATAATGCTGATGTTAAATTACGCCTGTTACAGCCAATCAAATTCGACAGCGAAGCCGGCAAACAGCAAGTGAACCATATCTCGGCAACGCTTTGATGTATCGTAACCAAACTTGGTATACAGACTCAGGACCTTGTTCTGACTGGTCAGGCATCATATCTTGGTAATGATTTGACATACTGTAACCTAGGAAATGTGTCATAAAACCACACTGCATTGAATGAATAGTCTGAATTTTCTCAGGCTGATAGATTTGAAGATCATGAGCATACCCAGACACCCTTTGGACTCTGAAGCCTTCACCAACTACAGCTAATGAAATTTGACAGCGAAGTCACCAAACAGGAAGTGAAGCATATCTCGGCAATGCTTTGATGTATCAAAACCAAAGTTGGTATAGACTCAGGACCCTGTCCTGACCTCTCAGAACCAATTACCTTCTACAGGCAGCATTATGATGCAAAAATAGCCTAATTAAACTTTAGATTACTCAAGTGATTTGATATGGCCATTGATTTTCATTCTGGTATATGTAGAAGTCCATCTTCTACAAAACGGGGTTGTGTGTGACTATCATTTAAATGCCTAAGTTAATACGCTCATGACAATCAAAAAACTGTTTTCATCTGTAGTTTCCTGATGTTGGAATGTGTAAAGTAATGTAACTGCAGAGGTTTAGTTATGTGGTTCTTTATCAGTGCACTGTACACACACAGCAAAATTGTTGGAGTTTATGAGAAATATTTGCAACACTTTTTTCTGATGGGAACTTCTAATGTACAGGACATAACCTCATCTCTCTGTGTTGAGAAATGCTACAGTGATCTGAGTATGGATTAATTCTCCAGTGGGACTCCTTTTCCATTGTGTTATAGTCTCATCTATCATTTAATGCACAGGAGAAGTGCATGGTCTGGGACACTAGAGGGCAGCATGGCTGAATCAAGTTGGAACCAAGGCAGCACTGAGGGACTAGAAACACTTGACTGAGCAGGCCGCAAGCTGTAGTGAAATAAGCTTTATTTAGCCTCTCACTGGAATTTTTTTCCCACAAGTTATAAATCCATTTAATTCTTGAATTTACAAAGAATAAGTGCACCCAATACAGTGGCACAGGCAACCAAAGCCCCTTTCGTGAAGCTCTTGAAGGACTCGTTCAGCCACAGGACGCTGCAAAGAGAATATGGGAGTGGGATGGGAAAAGATATTTAAAAGCTGACAAACATAAAAAAGTTAAGTGAGGTCAAGCTTTTTAACTTTTATATTTGCACTGAATATTAATTAATTACCTCCTCTATGTCAGTAAACAAAATATTTCTGGAATGTTTTGGCTTTGGGAAACACTATTAGGCATTTTTTCACCATGTTTTGAGGCTCGATTAATTGATCAATTGAAAGAACAATCTACAGATTAATTGACTCTGAACAACAACAGTAGCAGTCTACTGAAATTAGATAGGACTAATTACTTTCTACGATTACTTATGCCCTTTGTCACACTGACGGTTGCCCTCGGCATGTACCTGTTCTGATCTGCTGCAATCTCCTCCTCTAATCTACACGCTCTACCACCTGAGCTTCTCTCCTGTCTGTACATCCTACTTACTAATGTTGACTTGACTCTGAACTGTCATTCTATTCTTACACCAGGTGATACTGGTAATTGTCACTCTATTGTCTACTTGCACAGTACCTTGACTGTACTGTAGTTTTTTTTTTTGCAATAGCATGTTTTGAGTAAAGAAGCCAACTAAATAATTAACTTTAAAAGATTATAAAAGCCTAGCGCTAGGGCCCCCTCTGGTCAAAACTCATATCTCAGCAGCGGTTTGATGTATCGCTAGTAAACCTGGACTCAGGACCCCACTTGTACATGAGATGGATATGTGACGTGAGTATATTGCTGCGTGGTGGAATGTGGAACTACACGTGCAGGGGCCCGTCACAGCCACTTGCGCCTTTAATTTAAGTATGGGTTACTGTAATAACACATGTACACAAAATCCTAGTAAAGGTTTAAGAACAGATATGGTGAGTTTCTGAAGCTAAGGGAGAGCATGTTTGTGTGGTCAAAAATTCAAGGCAGGCAACTTGGTGGATCACTGCAATCTTTAATCACAATGCCGGAGACAAGTTACCCACACAAATGCTACACAATGTGTGCCAAGTAACTAGCCCATCTTCTTGGAGACTAGGATTTCTTTTTACACCCCCCAGAATACACATCACATGTTGTAACACAAATTGCAGACCCCCCTGCCCTTCCTTAGAAATTTAACGTCTTGCCCCTCTGTTGTTCTAACTTGTCTAAGTTCCATCGTCCACTTCTTCTAAATTCACGGTAGAGCTGGATATCTATCACCAGCACGTTCTGTTACCCACATTCCTAACCATATTTTGCTTGGTTGGTTGTCTTACCCCTTTAGAATAAGGTTTTACACATGAGGGAGATTGTCCTGAACATGTCCCTGTTGCCTTGGTAGTGTGCCTAAGTCCTGTAGTGGAAATAGAGCTAATGTCGTGGTCTAGGTTGGTTTCACGGCAAACCACTAAACCAGAGGGAGGCGCTGTATGTCAATGAATGGCATCTCTTATTTTCTAAATGCTATTTGTCTTTCAGCAAAACTGATCATAATTGCTGAAGAGGGTAATATTGTCTGTGGAAGTCTTACTATATTGGTACTATTTAATCTGAACAGTCACACGTTTTTCACCCTTTCAGTCTTTCGTAAACATGAGTGTATTCAAGATTGATTACATCTCTTAGTCTTAACACAGAAATCCCTCTGATATACTGTAGGAGGACAAAAATGTCTTAAACATCAATTAAACATGTCTTGGAATTTTTAGGTTCTCCTCACACAAGGAATCAGCTGACACACCTTTCCGTCAGTCACTTACTCACGTGACCTGATGGCATGATCTTAAGTCCCTCCTGCCATGCTGGGTGTGAAGCTTCATGAGGAGGCGTCTTGATCAAGAACTACACTAACCACTCTTGGTAAGTTTTTAATCTAGTTTATGGATGCAGTTAAAATACTTTATACTTCAATACTTCATGTCACAGCCTGGATCCTGGTGTGTTAGGGGGAAGATTGTTCATAACTTGGTGTTGTTGGCTGTGAAGAAAGTGAAACAGGGATGTTTTTACAGAGGAGAGGGAGGCTGAAAACTTTCTTGAGGCAGAGAGGGACCTGGGATAAGGAATGTCTTAAGCTTATTGCACAGAGTGGGGGCAAATGCCCAGAAGACTTAAAGGTTCGACACACATTCCTGGAGTGAGGACTGGTCGACTGGTCCTTGTCAGAGGACTGCAAGGATCTCTGGGGAGTGTAGGGGTAGAGGAGATCAGTGAATGAATGGAGTAATTTGTATCATGAACTTGAAAAGTTTTGCGGCTTTAAGCTGGGATGGAGGACAATAACCTTCAGAGAAGAAAGGGGGGTTATTTGGTGGGGAACTAGTGTCCAGAAGGGTTCGGTACTTTAATGTAAATTGTGCTTTGATGAAATCTACAGTATTTTAAGTATCTGCAAAAGTCCTGGTAGAAATACACATATATTTGGAGCAGTGAGCTGACAGAAAGCACACATACAGAGAAATAGGAGGACAGATATCCTCATGTGGAGTTTTTACTGTGGATAGTAATGCTTTTATCAACTTGCAAATGCCCTGTACAATGTCCAGAGTCCAGTCCAGTCCAGTCTTGGGTAGGTTAAAAGATGAAAAGAAACATTTCCAGTGCAGATTCGTTTGGGGTTCAACGCACCATTGGTACACTAGACCATTGGTTCACAAACTGGAGTCTGGGGATCCCCAGGGGTCCGTAGCACGTTGCCACGGGGTCTGTGTAAAAGTTAGCTATAAAGTATAATCTTGTTTTATGGGGTGAAAAATACTAGAGATCATTGTAGAGTCCAATCGCATTGTTCTCATTACTCTCACCAGCATAACATTAGTGACAAATTATCTTACATATGTACACTACATCAATCTGTCCAAACACTTTCAGGTATTAACATTAACGAGCAAAATGAATATTAGTTATTATTAATTATATGAAACAAACAGTATTTCTTTAACATAGTAGGACTAGATTTGACAAAAAAATCCACCCTTGTAAAACCGCAACTGTCAAATGCAATAACATGCCTATTTAAAGTTGTGGTATTAGCAAAATGTGTACAAATATGAAAGAACAAATGGCTATGATCTTATATACATTTTTGTTACGATTACGAGGGCTCCTTGAAAAAAATTCTGCCCCATTAGGGGTCTCCGGCCCAATAAATTTTGAGAAACTGCACTAGACTATTGGACTTGTCTGTTGCAGTAATACGTAATACTCTCCCTCTCTCACACACACACACACAAACACACTAACACACACACGCGCATGCACACACACACACACACACAAATTACATTCAGGCTAACAACAGCAATTTTGCAAATGCAGGACAAAAGTGACACATCATAATTTTCTTCATTAAATAGCTTAGGCTTACTGTTCTGGGGTGCGTTTCTAATACAACTATGAATGTTAGCACTGCACCACCATTGTATGATGTAAGTTTGAACTGCATAGCAGTTCAAGTCTGACTGTTTTCCAAAAATCGCCAACCAACATTGTATCATGAAAGTTTGTTCTACGTTGGCCTATACCACCATTGTTCCTACTTCCATGTTTCCAGCTGTTGCGGAAGTGGAGAATACTTGGATGCATTTACAGCAGGAAGCGTGCCCATTTGTGTGTCACACAAATTTAGGATAAGCTTAGACAAGATTAAATTAAGTAATATGCCAAAGGTGGCCTCGTCAAGCTTCATATTTTGTGGGGAAATATATGTGGTATTTAACAATAGCAAATTACTTTTGTGCATAGCCCATCTAGATACAAAAAGACTGATTGCTTCAGATTGATTGAAAAGGAAGGTAGTCCAGGGGGATAAGGCGTTGAATTTAAAAATGAAAGTTATGTGAGCTGAACGGGAGTACATGCACACAAACACACACACAGTAGGAGCACACATACCCCTATGTGGAGCAGTGGGCAGATCTTAATCTGGTATCCAGGGAGCTGCTGGGTCACCTTTCTTGCTCAGTCACTGGTCTGATTCCCTCACCAGTAAGCCATGTAATCAATTAGCCATGAGAGGCCATGGCTTATGATGTGTATGTGGTTTAGGTAGTTTCTGCAGGTGTGGTGGAGCAGTGGTTACGTTGCTTGACTGACAATTGAGTGACCTGATTCCTTTAAAAAAACTATTGTTGTCTATAACAGCTGTGCTTCCATTGTTGTTGTTTTAGATGCAGAGCGCCAGAAAGGACATCAACAATGCCAAGTGGGATAAACTTGTGTTCACTACTTCCCATCAATACTTCTTTGTTATATGTGTGGTAAAAGGGAAATGTTATGTATGTTTTTTTCCCCTATTTCTTTAGTTAGCAATAAAGCGGTTGTGGAAGACAACAAAGCTAAGAAAATTACATCCAGAGTCATACATGGTAAGTGTGGCACCTCTGAAACTGGTTATTGCAAAAATTGCAATCTGGGGGATGTATGATGAGATTGTATGATGAGATGATTAAGCAAAGGCTAACTCTTTCCTAATATCCATCTCTGGCATCCCCACTGTTAGAAGGAGGCGGTGACCCAGACGTCACACATGAGACACAGATTAGGAAAAACGACTGTAATGTGATTAAGACTGACACAGTCATAAAGGGTGAGTGATCATTTAAGTATACTCATACTGTGTGTGTGTTTGTTTGTGTGTGTGTGTGAACTTTTTTTGCAAGAGGTTGGTGGTCTCATGGTCTGCATCACACACAGGCTTTTATTACAGGAAGACCTTTAGGATGTAGGCTATCCTTTGGTGGATATAGTGTTTCCATGTTCTTTGTATAGCGTGTCTGCACAGCCTTTCCAATGTTTTCTTAGTTACAATGAATCAAAGTTTTTTATCACTGTGATGCACATTGACGGTGGACAGATTACGATGCCTGGGTGTGTGTGCATGCCCTTTCTTTCTATTTTGACACGGACAGACAGATTGATCCTGGAAGTTATGCTAATCCCTAGGTATGACTGCTGTCATTTTAATCCTGTCACAGAACAAAAAGAAGTTGAACCCTCTGATGACAAGATGCAGATGTACATATCTAAAAGATTTCTGCAGACTGTGTGGACATGGATTTCCAGCTGGTGGTCCAGGACATGGATTTCCAGCTGGTGGAACAAGGGTGGAAGTAAGAACTAACAACACCAAGCAAATCCACAAAGTCTTCTTTTTTGTTGCTGGTGGTGGTGTTGTTACACTGTGAATGTCTTTTTATCAAGAATAAATATGAAAATTCAAAAAAAGTCTAAAATTCTGGATTTAATACGGATATGCAACATGTGAACATACAAGATACATCTGAAATACATTCTGGAGAATTGAAAATAGCCACCCTTTTAAAGCTGTTGTTACATTTATCTTTAAGCAAAACTATTACTAATAGCTGAGTGAAAGACTTTATTGGAGATGCTGTACCTACACAAACCCAACCTTCATCCTTTCAATCTCCTCTAAACACAAATGTATATTGAAGATTCAGATGACATTTCACTTTGCCTCACACACAAATGTCTTTGACATAAAGCACATAATATCAACATATCAACCAAGTGGGGCAAAGTTTATAATGCTCCTACTATCATTGATTGCTGAATAGGTGGTGGTCTTCAATGCCCAATGAACATCAGAGGTGTAAAAATATATATTGAGAGAACAATGCAAAATGTACATCAACAAAATCTAAAAACTACAGTCTCTAAATCAGTGCTATATCACATGTTGCACCTAATTCAACAGAAGGATCAGGTGATCAAAAAATAACACATGCGCCACACATATTTGACAACCATATAAAAGGCATCATCAACACTGATACAACTAATGAACAGGTAAGTTGTATGTGTAGCTGTAAGAAAAATTGTAATATCCTAGAAATGAATATTAATGTGATACAAATGTATGGCATGTGTGATACAAAGGTATGCCAAGTGTAACCTGAGTCTAAAGGATTAAGACAACAAACCAGAGGGTGTTGGTGGAAACCAAATAAACATCTATCTTCACCAGGACAGGGAATAGATATCTATCTTCACCAGACAGGGAACCTAAACAAGCTAAAACAACAGGAGGGCAAGAAATCAAAGGTCATTGTGAGGGCAGGGAGGTCTGCCACTTGGTTTACATGTGATATCTGCTCTGGGGGGTTTAAAAGGGAATCCTAGTCTTCAGGAAGACAAGCTTGTTACTATACATTCCTTGAGTAGGTTTGTGTGGGTAACTTGTCTCTGGCGTCGTGATTAAAGACTGCAGTGATCCACCAAGTTGCCTGCCTGGTATTTTTTGACCACATAGCCTATTTGTTGTTGGTAGTGAAAATATGCGTGGAAATAAGCTTATGTAAGCTGGGGACATCCTTAGTTTCTTTTATTTGTGTTTGCCTCCCTTCTGTCTCTCTTCACCACAAAACGTGTTCACTTCCGTTTACTCCCCACTAAGTAGCTAAGTGAATCAGAGGGTGGGCTCTGATTAGGTCAGGTGTTGATCTGTTTGAAACAGGCGTTCATAAAGGCACCTGGGGATTACCCTTGGGGGCAGTAGGAGAATTATAGTAATACAGTAAAGTGGTTGGGTGAGTGGATGGATGTGATAATTGGAAGGGAATTTGATCTGTCTCTCCTAAGCTGCCTTTTAGAAACAGAGACATTAAGTTTGTGTTTCCTATGTAGGTTGTGACAATATAGGTAAAATGGACAAAGAAGAGATTTCATTTCAGTTTTTTTTTCATGCTATACTGAACTTGCTTCCTTTAAATTCTCCATCTGAAAACTGTAGTCAGAACATCAGGGCAATGAACATGAATAACACTGCAAATTGTCCATCTGAAGTTATGTCTCTAAAAATCAACTGAGCTTTTAACTAACCAACTAGCTAACAGCCAATTTGCCTCCTCCCTCACACAGTGTATGCTCCATGGTGACACATGATGTCATTAGCAAGAATTAGGCTACCACCAATAAAAACAGATCACCTTTCAAAAAATGTTTTAAATGTAGCATATGAGCAGTAATATGCCAATGTGACAACATATTTCCATGTTGCTCCATATAATATATAGACCTTAGTATAGTTTATGGTTTATTAGGTAGTCATTCATGGCCAAATCCATAATTCCATGCATTGTCATCACTCGATGTAGTGTGGTTTAACAGTTTAAATCAGTTTAATGGTTTGGAGTGGACTTCCTGTTCTGTGGGTGTTGAACTTATTCAATTTTATTAAGTAATAAAAGAGATATGTTGTTGTTTCTATGTTTGTTGACATGCACTTACAGATAAAAGTAGCACTTAAAAACAGAACTGCAAATTACTTCATATATTGTGGGCTAAGTGGTATTGGGGTTGCCTTGGCAGGTTGTATGGACATGGAGTTCCAGATGGTGGAACAGAGGAGTCACAGAAACATGAAGCAACATGCAACAAGCCTTATAAGGGTCCTACATTACATAGACTGATTGTCTTACACACTGACACTGGTTTCTACCTCCCAAAGAACATCCATGGTTTACTCAGTATGATCTCTTTGTACCACTCTTTTGTCTGTCTTTGTGTCTGTTTCACTTTTGCTGAGGCTTTTGCTATTAGTTTTGGTATCAGATTTATATATATTTTCAAGGCACTCAATTTGAACTAACTATCACCAGTGTGTAGCACCCACCTGGGTACAGCATCCATAATGCACCAGAACACTCACTACACAGTGATCTGACATACATAGTGTTGAGGAAAAAGGCTGGTAGTTGGCACTCTAGGGATATAAACATCCTTTAAATCCTGTCATCTCATTCTCTTTATTTCAGAATTACCATCTTTTCATATTATCCTATCCCAATAGAAATGTGTGCTCAAGAAGTCTTACATGACACACATACAAATACGCACATCTTGCCCTTTGACCCTAGGGCTTTGAATATTAACTTTGCAAAGTCTGATTGAATCCAAAAAACTAAAACTATACATTTATTTGTTCCTAGTACAGTCAACCTGTTTAATTTTCACAATGTTAATTCACAGGATATAAAAAATTCAAAAACTTGTACTCTCTGTTGTCCACTGTTGTCATTTTTCATTCTTTTGACTGTGATGTGTGTCTGTTTTGTTATGCTGTGTACCAGACCAATTTCCCTTTGCGATAATAAAGTGAACAGAACTGACTTGAACTTCTACCTCCTTAGGAAGATCTCACACACAAAAAACTGTGCCTGAACAGAACCACACAGACACAGACAAACCTGAAAAAAAGACTTTTCAGAAATATTAGGCTACTCCACAAGAAAACTTGTCAGCTACAAATGACTGTGTTCATTCACTTATCTCCATTACATTTAACAGGATGCAGACTCTATGTTCATTTCGAGCACATTCTTCTCCCCTAACAAGTTATGCGAGAACTACATTTCCAGTACACTGCAGGAAGAAAGGGGGAGGGGACGCTACAGACTGTACTTTGCCTCTCTACAGATGCATGAGGGGCATTCACAGTAAACCGAGTCAGAGTGTCTGTGAGTGTACTGTTGTGCATTCCGAGCTGCTGGTAATTCTTCTGCTGTTGTATTAAGCAAGTGAGTAACTTTTTTTCCTTTTGAGGGGTTAGAGGTTTAGAGTCTGAAGACAAAGTGTGAGTAGGGAATGTTATAGTGTCTGTGGGTAGGTGCAAAAATAACGTCCAATTTGAGTGACTAAGAAAAAAAAATGTTCTGCTTAAATCATATTTAAACGCATACCTTTCAATGTTTGGAACTGTACATTCAGACCAAAAGCAGTAAGAGCGGCAAGAGCGCCAGAAATCATTCATTTTCTCTTGACAGACAGAGTGATCGGTGTTGAAAGCATTTCGGGTGCTGGCAGAGCATTTTAGATGTCTAGAGCGTCAGGAGAAAGCAAAACTACTTTATAGTAATGACCTATGACACGGTTTGGCGGCAACCTATCGGAATGTCAACATCCCTTGGTCATGTGTGTCCCTGAGAACAAACTGTAGTTTTGGTTCCTATCATAGAAAGGGATGTTTAATGATTTAAGCAGGAGCGCAGTTTATTTGCTCCTCATACCACTGGTCTAGCCAACTGTAGGCTAGGCTTCCCGTTCTTAAATTTGCAACACACATATTAATATTTAAGACAAGATGGCAATTAAAAATGGATGGTGTGTTGTCCAAACCCAGATTTAATATTGTTTGCATTCAGCGGCTGCAATTAAATAGCCCTTTGTTTTTTTTAGCATTCAGTGTATGTAGGCGTTTTATTCTCTTTCATGACGGAAGTTTTTGTAGTTCAAGAACAACAATGTAGAATTTCAGGCTGAGCAATATTTGTTTCAAGCGTATGACTGTGACTCCTTTAAATAAAAAGCAGGATAGAACGTTCAAATGTTTCACTTCACGGCTGACCTTGCTGCTTTTAACGCTGTGTCCAGCTTTGCGTTTTGGCTTCATCATTGCTTTTACTTAGTAAGGCCATTCCATATGGAGTTACAGATATCTCAATCCTGATCTCATTTGCCAACATAGGTGCCCAGGACAAGATGTCTGGTTCAAATATACACACTCTCAGTTCGATGAGAGCTAAGGGTAATTATTATAATCGTCATAGCACGGTTTTGCTTTACAGTGGCCCAAAGCCTTATGGGAAAATTTCTAGGTTTTTTTACTCATGTTGGTTACGATGGCTTTAACCATGTCCTCCATTCTTTTTGTCTTTAATAGAAGAAGTGAAAATGTCTGCACCTTCTAGAGGAAAAATTGTAAACAAGTCTAAAGTCAAAGATAACAAAGTTAGAGGAGATATTTCAAGTGAAATAAATGTACCAGGTATGAAGTACAGTACATAGGCTAATAATAAAACCAATACACAGCCCTGCATGAAAGATGCATGAGATGACAAACTGTCTCTGTTTTTATAGCAAATCAACAGATTTTACCTGACATAGAAAATGAGGCAGTCATTGAAAAAAATGAAGTTGATGGCAGTATCAAGAATGACGTGAATTACCTTGATATGGTGAGTATCAGAAATTTCTATTGCCATGTACTGTTTGCCTGCTCAAATGCACAAAAAGAGGAATTAAATTTAAGGCCATGTGAAACAACATTCTCTGATTAAACTACCCATGTATGGTTCACTTTTTTTGGAATGCCCTTAGGCAAGCGATATCGCAGCCAGGGGTGTAGGTCTGTGCGGTTCCACGACAGTTTGTTTGATGTGATGTGATGATGTGATGATATGATGTGTTTAGATTTATTATGGAATAAAATGACATTATTTTCTTTACATTTAGGCCAAGCAAAAGTGACCCCAACCATCAACACCCATGGCTCTTCCTTCTTCATACAAATGCAACCTGTCTTTTTTCTGGTTTGCAAACAAATTTTCAAGGCACTCAAATTGAAGTATAACTTTACTAACCACCACCAGTGTGTAGCACCCACCTGGGTACAGCATCCATAATGCACCAGAACACTCACTACACAGTGATCTGACATACATAGTGTTGAGGAAAAAGGCTGGTAGTTGGCACTCTAGGGATATAAACATCCTTTAAATCCTGTCATCTCATTCTCTTTATTTCAGAATTACCATCTTTTTCATATTACCCTATCCCAATAGAAATGTGTGCTCAAGAAGTCTTACATGACACACATATCTTGCCTTGACCTCTGACCCCAGGGCTTTGAATCACTGATGAGCTGATGAGATGCAGTCAACCTGTTTAATTTTCACAATGTTAATTTACAGGATATAAATAATTTTAAAAAACTTGTACTCTCTGTTGTACCACTGCTGTGATTTTTCATTCTTTTGACTGTGATGTGTGTCTGTTTTGTTATGCTGTGTACCAGACCAATTTCCCTTTGCGATAATAAAGTGAACAGAACTGACTTGAACTTCTACCTCCTTAGGAAGATCTCACACACAAAAAACTGTGCCTGAACAGAACCACACAGACACAGACAAACCGGAAAAAAGACTTTTCAGAAATATTAGGCTACTCCACAAGAAAACTTGTCAGCTACAGATGACACTTTGTGTTCATTCACTTATCTCCATTACATTTAACAGAATGCAGACTCCACGCTCTGTAAAAATAAATAAATAAATAATCTGTGTATATTTCGAGCACATTCTTCTGCCCCACCAAGTTATGCGAGAACTGAAAGAGATTCCGCTCTTGACATTTCCACCAATCTGTGTCTTAGGAAGTCATTTCAAAACAGTGTTTTGGGCGGCAAAGACTTTACTCAGAAGCTTACGTTTTTCCAAGAATGGGTAAGTTTCTAATCAGCTACAGATGACACTTTGTGTTCATTCACTTATCTCAATTACATTTAACAGAATGCAGACTCTACGGTCTTTAAAAAAAAATAAAATCTGTGTATATTTCAAGCACATTCTTCTCCCCACCGAGTTACGGGAGAACAAAAAGAGATCCCGCTCTTGACATTTCCACCGATCTGTGTTTTAGGTTACTCACATTTAACTAATTGTTCGGCTGAAGTTACTATCAGAGAGATACAGTACATACTAGATTCATCTGTTTTGGAAGGATAATGTTTTGTGAACAAACCTTTAAAGGTGACCTAAACTGAATGAAAAGGTTGCAAACACCACCAATGAAACTACCACTCCAGATGGAATGATTATATGATATTTTCACACAGAGAGGCAAGTACATGTGTAGGAAAAACTTTCAAAAACTGTAATATCTTAGAAATGAATATCAGCAAAAGAGAATAGTAATGTGATACAAATGTATGCCATGTGTAAAACCTTCTAATATTCTAAAATTCTAAAGGGGTAAGACACCCAACCAAGCAAAATATGATTAGGAATATGGATAACAGAGTGTGCTGGTGAAAACCAGATAGAGATCTGGCTCCACCAGGAATTTTGAAAAAGTGGACAATGGAACCTAGACAAGTTAGAACAACAAAACAGCAAGAAGTTAAATTCCTAAGGAAGGGCATGGGGGTCTGCAATTTGTGTTACAATATGTGACGTGTATTCTGGGGGGTGTAAAAGGGAATCCTAGTCTCCAAGAAGAGGAAGTAATTACTCGGCACACCTTGTATAAGTTTTTTTTGGGTAACTTGTTTCCGCCTGTCCTTTTTTTAACCCACGCGATCAACCACAACTACTATACTGTCGCCTCCTCTCCACGACACACGAACAACACTAAACCGTGTGTTTGCATTTTTCAAGAAGTTTACCTTCACTGCTTGTCTTTGCGACAATTCTCTCAGTTAAAAGCAAAGTCTGCGTCTTTCTGTGCAAGTATACACCGGTTCTTCTGCCCTGAACTGCAACTCCTTTAGGTGAGTGATTCTTACAAACTTCCAAACAGAACAGAACAAAAAAATCCGGAAATATGTGCTAACACAAACGAAAAGTCACTAAAAGTACATTTCTCTCCTCCGTGTAAGGACTGGGAGATCTCAAACAGTTACAGTATTGTTTGTAATTTTGATAGAACTGTTTGCTCACAAAAAAAAAAATATATCTCTAAACTCTCAACTGCCGCCATTTTTGCCAAGCATTCTGGAAACGCAACCTGTAGAGCATTGTGGGTAATGTAGTAGTATATAATTATCAATATAGTGATTGACATACCTAGCAAATGACATACCAATATAGCAAATTATGTTTTTAGGGATGAAATATCAATCAAACTATATGACCCATAGATATTAAGAGACAAATTCAAGCTGAACTTTGTTCAACAATGTAATGCATTACTGACATGCAGGAACTAATGCTATCTGTGCAAAGCTTTTTAGTTAATTACTGTGCAAGCTCAGTGCACAGAAAAGGAAGCTCTCAGTACATGAATTCATGTGCCATCCTTTCCTAGCCTGGCCGGGTCAATCCGGAATTCAAAATTTGCTCCTCAGTTCTGTCTGGAGACAAGCTTCTTATGATTCACAACCAAACAACTGCATTACTCTAAACTACTTTCAATTTCAGATTGAGTCAAAAGATTTCAGCAACTCCTTTACAAAGGCCACAAATTTCTCTACTGATTTATACTTTGAAAAAACATACTGTTGTCACTGTCAACATTTCCACTGATCTGATTCTGTTGAAATCTGCTAGATTTTAGAATTTGGATTTAGAATTTGGAAGTTCATGTTTTCTGGCCTGGCACTTGACCAATAAATGAGGTCATTAGAACATTGTCTGTCACTGTGCTGCTACTCTTGGTGCTCCTAATGTTTCACTAAAATTAGGATCTTCTAGTTTGTGCATATTTCTGAACAATATGAACATGTTATCTGTGTCAGTTTTGAAATGAAGGTTCACTTTGTGGGAAAGAATATATCAGCAGAAAATTACCTGAAATGAAAGAATATCTAAGCAGGCAAAATTACATGAGTTTTACTGACTAAACAGACTAAAAAAAAGACATGAATCAACTCATATTGAATGTTGAAAGCAGTGTAGTCCCCTGATGTGTGAGTCAAAGGCCAGGGTCAACATGTTTGCCCACCAATACTTTATCCTAAAGAGCGTATGGTTGACTAGTGTTTAGCAATCACTTTTATCCAAAGTGACAAGGACTCACATTATCAGAGTTGTGAATTGAACCTAGGTCAATCAGTCAGCAATGTTACCACTACTCCACCATGCCATGCCTGAATCCTATTTGAACTTTAGAGACACTTGTGCCTTTCTCATTGATAATGTGTTGTGTTATAGTTTTTGGCCACTGAACCATGGCTGGACAACAACATCCTCAGGGTATGATGCTCCTGAAATAGTCATAAGTACACTAATCTAAGCATGTAGGTTTGAGAGGTATATTATATTGTTGTACATTCTCCTTTTGTCTGTCTGTTTTAGGACACTGTTTCAATATATCAGCAAAGGATGGAGAAATTGTTAATCATCCTATTATTATGAACAACCGAATAGGAGGTGATGTTCAATGCCCACTGAAAATCACAGGTAGAAATAAAATAGGCCTATATTTAATGTTTTATGTATATATATATATATATATATATATATATATATATATATATATATATATATATGTATGTATGTATATATATATATATATATATATTTGTAGCCTTCTATGTTTTGGCATTTCAGATTTTTGTCATTGCTTAAAGGGATTTTCCAGCACAAAATAAAACACTTGAAGGATAATAGACCAAAATGAAATTGGTTAAATGTATATCTGTCTAATTTAACTCTGTTGTTTGTCTTACCAGAGCCGTTAGGCAATCAAAAAATAACACATGCACCGCAAATAATTAAAAACCAAGTAGGAGGCACAATCAACACTGACGTAACCCATTTAGCTGGAGTAAGTGAAACATTTACTTATATTCAGAGCATAAAATTGGACTCACAGTATTATGAAACCAATCTCGTAATCATAATTAATAATTATTATTGTTGTTCTTTAGACCAGACCCCATCACTGAATAAGGAACTACATCTTCTCCACATCTTCCCTCTGAAGCATCTCACAAGCACTAACATTTTGTTTTTCATTTGTGTGATCTTCTGTGATCTTTTAAACTAACATAATCCCAGTATGTTTTTGCTTTATCAATTGTGGAAAAAAAGATTATATCTATTACAATATTCATGCCTCATGATTTTAAGAAAACAAATTCAAGATGTGTCTGAATAAAAAAATAATGATGTTAATACATCCTAAATTGATTATGCAGGAAGTATATCTTTTTCAATTAAAACTACTTTGCATAACAAGTTTGTGTGTGATGCTAAGTGTGACACTTTTGTATTTGTATTTATTTCAAATGTTAAGAAATTCTGAAAGCCCATACCTGTGTGTGTAATTCTGCCAGTCAGTCAGGACAGGTTTTCAGCAGGAAGCCTAGAGACCACAAGGGAGGCTCTGTGAGCAGCTGCACCTCTTTCATGCCCTCTAGAGAGAAATAGTGAAGACTGTTGGATGCCACATATTTAAGCTAGGGCACATATCTGTGCCCTACATAAATATTTTGATTCAACATTTTTTCCCCATTCAGCCAACTTAAATTGTTAAAAATTATTTGGCTGGATAACAGATCTGTCTCTTTGATGAGTCAACTAGCCCTACCCAATAGATTAATGCATCCACCAGTGGGTGGTATTAACAGGCAAAGGCCTAGGTAAGTGGACAATAGATATTTCTGTGGTGTGTATGCACATTTATTTCTATTTTCCAACATGGCTTAGGCTGATGAGCCTGGCCAATGAGCTTGGCTGTGCACATGGATGGTCCTTTGGCACTGATTAGGCTGACCCACTGACTCATCTGTAGGTTATTTTCTTGGCGTAGCCATTTGGTTTCCCCCCAGTGGGCTACTCTCAGGTCAATGTCCTGCTATTTGCAAGACAATATTTTGCATATAGTCTGGTTACTGAGCATTTTTAGTGAGTTTCCTGGCATAATCTGTTGACTCTGCATCATTTATTTTTAAGCTAGCCTACCTTCTGATGGCTCCTCAAGTCTCCTTTCCAGTCTAACAGCAGAGGTAGCCTACTCCTTTCCTGCCTTCTTGTGACGAAAAATGAAATAACATCAGTCAGTCTTTAAACAAGACAAAGGAAAACAAATTAGGCTAATAACTTATGCTTACTTACATCCTTACTTTTAAGTTTAAACTTTTAACTTTTAAGGAGGGCAATCTGACAGAGCTGAGGAGTGTGCAGGGAGAACTGAAAAGAAGGAGGCATACGGGAGGAAGGTTGCAGGATAATAACATGAAATGGAGGATAATAACATGAAAGAGGTATGGCGGGGAGTAAGGACCATCACAGGGCTTGGAGGAAAGGGTGGCAAGGCTGATGGTGACATTTCCAGGGCCAGCGAGCTGAATCACTTCTACAACCGGTTCAGCAACTCTGGTAATGGGGCAGCCATCAATACTCCCATTGTCACCTCCAGAGCACCTCCCTCACCTGCCTCTGACAACGACCCTGACATTGACTGCACAGCCTGTGTCAGCACACCTCCCCACCCGCCATCTCTGCTTACAATCCCCTCACGTCCACCCCCCCCCCACTCTCACCATCCCCCACCCGCCCCCTCACTTCTGCTTATGGACCCCCCACACACACCACCCCCCACACACACCCCCGCACCTCTGCCTACGGACCCCCACTCACATCACCCCCACACACCCCTACCTCTACCCACGGACCCTCTACCCCACCACATCACCTCTGCCTACGGACCCCCAAACCCACCTCCTCACCTATGCCTACGGACCCCCGACATCCACCGCCCACGGTCACTGCGGACCAGGTGAGAGGAGCACTGGAGAGACTGAAGTCCAAGGCGGCAGGACCTGACGGCGTCTGTGCTAGACTGCTGAAGACCTGTGCAGTGGAATTACCTGTGCTTCTCCAGCAGCTATTCAACAAGAGTCTGCAGATAGGCAATGTCCCGACACTATGGAAAACTTCTTGCCTGATACCTGTCCCCAAGAAAGTGCACCCAAAAGAACTCAATGACTACAGACCGGTTGCCCTCACATCACACCTAATGAAGACCTTTGAACGTGTACTGCTGCTCAATCTGATCAAACCCCAGGTTCGCTATGCACTGGACCCCGTGCAGTTTGCCTACCAAGAGAATGTGGAAGTACAGGATGCTATCCTGTATCTTCTACACAGGGTGCACTCTCACCTGGACAAAGGAGGCAGTGCTGTGAGAATCATGTTTTTTGATTTCTCCAGTGCTTTTAACACCATCCAGCCACTCCTGTTGAGAGACAAACTGCTGAGGATGGGAGTGGAGCCTGGCCTGGTGACCTGGATCACGGACTACCTCACGGAACGGCCCCAGTTTGTCAGACTCAGGGACCTTACATCACAGGTTGTGGTCAGCAGCACAGGTGCGCCACAGGGAACTGTGCTCTCCCCTGTACTGTTTACCCTGTACACCACCGATTTCAGCTACAACTCAGAGACTTCACATGCAGAGACGTCACATGCAGAAGTTCTCTGACGACACTGCAATCGTGGGGTGTACTAGGGATGGACAGGAGAGGGAGTACAGGTACAGGGTACAGACTTCGTTGGGTGGTGCCGGGCTAATCAGCTGCAGCTGAACATCACCAAAACCAAGGAAATGGTGGTGGACTTCAGGAGAACGCCCCCCCCGTCGCTGGTGCCTGTCACGATTGATGGGGAGAATGTCGAGACAGTCTGCACTTACAAGGACTTGGGGGTCCACCTCGACAATAAACTGGACTGGTCTACTAATACAGATGCACTCTACAGGAAAGGACAGAGCAGGCTCTACTTCCTCAGGAGGCTGAGGTCTTTCAGTGTCTGCAACAGACTTCTTCTGCTGTTCTACCAGTCTTATGGCCAGTGTGCTCTTCTATGCTGTGGTATGTTGGGGTGGTAGCACTAGGAGGAAAGAAATTGGACGTCTGGACAGACTGGTGAGGAAAGCAGGCTCTGTGGTGGGCATGGAGCTGGAGTCTCTAACTACAATAGCCCAGAGGAGGACCCTGAGCAGGCTACACTCTATACTGGACAATGACCGTCACCCCCTACACAACATCTTCATAAATCAGAGGAGTTTGATCAGCAACAGACTCCGGTCCTTCTCCTGCAGGACAGACAGGCTGCGGAGGTCCTTTGTCCCCAGGGCCATACAGCTGTATAACAGCACACAGAAGGAGCTGAGCATAATGGACTGGACTGCGTGAGCCCACACACACACCCACACTCATATGCTGTCCCTGGTGGTGACTATACTACTATGGACAACAATATACTGCACTACCCTGATAACTACTGCACTAAATAACTCTTTTACAACTTTGGACAATCTTACTGGGTCACTGGATCTACCTGGATTACTGCAAGGCACCTTGTCACGACACTTCTCTACCTTGTGGATTTCTTATTTCTTATTATCATTACCTTTTTTTTCCCGTTCAGTGAATGTTGTATGAATGCAGATGTGTGCAATATGGTTGATCTGTTTTTGCATTGTGAATTATGTGTATTATGTGTATGCTGCTGGACACCTTTTTTTCCTTCGGGATCAATAAAGTAACTCTACTCTACTCTACTTTGCCCGCCTTCTGATTTAGCAATTCCAGGTCTGATTAGGCTTCAAGGTGGCTAAATGATTGCTACATCAGTATCTATGACAAAGGGAATTTTATAATTGAAATTACCCAATTGTTAATACTAAAACATCACGTTCCTTTGCAGTACTTTTGGTATGTTATTTAAAATTCACTTAATCTTTGTAAAGTGGGCGTTTCTAAAACACGTAGACAAAGGGGAGGAGAAACCAGCGGAAGAGGAAAACCGCCATCTTCGTGAGGTCTCCATTCGTGGTGAGTCAGTATTTCATGAAATAATCTAAATATAACCATAGGAAAGATGTAGAAAAACACGACAAAACTATGCAATAATTTCTAATATCTTGCCGTACATTTGGAACCGTATTCCTTGATGCAGTTTCTGATTAGTAGCTCGCTTCTTCCACCAGTAACGTTGCACAAACGTGTCATCGTCAATGTTATTGGTATTAACGTTAATCATTTTGTCGGTTAGGTAAATCACTAGCTACATACAAAATACACTTTTGCTGCAGGATGTGCAATCCATTTCGACTGAATTCGGTGTTGAAGAGACTGGTGACAATAAGGACTTTTTAATAACATTGGCCCTTCAGCTCTTCTGAGACTCGACTTTCAATCTGCTTGTAACGTAAATGCGCATGCGTCGTTCACTGTCACTGCTACAGTCATTTGAATGCTATACTTTGAGCAGTATTTTACAATATTTCATAACTGGTGTGGTCAGTAATGGTTTTATATGCCCAGAATGATGCCCTGTATCACTCTCTTCGTTTAGTTGTAGTGGTAGGCTACATATTGTGGACTGATTGATGTCCTCTGCCTGCCCAGAATAAGCAAGTGAGTTTGGTTCTGTAGCCTCTTTTGTGAGTCTACCTTAACCATTTATTAAGCTTTACTAACCCATCCCTGTGTATTCCCAGATGCCGAGACACTGTTCTGCTGGCGGTTGCAAGTCCCGTGACACCAGAGACTCCCGCAAGGCCGGCATCACTTTCCACAGGTCAACTGAATGAACAGCATACCTAAGTCCACTTAATTATGAGATCAGTCAATAAATACAGTACAATGAAAAATGACAGATGTCTTATTTAGAATCTTATTCAGAAAAGACAGATATCTTATTCATAATCAGTGCAAGTTATTTTGCCAGAGAGGCTGTTTTGTTGCCTTATCATGAAATGCATTCACATTCAGTAATCTGTGATGAATTTTGAATGTCTCCAGAATGTGTTCCAGCTTTACTGAGTTGTGGTACTTTTCCTGTGTCGTACTGCTAGGTTACCAAAAAGGGAAAACCCCCGGCGGGCCCTTTGGATCCTTAACTCCCGGCGCACAGGCCCCCAAGGACAGGGCCCCTGGGACCCCCAGAGTGATTTCATCTATTTTTGCTCCAAACACTTCACCAAAGACAGTTTTGAGCTCTCGGGGGTCAGGTCAGGTTTCTTTTTCAGGCAGTCAAAGTTCATGTTTATGTTTATATTTATTGTTTCGTGGCAGATGCGACATACAATATAAAAACACTACATTATAAACAAAAATACCTGACAAAAATATTATATTAACACGAAGTGACATAGAAGCATAAATAATGTTAAAGACTAGTCTAAATCGCACATTTGCATTCAAGGACAGGCAAATATATAACACGGACTCATTCTGTGAAACCTAATTCATCTCTCTTCAGTGACTCTGCTTGACTGTCAAGGGCATCTGTACTGGGATTCTGGCATTAGAAATAATCACAAGCAGGAAATGCCATTTATGTATTTATACTGTAAGATCCTACCCCATCAAGCCATTGATACTGAAAGGGACCACTCATCCTGACATGTAGGCTCTTGACCCTACCAAGTATGAACACTATGAGAGAGTGTCCTATTTTCAAAAAATATTTTACCCTTTGAATGCACTCTATGTTTTGCTGTGTCATTTGGTACAAATTACTTGATTCAGCTGATTACAATTTTCTTATGAATATGGTCTGAATGACTGCCACACCAAATAAATACAGTCTTAATTTCATCTACTGGACGTAACCGGCACAATTGTCATCATGTAATGGAAGGCATGTGATTACTTACTACCCCTGACCTCAACAAACATACAATGCCCCTCCAAGTTGGGTTGTATAGTACTATATAACTCAATAAATATGAAATATATCATCTAATTTTTCAGTAAAAATTCATAGCATGATTGACCTTTTTCAATGAAAAGTAACTACAAAAGGTGTTAGTTGGAATAACTCAATATACATTTTCATTTTCATTTATGCATTTAGCAGACGCTTTTATCCAAAGCGACTTACAACTTGTCAACTATCAATTGTTTAGGGCCAGTCTCCCCTAGAGCAACTTAGGGTCAAGTGTCTTGCTCAAGGGCACAACGGTGGCAGCTGGGATATATAACTATTCACTTGGAATATAACTATTCCCTTGGAAAAGATCTATTTCTATGAGCTTTTGAATTGCACACTTGACAAACATGAAAAATCTAGATGAAATTTGTGGTCAAAATTCTTATCTTGGGAAGAATTATCATGAAGAATTATCATGCCTATTTCCCATGGCCTGATTGTACAACCCAGAAAATCCACATGGTTAAGACAGCATGGTGAAGATATCATATTTCCTCTGCTTAGAGACTCGCTGTTCAAGCTTGTAGAGATCCTGAGGCCAGCTAGACAAAAACCAGACCATGCTGAAGAATTACTTCCAGATTTACATTCCTCTGTGGAAGGAGTGTCTCATAAAAAGACCATGTTCAATGCTTAGTCATTTACGCCATGCAAAATGTCTTAGTGGATACAGGCTACAAATTTAAGCACATCTGATACTTAAACTTGTGTTAAAATAGTAATGATAACAATTTCATCAACATTCCAACAACCAAACAACAGTGACCACATGTCTACTAAAGCATAGATGTCAGTGTCCCCCATCTGTTGTTCACTCCTCTTACTGATTGGATACAATGATAGGGGGAAGGCCCTAGACTGTTTGGGATGACACTGATGGTTCTAATATCATTATCATTTATAGTGGTTATCGAAGGCTGAAAGATGATGCATTGCCCACACTCTTTGAGTCCTCTGGCCCGAAGGGAAGAGCCGCAAAAAGGACCACGCGATGCAGGGGCAAACAGGCAGACACAGGCAGACCAACCAGGTAACAAACATGTGTACAGAGTACACACAAACACACACACACACACACTTTCACTCACACAGTCAGTCGCACAGTTGTGTGAGCTATAGCAAATTCTTTGTGCCTCTGCACTTCTGTTTTGCAGGACAAAAACCAGGTCTTCAAAAGAGACTACAGACCAAGATGATGCCCAGCAGGCAGCCACAGATCCTGAGAGTGTGACTGGAGAAGCAAGCCACTCATCAGAGGCAGCCAATGGAGAGGCAGACAGGCAACAAGTGGCCAACACAGAGTCTTCTCTTCAAATATCATCAGAAACCCCCATGACTTCCCTAGAGACTCACCAATCAGCATGCGACATGGCATCTGACGCCATTCATTCACCATCATCTCCCAGACCTCCCTCCCCGTCCCGCTACATGAGACGACTGCCGCCTCCGCCGGGCTTCTACTTGCCCAGAGAGCACAGCTATGCTCAGCTCTGCCCCCTGGTTTGGAGAAAGCGCTATGACAGGGCCATCGACAACCTGGAGAAGGCGCTCCGTCTGTTGAGCGCCGCCCGACGGCGGGAGAACCGTCTGCGTCACGCACTCACGCGCCTGCAGGAGAGCCGGCTCAAGAGCACGTTGACTCGCCTACGAGAGGTAGGCGGCCGTGGTAAGGAAGGCCGGGGAGGAGGTACACGGGGGAGGCCTCCATCCTGGTCCACCCAGCGTGATGGTGGTGGAGAAGGAGGAGGAAGTGGCGCTGGGGAGACACATAGGCCAGAAAGGGGAGCCAGCTTGGGGAGTACGGAGGACAGTGAGGCAGAGGGGGCGACAGAGGACCTGGATTTGAGGGGCGAAGAGGCAGGCGGTTGGACGGGAAAGGGCCGAGCGAGAGGCGCTGGGGAAAGGGAGGATGACGACGGGGGGTGCTGCTTTTACTGTGGAAGAGGGAGAAACGATGAAGAGGCATCCAGAGACAGGGTCTCGAGAACCACAGGGATGGACGAGCGGGACAGTGAAGTTAGACGAAGGAGACAAATCGCCAAGCGAAGCAGAGGCAGAAAGCCTGTCGAGACCAGGGACGACAGGGAGATCAGGGACACTCCTAAGGAATGCTACCTCTACTACTACCAGACTTCAGAGAAGGAGGAAGATGGGCAAGTCATTACCCTGGGGCTTCCTCAGCCTCAGAGAGATATGGTAATGGAAGCTGTCACAGATATCCACGGCCACCCGCTGCAACCGCTCCCCGTTGTGCACCAGCAGGCCGAGTCAGGCTGCATGCAGGTGCACTCGTTGGCAGGCACAGCGTTTCCCACTACTGTCACACTACAGGACTCCGCCAGCACACCAGCCATACAGCTTCTCACATCTGGCTCCTCCTTGCCGCAGGGGCTGATGCTCACGGACCTGGTGCCCAGCGAGGGCACAACCCTCGTGGAGGGGCAGCAGGAGTACTGGGTGCAGCACGCGACAGATGGCAGCATGGTGCTGCTTCCAGTATCTTGTCCCGAGGATGGAGGCATGGTCACAGTCAGAGGTCTAACGGAGGAAATGGAGACCAGGACGATATTCGTGTCGGACATGGGATTTCACAGTAACCAAGTGGAGGACAGGGAGGGGATTAGGGTAGAGGGTGATTCTATTGGCTTCAGAGTGAATGGTCCAAGTGACAAACAGGGCAGCCAATCAAATGTCAAAGGTGTGGTTCTAAGTGGAGATGTGAAGGAAAAGTTAAAGGAACATTTAGAGGGATTTCAGCTTCAGTTAAGTAATGAATACAATGACTAGTTTCTAGACAAATGTTTCTGTGGATGTCTATAATTGTCTATTTTTTATTTTGGTAGTTAGGCCTATGGCCTTAATGAAACAGTTGCCGTTTGAACTTACCACAGCCAAAGGACTTTCAAGATCCACTTTGTTGTGCTGTGTTCCAAAATGTGAATTTCATTCAGTTGGTGCCTTTCATGATAACTGAATGGGATTCTTGTTAATTTCACAATATTTTGTGATTATTGCATACATGCACATGGTTATTGTAGCCATTTCTTACACAACTATTAAAAATATGTTTATTTTTTCCCTTGAAGTTCAGCATGTGGTCTCTGCTTTTGGCATCCTGTCCAGTATGTGGCAGCATTATTCTCATTGGTGTCTGACTAACTACTTCCGTTAACCTGCTGTTTCTTCCGTCGGCCACTATTATTCTTAGTGGCGCCTGCATACGTACAGCTGTCGTTCGCGCTACAATTTTTTTTGTTTAGGTAGAGGATTGGCTTTAATAATCCCCTGCCAAAATGAAACTCGTCAGGTAAGATGTGCACGCATGTTAAATGTACAGCAATACTCTAATTAGTTGAAAACATTTTCTTTGTGTAAGGATGGATATAGATTGTGTGTAGTTTCTCTGGCTGCTAATCCCTATGTAACGAAACTGAAGGAGGCGGGAAGAGAATGAATGAATGAGTGAAAGGCTTTAGCATAGTTGGTGTAAACATACATGAATCAGAGCTTGCTTCTGGAAAGAAAGTCATTGTTTGCATGACATTGTACTTCGGTACAATGCTGTGAAAAAGCAATGCTGCTGACCTGTTAACTGGCTTGATTGTTATGCTATGCATTAAGTCTGCGCTAGCAATTCGGAAAACAACGTACTTAGCTTTCCTAGTGCTACATGAACATTAATAATGCCTAAGTTAGACTATCAGCTGTGAGGGATTGGGTCGATATAATTTACCATTTGTTTTTGTTTACGTCCTTTAGTTTCACTCGTGTTCAGGTCTACCATTACCTTACTCTCTAAACAAGATGATTAGCAAATCTATGGTGGCTGTGTATCTTTATCTCAACCGACTTATTGTATAGCTTTCATTTGGTAGTCAGCTCTAATATTTCTTAACTACAGTCTTGCCAAATTTCTGAAGCTAATGAATCATTGTCTCTACAGGTTTTTGATGAAACTGAGCCATGAAACGGTTACAATTGAGCTCAAGAATGGCACTCAAGTACATGGCACCATTACTGGTAGGTTTCAGTCTTGCACTGTAGAAACTGTCCTGTTTCTCTTAATGTGGGCATAAAGATTAAATGCCCTGAGCATGAACATTCTTGGAAGGATAGAATGTGCACACTTGCTCACTAGATTTACACTGTCTCTGGTCTGTGATGCCTACTTTTACATTTTCTCTGCTTTCTCTTTGTCTGTGGGAACCCTTGATTAGATGAGCACACACTACTTGAAAACTATTAAAAGCTTTGTCAGACTTTTACAGTTTGGGTTGGGTGGAAGATGTGCATGTATCTTTGATCTAGAGAACAGACCGATGTTCATAAGGGGTTGTATAGCTGTGCAGAATTGCCATTCAAATTATTCTCATAGGCTGCCCTGGCAGTACCCTACTTTTGCATTGCATAAATGTCCCATGGACATTTCATAGAGAAGTTTCAAGAAACTGAGCAGCACTTTGTTACAACGGTTAAGGTATTTGGCTGATGCTGCCAATTACTCAACTACAGCAAATTAAATTTCGCTGCATGATTTTGTCTTGTGTTGACCAGGTGTAGACGTGAGCATGAACACTCACCTGAAAGCAGTCAAAATGACCCTGAAGAACAGAGAGCCCACACAGCTGGAATCCCTCAGTATCCGTGGCAACAACATCCGATATTTCATCCTGCCAGACAGTCTGCCCCTGGACACCCTCCTAGTGGACATTGAACCCAAAGTCAAGTCCAAGAAGAGGGAAGCTGGTGGGTATTGTACTTCATCATGCTCACACAATTATGTAATTTGATCTATAATTGCACTGCTATAGGTAGTGATAAGTCAGCTTTGGATTGAGTACAGGCTGTAGGCACAGGTCAGACCTGTGTATCTACGGATTGAATTTGAGTCCCTTGAAAGACATACACTGGCTTGTGATTCGTTTAAAGTGATTATCCAGGGTACTTCCAACCATAGCCTTGTTCAAGTTCACCAAGTGTTGTCGGTAGAAAGATTGATGAGAGATTTTCATACAACAGAGACCGAATGTCCAAACGTTATCTAGCGCTAACGGAATGGTGCTACAAGCTCATTTTCAGTTTTGTTTTCCATAGCCCCATTCAGCCAGCATAATCAGCAGGTTCACTATCCGGTTGCCTTACTTGGTACGTTCAAACAACAGGGCCATGGTTAGAAGTACTCTAGACAATCACTTTATCTGATCCGTCACCATTGGAGTTATAGAGTACATGGTCCCCCTCATATTGGATGCTCTGGAACAGCTTATAAAGTTTAGTTTGTGCCATGGTTGGCATATTTCAAGTTGGTAGCAGCAAGCTTTAATTTTAACTTTGCTTTGCTAAAGTAGTAGTTTGTAGTTAGTTTGTTAGCAATAATCCAATCATTTAAAATGTAGGAGTCAACCTTTTTGCTCTCTATCTTGTTCAGCTAGCACAGCTTTTACAGTGTCCTCAGTGTACCTCATGTCATGCTTCATGCAAAATTTAGCAACCAAAATAAATATGATTGTGACGCAATTAAAAGAAACCTTGTCAGACTGTGATAGGAGGCTTGTGTATGTTCTCTATCTGTTCGTTTTTGTTACTCTTATCGTGAATCAGACAGTTATACCTCAGTAAAGCGATAGTTCGGGCTGTGCTTTGAAATATTCTGGATTAGCATTTCAACATGTATTTGCACATGACACAATGCCAATATCATACTGAATGGCATTGCACACAATCAAGGCCAGTAGTGCTAGGTCATGGACTAATGACTAATGTTTTTTCTCCCCAGTCGCTGGGCGTGGACGGGGCAGAGGCAGAGGTCGTGGACGAGGAAGAGGACGCGGCAGAGGCGGTCCCAGGAGATAACTGTGTCGGCCTCTTTCTATGCTATTTTGTACACTCACTGTTTGTACAGGATTTTTCTTTTTTTTTTTCATACATTTGTCTGCTGAGGAAATATTTTTGTTTAATTTCTTGTTTTGTTTTTGTTCAATTCTCAAGTTTTGTTTTTGCATTTTGTATATTAAACCATGTTCTAAAAAATATGTCTCTTTTGTTAATTATTGAATATTTGGCATAAAATGGGAAGTAAATCCTTAATAAGCTTTTGAGTGTACATTTAGCGGGACCACCAAAGTGTAAATTTTAGAGTTTACAGTTAATTCTGTGAATTAAAGCTTTTTCATGTAGAGTTAGTGTTATATTGTAGCCTGCTTTCTATTTCTGAAAAATTGGGTTGTAATTGCTCATGCGGAAATAAGTGGTGGAAATTTGTGTCCTTAGCATGCAGGTAACCTAGTTTTACACCTCTGCATACTAACCTAGTAGTGTCGTTGTATCTCCTTGGTAGGTAAATAATGTAATTTATGAAGAACATTTAAAACGGCTTTCACCGATTAAATCGCTGTGCTGAGAGTGGCTACATCCTCCCAGCTAACACTGTTTAAGAGGGTCAATCTTGCGTTGTTTCGACGCAGGCGCGGACAAGTTTAGCGTGAACAGTATGGTAAACAGTTTTCGCTAGGTATTACTAGTGTATCGTGTGGTCTTTGTTGACCTATAGAAACGCCTGAATATCAATTACTTATCAGTTTAAACAGTATGTCAAGTGATGGTTATTTCATGTACTTTGCCTTTGGGAGCAATTTGTTGAAGGAACGGCTTCAGCTTAAAAATCCATCAGCAACATTTCACTCTACTGGTCGGCTGAAGGTAGGTTATTTCACGAACGTTAAACCATTTCAAGTGCACTGAAGGCGTTGATCTATGTTTACGACATGTCTATTGTTGCTGATTTCGTCGTGGTACCACTAGAATGTTTTATTTTTAAACAAGGCACAATGTAGTCTATCGCAGGATGTCATGCTCTGGTCCCTTTACGAAATTGCTGTTGTCAATGAATAAGTTGGTAGGACGTATACTCTACCTATGACCAATTGTAGCTCAACATGATCAGAAAAGTCCAATTTTGAGAACCCGTGTTGAATGTTGTCCCTTCGAAAAGCCAGAGACGGTTGGTTTTAAAGTATCTTTGGAAAAGCTAACTCCACAGTAGTCTATCCATGACCTGTTATGATGTGTGACAGTTGGACATTAGTCTTGGAATAAATAGCCAACCTCTGACGAGCTGTGGAAAAACGCTTGGGCTTTTCGTTTTTTAACCGATAAATAATGTAATAACCACATAATGTGGTTCGTCGGCGTGTTAATTTCCAAGTAGGCCTAACCTCTTTACCAGGTTGGTGGTGGAGTTGGTGATGCATCTTGTGGATGGAGATGGGGTGATCGAGAGTAGACTAAAGGCTGAAATAAACCTGAGAGGTCCAGTTCAATCAAAGTGCCTAGAATAATGAAGGATAAGCTGATGATTCCTGTGAGCCTACTTCAAAGTTGACCAAATACAGTAGGCCTATTGAACTTTGGTTTTGTCCTGGTGAATGGTCGTTGATAGTGGTTATTATTCATGTACTGTTTCCCACTGTATCATCTCAGGATTACATCCTGAGATTTGGCTTGTGGGGAGAGAGGGTTCAGTGCAGGTGGAACGGCGGTGTGGCCACAATCGAGGAAAGCCCAGGAGCAGAGGTCTGGGGAGTGGTCTGGAAACTCAGCAAGGACAACCTTGCCTCTCTAGATAAGTAAGTATTAACACTGATGTTAATATAGTCCATTTCTTTGTGTAACAGCCACGTTAGAACTACATTTACAGTGATGTCATGGTAATGAGAACTAGAAGGTATTGAAGCAGCAGTTCAGTCGTTGTCAAACTAGGTTACGAGTGTCTCTGGGGTTACTTGGATCAGTCTACCCAACATAAATCTATGATTGGGTTCTCAGCATTCACCAGCATACAGAGCACATGTACATTTACATATGTAATAAAGAGATCTTACCAGAAAACGATCTGCAATTGTCAGCACATGATTTTATACCATATCATTATGGATGTTCACATTTTGTTTATGCAGCAGTGATTATGCAGAAATATTTAGTTAGGCCTGTAGTAAGCTTTACGTGCTGCAGGGGGTACCCAGTTGAATGTAGAGTGTCTCTGCAGGTGGCCTATGTGACAGTTGAAAGTTTGGGAACCGCTGGCCTATTTGATAGATTTGACAAAATGGAAATATTTTAAACCGGCAGCAAGGTTGCATAAGAATTACATTGTTGTAACATCTCTGTAAGAATGCCGTTATACCTTTGAAACAATATGTATGAAGTGCTTCATTTATACACAGCCATGTTGTTAATGATGGCAATCATTTCATACAGTACTTCTTTTTGTTCTCTTTTTGTTCTCTCTCTCCTTCTTTCTCTAGTGTCTCTCCCTCTTTGCATTGTCTTAGAGTGGATATACAGACCTATTGCCCTCAGTGCCACATGTCCATGAAGGTATATGTTTTTTGTGTTTTTTTTTTTCTTTTCTTTTTTCCAGACAGGAGGAGGTGTACAGTCCCCTGGAGGTCACTGTGGAGACAGAGAATGAACAGTTGGTCTGTCGTACATACCAAATGAACAACTTCAGCGCATGCTTGCCCTCTCCCCAGTATAAGCAGGTCAGACAAGTGTCTTAGTTACAAAACCATACAACTGCACACAAAGCAATTTATGTCTTTCAGTCATCAGTTCTTATGTCATCTTATATATACTGTACATGGGAAGTCGTAGGTTCCTCAAACTCATTTGTTGTGCTTTATATGAGATGTGGAGGTTAGTTTGGTAATACACTATCCATCTTTGTTGTCTCCTTTTTACATGTAACTCACTGAAGGTGAGACGAGCACTCCATGATGTTATGCATGGCTTTAATGGCTAAACAAGCAACAAAAGCTGTTAAAGGTTAATCTAGGATGCATACTAATCTAGGATGCTTCAAGAATAGTATGCTTGCCTGCTGAGCTGGTTAAAACATGACATTTTAATCTGTCCCAATATGTATGTGTCAATTTGGCTATGAATTGTTCTCAATAAATGCAATAGTGGGATTATTCACACTAAGAAGTAGGCTTATTTGCTGTCATATGCAGAGAGAGAGAGAGAGAGCTACAAATAGTGTATATATTTATTCCTGATGTATTCTATATTCTTTTTGGTTTCTTATGGGTTTTAGTTATGGAGACCTAGTTCTGAACGTGCATTCTGTAGGTGTCTGGTAGAGAATTTCCGTGAAAAACAAAGAAAAGAAAGTGAGCAGAATACAAAGGAACATTTGGAACCTTTTTTAATGCAGTGTTGTTGGAATAACAATTTTTGTTTATCTTGACTATGTTTGGTCTAGCTGTTTTTATATATTATATATATTCAAAGCTCAAAGAGGTTTGTACTTTGGTGCACACTAGGCCTTTGCTAATCTTGTTATGGTTGTTCTGCCTTTTTTTTTAAGGTTCTCTGCCTGGGTGCTCAACAGAATGGCTTACCACTGGAGTACATCAAGAAACTGCAAGATGTAGAGACAAACAACTACAGCGGGCCTTCATCCATCATGGACGAGATCAAACTGGTGATGAACTAGGCTAGGAGGTGTCACAGCAAAAAGTCTGATGACGTCCGCGCAGCATTCTCCGTTTGGTGTCCCTACCACAAAAAGGGTGCTACACACCACCACAGGAGAATCCGTTTTCTTTCTGATCGATTCTGATCTCCTCCCTCCCTCCCTCCAGAAGCGGTTCTCATGGTGTTCTATTTCAAATCTGATTTTAAGTGGGATGTGAGGGGAACAACAGAGACTCTGAGGAACTAAATTTGTTTGCAAGTAGGACTGGGACTTTATTGCGTTAATTACCATTAAATAATTATAGAAAAAGTAACGCGAAGAGAAGTCGTTGCTGGGTTCAGTGGGTGGAAATTTTACGATTTCAAACAAGATTCATTAGCTTTATGACACTGAAAAACAAGTGAAAATTTATTTATTGGAGACAGCTGAATGTTTTTTGCTGTGACTGGGGATCACTGGACCTCGGTAAGCAATACAAATTTGTTGGCGTGACAGGGAATGGCATGTTAACTCTTAACCGTGCGGAAGACGACCAGGCACTGAAAACTGGTAGAAGCATAAACCTGGCGAGTTCAACAAAGGGTCACCATATTTCGGCCATATACCAGAATCCATTTAAATTGAAAAATGTTGCTTCTCATGTCAAATATTGATATGCGATTAATTGAGATTAATTAATTCCAAAGCCTCTAGTTAGTTAGATTCGAGTCCCAGCACTATTTGCAAGACATAGAATTGAGGGGCTGGGCATTGGTACGATTCCCCTTGATTTGAGTCCAGTGCAGATACTTTTTCTATTTCATAAATGACCATAAATCACTATGAAATCTGTTTGTAGTCACACAGACCCTCCACATTTCTCAGGACATAAGTGTTTTACATCAGACTGAAATCAATGAACAGACAGCTTCTTGCACAGTTAGCGTTTATTTCAATCATCAGTGTCAAGTTATAAATGGAACATAACTTGAATAGCAGCTCACATAAGAGATTAAATACCACTGTCCAAACCCTTGTAGAGCAGTCACAATGCTTGTTTTTTATCCCTAAAAATGCAATCATTATCTACCTTTGCAGACCGTCTGTGGTCTATAGGAATCAAACATAAAGACTATTCTGTAAGGAATTTGAAATTGGTGGTGGTAGACTACATTCAACAATAAGATATTAAAACTCAAACTCAAGTTATTATGTCACCTGTTATTGAAGTGTTTAATTTTT
Organism: Tenualosa ilisha; assembly: GCA_015244755.2. Lineage (NCBI taxonomy): Eukaryota > Metazoa > Chordata > Actinopteri > Clupeiformes > Clupeidae > Tenualosa > Tenualosa ilisha. The sequence goes on from PYXC01002690.1 coordinate 1,501,038, forward strand.
TTTCTTGCAGGTGTACATATCTTTGTTTAAAATTATATAAAAAAACTTTTTAATCTGCAGTGGTCTTTTTGATTAAATGACTAAGCACAAAAGAAAGTGGTGTTCTTCTTTGGTTGATCTCACTCATGACATATCTGACACACACACACACACACACACACACACTTATGTATACAGCAGCATGTTTCCGACAAAAGAATGGCACTTATTTCATACAGTACCACCTTCCTAGCCTAGGGTGGCCTATCTTGTCTGGAGATGTCTATCTAATATCATTGTTTCCCTGCTCTCTACTCACTGCCATCCATAACTCGCTCTCCTCTCTGAGACAAAAGTTCTGTTTTCTCGCACACAAATGGAAGGCAATGTTATAACTACATTAACACCCACTAGTGTGCAAGACAGACCTCCCAGTTGTTGTGTTTGGTAATCATCTGCCAATGACAAAACGGTAATTAGGCTTCTGTTACATGTACTACTTCTACAGCTACTTACATTTCTAAAGCACTTTTCAAGACACCCAAAGCGCTTTACAGTGAAAGAGGGGCCACAAATTAAAATTTTTTTCAGTTGGCAACAGTGATTGACAAAGTTAAAATGATGAAAATATGTACATCTTTCCCTGAAATCAATGCTTTGTGTGTGTGCCCTTCATGCTTCAAATGAGAATATCTCTGGACAACACTTTGATACATTCATTAGTTTGTCACGCTCTTCAAACCAACCGTGTCGTCAGTCCTGACTTTTAGACTGAGCTCAGACACTACTGATGATCCAGGCCTGTGGTTTGGTGATCAGAAGTCAAAGGTAATTTCATTCAGAGCTCAAAACCAACCAGAGGAACCCTGGTAGGTGATCCAGCAGCGTTGCTGTTGTGGAATGGAGTTAAGTAAGGGAGTGCAAAACCAACAACATGAAATCCCAGAGGATTTGCTTTACTAGAAGATAACATGTTTTTGGCACTTAGTGGAGTATCTGGAGCACCAGAAACCCTTTCATTGTGGCGTAGAAATCCAATCCAAGTGCTCTTTGGTCGCTGCCAAGTTTTTGTGAAGATTATTCTTTGCGGTTTCCCAAAAGTGAAAACCTTGAGTTGGAGAAGAATAGGTGTTATTTTTAAACATCACATTCTAGTATGCAATTGTGTTCATTTCTTTTGGACACAGGTATGCATTCTCTCATGCATACGGACACACACAGACTACTTGCTTACCTCTATGTGCTCTGTATCTTAGTCTGATGGGTGTTCTGGACAAGATCGGTTTACTTCAAACCACCCATCTATGCAGCTGTTGGATGAAAGAACAAATCACAAAAAGTCATTGGGGACCACTCTGAAAACAAGATATTACCACTAAGCTGGTGAGTGTTTCCCAAAAACATAGTTGCTGACCAGCTTTGCAGCTTGCTTGGCTGGAAATACATAATTGCATCTATGCAACTATGGCAGTGTTACCTAAATTGGCAATGATGAAAGAACTGAAAATAATGCCAACAAAAGAGACTGAAATGTCAGTATACATGCATCAGATATGGCTGAAATATTTATGGACCATATTTAGATTATGGTGAGTAGACAATCTAGGCAATGAGTGGCACATACTGCATGGTTTTGGGAAATGGAGCCCTGGTATGGAGATTTGACATGGGGTGACAGGGCGGACGGTAGGGTAAAGAGCCACATGAAAGTGAATAGCAATGTATACTTACCCTTTATGATAAATGCAGAGGCAGGGTAGGCGGCAATGGTGTCCCCCTGGACCATGTCATCCAAGCATATTGCACACTCCCCAGAATCCTTAGCAAGGACATCCTCTGTGGACAAACACAGTCATATACATCAGGCATAATGGTGGCACACTGCACGGCCAAGGCAATTATACAACAAGCATTAATTTAAACACAGTGTCAAGTACACCTGGCTTACTATTACTTTACCATAGAATTTTGTCAGGAGATTTTTCTGATACTTTTCTAATACATGGGATTCGTAACTGCCTCAAGAATTTGACTTCATTTCAGGAAAACATGAGATAAAACTCATTTTCTGTAAATTTCAGGCTAGTGTCCACCATGACATAAAATGACCAGATGAGGGCGCTCACTACACAAAGCTCCTATCATAACCAAAGACAAAGAGACGGAATTGGCTGTCATGACTTCAAAATGGAAGAGGGGCCATTTCTACCTCAGGTAGTTGACTGGCCCTGAAAAATGCTGGTTTTAAAAAGTAACAATCTGTTAACACTAGCCATACAGGCCAAAAGACAGGCCATACAGGCATAATCATCCAGTTGATCTTCGTGCAGTCAGCTCCATTGTGATACACCTGCTGATTCAGCTGGACCAAACTGGCCAAGACTGCTTGGATACTTTACCTAGGTTATGTAGTGTGCACCAGGCCTATGTCTGGTAGCAGCAGCAACTGACTTGCATGTTGAATGGTTTACAGGGGAAACTGCCTCTCACATAGATCAACCTGATTTGCTAGTAATTCATGCTTATGACTTTTTTATATAGAGTAGGACTTATATGTTGGTGGGTGGGAGTTATCTATTTGCATTTTTTTCCTTCAAAATTGAAAAGTAAGCTGACTTGTGATAAGCCATTACATTTGCTCAGCCAATGGCATGAGGAACTACTGCACAATCAGAATTAAAAAGAAACTACCTGAGGTCAAAGTATGTCTTGGCAAGTGTTATAAGCTACTCTACTCCCACTCTGTGTCACACTATGTGCTGTAATTGTCTGGTGAAATAAACTCACATGAAAATCCTTGAAATGAATAACTAGACCACAGAGAATAAAGCAATGAAACAGACTCTTATCATGGAGACAGACAATACTTTACTACGTTTTATCCAAACCAGTGATCATAATGAGATTGGTGAAAATCATTTAAGCCAGGAAGATATTGCCCTCTTCTCAGATCAGTCTATAACAAACTGTCCATACAATACAAAATACAGGAGAATACAATAACATCTCACCCTCTCACTCTGTCATCCTAAAGGGTCGGAATGCATGCCTCTGTTAGTGTGTATGAATGTGTGTGTGTGTGTGTGTGTGTGTGAGTGAGACAGAAAAAGAGAGTGTGAGTATATGCATACGTTAATGTGTGAGTGTGTACACTAATGTGTGAGTGTGTGTGTGTATGTGTGTTTGTGTGTGTGTGTGTGTGAGGGGTTACTCTGGGCTTTTCCCACAGTTTCAATCAGGGCGCTGACAGGTCCCAATCCCCTTATTTTGGCCCTCTCCTCCTGCAGGCCTGGCCTCAGAGGTCACCAAGGCCAACACTAATCTGAGACGGAGCTAAAAGCCACCAGCTCAGCCGATGCCACAGAGCCAAACAGCAATGACTTGTGATTCTTGCATAGAGAGAAGGGAACATATATATACATACATCTCTCTCTCTCACTCTCTGTTTATATAAACAGAGAGCAAGAGAGAGAGATGACTAAAATTAGAATTTAGTATGGTTTAGTATTATTTTATTTATTTATTTTTGTATTCATTTTATTTACTTTTTCAACTGTGCTTTATCTTTAAATGGATTTTAATGTACACTAGTAGTTTTAGGAATTATGAGATTCATTCAGCCAACATCTTCCAAAGAATTTTCTTAAATTTGTGCCATTTACTGTAAAAAAAAAACTATTGGTGAATACACATTTAAGAACAAACGTCTTTGTGAGAATGGTTTGTGAAAGAGGACCAATGACTTAAACTGCAGTTTTCAAGACACTTTCTCACCCCGGCAAAAAAAAAAAATGTAGTTAGTAGAGAGTGGAATCTGATTAATTTGTTCTGGTAAATAATTCAGGCAATATAACCCTTTTGAACCCTCACTGTTTGATGTGGGTGAGGCGGATAGGGCAGTTTTATGATCTATGATTTATGGCGAGCAATAGGAAGTGGGCTCATTAGGGAAGCTACAACTGCTTACCGTTATAGGACAGCCTTGGCTTGGTGAGACACATGACAAGGTGCAGATCCATCTCATCAGATGAGACAAACTTGGAGCACACTGGACAATGAAACCCTGCAGAGAGTGAGAGAGAGAGAGAGAGAGAGAGAGAGAGAGAGAGAGGCAATTAGAGTAGGAGAGAAGCGTAAGATCATCATCAATACATCAATCATCCAAAGAAAGGCAGCACTTAAAATTGATAGGACAACAAATTTAATGGGACACACCCCATCACGACACCACCAAATGAAAGCATTGGCCTAAAATATATTTGTATGGTTGGTAAAAGTCTCACCATCCAAAGGTTAATGCCAGAAGGCACCCCAGGAGTAAGGGATAAAGACCAATTCCACATTATGGATGTGACGTAACATGAGCATATCAAATATCTTGTCATCTTCAACTGAATATCAAACCCCCAGAGTCCATATAATCACCCACATCATACCAAATATCTGCCTTTTTTATTAGACATTTTGGATGTGACAAAAAGCTCCTTTTCCATGGAACTGCCCAGAGGTGCAGCTTAAGCACAGCTAGAGGAAAACGGAATACAAAACAAGTATAGTATGTGACATGTGACTATTTTAGTTGGAGTTGCTGCTCCAGACAAGCCGCTTTAGAGGATGAGTGAGACTCAGACAACATGGAGCTTACACACTGTGGCCCACAATGCATTGCATGCAAAACACACTGTTAACAAGTACCAGAGAAACACACGAAGGACTTGGATGTCTCAGATAATGGAATTTGGCAAGTGGCACCTTTCACAACCTCATTCTACAAGAAGCCAACTGTGAACTAGTTTCTGCCTCTGACTGTTCTATGATTAGACAACTAAAACTGTGATGAAATAAAACTGAAAAAAAGGCCTTTGTAGTGAAGGGCCTGTCAACAAAGACACAAATGTTGTTATGCTGTACTAATCACAGTTTGCCACTTGGCCAAGGCAAAGACAAGGAGAACCTTTTGGGTGGGAAAAGTGGAAAAAAGAAAACTACTTAAGACAGTACATCAGACTCAAGAGACTTGACTTGAAACACTGTGTGGTCTATTAGTGCTGGATTCAGCATGGCGGGAAACCATGAGACAAAAGAGGGGAAAAGTCAAAGAGTTGTAAAAAAGAGGAACATGGAAATAACCCAGAAGCACAGTTATGTCTTGAACCTAGTTTATAATCAAGCTGCCTAGGAACCTTGACAATAAAACACATGGACAGAGGAGGGATGGGGGGGGGGGGGGGGCTTTCAGGAAAGATAAACAATTTCTCTCTGACACTGCAAGAAAAATATAATTTTTTAACATTGTTAGCATTGTTTGATTGTGATTTTTTTGTTTTCTATTTTTTTTTCATGATTTAGATTTAGCTACTTTCAGCCCTTAGTTTTCATTCCTGTCTTATACATACCAAGTTCTATTTTTTATTGCTATATTCATTCAGTGTGAGTCAATAATGTACTCAATGTGCATGCAGCCTTCAGTGAGTAAACAGAGCAGGTGCTGCCAATGTCATCCTGTGTCAACATGTTTACATATGTAGCCTGCTACACATGTACACATGCATGTGCGCACACACATGCACAGAGAAAGCAAGAGAGAGAGAGAGAGTTGTGAGTATGTTTCATGCTTCAGAGCATGCATGCATATAACCACACATATACAGCACAGTATGCCAACAGACACCTATAAACACACACACATACACACAGATTCTTGTGTGCATACACCAACACTCTCTCCATAACACATCACACACATACACACACGCACACACACACAAAAAAAACACACCTGTTTACCATCCACGGCAGCTTGCGCCTGGGCAAAGATTAACAGGGAGAGGAAAAGCAGGTCAGCCAAGCCTACGCGAAAGTCCACCACTCTGACATGCATTAGGATTAACTCTTCAAGGCGGATTACTGCGCCAAGGCTACAAGCACCACTGCGGCCCTCTAGGCAGTGCCGACCTTGCGGGCACTGTGTCTATGAGAGACATGGAGTGGGAAAGAGAGAGAGAGAGAGAGAGTGGGGGTTTCCAGAAACCCATGCCAAGGTCAGATAATAAAACCACTGGTAGGCAATAGGTAGGCTACGTGTATGTAAGGGAACAAGAAAGAGACACAAGAGTCTGTGAAGATGAGGGGGAGAGGCAGAGAGTTAGAGAGAGGGGGACAAAAGAGAGACCTGAGTACAAGAACGAGAGAGAGAGAAAAAGAGGGATAAGGTGGGAGAGAGAGAGAATGAGAGAGAGAAGGAGGAAGGAAGGGAAGGAGGGAGGGAGAAAGAAAGAGAGTATGGCATTTCCTGATTTCCTTGCCATAGTCTGACAATGAGACAAAGAAGGACACGGAGCGTTTAAAAAATATCCTGGCCTCTCGCCACAGGCCCACGTTGTGTATGTGACAGAACGTGAGCAAGCACAGCATTATCTCAATCCTCAGCTTCTACTGCTGAATGCAACAAATCCTCAAATTTTATGTCATCTTTCACATCATAAAAATACCTTTTTATTGCTGTTATGGGTGTGACAAAATAAACTCATCGTCTTTCCATGCAATTGCCATGAAATTGCACAGGCCTTTCAAATTGCCTGTGGTCAGTTCCTAGTTGGTTCCTCAAACCATTTTGTAACATCCACATGGCTGTTTGATGTAACAAAAAAGTGACGTATATACTGTAGGTTAATCAATAGTCCTCCTTCAGTTCACCTATTAACGTTTTAGCTGCAGTAAGCAGTAAGATGGCAGACATCAGATAACACAGATCTCCTTGTAGGACTATCATTCAGTGGGCTTCCTGATGTATTGGTCTTTCTGTGTAAATGATTACAGTCCACTAGTTCATGTTATGTGTTTATCATGCATATTTCCACCCAATACACTACAAATGCCGTGCACTTTAAACTCCTTAAGCAAATAGCCTAGCGCTGATATTCAACTAAATGTATCCCATGCAATAATTTGATAGATATCACTGCAAGGAGTTATTCAAGACCTTCAAATCATGTCTCTGTCTAAAAGTGTCTGGTAGTAGCACAGTAGTAAAGAAACTTAGCTGAAAATTGTGGGTTTGAATCTCAGCTACCACTGTTGTGCCCTTAGGCAAGGCACTAAACCCATGGGAAACTGGCCCTGTAGTAACTGACAAATGTAAGTTGCACATGCTAGTCTCGAATTTAAATGAGTGTCTGCTAAATGTAAAAGCAAACCGCAGTCCCTTCCATTCTGTTTGTCTATAACTGGTGTGCTCATAGTTTAGTGAATCCTTGAGGAATAATGCACATATTTGCAAGAATTCTTTCTTCTGGTGAGATCAAGGTGTGAATATCTAGCTTATGCATGCAGCAGTACAGCACATTGCATGACATGCACTATTTTCAAAACATATGAGGCATTGCCATACCTCTCCTGTGTCTCCCATTCTGTCCTGAAGACCAGTCTTTACCTGTCTTAAAGACCATGCTGTACACTGCACCTTCAAGGGGTCTTGTTTCATACAAAGATGTGATCTTAGAAGGGGTGTGGTGTTAATGTGCACATGACATTGATTGTGAGGTATATATAGGAAGAGGAGGGTATAGGATCGCCATAGCAGGGCTGAGGTTACCAAAGCAACTGTTTCTATACCGTCAACAACAACATTCCACTGACCTGTATGTATGTATGATGTGGCCTCTTAGCCTGTTGAATACATCTGTGTGTGTTTGCGTCTGTGTCTGTGCCTGTGTGTGTGCGTGCATGTGCTTGCATGGTGGTGGTGGTGGTGGAGTGGGTTGATAAATAGAGCATGGTGATGATTTCTCAGCCAGCTTTTGTGGCCAACAAGCAGTCTAACTGTTCACATTCAAACTCTCTCTCTCTCTCTCTTTTTGTCTCTCCATTTCTCTCTTTCTCACATGTAGTCACAATAGACATTCCTTTGTCAATGGCCAGATAACTAGAGCAGACAGCTATATAAGGGATAGCCAACTGTTCAGAGTTCACAGTTCAGTCTCATGGTTGTCCCAATAAAACAATAACAACCTGACATGACATACACTTCCCCATTATGTATGCTGTGTGACACCATACACACAATGGAAATATTCTGTAGCTGAATCGAATCAAATGCACAGCATATTACAGTAATATAATCTTTTGGTACCACTCATTACATCATCACCACACACACATTGTATTACTTGTTGTATTATGAATGGGTCTGAGTATTGAATTTGAATGTAAAAAACGAGTTAAAACTTCACCACCACTCCTCTGACAGGGGGCCCAAAACACTCTCTCACCTACTGCCAGCACCTGAGACAGGTGATCATAAACACTCATGCTGGTGTATACACCTACACAACAGCTACACACACACGCACACACACACACACAGACACCATTCCCCCAGCCCACCATCCATGTAGGTCGGTTTTGACCTCTGGGAGATGGCTGATAATGAAAAGTGCCTACAAAGTTCATGCCCTGCTTGATGGGATGTCATTTTCATAGATGCCATATTAACTAATAATTACCACAGTCCAGTTGTCCTCGGTGAAAGTTGTCTGTGTGCTTCATTTCCTTCAGGATAAATAAAATATCTATCTATCTATCTATCTATCTATCTATCTATCTATCTATCTATCTATCTAGGCATCCACCAATAAAATGTGTTTGCTAACACTTTTGACTGAGATGTCATGTTTATCATGTGTTTCTCATCGATAAAGTTCATCTTCAGTTGGCCTGCTATTTCTTGTTGCAACACACACGCTGACCCATGACTGCCTACCAGCAACTTTGCTCTTATCATACTCTTATCTGTTTGGGTTTTAAGGCTGCAATACTGTTCCAAATAGACCATCATGTGCAGAGTGGAAAACAGTTTTCTATTTCCTTGTTTTGTTGTCTTAAAAGTTTGTCCTGTTCTGAACAATTTATTAATACTATCCAACTGCTTATTGACATTCAGCAGAAGCATGGACAGTGTGCTAGTAGATAGGCCTGTGGTCTATTTTGAGAATATGACTAAGGCTTGTTTGACTGAGGTTTGTTTGTCATTTAACTATATCCAGGTTTCTGCTTATGATGTATTTCCATACATAAATACAAAACGTTTTATTGTAAATCATTTACCCTATACCTAAAGGTTGAGAAATCAGCTAAACCGGTTTATGTCATGCCTAATAATGCATTTGCAAATTTATGAATATATTGCAGCATTGCAAAAAATGGCAGAGAAAAGTGATGGGCCTTTACTTTGGAAATGCTTGAGAGCTTATCACCTAATTGAGACGAGAACACAGGGCCATTATGATCGGTTCTTTATGACGCATGGATTTTCTTACCTCCAAGTAGGTGCGGAGAGAGGTGAGCTGGCAAAGATCCTATCAGAAGCCGATGGCTCCTGCCGGGTAGATCTGTGTCTCCATCGGTGTCATCGCTACTACTGCGATTCCCACCGCGGTTTGGTATATTAACCGGTGATTGGTGAAGCGAATTCTGTCTGGTACCTTGGTTGTATCTGCCTCTTTGTCCCATTTGCGAAATCCCCGCAGTGCCTCTCAATCCAGCAGTCCTACCTGCCCCGTTACCAGACGTGGAAGAAGGGACATCCGAGCCGGAATAGGCTCTGACCCGACCGTTGGTGGCAGGAATACTCTGTTTAGGGCCCATGTCTTTAGTCTCAGGTGTGAAGTCTCACCTGAATGTTGTTGTCGACTCACACGCACAGTTGGGATCAGTATTATCTGAGGATCATAGGTTACCCGGCATGGTCTGTGGGATCCAAGGAAACGAAGCGGGTGACTCAAAATAACACAACCCTGCGATGACAAGCCAATTCCTTAAAAACGTAAATACATTATGCGCAGACAAAGGAAAGGAAATAAATATCGAACCCTGGGTGATCCAAATAGGTGACGCAAAAAAAAAATCTTAGCGCACTTGTTGCGCTCCTGTGTCCGAAGTCATGATCCCTAGTTACCAAACATTTTTCATAAGTTTTGTTTATCTGCCTGTCGCTCGTAAGCGAAAAGAAAGAATATCTGGCTAAAATATCTGGATGTAAAAAGGAAAACAAAAGCGAAGAAAACTGCGCGGTTCAAGAGCGTAGAGGTTCAGGCTGTCTACTTGAGGCCATCGCGCTGTGTTGAAAGCTGGGATTGCCCTCCTACTGCATGTGCGTCAGGTGACGTCAGCGCTGAACTCAAAACTCGACGACAAGCAGCAAAGAGCTTTGCAAACGCACGGCACGGTGGCTACAGTAACCAAAACAAGGGAGCAGACAGGTCTACACATAGGTAGTTGTCAGGTATCTAATTTGCAGCAAACATGTAGGCCTAGCCTATTTTAAAGACGAAAAGTCAGTTCCTAATTGACAAATTTATAATAAATTAAATGACCATATAAAATATATTCAACTAAAATGACACTTCACTTCAACCACAAAAGACATCAAGATTATTGCCTCCAAATAGTTTATATTCAAGAATTTCACATAAACTGGACAACATAAATCACAGAGTCCTGGGGGAAAACTCAGGTAACCAACTAAACAAGGGTTGGAGAAAATAACCTAACACACATGTCCAGAAGCACAAGTTATCTGAAACGTTAAAACAAACCATAGGTGGATTTTTTTAGGCATGTTCTGAAAGGCCATGGGTCACAGAACTACCGCAAAAGCATCACAGTGCACTGACGAAACAATGTATAAGAAACAAACCAAATTTTAAAAAAGACATTTGACCCCCATAAGTGTGTATAATAACATTATTATTAATTAATCAACAATAATAAATACAGGAAAAAACAATCAAACAGCAGCTTCAACTTGTGTTACCACAGACTTACACGCAGTGGGCCTCTTGCGCTGTTAGGCTGAGCAGGGACAGGAAGACAGTGCTTATATAAATAAAATGGTAAAAGAGAGAGTTTCCATTTCCAAAATGGCATACTGCTGGATCACACACCACATATGACATGGGAGATAATTTTGTTTCAAGAGAACGTGTGCTCATTTGACTAAATTGTCCGCTCACTTTAAGTCATTTACAAAAATGAAGGCTATATTTTGTAAATTAGCACTGCTTTTAGAAAATGAAAGCACATGTTCTCAGTACATAACTAAACCAAATTATCTGGCAATGGTATATCCCAGGTTGTCTACAGAATATAGTACAGAAGTATGCCATTTTGAAAACGGCAACTGTTTCCAAAATGCCATGCTACATACTGCTAGTATACTGACCCTAATGGAAATGAACTATTTTTCAGTCAAGATTAGTATGCACTTTGCAGGTAGCTATGGCATTTTGGAAACAGTGCTGTCAGTGTTAGATGGAAAGAGCACCAGCAGCTTATAATCAACAGGCCTTTAAAGTCACAGGCATCCAGCCACATCGCTGGCTGTCGCCTGTGGTGAAACTTGCAGGATGCAATTGGCTTGTGTGGGGGTATGTGCACGTGTCTCTCTAGTAATGTCATTTGCTGCCTAATAGCTTGTACTTGCAATGAACCAAAATGCTATAACGAAAGTGTGTGTGTGTGTGTGTGTGAGACCAGAGAGGGATACTTTCATGATTCCCCCCCCCCCCCACCCACCCATGAAATGTTTAAATTCAGCACATCTTTCAGATGACAGTGAATCCCACAATTGTGCCTTGTATTGAGTGTGAACGTGTTTAGATATTGCCCTTGAACTGTGATGCGATAGGGTCTTCACTTGACAAAAAATAAATAAACAAATAAATAACAATGTTTATACTTTGGTGTCTTCATCACAACCATGGCTGTCAATGCAGCAAATATCGTCAGAGGAACACAACAACAGAGCAGTTGGGTGTGCCTACAGTGATCAAGCAGAAACAGCAGTTCAAGTACAGGAACTATTCTTAACATCTGACAGATCAGTTATCAGCAATCACTCAAAAGCCAGTGGAGCCTTTGATCAGATTTGATCAAAAACCGACGCCTGTCTCTTAGGTGCGCTTGATATAGCCTAGCCTTTTCCTAACACCCACTTCCACACCCACACAAACGAGCACGCAAATACAGAAGCATCTGGGGTGACACACTCAGGGATCCCTTCATCATTAGAAGAGAAGAGACAGAGAGAAAGAGAGAGAAATGGAGAGACAGAGACAGAGGGGAAGAAAATGTACATACATTTCTCTACTTTTTCTCATTTTTTCTACTTCTGAATCATTTTGCATTTTCAGTATGAACTCTCCTGTCAAAATCCATGTTTAGACCACAGATCCATGAATACCAGAAACAACGGAAGAACAGTGTCCAGTGATATAAGCTGGCTATCACTAATCAACTATCCATATTCTGTTGTGCGTTAGTGGCTTTGCTTCTGCCAATATAGCATCTCCATTAGAGTGTTAACATGCTCTACATAATGCATATTTAAATGAAGGGAGAACAGGAATGGGAATTAAACTAATCAGAGGACTTGATTGTTTAAAGGGCATGATCATACACCTCAACAAGCTTCTACGAAAAACCTGTGGCCAGCCCACTATATGTGCTTGGGTTTCTGTATCGTGTGCATGTGTGTGTGTGTGTGTGTGTGTGTGTGTGTGTGTGTGTGTGTGTATGTGTGTGTTCATGTATCTGAAAACCTTTGTGAATAGATTTCAAGACAGTTATCTGACCTGACAAGCACAGAACTTGTGGACAAATGTGAACAAAGAAAAATATCAATCTTAAGTTCAACTCAGCATTTGTGCAAGATATGAGCTAAGCACAGAATGCCTCGTCAGAGCATCAACTTACAGTATATGTGTGCGCATATCAGAAAGTACAGTAGAGAATAAAGCCTGGTGGTGAGGAGAGCATCTCAAGGGGTGGAGGAGTGACTGAGAATGAAAGCGAATGAGAGATCTGTGTGTGTGTGTGTGTGTGTGTGTGTGTGTGTGTGTGTGGGTGATTGGCAGGGGGCAGGGAGGTGGTGAGGAGGATGGAGGGCGCTCTTGGTTGGCCATCACTGCTGACTGACTCCCATCTGTTGATGGTCTGTCTCCGGCTCATCCTCCACATCTGCGTGGTATGGTTCAAACGTGTCTTCATCCATGTCTGGAAGACCTAGGAGCTGCAGCAGGACATATTGGATTAATTCAGGTGGTTAATTTCTACCGGCATCATCTAATGTTAATGCAACTGCATGCAAAAACCTAATTTGTATTTCAATAAATCTCAGTAAATGAGATATATGTACACACCACAGGAAGGTTATATGAGACAGGTCTAGCAAGTATCTGAAAGGACAGTGGGCCATGCAAACCTGCTGATGTGTTGTAAATAATTCAAGCACAATAGTGCTTTGGTAAATAAATGTTAGCATTCATTTTACCCTTGCATCATCCCCTTAATGGACCTGAAGCCTTTCCAAATGTGTCTACATGTAAACAGATGATGACTACTGGCAAAACAAACTTGTTTAAGCACTGGCTCTACACAGACAAGATTAGGGCATTAATCACATTCTGTTAATACAGTGGTCTGCTTTTGGCATCTAACAATGATTCTTAATGAATCAGCAACAATAGTCTGCGTGATTAGTATGCAATGACTGTGCCATGATGAGAGCAGTGTCCCTACTTACAGGCCTAAAGGACCTGAAGACTTTGTCCAGGACCTCCAGTAGAGTTTTTTTTCCACAGGAGGAAATGTAGTCTTGGGCCAGCTGCAGGAAAGGCAGACAATCTTCACTTTCACTCCATACATGCTGTGAAGAAAGGAGGAAAAGAGAAAGAGAAAGGGACGGAAAAGAGAGAGGAGAGGAGAGAGAAAGAGAGGAAGAGAGTGAGCGAGAGAGAGGGGTTTGAATACTGTGACTACTGCCACATCAACAGTTACATTACAGAAAAAAGATGCACCCAATCCATGCATAAACAAACCTGTTACAGTGGGAATCTTCTTGGCAAAATATGCTGAAGGACACAAAATGAAACTCTGCTGCAGTATGCTGTTCTAACCTTTCCCCTCATGAACCTCTCTGTGCCCTGACACCAGATTCTCAAACGGAGTTGGCATTTCCTTTCCCACAGGATCCATTTGTTTGGACTCCACTCTCTCCCCGCTCTCGCTAACAAATTTAGCAACCACAAAATTACACACAATGACCCATTAGAGTAGGACACGCTTGAGAATTCAGCAACACTCAGCCCACAACAGAGCCCTCTAAAACAACATTCACCACACAACTGTGAATTCATATTCATATAAGTGTGTTTGAAGAGTTTAAGCCCCGGCAAACAAGACAAACACAAGTTCAAGCATGTGAGTGTTGTCATTGTGACCCTATGTATTTAGGTCATCATACGCTGGACTGATATCTGTTTCAAAAATGAATCATGTTTCAGCTGAGAATCAATGGCTTCCATTCATCATCTCTGTTAATGGACTTTTTCAAGGGGAGACAAAAGATGACCTCTCTCATAATATAATTTCTCCACCGACGGGTTCAGAGCAGAAGCAGTGTCTCTACTGACTGTCGCGTAGCCAAGCCAAACCCCTTTCAGCGCACACACACACACACACACATTAGGTCACCTGTGAGAGTGCTCATAAGAGTGTTGTTTACTGACCAGAGGGAGACAACAAAGTCAGAGCATAAAACCGAGGAGAGCCCTCTAGTGGTTGGAGGTAAAGGAGCCTATGCAATAACTGTAGATCAGTCAGGGACCATTGGGGAATATAATTGGGGAAAACGTGGGGAAAATCATTATGATGTACACCAACGTAAGATTTACATTCTCAAGTACTCAACCTGCTTTTAATGATAACTAGCAAATCAGATCAGCTGGCCACAATAAACTATTTTATAAATACGTTTTTTTTTGCTATCAGACACAAAAAGAAATACATTAAAAACAACACTAAAACACAAACTGATGGATGGTTCATGTCTGGTCATAGATGCATAGATCAAAAACCAGTTGAGCTGGTATTGCTTAACTCAAGATGGGAGGGCTTGTTTTACACACTGACCTTTATCTCTGAGGCTTTGTCTTGTGTTTTGGGTCGGCCCTTTAAAGCAGCGACACCTATGGTGGCATAGCACCAACATCAACAGTACACATGACACCAACTGAGTATCACACACAACATAGGGGAACATATTGTATCTCACTAACACTTTTAAAGAGTAGGGCTGGGTAATTAATCGAGAAATTAATCGAACTGACATTGACAACCGTTACTCAACGATGATCAAGCACATGACTATTAATTGTTGTTTATTATTGTAGTTCTTATTATTCCATGAACTTTTTCTTTAGATTCTGTGCATTACACTGTGTGTGTTCATATACCGTTCCTTAAAAGTACACTGCATATGCTGTCACTATTCACTATTCTGCCCAGTTCTGCCCGTCTTACGTATGCAATAAATAAAGTGGCACAGCCACCCCTACGAACATTGCTATCAATCTCTCACTGTTATCACACAGTTATTGTCGACTGAAATAGGCTATACTGACAAAGCTGCAAACTCAGTTACATTTGCAAAGATTTGTTCCCAGGAGAGGCCTTAGTCTTGCAGCCACATGATAGTCTCTCATTATAAACCCTTTTAGTGAAGTGACTATGAAATGTTGATATCTATATCTTGTTGATAATTATATCCGATCTATCTTATATAGATATTTGTATCTACAGTATAGCTAAAATATAAAACATATTAAAATGTAGAGAAGATAGTGACTCTTATAGTATAAGTCAGTGGTTCCCAAACTTTCAACTGTTGTGTATGTGTGTATCTGTGACACTCCGAGTCCTACCAAATACCCTCTGCATCACGGACCGCTTGCTATGACAATTAATATTTTTGCATAGATAAATAAAATGTGACCACATATTATATGGCAGTAACACTATATGGAAGTAATTGGCTTGTATTGGAGATAGTCTGAGTGTATGACAACAAATGGTGTAAGTAAATGCAGATAAAGTGCTAAGGTGGTGCTAAGAGTCATTAGGACTTGCTTTTTGCAGTTCTGCTTTCTTTTACACAGAAGCTGTCAGTCTATTCCTTCACTGCTGGAGGAAGAATGGTCAGCCAATGATAGGGAAAGATCATAGGACGAATTGTGGCAAGCTGGAGACTCTCCAATTATAGGCCGCTGAACAATTTGGGGTTAGTTGAATCCCTAGCTAAATGGTAGCTAGGGATACATCAAGTGGTGTGTATGTGTGTGTGTGTGGGGGGGGAGGGCCTGATACTTTATGCCCTGGTCTGAATCATCATAATGATGCATTCAAAAATCGATTGATGTCTAGAAACTAACAAACCCAGAATAAACCTTACCATTCATAACTAGCAGCACCAATCCAGATAAGAACTCTCTCTGTCTCTACTGATTACATACTGGACATTATTCAGAAAAATAAGAGACCTAAATAAACCTATAAACCCTCTTCCTATATCTTGCAACTGCCAGGCAACTCCTGTAACAGACCAGCCAGCGGCTTTGCCATGGTTGGCTGTCTGATGGGATTTGAAACATTTACATTTACATTTATGCATTTAACAGACACTTTTATCCAAAGCAACTAACAAAAAAGAGCGCTAACATTCAAGCGACAGTACAACTGAAACCACAGCACAACTGAGTACAAACTGCTAACAGGAAATTGGCATAAGATGACAGAATATGGGAGTAAAATCTGATAGAACAAGAGAGTGAAGCAAAGAAATGGGGTTCTTGGAGTGCCTGAAGGAATGGCCTCCTTCCACGCTCTAGAGAGGCCTCAGTGTCTTCCCAGCTCATGTCCTAAAGGCCACCACAATCACTGGTATCTCTTGCACAAGGGATGAGAGATCACTGCTGGGATGCTGGCATTGGTTGCATTGGGTGGCATCTGACAGTAGGAGCATCCTACACCCTGCCAAACTAACACGCACGCTAACATGTAGGACAGCCCAACTGCGAAAGGCCGCAGTGCAAGCTCGTGGGACGGCAGCTGACATGCCACACAGTGAAAAGAATGTGCCGCCTGCCTGCCTGATCTGCTTTGCTCTACTCTGTCGAGTCATGACGCGAAGCGCACTAAGCAGAGAGAAGAGTCAGGAAAAATGAGAGAGAGAATGTGATTGCTGTGTTGTCAGGTGGAAACAGAGAGGGAAAGAGAGCAAGAGAGAGAATGAGAAAGAGAGAGAGAGAGAGAGAGAGAGGGGCAGACTGTGCGGAGGCCACTGCGGACATATGGGTTCATGTGTCACAGGCCTAGAAAGACCTACTTCCTGGCAGAGATGAGGTGGTGAGCTCTCTCTCTCTCTCTGTCTCCCTGCCTGACTGTCTCTGTTGTGTCTGTATTGATCGGACCCAGTAACTGGATCCCTTGCCTCCCGTAGCCCTGCAGAGGGTGTGTGTGTGTGTGTGTGTGTGTATGGGGGTATTTTGGGCACTGGTCGCTGCCCTTGGGATTCACATGCAGAGTGATGTAGGTTGTGCACATACATCTCTTTTCCACAATGTGTAATTTTGTGAGAATTGGACAGAGAGAGAGAGAGAGAGAGAGAGTGGGGGGGGGGGGGGGGGGAGTTGTAAAATGGCACAGGGTGTTTTCATTTATAACCTGCATGGCCTCTGTGGCCACCTTAATATCTGATAGACATAGGCAGTTGACTCTCCTTTGTTTGTCTACCACATACCACAGGTTTGACTGTCCCACCACCACATTCACAAAGGTGGCTATTCACTATTCATGATTTACTGACCGCGTTTTGTCTGGAATATACACTAATTAAGTAGGCTACATACAGTACACTGAGTACAGGTTGGAGAATTGCCATCCTAAAAATGTCAACCACACAACAACGACTGCCTTGGGCTGTTGGCGTTGATGGGAGGCAATGGGCACCATATGCCAATGAAAGCATTACGCACAAACACGAAGTTAAGAGTGTAATTGAGAAATCATGTAGGTCTAACTATGACTGCAACCGTGGCCGAGGACTGCCAGTGTGTCGGTCCTTTTGCTGACAGAACGAATTATCGTTAGACGTCCAACAAGTCTGAAAATGGAGCTCGGATAGCCGGCCTGTTCCCCACCCTTTGGGCTCGTTGACGAGCAGTAGTACACAATCGTTATCGGCCAATATCATCACAATTAATGCACGAACAATGGCTTGCTATTCTGATTATGGAAGAGATTTGAAGACGTCAATAAGTTTAGACGTTTTCCTCAGGTTCACAGACGCAAGGTGGGCAGAGTGCATCAAACTGCAGTTACCAAACGTGTGACATCATTCCACTCGCTATACAGAAAACGCATGTATCCTCGCATCCTTATTGGACTCTTCCGACAAGGACCCAAGAAACAAGAAGTAAAGAGAGACCTGCCGTGCACACCCACCAAATAGTCTATCCTCCACACCCCTCCTCTGTCAAAACGTGAACTGTAGGCTACTTACAAAATTGTCGGTGCCACCCGTCATGTTGTCTGGGCAAAGAACATAAAATGATATCCCAGGTTCGGCGTAAAAATCCAAACGTCTCTCATCGTCCTCCTCCGCAAAAATGAGATCGAACGGATTGCCTGTGCACCATTTCTCCGCGGTATCCACCAGCTGCTTGAACTCCATCCTGTACCGTGCACCTGAGCGGTCGAAGCGATGCCGTTGAGCCGGTATCTTCCGTGCCCCCCCTCGGTGATGCTAAAAACGCAAAACAGCTGACGGCGCTCCGCAATCCCTAGCGCTCCATCCGCATGGTGATTTACTGGGATTCTGGCTCGCACTGACGCATATTGCCCTCTAACATTCTACCGTGTTTGTTCAACTCTAGGCTCGCACAGTGAGAGATGTACCGATTTCACTCACCCTGTCGCACGCACATCGATTAGGAGCGCAATGTCAGTCTTAGAAACGCGATGACGAAAGACCAAAAACGGCCCTATCGTCACCGTAATGCCCCTAGAAGAAAATATATTAAATAATTGAGAAGTGTATTGAGAATTGTGGACCATATATGGACGCGGAGGGTTTCAGTAAACAGCTTGTGTTTTCTCTCATATTGAAGGCTAATGCACAGGCCTCTTGGAGTTTCAAACACATTTAAATCGAAATCGTATTTTGTCACTTTTCAGTAAACTAAAGATTATACACTCGTCTGATGAAAAGGAAGGCGGAGCCAATGTAAAACAAATGTGGGTAGCCTACTTGTTAAATCATGATTAAACGCGTTGGCATGGCTAAAAAAGGTGTAGGAGTCTGTAATAACGCCTAAAGGTACCATAATGGCAATGCGTTGTTCTAACGAATTGGTCAAATTTGCTACATTTGGGATACTGCTCAAAATGTGCCTATGGTTTTATAGCCTAACAATGACACTGCAATTATATGAGGTTTTGCAAAAAACTAACAAGCCATGGCCTATTCACAGTTTCTCGTCCTGAAGCTAGATGGCGACAACATCCTCTGTGTCTGGGTTGTTTTGGCCCATGCATTAGGCAAGAGTCATGAAAAGCTCCCGCAACAACATGTCATATGATCCTCAACTGGAATCAACAGTCCTCGGGAAGTTGATACTTTGTGTATTTTATGTATTTTGTAAACGTGCGGCCTTTCCCCGAAACCTTTAAATTACCACGCATTTACAATTTAGTAGATTATTTTGATAAGGATTATAATACCGTAACTATACTATCGCTAATACACAGCAATACACACTGAAGGAGGTTAGTTCCCAGTGTTTTGAACAGACAAACACGCTTCTCTCTCTCTCTCTCCTTCTCTCTCTCTCTCTCTCTCTCTCTCTCTCTCTCTCCCTCACACACACACACACACACACACGCACACACACATACACACACAAACAAACAAATTCGCAGGCACAGTTTCTTTTCTTAGAGTTGCACGCTTGTACATATACGCATAAGCACACAAACACAGAAATGCAGTCTAATTCATCCATTCTTCCTGCACATTATACGCGAATATAAATGCATGGTCTGGTCTGCAATTTCACAAACACAGATGAAAGTTGTGGCACAAGTAAATGGCTTATAAAACTGGTCACTGCAGTGATAAAAGAGCTCTAAAATGTGAGAAAGGAAAGATGGTTAGGTATGTAGGCACTAGGGTACTCACAGATGGTATTGTCAGTTGTGTGTTACTGTGTATTGATTTGTGACAGTTCGACATAAATAAGAAGTACATATGTCAACAGACTTAGAGGAAAGAGGTTTTTTTTAAAAAAAAAATCTGTCTCATCTTGTTACAGCTTAAGCCAGTTGGGTGAGCCTGATCAGACAGAAATTATTCTCTAGAAAAAAGAGAAATTAGCATCTGCACCTTTTTCCCCTGGGCCTAATGGTCTGTCAATTTGTAATTCAGACTATGTAAGACCTGCTATGAAGTCAGCATAATTTACAGACAATTAGGCAGAGTTCCCATGATTCTCCATTGTATGTATGATGACATTGGGAATCAGGACAATGACAATTAGGATTATTTGGCAAGGTTCTGCTCATTTTACATTATTATGTCTGATTATCCCTCTTTCCCAAAATGAAACCAGACAATACATGGCTGAACACAGACCCCATTCAACAGCGCTTACTGATACCTTTGTGCAGGCTCCGCTAACTTCTGCATAGACAGTCAGACAGACACCACAGGGGGGCGGGCAATGTTTAAACCTCACTGAAGCCAACGATCCTGGCTGTCACACGCCTTCACCCCTCGCAGGAGAAGGACGTGGCTGCGCTTACAGATTGCCGGTATTTTAGTTACGATCTGATTCTAGTGTGGATGGTTGAGTGTATTCTGCATTTAAGTTGCTGTGGCTTTATTGAAAAAGAAAAAAACGCTTATGAGGTGGTAGACTATGCGAGCGCCAGAATGAAGTCCGCGACATAGCCAGCTCGCAGTGGAATTCGCTTTGTTTCTAGTCTACAACCACGTTCAGCACCTTCATTAAGAATGGATAACTCAGAAAAGGGAAATAAATCAGACGAAGACTCCGAATCACCAGAGGAGGAAGAGGTGGACCCCAGAATTCAGGTAGGTTGAAACAAATCCACATCATAAACCTGGGTTAAAATAGTATCCTACTAACGCTTGTACGCGCCTGTAACGTCATCCCTCAAGCGAACCATCAACTAGTGTGAGCTTGTGCTTTACTTTTGAAATAAATCCGCGTTATCCATGCAGACGACGTGTGTTTCATATAGTTTAATTCTGTGAGTCTAGGAAATGTCGCCTCAAAAACGAGAGTAGCAGTTTGCCTGCTCCTGTTGATAAGAGACGACCTGGGGGACAGGAGCAGTAGTGGGGGAACTGAGATAAGGACTTGGCTGTAGATCTCTTTGCCGGTATAAATAGTAAGAATACAGCCTCAGACATAGTCTGTACTCGCTACAACACTGACCGTACAGCACTCTTATGCTGGAATACATTTGACGGTGACCCTGCTAGTGGGTTACCGCTGGTTTGAGTCCCATGGCATTTGGGAGAGGTAAAGCTATGGAATCGGGTTTGTATATTCAGTAGGTTACAAAACTGAATATAAATAGGTGCAACATTAAAAAGTCTGTTCATAGGCCTAGTGATGACCAGTGTTTTCCAGCATGTTATCTAGGCCCTACTTCTTGTTTTGACTTCATGTAGTCAGCATGAGTCCTTTAAATGTACACCATCCAAAGCTATGTTGATGTAAATAAGGATCTGTTATTGTTTATCTTTTCCAGCCTAATGGTTACCATGTGCCCTCTCCCTCTCTCTCTCTCTCTCTCTCTCACACACACACACACACACACACACACACTGTTTCTCTCTAGGGTGAATTAGAAAAACTGAACCAGTCCACTGACAACATCAACAGATGGGAGACAGAGTTGGAGGTAGGCCCTTTTGCTCTCATTGTGTGTGTCAGTACCCCACATATTTGTTGTGCAATGTCATTGTTTTTCCTAAAATGGGGGATAGGCTACCCGCACCCTCCCCCCGCAGCACACATTTTTCTGGCCTAACAGTTGTTTCCCCCACACCAGTGAGCAGATCTATTTACACATATAATACAGATAGATACATATTAATACAGATAGATCTATGCATGCCATACAGATTACAAAGCTATTCACAGTGAGTTTATCTGAACTGAAATGGTGTGTCTCATGTACAGTGAAGTCACCATAAGGGTTTTGAAGTCTCGGAGAATGTCTTCCATTTATTATTCAGATTATTCAACTATCTCTCTTTCTCTCTCTCGCTCTCTTTCTCTCTTTCTCCTCCCTTCTCTCTCTCTAGAAGAATAGTCCCAGTAGAATATAGTGGTCTCATTTAAAAGGGATTCCTAGCGGCATTAGGTTTAGCAGCATGGTGAATATCCAGCATAAAATGACTGGACACACAAAACAAACATACAAAGTGAATAATTTGACTGAATAACTGCAGTTATTCTGTTTCTTCTAAATAGATCAGATGACCACTGAGTTTCAAGCAGTTGACTATTTTGGATGTTCCTGTTATCTTGTGATTTTATCTTTAGGTCATAACATGAAAAGCTTATTTTCAAAAGAATATTGTCTGTATTCTGTTGTCACACGTTCTGTCCTTGATGATGTAATGCAGGACATGAAATGTCACAGGAAGCTTTAATCAGGAATTGACATTTTTCTCCATCCTTTTCCTCCAGCGGATTGAGAATAAGACAGGACGTAGACACCCTCCACCCAGTGTCACATTTGTGCTATTCCGATACACCAGTGCAGGCCCAGCATAACTACTGTGGTCCAATTCTCCCATGCACGCAACCTCAGAAAGGTTTTAGTTTGCTGTGCACTAGTTTGACCTGCCTGATATAGAGGTTCCATTCTCCATCAAGGTTAACCTCTGCTGCTATGGAATCCGGTGTGTAGATTCCTTATTAACTAAATTGCTATGGAATCAAATGAGCTGACACAGCTTTTCCGAAGGTTACACTGAATGAACCAAGACTGTGAAAGTGCCTTATGTCTTGTTTTTTTGTAGAGACATTGGCACAGAATCAGGCGTGGGGGAAGAGGGGGTGGGGGAAGGTGGATTGAGTGAAAGAAAAGGAATGCAGTGTTATAGAAAAAGAAACTGAATTATGCACAATCTGGTTTTCATTAACGGCCCTGTTGTAGAGTCCCTTCAGAATAGGAATGTTGAGAGTAAGCTTTTGGCAGCAAGCCACCTGTAGTATAAGTTTTGTGAAAGAAAGAGGAGAGCCTCTTTTGCTATTATTGCACTAAATCAAACAGCCTTTGCTTTAGGAACAGTTTGCTACATGTGTATAACATCCTGTATAATGCTGAATTGTAGATATTTATTCCCTGTCATGCATTTCCTAGAAACGTGTTAAGGAATTGAAACTAACATGAACTGTAAATAACAGAGCTACAGAGTGGCTTTTGACCCATTTTTTCTCTCCACTTCTCTGTGTAGGACTCACGGCAGAGGTTTCGAGCTGTGTTGGTGGAGGCCACCATGAAGCTGGATGAGCAGGTGAAGAAGATTGGCAAAGCTGTGGATGAGTCGAAGCCGTACTGGGAGGCCAGACGCATGGCCAGACAGGTAGGAGTTTGGGCCCCTTTAGGGCCATTTGCACTGTAGGGCCACTGTAGGGTTCATGTCCCACTTCTGCAGGTCCTTGTGAACTTTTATGTGTGCCGTCCTCCCTCTACACTAGCAGAATTGTGTTACTTTAAGTCTGCTGAGACATTGGTATTGAGTGCAAAACTGTAAGCTAGGCTAACTTTGATAGCTTCAGTTTCAGCTGAGGTCTTGGGTCTTTTACTGGCAAGTTAGCAACCTTTATTGAATGCTTATATATATTCAAGTGAAGTTGGGGATATTTAAAAAGCACTAAGATATATAGTCAAAATATCAAAATATCACAAACTGATCGGTTCAGATAGTTCCAAACAATGTTTGGAAAACATTAAAGTGACTGAGAACAACAAGTGTTGCATAACTAAGTCTCAACACAACACTGTCTCTTAATGTTACACAGCACACAGGCCACGTACATTGA